>CM026394.1:27361327-27373973 GCA_014843695.1 Archivesica marissinica
TATTGAACAGCAGGCTATGGAACAGCGGGCTATGGAACAGTGGGCTATGGAACAGTAGGCTATGGAACAGTGGGCTATGAAACAGTGGGCTATGGAACACCAGGCTATGGAACAGTGGGCTATGGAACAGCAGGCTATGGAACAGTGAGAGCAGAGAGCTATTGAACAGCAGGCTATGGAACAGCGGGCTATGGAACAGTGGGCTATGGAACAGTAGGCTATGGAACAGCAGGCTATGGAACAGTGGGCTATGGAACAGCAGGCTATGGAACAGTGGGCTATGGAACAGCAGGCTATGGAACAGTGGGCTATGGAACAGTGGGCTATGGAACAGCAGGCTATGGAAGAGTGGGCTATGGAACAGCAGGCTATGGAACAGTGGGCTATGGAACAGCAGGCTATGGAACAGTGGGCTATGGAACCGCAGGCTATGGAACAGCAGGCTATGGAATAGTGGGCTATGGAACAGCGGGCTATGGAACAGCGAGCTATGGAACAGCAGGCTATGGAACAGTGGGCTATGGAACCGTGGGCTATGGAACAGCAGGCCACGGAACATCAGGCTATGGAACAGTGGGCTATGGAAAAGCGAGCTATGGATCAGAGGGTTAAGGAACAGCAGGCTATGTGGCAGCGAGCTATGGAACAGCGAGCTATGGAACAGCGGCCTATGGAACAGTAGGCTATGGAACAGCAGGCTATGGAACAGCAGGCTATGGAACAGCAGGCTATGGAACAGTGGGCTATGGAACAGCGGGCTATGGAACAGTGGGCTATGGAACAGTGGGCTATGTAACAGCGAGCTATGGAACAGCAGGCTATGGAACAGTGGGCTATGGAACCGCAGGCTATGGAACAGCGAGCTATTGAACAGCGAGCTATTGAACAGCGAGCTATGTAACAGCGAGCAATGGAACATCGGGCTATGGAACAGCGGGCTAAGGAACAGTGGGCTATGGAACATCGGCCTATTGAACAGTAGGCTATGGAACAGCAGGCTATGGATCAGCGGGCTATGGATCAGCGGGCTATGGAACAGCGAGGTATGTAACAGCAGGCTATGGAACAGCAGGCTATGGAACAGCAGGCTATGGAACAGCGGGCTATGGATCAGCGGGCTATGGAATAGCGGGCTATGGAACAACGGGCTATGGAGCAGCGAGCTATGGAACAGCGGGCTATGGAACAGTGGGCTATGGAACAGCAGGCTATGGAACAGCAGGCTATGGAACAGTGGGCTATGGAACCGCAGGCTATGGAACAGCGAGCTATTGAACAGCGGGCTATGTAACAGCGAGTAATGGAACACCGGGCTATGGAACAGTGGGCTATGGAACAGCGGGCTATGGAACAGCAAGCTATGGAACAGTGGGCTATGAAACAGTAGGCTATGGAACAGCAGGCTATGGAACAGCAGGCTATGGAATAGCAGGCTATGGAACAGCATGCTATGGAACAGTGAGAGCAGAGAGCTATTGAACAGCAGGCTATGGAACGGCGGGCTATGGAACAGTGGTCTATGGAACAGTAGGCTATGAAACAGCAGGCTATGGAACAGTGGGCTATGGAACAGCAGGCTAGGGAACAGTGGGCTATGGAACAGTGGGCTATGGAACAGCAGGCTATGGAACAGTGGGCTATGGAACAGTAGGCTATGTAACAGCAGGCTATGGAACAGTGGGCTATGGTACAGCAGGCTATGGAACAGTGGGCTATGGAACAGCAGGCTATGGAACAGCGGGCTATGGAACAGCAGGCCATGGAACAGCAGGCTATGGGACAGTGGGCTATGGGACAGTGGGCTATGGGACAGCGGGCTATGGAACAGCGAGCTATGGAACAGTGGGTTATGGAACAGTGAGAGCAGCGTGCTATTGAACAGCAGGCTATGGAGTAGCGGGAGCAGTAGCTATGGAACAGCGGGTTATGGAACACCTGGTTATGGGACAGTGAGAGCAGCGTGCTATTGAACAGCAGGCTATGGAGTAGCGGGAGCAGTAGCTATGGAACAGCGGGTTATGGAACACCTGGTTATGGGACAGTGAGAGCAGCGTGCTATTGAACAGCATGCTATGGAGTAGCGGGAGCAGTAGCTATGGAACAGCGGGCTATGGAGCAGCGAGCTATGGAACAGCGGGCTATGGAACAGCGAGCTATGGAACAGCGGGTTATGGAACAGCGGGTTATGGGACAGTGAGAGCAGTGAGCTATTGAACAGCAGCCTATGGAGCAGCGGGAGCAGTAGCTATGGAACAGCGGGGTATGGGACAGTGAGAGCAGCGAGCTATTGAACAGCAGGCCATGGAACAGCGGGAGTAGTAGCTATGGAACAGCAGGCTATGGAACAGCGGACTATGGAACAGTGGGCTATGGAACAGCAGGCTATGGAACAGTGGGCTATGGAACAGTGGGATATGGAACAGTGGGCTATGGAACAGTGGGCTATGGATCAGCGGGCTATGGAAGAGCATGCTATGGAACAGTGGGATATGGAGCAGCGAGCTATGGAACAGCGGGCTATGGAACAGTGGGCTATGGAACAGTGGGCTATGGAACAGTGGGCTATGGAACATCGAGCTATGGAACAGCAGGCTATGGAACAGCAGGCTATGGAACAGTGGGCTATGGAACAGCAGGCTATGGAACAGTGGGCTATGGAACAGTGGGCTATGGAACAGCAGGCCATGGAACAGCAGGCTATGGAACAGTGGGCTATGGGACAGTGGGCTATGGGACAGCGGGCTATGGAACAGTGGGCTATGGAACAGTGGGCTATGGAACAGCAGGCTATGGAACAGTGGGCTATGGAACAGTGGGCTATGGAACAGCAGGCTATGGAACAGTGGGCTATGGAACAGTAGGCTATGGAACAGCAGGCTATGGAACAGTGGGCTATGGATCAGCAGGCTATGGAACAGTGGGCTATGGAACAGCAGGCTATGGAACAGCGGGCTATGGAACAGCAGGCCATGGAACAGCAGGCTATGGAACAGTGGGCTATGAGACAGTGGGCTATGGGACAGTGGGGTATGGGACAGCGGGCTATGGAACAGTGGGCTATGGGACAGCGGGCTATGGAACAGTGAGAGCAGCGTGCTATTGAACAGCAGGCTATGGAGTAGCGGGAGCAGTAGCTATGGAACAGCGGGCTATGGAGCAGCGAGCTATGGAACAGCGGGCTATGGAACAGAGAGCTATGGAACAGCGGGTTATGGAACAGCGGGTTATGGGACAGTGAGAGCAGCGAACTATTGAACAGCAGGCTATGGAGCAGCGGGAGCAGTAGCTATGGAACAGCGGGGTATGGGACAGCGGGCTATGGGACAGTGATAGCAGAGAGCTATTGAACAGCAGGCTATGGAACAGCGGGTTATGGAACAGTGGGCTATGGAACAGTAGGCTATGGAACAGTGGGCTATGAAACAGTGGGCTATGGACCAGCAGGCTATGGAACAGTGGGCTATGGAACAGCAGGCTATGGAACAGTGAGAGCAGAGAGCTATTGAACAGCAGGCTATGGAACAGCGGGCTATGGAACAGTGGGCTATGGAACAGTAGGCTATGGAACAGCAGGCTATGGAACAGTGGGCTATGGAACAGCAGGCTATGGAACAGTGGGCTATGGAACAGTGGGCTATGGAACAGCAGACTATGGAACAGTGGGCTATGGAACAGCAGGCTATGGATCAGTGGGCTATGGAACAGTGGGCTATGGAACAGCGGGCTATGGAACAGCGAGCTATGGAACAGCAGGCTATGGAACAGTGGGCTATGGAACAGCAGGCTATGGAACAGCAGGCTATGGAACAGCGGGCTATGGAACAGCGGGCTATGGAACAGCGAGCTATGGAACAGCAGGCTATGGAACAGCAGGCTATGGAACAGTGGGCTATGGAACAGCGGGCTATGGAACAGTGGGCTATGGAACAGTGGGCTATGTAACAGCGAGCTATGGAACAGCAGGCTATGGAACAGTGGGCTATGGAACCGCAGGCTATGGAACAGCGAGCTATTGAACAGCGGGCTATGTAACAGCGAGTAATGGAACAGCGGGCTATGGAACAGTGGGCTATGGAACAGCGGGCTATGGAACAGCAGGCTATGGAACAGTGGGCTATGAAACAGCGGGCTATGGAACAGTGGGCTATGAAACAGTAGGCTATGGAACAGCAGGCTATGGAACAGCATGCTATGGAACAGTGAGAGCAGAGAGCTATTGAACAGCAGGCTATGGAACGGCGGGCTATGGAACAGTGGGCTATGGAACAGTAGGCTATGAAACAGCAAGCTATGGAACAGTGGGCTATGGAACAGCAGGCTATGGAACAGTGGGCTATGAAACAGTAGGCTATGGAACAGCAGGCTATGGAACAGCATGCTATGGAACAGTGACATCAGAGAGCTATTGAACAGCAGGCTATGGAACGGCGGGCTATGGAACAGTGGGCTATGGAACAGTAGGCTATGAAACAGCAGGCTATGGAACAGTGGGCTATGGAACAGCAGGCTATGGAATAGTGGGCTATGGAACAGTGGGCTATGGAACAGCAGGCTATGGAACAGTGGGCTATGGAACAGTAGGCTATGGAACAGCAGGCTATGGAACAGTGGGCTATGGAACAGCAGGCTATGGAACAGTGGGCTATGTAACAGCAGGCTATGGAACAGCGTGCTATTGAACAGCAGGCCATGGAACAGCAGGCTATGGAACAGTGGGCTATGGGACAGTGGGCTATGGGACAGCGGGCTATGGAACAGCAGGCTATGGAACAGCGAGCTATGGAACAGCGGCCTATGGAAAAGTAGGCTATGGAACAGCAGGCTATGGAACAGCAGGCTATGGAACAGCAGGCTATGGAACAGCAGGCTATGGAACAGCGGGCTATAGAACAGTGGGCTATGGAACAGTGGGCTATGGAACAGTGGGCTATGTAACAGCGAGCTATGGAACAGCAGGCTATGGAACAGTGGGCTATGGAACCGCAGGCTATGGAACAGCGATCTATTGAACAGCGAGCTATGTAACAGCGAGCAATGGAACATCGGGCTATGGAACAGCGGGCTATGGAACAGTGGGCTATGGAACAGCGGCCTATGGAACAGTAGGCTATGGAACAGCAGGCTATGGAACAGCAGGCTATGGAACAGCGGGCTATGGATCAGCGGGCTATGGAACAGCAGGCTATGGGACAGCGAGCTATGGAACAGCGGGCTATGGAACAGCGAGCTATGGAACAGCAGGCTATGGAACAGCAGGCTATGGAACAGCAGGCTATGCAACAGCAGGCTATGGAACAGCGGGCTATGGATCAGCGGGCTATGGAACAGCGGGCTATGGAACAGCGGGATATGGAGCAGCGAGCTATGGAACAGCGGGCTATGGAACAGTGGGCTATGGAACAGTGGGCTATGGAACAGTGGGCTATGGAACATCGAGCTATGGAACAGCAGGCTATGGAACAGCAGGCTATGGAACAGTGGGCTATGGAACAGCAGGCTATGGAACAGTGGGCTATGGAACAGTGGGCTATGGAACAGCAGGCCATGGAACAGCAGGCTATGGAACAGTGGGCTATGGGACAGTGGGCTATGGGACAGCGGGCTATGGAACAGTGGGCTATGGAACAGTGGGCTATGGAACAGCAGGCTATGGAACAGTGGGCTATGGAACAGTGGGCTATGGAACAGCAGGCTATGGAACAGTGGGCTATGGAACAGTAGGCTATGGAACAGCAGGCTATGGAACAGTGGGCTATGGATCAGCAGGCTATGGAACAGTGGGCTATGGAACAGCGGGCTATGGAACTGCAGGCCATGGAACAGCAGGCTATGGAACAGTGGGCTATGAGACAGTGGGCTATGGGACAGTGGGGTATGGGACAGCGGGCTATGGAACAGTGGGCTATGGGACAGCGGGCTATGGAACAGTGAGAGCAGCGTGCTATTGAACAGCAGGCTATGGAGTAGCGGGAGCAGTAGCTATGGAACAGCGGGCTATGGAGCAGCGAGCTATGGAACAGCGGGCTATGGAACAGAGAGCTATGGAACAGCGGGTTATGGAACAGCGGGTTATGGGACAGTGAGAGCAGCGAACTATTGAACAGCAGGCTATGGAGCAGCGGGAGCAGTAGCTATGGAACAGCGGGGTATGGGACAGCGGGCTATGGGACAGTGATAGCAGAGAGCTATTGAACAGCAGGCTATGGAACAGCGGGTTATGGAACAGTGGGCTATGGAACAGTAGGCTATGGAACAGTGGGCTATGAAACAGTGGACTATGGACCAGCAGGCTATGGAACAGTGGGCTATGGAACAGCAGGCTATGGAACAGTGAGAGCAGAGAGCTATTGAACAGCAGGCTATGGAACAGCGGGCTATGAAACAGTGGGCTATGGAACAGTAGGCTATGGAACAGCAGGCTATGGAACAGTGGGCTATGGAACAGCAGGCTATGGAACAGTGGGCTATGGAACAGTGGGCTATGGAACAGCAGACTATGGAACAGTGGGCTATGGAACAGCAGGCTATGGATCAGTGGGCTATGGAACAGTGGGCTATGGAACAGCGGGCTATGGAACAGCGAGCTATGGAACAGCAGGCTATGGAACAGTGGGCTATGGAACCGCAGGCTATGGAACAGCAGGCTATGGAACAGTGCGCTATGGAACAGTGGGCTATGGAACCGCGGGCTATTGAACAGCAGGCCACGGAACAGCAGGTTATGGAACAGTGGGCTATGGAAAAGCGAGCTATGGATCAGCGGGCTATGGAACAGCAGGCTATGGGACAGCGAGCTATGGAACAGCGAGCTGTGGAACAGCGGCCTATGGAACAGTAGGCTATGGAACAGCAGGCTATGGAACAGCAGGCTATGGAACAGCAGGCTATGGAACAGTGGGCTATGGAACAGCGGGCTATGGAACAGTGGGCTATGGATCAGTGGGCTATGGAACAGTGGGCTATGTAACAGCGAGCTATGGAACAGCAGGCTATGGAACAGTGGGCTATGGAACCGCAGGCTATGGAACAGCGAGCTATTGAACAGCGAGCTATGTAACAGCGAGCAATGGAACATCGGGCTATGGAACAGCGGGCTATGGAACAGTGGGCTATGGAACATCGGCCTATTGAACAGTAGGCTATGGAACAGCAGGCTATGGAACAGTGAGAGCAGAGAGCTATTGAACAGCAGGCTCTGGAACAGCGGGAGCAGTAGCTATGGAACAGCGGGGTATGGGACAGCGGGCTATGGGACAGTGATAGCAGAGAGCTATTGAACAGCAGGCTATGGAACAGCGGGTTATGGAACAGTGGGCTATGGAACAGTAGGCTATGGAACAGTGGGCTATGAAACAGTGGGCTATGGACCAGCAGGCTATGGAACAGTGGGCTATGGAACAGCAGGCTATGGAACAGTGAGAGCAGAGAGCTATTGAACAGCAGGCTATGGAACAGCGGGCTATGGAACAGTGGGCTATGGAACAGTAGGCTATGGAACAGCAGGCTATGGAACAGTGGGCTATGGAACAGCAGGCTATGGAACAGTGGGCTATGGAACAGTGGGCTATGGAACAGCAGACTATGGAACAGTGGGCTATGGAACAGCAGGCTATGGATCAGTGGGCTATGGAACAGTGGGCTATGGAACAGCGGGCTATGGAACAGCGAGCTATGGAACAGCAGGCTATGGAACAGTGGGCTATGGAACCGCAGGCTATGGAACAGCAGGCTATGGAACAGTGGGCTATGGAACAGTAGGCTATGGAACAGCAGGCTATGGAACAGTGGGCTATGGATCAGCAGGCTATGGAACAGTGGGCTATGGAACAGCAGGCTATGGAACAGCGGGCTATGGAACTGCAGGCAATGGAACAGCAGGCTATGGAACAGTGGGCTATGAGACAGTGGGCTATGGGACAGTGGGGTATGGGACAGCGGGCTATGGAACAGTGGGCTATGGGCCAGCGGGCTATGGAACAGTGAGAGCAGCGTGCTATTGAACAGCAGGCTATGGAGTAGCGGGAGCAGTAGCTATGGAACAGCGGGCTATGGAGCAGCGAGCTATGGAACAGCGGGCTATGGAACAGAGAGCTATGGAACAGCGGGTTATGGAACAGCGGGTTATGGGACAGTGAGAGCAGCGAACTATTGAACAGCAGGCTATGGAGCAGCGGGAGCAGTAGCTATCGAACAGCGGGGTATGGGACAGCGGGCTATGGGACAGTGATAGCAGAGAGCTATTGAACAGCAGGCTATGGAACAGCGGGTTATGGAACAGTGGGCTATGGAACAGTAGGCTATGGAACAGTGGGCTATGAAACAGTGGGCTATGGACCAGCAGGCTATGGAACAGTGGGCTATGGAACAGCAGGCTATGGAACAGTGAGAGCAGAGAGCTATTAAACAGCAGGCTATGGAACAGCGGGCTATGGAACAGTGGGCTATGGAACAGTAGGCTATGGAACAGCAGGCTATGGAACAGTGGGCTATGGAACAGCAGGCTATGGAACACTGGGCTATGGAACAGTGGGCTATGGAACAGCAGACTATGGAACAGTGGGCTATGGAACAGCAGGCTATGGATCAGTGGGCTATGGAACAGTGGGCTATGGAACAGCGGGCTATGGAACAGCGAGCTATGGAACAGCAGGCTATGGAACAGTGGGCTATGGAACCGCAGGCTATGGAACAGCAGGCTATGGAACAGTGCGCTATGGAACAGCGGGCTATGGAACAGCGAGCTATGGAACAGCAGGCTATGGAACAGTGGGCTATGGAACCGCGGGCTATTGAACAGCAGGCCACGGAACAGCAGGCTATGGAACAGTGGTCTATGGAAAAGCGAGCTATGGATCAGCGGGCTATGGAACAGCAGGCTATGGGACAGCGAGCTATGGAACAGCGAGCTGTGGAACAGCGGCCTATGGAACAGTAGGCTATGGAACAGCAGGCTATGGAACAGCAGGCTATGGAACAGCAGGCTATGGAACAGTGGGCTATGGAACAGCGGGCTATGGAACAGTGGGCTATGGAACAGTGGGCTATGTAACAGCGAGCTATGGAACAGCAGGCTATGGAACAGTGGGCTATGGAACCGCAGGCTATGGAACAGCGAGCTATTGAACAGCGGGCTATGTAACAGCGAGTAATGGAACAGCGGGCTATGGAACAGTGGGCTATGGAACAGCGGGCTATGGAACAGCAGGCTATGGAACAGTGGGCTATGAAACAGCGGGCTATGGAACAGTGGGCTATGAAACAGTAGGCTATGGAACAGCAGGCTATGGAACAGCATGCTATGGAACAGTGAGAGCAGAGAGCTATTGAACAGCAGGCTATGGAACGGCGGGCTATGGAACAGTGGGCTATGGAACAGTAGGCTATGAAACAGCAAGCTATGGAACAGTGGGCTATGGAACAGCAGGCTATGGAACAGTGGGCTATGAAACAGTAGGCTATGGAACAGCAGGCTATGGAACAGCATGCTATGGAACAGTGACATCAGAGAGCTATTGAACAGCAGGCTATGGAACGGCGGGCTATGGAACAGTGGGCTATGGAACAGTAGGCTATGAAACAGCAGGCTATGGAACAGTGGGCTATGGAACAGCAGGCTATGGAATAGTGGGCTATGGAACAGTGGGCTATGGAACAGCAGGCTATGGAACAGTGGGCTATGGAACAGTAGGCTATGGAACAGCAGGCTATGGAACAGTGGGCTATGGAACAGCAGGCTATGGAACAGTGGGCTATGTAACAGCAGGCTATGGAACAGCGTGCTATTGAACAGCAGGCCATGGAACAGCAGGCTATGGAACAGTGGGCTATGGGACAGTGGGCTATGGGACAGTGGGCTATGGGACAGCGGGCTATGGAACAGCAGGCTATGGAACAGCGAGCTATGGAACAGCGGCCTATGGAAAAGTAGGCTATGGAACAGCAGGCTATGGAACAGCAGGCTATGGAACAGCAGGCTATGGAACAGCAGGCTATGGAACAGCGGGCTATGGAACAGTGGGCTATGGAACAGTGGGCTATGGAACAGTGGGCTATGGAACAGCGGGCTATGGAACAGCGAGCTATGGAACAGCGGGCTATGGAACAGTGGGCTATGGAACAGCAGGCTATGGAACAGCGGGCTATGTAACAGCGAGCTATGGAACAGCGGGCTATGGAACAGCGGGCTATGGAACAGCGGGCTATGGAACAGTGGCGCTATGGAACAGCAGGCTATGGAACAGCAGGCTATGGAACAGGCTATGAACAGCGGGCTATGGAACAGCAGGCTATGGAACAGCGGCTATGGAACAGCAGGCTATGGAACAGCGGGCTATGGAACAGCGGGCTATGGAACAGCGGGCTATGGAACAGCGGCTATGGAACAGCAGGCTATGGAACAGCAGGCTATGGAACAGCAGGCTATGGAACAGCGGGCTATGGAACAGCGGGCTATGGAACAGCGGGCTATGGAACAGCGGGCTATGGAACAGTGGGCTATGGAACAGTGGGCTATGGAACAGTGGGCTATGGAACAGTGGGCTATGGAACAGCGGGCTATGGAACAGCAGGCTATGGAACAGCGGGCTATGGAACAGCAGGCTATGGAACAGCGGGCTATGGAACAGTGGGCTATGGAACAGCGGGCTATGGAACAGCAGGCTATGGAACAGCAGGCTATGGAACAGCAGGCTATGGAACAGCAGGCTATGGAACAGCGGGCTATGGAACAGTGGGCTATGGAACAGTGGGCTATGGAACAGTGGGCTATGGAACAGTGGGCTATGGAACAGCAGGCTATGGAACAGTGGGCTATGGAACAGTAGGCTATGGAACAGCAGGCTATGGAACAGTGGGCTATGGATCAGCAGGCTATGGAACAGTGGGCTATGGAACAGCAGGCTATGGAACAGCGGGCTATGGAACTGCAGGCCATGGAACAGCAGGCTATGGAACAGTGGGCTATGAGACAGTGGGCTATGGGACAGTGGGGTATGGGACAGCGGGCTATGGAACAGTGGGCTATGGGACAGCGGGCTATGGAACAGTGAGAGCAGCGTGCTATTGAACAGCAGGCTATGGAGTAGCGGGAGCAGTAGCTATGGAACAGCGGGCTATGGAGCAGCGAGCTATGGAACAGCGGGCTATGGAACAGAGAGCTATGGAACAGCGGGTTATGGAACAGCGGGTTATGGGACAGTGAGAGCAGCGAACTATTGAACAGCAGGCTATGGAGCAGCGGGAGCAGTAGCTATGGAACAGCGGGGTATGGGACAGCGGGCTATGGGACAGTGATAGCAGAGAGCTATTGAACAGCAGGCTATGGAACAGCGGGTTATGGAACAGTGGGCTATGGAACAGTAGGCTATGGAACAGTGGGCTATGAAACAGTGGACTATGGACCAGCAGGCTATGGAACAGTGGGCTATGGAACAGCAGGCTATGGAACAGTGAGAGCAGAGAGCTATTGAACAGCAGGCTATGGAACAGCGGGCTATGAAACAGTGGGCTATGGAACAGTAGGCTATGGAACAGCAGGCTATGGAACAGTGGGCTATGGAACAGCAGGCTATGGAACAGTGGGCTATGGAACAGTGGGCTATGGAACAGCAGACTATGGAACAGTGGGCTATGGAACAGCAGGCTATGGATCAGTGGGCTATGGAACAGTGGGCTATGGAACAGCGGGCTATGGAACAGCGAGCTATGGAACAGCAGGCTATGGAACAGTGGGCTATGGAACAGCAGGCTATGGAACAGCAGGCTATGGAACAGTGCGGCTATGGAACAGCGGCTATGGAACAGCGAGCTATGGAACAGCAGGCTATGGAACAGTGGGCTATGGAACCGCGGGCTATTGAACAGCAGGCCACGGAACAGCAGGCTATGGAACAGTGGGCTATGGAAAAGCGAGCTATGGATCAGCGGGCTATGGAACAGCAGGCTATGGGACAGCGAGCTATGGAACAGCGAGCTGTGGAACAGCGGCCTATGGAACAGTAGGCTATGGAACAGTGGGCTATGGAACAGCGAGCTATGGAACAGCAGGCTATGGAACAGTTGGCTATGGAACCGCAGGCTATGGAACAGCGAGCTATTGAACAGCGAGCTATGTAACAGCGAGCAATGGAACATCGGGCTATGGAACAGCGGGCTATGGAACAGTGGGCTATGGAACATCGGCCTATTGAACAGTAGGCTATGGAACAGCAGGCTATGGAACAGTGAGAGCAGAGAGCTATTGAACAGCAGACTCTGGAACAGCGGGAGCAGTAGCTATGGAACAGCGGGGTATGGGACAGCGGGCTATGGGACAGTGATAGCAGAGAGCTATTGAACAGCAGGCTATGGAACAGCGGGTTATGGAACAGTGGGCTATGGAACAGTAGGCTATGGAACAGTGGGCTATGAAACAGTGGGCTATGGACCAGCAGGCTATGGAACAGTGGGCTATGGAACAGCAGGCTATGGAACAGTGAGAGCAGAGAGCTATTGAACAGCAGGCTATGGAACAGCGGGCTATGGAACAGTGGGCTATGGAACAGTAGGCTATGGAACAGCAGGCTATGGAACAGTGGGCTATGGAACAGCAGGCTATGGAACAGTGGGCTATGGAACAGTGGGCTATGGAACAGTGGGTATGGAACAG
>CM026394.1:27374973-27404688 GCA_014843695.1 Archivesica marissinica
ATTACATATATAACATCTGCAACACATTACATATAACATCTGCAATACATTACATATAACATCTGCAATACATTACATATAACATCTGCAATACATTATATATAACATATGCAATACATTACATATAACATCTGCAATACATTGCATATAACATCTGCAATACATTACATATAACATCTGCAATACATTACATATAACATATAACATCTGCAATACATTACATATAACATCTGCAATACATTACAGCATATAACATCTGCAATACATTAATAAACATCTGCAATACATTATATATAACATAATACATTACATATAACATCTGCAATACATACATATAACATCTGCAATACATTACATATAACATTTACAATACATTACATATAACATCTGCAATACATTGATATATTAACATCTGCAATACATTACATATACATTGCAATACATTATATAACATATGCAATACATTACATATAAACATGAACACATTACATATATAACATCTGCAATACATTACATATAACATCTGCAATACATTACATATAACATCTGCAATACATTACATATATAACATCTGCAACACATTACATATAACATCTGCAATACATTACATATAACATCTGCAATACATTATATATATATAACATCTGCAATACATTACATATAACATTAACAATACATTACATATAACATCTGCAATACATTACATATAACATCTGCAATACATTATATATAACATTTACAATACATTATATATATAACATCTGCAATACATTACATATAACATCTGCAATACATTACATATAACATCTGCAATACGTTACATATAACATTTACAATACATTACATATAACATCTGCAATACATTACATATATAACATCTGCAACACATTACATATAACATCTGCAATACATTACATATAACATCTGCAATACATTATATATATATATATAACATCTGCAATACATTATATATAACATCTGCAATACATTACATATAACATCTGCAATACATTACATATAACATCTGCAATACATTATATATAACATTTACAATACATTACATATAACATCTGCAATACATTGCATATAACATCTGCAATACATTATATATAACATTTACAATACATTACATATAACATCTGCAATACATTATATATAACATCTGCAATACATTATATATATATAACATCTGCAATATATTACATATAACATCTGCAATACATTATATATAACATCTGCAATACATTATATATAACATCTGCAATACATTATATATAACATTTACAATACATTACATATAACATCTGCAATACATTATATATAACATCTGCAATACATTACATATAACATCTGCAATACATTACATATAACATTTATAATACATTACATGTAACATCTGCAATACATTACATATAACAAACAAAACAAATTGTTCTATTTCTCTGGCAAACTGTATCATTTATTCTAAAGAACTGGGACCATGCTGCTTCCAATTCAGTAGTGGGGCGACCATCCCCTACCCAGCGGTTCCTCAGGTGGCGGATAGGGGAACGGCCCTCAGATATGGGGGTTAGCTGTGAATTAAATAAGCAGTCCCGGACCATATGGCGGTGTACCTACCAGGACGGGGCAGGATAGCACATGGCAAAGCTACTCCTATTAAATACTCCAAGTGTCCTACAACGGGTGCGTCAGGCGAATATATGGGCCGCCTTAAAAGTCCTAGCCTAAGGGTGAGGTAACCCCAACATAAAGCTCGAATGCTGAAGCCGGAAGTACTGGGCCGCAAGGCGCATTCTAATAAACCATGGTCTACGCATAAACGCAAAATGAATCACATTCTAAATACAATTATGTTCTGACTATAGTTGACTTTTCACGCACACACACCCGAACGCACGCACGCTCGCACGCACGCACGTACACCGCACGCACGCACGCTCGCACACTCACACGCACACTCACACTTTTAATTAATGAAGATAGAATTGTACGAGACGTTCTTGAAAGCAAATAATACAAGCTCTAATATATGCAACAATTTCCTCTTTAATTTATTGAAAATCAGCTCATCCGTCTGTATATTCATACATTTTATAATACTTAAATTATACAATGTACCTTATTTTGCATGCCTGTCTCGTCTCAATAAAGCCAATTGAATATATCCATTGTTCTACTACAGCCTATTGTAAACACGACATATATCATACTTTATCGTTATACTGACACATGCAAATCGAGAGAGAGAGGAGAGGAGAGAAGAGGAGAGGAGAGGAGAGAGCATATACCACACGTGTTGCAAGGCTTAACTATAGCAAATAATTAAAACATAGTCTTATTTTGCCTTACCACACATACCTACTAAAACATGACCACAATACAGTTACCGGAGTACAGTTACCACAATACAGTTACAATAATACAGTTACAACAATACCGTTACCATATTACAGTTACCACAATACAGTTACCACAATACATTTACCACAATACAGTTACCATAATACAGTTACGATCAGTTTTTTCCAAATATTTGCCTCAATAACTGAGTATTTCAACGAATAAACGAACGTCGAATATGCGGTTTATTGACATAATAAAATAATGTAGGGCCTAAATATGGTCGACATTCATGCGTAATACAACGCGTTATTCCTGAATGACACGAGATATGGTACATATTTACCGTGATATCTGACATTTGTGCCTAATCTTAGATATCTATAAGCGAAAGTATCGCGTGTTTAGTATTGACTGCAATGACAAGCAGACGTCAATTCAGGATCGTGGATGAACGCTATGATAAATCATACTTTAACTTTTGAAAGCTTGCATACCATAACGACATTGTTTATTGATTCCAGATAGATAGATAGCTTTCTTTTTATAGAGGGTGACCTAATTAGTTCTGAACTAATCTTCCTTAGGGCCCTCTAATCAATGTTAGTGTTCGAATGTATTCAGAAGAATTTGTAGTAGCAATGCATTTATACGTGCAAAAATGAATTGTATTTCCTTTTGCAATATAATGTCGCTTTAAACAAACACACTTTTATTTAGACAGAATGGTGTTTGTATGATAGAAAACGATGCTACCATTCTCTGAGTTAAGTTATAACGTGGATGATGTCATAAATGACGTCACTGGCGGTTTGAGTCCGAAAACGTTGACGTCGATAACATTTGAACATGCAGCGGCTGGAAACCACACGGGTAAAGCAGCGAGCAATAAAATGTGTTATTCCACATGGATTTCTACATTGCTCGGAAACCAGTCCATATTAAATATTGTAGAGAAACCGGTCCATCAGGAATGAGGTCTCGAGAGTGATTAATATAAGTTGTAAGAACTTGTTTCGCAATCGAGCTAACATAAAATTAAAAACATTAGTATACACTATAAAGCATAGAATAGATGTTTCCTGTAAGAACAACAGAAATAAAATAATATACGTAATAATAAAATAGGTTTGTTTAATCTCGTGGAACTTCAAACCCCTGTGTATTTATTAAATTTACAAACGACCGTTTTCCAATAGGTTTGTTTAATCTCATGAAATTTCAAACCCCTGTGTATTAACTAAATTTACTAACGGCCATTGTCCAATCTTATTCTTTGTATTAGATCAAGCACTTTCTGATATAGTGTTTTACGTTTATTTATCGTCGCTACCGGTTGCCCATATGAGCGACGCCTCCTGAAGAGATTAGTCATTTTAGATTATTGGAGGATAGTGCAATGATGCAGACAGAGACCCATTCCAGAGTCGCCTCTGGGTATTTCTACGTGCACGGTGTACAGCACCGACACGAGACCTCGGTTTAACGTCCCATCTGAAAGACTGTTAATTTTATTATGGTCAGACGGGGGGATCGAACCTGCGATCCCTGGATTACCAGTCCAGCGTGTTACCACTGGACTACAGATCCATGGATTACCAGTCCAACGTGTTACCACTGGACTACAGATCCCTGGATTACCAGTCCAGCGTGTTACCACTGGACTACAGATCCCTGGATTACCAGTCCAGCGTGTTACCACTGGACTACAGATCCTGGATTACCAGTCCAGCGTGTTACCACTGGACTACAGATCCTGGATTACCAGTCCAGCTGTTACCACTGGACTCAGATCCCTGGATTACCAGTCCAGCGTGTTACCACTGGACTACAGATCCCTGGATTACCAGTCCAGCGTGTTACCACTGGACTACAGATCCATGGATTACCAGTCCAACGTGTTACCACTGGACTACAGATCCGTCTGTTAAATCTTATATAGAACATATGTGGCACGATTTTATTTGCTTTACCGTTAGTGTATACACATTTAGTTTAGCTCTATTGCGAAACAAGTTCTTACAACTATATTAATCACTCTCGATACCGTAATCCTGATGGTATCCATCGCTACTAGGGAGAGAGAAGAAGCAAAGTGAAATTTAAATACCTTGCTTTCCTAATAACACAATCGTAACGGCTACAGCAGTGTTCAAACTCCGGGCCTTTCACACCTGAAGCGAACACACTACCACTGCGCTATCACGAAATCCCCGTTCAATTGAGACAAATCACCTTACAGCCATGCACATGTAGCCTAATATATGGACATTCTAACGCTAAATTATTTAGTGATTGTGCATCAGGTAAATGGTTGATAGTATCAATCCGCGGGCAGGAGAAAATGTGTGCGTGTACACTGTTGATATAGGAAGTTGGAGAACATGTGTGTGTGTGCACTGTTGATATAGGAAGTTGGAGAAAATGTGTGTGTGTGTACACTGTTGATATAGGAAGTTGGAGAAAATGTGTGTGTACACTGTTGATATAGGAAGTTGGAAAAAATGTGTGTGTGTACACTGTTGATATAGGAAGTTGGAGAAAATGTGTGTGTGTACACTGTTGATATAGGAAGTTGGAGAAAATGTTTGTGTACACTGTTGATATATGAAGTTGGAGAAAATGTGTGTGTACACTGTTGATATAGGAAGTTGGGAGAAAATGTTTGTGCACACTGTTGATATATGAAGTTGGAGAAAATGTGTGTGTACACTGTTGATATAGGAAGTTGGAGAAAATGTTTGTGTACACTGTTGATATATGAAGTTGGAGAAAATGTTTGTACACTGTTGATATAGGTTTGAATATACAAAGAAAAAGAAGCAAACTATTTTATAATGAACATAGTGTCACAAACTTTGTGTTTTAAGATTATTTGTGTCGAATATTTATTACAAGTAAATTTCACAGTGTGAGAAAATGTGTTGCCAACCTTGGGTTCGAGCCCGGGTACGTTCGCTTACAGCGCAAACGATCTACCGAATGAGCCTGTCAGCCAGGCTGTTTACACATAATCTACCCCCAATGAAACTAATCAATAACAGTTATATTCACGCGTGATGATATATTAGTTTATACACATTTATTTTAGCTCGATTGCGAAACAAGTTCTTTCAACTTATATTAATCACTCTCGATCTCATTCCTGATGGAATCCATCGCCATGAAAGAGAGAGAGAGAGAGAGAGAGAGAGAGAAGAGGAAATGTGGAATTTAAATGCCTTGCCTAAGGACACAATCGTAACGGCTCCAGCGGGGCTCGAACTCCGAGCCTAGTAGAGTTCATCCCAGCCCAAGTAAGGCCATATCGGGCCAGGACAGCCCAGCTCAGCCCATATGCAACTCGGACCAGCACAGTCCAGCCCAGCCGAGCGAAATCTACCACAACACATACATGTATGATGTCTTCTAGTGTGCATTTGTTGAAGCCTACAACGCATTTTGTATCTACTCTTACCCGTACAAGTCGCCTACCTCTCAATTATCGGATATGAGGAGCACTATGCACCGGGGTGTAAGACCTATTCAAAAGTTGATGTGTACTTTTGACCCATGGAGCTCCTTACGAATCCTATGTGTTGAGGTGGTCTAACGCACGTGAGCCATACGCGGCGTAACAAGGCATCACTATACATGTATGCCAAGCTATTCGTGTTTACCCGGTAACATAAAGCATACGGCATAGGCTTTAAAGCAGCCCTATATCGTATGAAATAAAAGATATTTGAAAAATTCAATTTTTACGTATGGGTAGCAATGCTGCTACACATTCTAACATTATACTTTGTATGCTTATGTTTATTTTTTTTGCGATAAAACAAACTCGAAACCGAAAGTAGGACTTTCCGAGTCGATCGGTCACGCACTTGTTTACAACCGGAACGCATCATCCACACTTGTTTACATTCGGAATGCATCGTCCCCATTTGTCAAATGTCCCACGTTGTCTTTTTAATTAAATTACTTGATATGTTGATGCATACCTCTGTTAGCTAAGTCTTTTAGGGACATGTCTACATCCCCGCGAGGGGTTCGACATTAGAGGAATATAGATAGATAGTCTTTCATGTTCAAAATATATACGTTGTTTTCTACATCCTCTGTTGTTTCACGCATGCGCGCTGTGCGTGTTTACGTTTCGTGTGTTGATAAACAAATTCGCGTATACGACGGTTTAAATTTATTGGAATTTATCGTTTCTGAGCGACTATTTCGATTTTTGTAAATACACACATATTAGTATTTATATTTTACCCAAAACATCCTTTATTACGATGTATTGCTGCTTTAAACGCTATATTTACGGTCTACAATAGTGCATATTAACAGTTATTATAAAATACATTCCTGGTTTTTCCAACATCGGCAGTGCAATATAACATCAATATGTAGCAGACGTTTCCTTGTTCAGCTAACCAATCAGCAGTCGACAGCGTGTGTTTTATTAAATGCATCGTTCACCCATTTAATGTACCGTAATAAGGACGCCAGATATATCCGTGGGTTCGTTATTTATTGATCATATATCAGATTATTTTCTAAACAAACACCAGGAAGTGTTTGTGTGTATTACGTTTATTTATCGTCGCTACCGGTTGCCATATACCGGTTGCCCGAAGAGATTAGTCATTTTAGATTTTTGGAGGATAGTGCAATGATACAGACAGAGACCCATTCCGGTATCTCCTCTTGTTCTTTTACGTGCACGATGTAAAGCACCGACACAAGCCCTCAGTTTAATGTCGCATCTGAAAGACTGTTAATTTTATTAGGGTCAGATGGGGGATCGAACCTGCGATCCCTGTATTCCCAGTTCATCATGTTAACCACTGGACTACGTATCCGTCTGTATTTGTGGCATGGGGGAGGCGTTGGGTTGTTTGGTTTGCTCTTGCTTCTGCGCTCGAGCTGGTTCGAGTAAGGTACATATATTCTATGAATTATAATAATTACTGCTATTGTTTCTTATAACTATACTAGACTCTACTAGAGTGGCAGTGTACATTTGTACATACTTTTTATGTGTTATATGATAGATATATCTGTATTTCGTAATAAGCCATTTCTGGCCCATGAACAAAGCATCAATACAAAACATCACAAAGTGACCTCGGTTTAAAGACTAATCTGAAAGACTGTTAATTTTATTAGGGTCAGACGGGGGATCGCACTGAATCCATGGATTACCAATCCAGCGTGTTACCACTGGACTACAGATCCGCCTGTGAACGCAGCATTTATTTTGTATATAATCTTAAAATACGATCAATAAAATGTTAGCTGGTACACGAGACGAACGGGTGACAACATGGACAGAGGACCGTATAACCATGTCAGCAACAACGTCAGCTAAATAAGGTATTACAACGTCAGCGAGACGGCGGCTTAACAACGTCAGCTATCTAAGGTATAACAACGTCAACAAGATGACGGTGTAACAACGTCAGCTATCAAATGTATAATAACGCCGGTAAGACGACGGTTTAACAACGTCAGCTAACAAATGTCTAACAACGCCAGCTCGTTTTGTTAGCTGACCGAGTATGGTTGAACTTTTCGTATATCATGAAAGTCACCTAACAACAAACATACATGTATAATACAATGTGGACTTTATCAGAAGCGCATGGATTTTAACAGTAAATAGATATATACATTAATAGTCACTTTATTATGTAGATTGCAAAGTACAGTCTACATCCGTTATGTCAAAGTCGGTTATGTCGAATTATCCAGTAATCTAGAAGTCGGATCGAAGTCCCGACACTATTATTGTAGACTGTATACAAATTATATATTACTAATATATTTCTTAGACGTAATTGACACTAAATCGTCAAATATACGCATAGTCGACAAGTGACAATAATATAGCTTAAAGTAGTTGTTCTTATATCACGATAATTGGGATATACAAGAAGAAAATGATATTCATGTTCAATGTTTGCCATTGCACAGAATTTACAAAATTCTCAGTTCCCGGGGTACGCTGTTCCCGGGGTACGCTGTTCCCGTGGTACGCTGTCGTATATTCCCGTATCAATTTTGTTTCTGAAAATATGACTATCCAGAGTCGACTTGAGTTGTTTAGACCTATATCGGAGTACCCGCTTTGTAGTAGGGCTATGCATTGTACGAGTATAATATCGTTTTTATTTCAAGTGCTCAATTGTTTCGATTATATGCGTGTGACGTGCATTGTATATAAATAGATGAATATAGGATGTTACATGAGTGGGGATTTCATACCATAGTTTATGAGGCGAGTTTTTGAATGTTATAGATCTACTAAGCGTACCTTTTGGTGAGATTAATAGCAAAATTCCAAACCGAGTGTCATAAAATATGGTACGATATCACCACGAGTGTAAGGTCCTTTTTTCACATTACCATACATGGTTTTAATCATATTTATGCACACAATGACGTTGCTACTATAATTGATTAGTGTCATCGCAAATAATCATGACGTCACTAAATCGTCATGGCGTCACGCAAAACTACGTTATATTTATGTCTTAAACAGTGTTATAATTACGTCGAGACGTATGCGAAATCGTCGCTTGTCTTATCGTTAACGTTATGTACCAATGCACCTAGACTAATGCATAATTTAAAGTATGATTTACAAGTTATAAGTACCTATACCTCGTGCGTACATTCGGAACGCATCGCTCTCTACCGACAATCAAACAACACCCGTTGTTGCGTCACGCATGCGCATTAAGCATTGTTTAGATGCGTGTGTTGATAACCAATTCGCGTATACGACGCTATATTAATTTGATTGTTGTCGTTTATATGCGAATATTTGGATATTTTTATATTGGAAATTAATTATAATCTTTAAATATCCAGTAGTAAAAACATCCATCACTCCGAGACAGTGTCGCTTTAAGTAATGGTAAATATTATAGGTATAAAGTGGTAATCGACCTAATATAAACACATAATATAAACATAAGACAATCTCGATGTCAATCTGTAATTAAACTCCTTTATATTGCACGTGACATGTGTGCAGAGGGATGACGTTTTAAAAGAAAAAGTGTCGACGTTAATACTTAGTGATGAATAAGTAATTCGCATTTTAATGTGTTTCCTGTCTTTGGATGAATTGGAAAGCTGAACATGGTTTGATACAAAAATAGCCGGAGTAAGATAGGTGTGCATATTAATTAGGCATCAATCTTTCGTGTTTATGATGGATAAGGTCGACATTTGTTAGGAACGCATTGTTTATTATTCTCGTTTGTAATTTGACTTGGAAATTGCATCACGATCAATGTCTATTTAAAGTCCCAGGTTGATAATAGCATGTAACATCATACAATGTGTATGCAAATGTTCCAGCGCCCCGCCCCGCTGGAGCCGTTACGATTGTGCCCTTAGGCAATACATTTAAATTCCCCTCCTTCGTGTCGATGGTTTCCATCGGGGATGAGGTCTCGGGAGTGATTAATATAAGTTGTAGGAACTTGTTTCGTAATCGAGCTAAAATAAATTTTAGTTATTTTATATTTGCACCAATGGTAACTGCCGTTATTGGATATACTATTTAGTTAGCAAATCAAAGATATGAATGTTTGGCTTCAGCATAAGAACACACCCGTCTCAACCGAATATTTGCTTTGTTTGTTTGTGTTTTTTACGTTTATTTATCGTCGCTACCGGTTACCCATATGAGCGACGCCTCCTGAAGAGATTAGTAATTTTAGATTTTTGGAGGATAGTGCAATGATACAGACAGAGACCCATTCCAGAGTCTCTCTCCTCTGGTTCTTGTACGTGCACGGTGTAAAGCACCGACACGAGACCTCGGTTTAACGTCCCATCTGAAAGACTGTTAATTTTATTAGGGTCAGGGTTTTTTTTACTTTGTTTACGTATATAGTCGCCACCTGATTAATCGTGGCAACGCATCCAGAAGTATATTAGTTATTTTATATGTTTGGAGGACAGTGCAAGATACAGAGGACACTCCGATTCCAGAAGGATCCCTGTTTCTTTCATATAGCACCGATACATGAGGCATCCGATTATAGTCCCATCCACAGGCACAAGACACAAACATATTTTGTTGGCCTATGGTCATATATTAAGTAATGTTTAGTAAAAAACAGTGTCATGTGCCTGTGGTCCCATCTGAAAGACTGTTATTATTAATATGGTCAGACAGGGAACGAACCAGCGATACCTGGATTCACAGTACAACATGTTAACCGCTGAACCAATGACCCGTCTGTGGCATGAACATTTGCAAAATGTGATGACCGTCTTATACGGATTTTATCCAAGTCCGTTAAACCATTGGATAAAGCACAAAGTAGACAAAAATAGCTGAATCTAACCGAAATATGAATGTGCACTTTCTGATTCAGTTCCTTAGTTACGAATTGCTCTCCGACGAAATCCCTGTTTAATTTCGTCCTTGTTTCATATTATTTACAATATTTTAAAATGGATTATATCTATTTTATAAGGATATTTTTAATAACTGCACCGTAAACGCAGAATAGTTTCTATTCGCATGTCCCATAATTCCGCTTTATTCAGAATTATAAAAATACACAAACCGCACGTTCTATAGGGCACGTTTGTTTAGATTATTTGATGCAAGATTATTTGATGCAATAACTTATCCCACTGAAACGTCGGTGCAAACTTGTTACTCTATTCTAACTATCTAATACTATCTAGTCTGATGACCAACACGTAACCAATTGGGCCTACGACTGGAGCACGGATGCCTCGCATATCCATGTTGTAATATATACACTGTCCGCCTCCATACCTAAGGGTTATGAGTTCGAGCACACACCAGAACCACGGTGGTGGTGGTGCTGTTCCATATTGCCACTTCTCTCTTCGCGATCGAGATGGATTCAGTCAGGACTGAGTTCTCGAAGGCGATTAAATACATGCTTTAAGATACCTAATTCCTGACGGTATCCTTCGCCATGATGGAGAGACATGAGGCATTGCAATGAGAACTATAAGAGTCTTTGCCTAAGAAGACACCACCGCCGCGGGTCTGATCAGGCTCGAACTCACAACCTCTCTGTTGCAAGGCGGAGACTGTTTCCATGTCTCCAGGACATCACAAAGAGGCTGTTCGTGAGATATTCTACAATAGGAAATTTAGTTTATACAAATATATTTTAGTTCGATTGCGAAACAAGTTCTTACAACTGATATTAATCACTCTAAAATTTAGAGTCTAAATACCTCATTCTTGGTGGAGTCCATCGCCACGAGGGAAAAGAGGAATGTAGAAGCTTTATTTATTTTACAACGATTGGAAAGCAAGCTTTAACAACTTATATTAATCACTCTCGTTGGCGCGGATGAAAGCGTATATGTGGTCATTAGTGTGTGAGGAAACCGGAGTACCCGGAGAAAAACCACATGTCCGGTCTGGTGACCACCGTGCCATCTCACATACTTCCCGGTCCGTGGGTCGAACCCGGGTCGCATTGGTGAGAAGCGAGCGCGCTAACCACTGCGCTAATCGGACGAATAAAGCATACACAATCTTCAGTATAGCAAACGACTAAATTTCTACACGAAACGACGAATCATTAATGAAATGCCTGTCATCGTATAGTCTCGTAAACGTCAATGTGCGTGTCAATGTTTGTAATGTAGCTTGATATCAACGCGGAAATAACGTGCCTTCGAATAAATATACGAAAAACATAACAACAGCTTGTCGTCATTTTCCACGAACTTATTCAACCTCAGTCTTTTGTTATAAACACATACAGAGTAATGGGTGGACAGTCGCCCGTAGCCACACTGAGGTAAACCGCAACATTTCCAAAAGCAAAAAAAATAAAAATGAAAAATTAAATAAATAAAAATGCAAAAAATATCCCTTTGCTGACGTATAAAATGTTAACTGCTAGAGCAGACAGCTGAAAGGTCAGTATACGTCTAAAATAAAACAAAACCGTGGGAAATCGCTTAAATACCCCAACAATTTTAATGGGGAACATGCCCAGGACCCCCTAGATTGCCTCGGTTGAAATTTGCTCTTGCTACGGTTTTGGCAGATTTATCTATTCGATGCACGTGCATGATATGTGGTTAATATTCGGCTTGCGAACAATTACTTCCTACAGGATATGTGGGTAATATTGCGAACAATTACTTCCTACATGATATGTGGGTAATATTGCGAACAATTACTTCCTACAGGATATGTGGGTAATATTGCGAACAATTACTTCCTACAGGATATGTGGGTAATATTGCGACTGACAATTACTTCCTACAGGATATGTGGGTAATATTGCGAACAATTACTTCCTACAGGATATGTGGGTAATATTGCGAACATTTACTTCCTACAGGATATGTGGGTAATATTGCGAACAATTACTTCCTACTTTTTATGCGTAACGCTATAATCTTGTTTAGAAAAGCGAACTTTCACTGGATGGGAGTGTTCCGTCTTTTACGACAAGCATTTTTTATAAAACATGCCAAAAGTGACTTAAAGTGGCGTAGTTCCTATAAGGCACTGACGGCCCGGGGTCTGCAGAACATTCGAATAGGTCAGAAATGCAATAAAAAGTAGAGTTGGTATTGGCATGTCTGTGTGGTATATAATCTAGGCCAGCGGTCACATATCTCACGACGCACTGTATATTTTTGTATTCACTGTGACATTTCATATCTGTGCATAGCTATCTTTGATTCAATTGGGCATACTTTTGAAAAAATACATCGATATTTGAACGTCTAAAACGTACATTAAAATAAGAGTGCACCATCGATGTTCTGGGATTCAAAATGTTGCTAGGGGAACATTGCCCCAGACCCCCAAGCACACACTATACAGTCGGTCCTCAATTTATTAGTCAGGCTTACAAATTCAAACAGGCTAGCTACGCCCCTGAGTTACACACATTAAGTTATTTTGCTAGTATGATTAGCTACGGAGAAACGGGGCTATATAGAGAGCCTAATGGATATTATACTAATCAGGTGAACATAGATTGTATAGTTTCTATGCATTAGGTCGAATTGCTTTCCTGTGTGTGTGTGTGTGTGTGTGTGTGTGTGTGTGTGTGTGTGTGTGTGTGTGTGTGTGTGTGTGTGTGTGTGTGTGTGTGTGTGTGTGTGTGTGTGTGTGTGTGTGTGTGTGTGTGTGTGTGTGTGTGTGTGTGTGTGTGTGTGTGTGTGTGTGTGTGTGTGTGTGTGTGTGTGTGTGTGTGTGTGTGTGTGTGTGTGTGTGTGTGTGTGTGTGTGTGTGTGTGTGTGTGTGTGTGTGTGTGTGTGTGTGTGTGTGTGTGTGTGTGTGTGTGTGTGTGTGTGTGTGTGTGTGTGTGTGTGTGTGTGTGTGTGTGTGTGTGTGTGTGTGTGTGTGTGTGTGTGTGTGTGTGTGTGTGTGTGTGTGTGTGTGTGTGTGTGTGTGTGTGTGTGTGTGTGTGTGTGTGTGTGTGTGTGTGTGTGTGTGTGTGTGTGTGTGTGTGTGTGTGTGTGTGTGTGTGTGTGTGTGTGTGTGTGTGTGTGTGTGTGTGTGTGTGTGTGTGTGTGTGTGTGTGTGTGTGTGTGTGTGTGTGTGTGTGTGTGTGTGTGTGTGTGTGTGTGTGTGTGTGTGTGTGTGTGTGTGTGTGTGTGTGTGTGTGTGTGTGTGTGTGTGTGTGTGTGTGTGTGTGTGTGTGTGTGTGTGTGTGTGTGTGTGTGTGTGTGTGTGTGTGTGTGTGTGTGTGTGTGTGTGTGTGTGTGTGTGTGTGTGTGTGTGTGTGTGTGTGTGTGTGTGTGTGTGTGTGTGTGTGTGTGTGTGTGTGTGTGTGTGTGTGTGTGTGTGTGTGTGTGTGTGTGTGTGTGTGTGTGTGTGTGTGTGGTGTGTGTGTGTGTGTGTGTGTGTGTGTGTGTGTGTGTGTGTGTGTGTGTGTGTGTGGTGTGTGTGTGTGTGTGTGTGTGTGTGTGTGTGTGTGTGTGTGTGTGTGTGTGTGTGTGTGTGTGTGTGTGTGTGTGTGTGTGTGTGTGTGTGTGTGTGTGTGTGTGTGTGTGTGTGTGTGTGTGTGTGTGTGTGTGTGTGTGTGTGTGTGTGTGTGTGTGTGTGTGTGTGTGTGTGTGTGTGTGTGTGTGTGTGTGTGTGTGTGTGTGTGTGTGTGTGTGTGTGTGTGTGTGTGTGTGTGTGTGTGTGTGTGTGTGTGTGTGTGTGTGTGTGTGTGTGTGTGTGTGTGTGTGTGTGTGTGTGTGTGTGTGTGTGTGTGTGTGTGTGTGTGTGTGTGTGTGTGTGTGTGTGTGTGTGTGTGTGTGTGTGTGTGTGTGTGTGTGTGTGTGTGTGTGTGTGTGTGTGTGTGTGTGTGTGTGTGTGTGTGTGTGTGTGTGTGTGTGTGTGTGTGTGTGTGTGTGTGTGTGTGTGTGTGTGTGTGTGTGTGTGTGTGTGTGTGTGTGTGTGTGTGTGTGTGTGTGTGTGTGTGTGTGTGTGTGTGTGTGTGTGTGTGTGTGTGTGTGTGTGTGTGTGTGTGTGTGTGTGTGTGTGTGTGTGTGTGTGTGTGTGTGTGTGTGTGTGTGTGTGTGTGTGTGTGTGTGTGTGTGTGTGTGTGTGTGTGTGTGTGTGTGTGTGTGTGTGTGTGTGTGTGTGTGTGTGTGTGTGTGTGTTGTGTGTGTGTGGTTTACGTTTATTTATCGTCGCTACCGGTTGCCCATATGAGCGACGCCTCCTGAAGATATTAGTCATTTTAGATGTTTGGAGGATAGTGCAGTGATACAGACAGAGACCCATTCCAGAGTTTCCTCTGGTTCTTTAACGTGCACGGTGTAAAGCACCGACACGAGACCTCGGTTTAATGTCCCATCTGAAAGACTGTTAATTTTATTAGGGTCAGAAGTGGGATCGAACCTGCGATCCCTGGGTTACCAGTCCAGCGTGTTACCACTGGACTACAGATCCGTCTGTATTGCTTTCCTGATGTACTTGGGAAATACTGGTTACGTGTACACTTACATTAGAAGTCGTGATAGAGCGCTCACCTTAGGTGTTAGGGGCCCGAAGTTCGCGCCCAGCTGTAGCCGCTACGATTGTGCCCTTGGGAAGGAACTTAAATTCCACATTATCTCTTCCTCATAGAGATAAATTAGATGTGTTAACCTGATGCGTGACTTGTGTTTCAGCGTGTATTATGACGGTGACCCTGCTTGCGTAACTCTGCTTGCGTGTTGTATATACCAGATACTCACTGGAGCCGTTACGATTGTGGTCTTAGGCAAGGCACTTAAGTTCAACGTTGCCTCTTCTATCTCCCTTATGGTGATGGATTCCATCAGGAGTGAGGTCTCGTGATCGATTAATATAATGTTGTAAATCGAGCGGAAATAAATTTGTATCAGTTAAAACTAGATACATGATATCCTTGAGTATTAATACTAGATTTGATTCTGATACAAATGTACATGCCGGTGTCACGTGAAAACCTAGCAACAGGGAATTCGATAGCATGACGTGGCTAATTTAAGCAAGAACGGTAAAAGATGAGCTCGTTGCGGGGCTCACGCTAGCGATATAAGAGCAGTTAGTGCGCGACAATGAGTGGACAATACACATTGTAATATCGCTGTACATAACTCTCTCTCTCTCTCGTCCTCTTCTCTACTTCCTGCCTAATCCCTCCTTCTATCTCTCTATATCTATCTCTCCCTCCCTCCCTCCCTCCCTCCCTCTAACTAACTAATCTCTCTAGCTATCTATCTACCTCTCTCTCTCTAACTATCTCCAACTCCGCTCTCTCTTCTCTCTCTCTCTCTCTCTCTCTCTCTCTCTAACTATCTCTCAAAATAAGTATATCTCTCTCTCTAACTATCTCCAACTCTAACTATCTCTAGCTCTCTCTCTCTCTCTCTAACTCTCGCTAACTCTAGCTCTCTATAACACTCTCTCTCTCTCTCTCTAACTCTCTAACTACATCTAACTCTCTATATGTCTCTCTAACTCTAGCTCTCTCTCTCTCTCTCTATATATATATATATATATCTCTCTCTCTCTCTCTCTCTCTCTCTCTCTCTCTCTCTCTCTCTCTCTCTCTCTCTCTCTCTCTCTAGCTCTCTCTAACTTTATATTTAATTATAACTCTCTCTCTCTCTTTAACTCTCTTTCTAACTATCTCTCTCTCTAACCATCTCTCTAACCCTATCTCTATCTGTCTCTAACTATATACGCTTTCATCCGAGCCAACGAGAATGATTAATATAAGTTGTTAAAACTTTGCTTCGCAATCGTTGTAAAATAAATAAAGTATAACAATATAACTCTCTCTCTCTCTCTCTACCCTCTCTCTAACTCTCTCGAAAACTAAATAAATTCAAAAATATCCAGTCAGTGATAATAAGACCAACATGTGTTTCATTATTTCATAAGCCATAATAGCCCGGCTGGGAGACGGTCGAAATCTACCACGATGTCCAGGGGCATTAGTTGCTATATAGAGTTGGTCTTAGAAGAAGTAATTCGATTTTACAATTTTACCTTACACGGAAGGGCACCGGGTTCTTCCCCCACCAATAATAGCTGGAGTGTCGCCAATTGACCTAAGCTGTTGATGCGACTGTAAACCGCCAGCATAAACAATATAATTATTGATCTGTCAACAGGATTACGCAATACGGATGTGATCCGATTCTGCATCCGGATTTATGACAAGTTTTCTTCACCATTGTGAGATCGGCCCCCGTCAGAACCACGGTGTTGGTGTCCTTACACAAGACACTTAAATCCACATTGCCTGATCTCTCTGCCTCACTGCGATTGATTCCACCAGGAATGAGGTTTCCAGATCTAGTAATCTAATTGTGTAGAAACTTGTTTCGCAATCGATTTAAAATAATTGGGTATAAACAACAAATTAAAAGTAGGAAGGTGGGGATCTGTAGTCCAGTGGTAACACGCTGGACTGGTAACCCAGGGATCGCAGGTTCGATCCCCCCATCTGACCCTAATAAAATTAACAGTCTTTCAGATGGGACGTTAAACAGAGGTCTCGTGTCGGTGCTTTACACCGTGCACGTAAAAGAACCAGAGGAGATTCTGGAATGGGTATCTGTCTGTATCATGCACTATCCTCCAAAATCTAAAATAACTAATCTCTTCAGGAGGCGTCGCTCATATGGGCAACCGGTAGCGACGATAAATAAACGTAAAACACACACAAGGAAGTTGGGGAAAAGGTTACATAGTAACTTATTTGAATCCCTGTATACTTAAATACACTGATTACATGCACAATAGTGCTGTGCTATAACAGGTTAAAATAACATTATTATTTACTTTGATCTACATTATGTCATAAAGCGAGTTCAAATGCAAACAATAAATTTGAAAAAGAAACATTCATGCAAATTATGCGTGTTGAAATAAAAGAGACAAAAATATCATTAAACGTTGAAACGTATATAACCACTGTAAAATATCATCAATAATGATTTTGATAAGGAAACCATTAATTTATGTGGAACCAATAACAATGAAAAGGAAATTATTTTGTCTTCCAAATATGCACATTGCCCCTCCCACCTTCATTCTCGTCCATCTCGTCACCAATTTGGAATGTTTCTGTCGCAAAGTTGTTTCCACATTTTTCTTGAAGTTGCATACAATGTATATATACGTATATATGCATATCAAACCATACGACATATATATATGGTTTGATATGCATATATATATATATATATATATATATATATGCATATCAAACCATACAACGTATATATACATCAAACCATACGACGTATATATGCACATCAAACAATACGACGTATATATGCACATTAAACCATACTACGTATATATGCACATCAAACCACACGACGTATATATGCACATCAAACAATACGACGTATATATGCACATCAAACCATACGACATATATATGCCCATCAATTCATACAACGTATATATGCATATCAGACCATACGACGTATATATGCACATCAAACCACACGACGTATATATGCACATCAAACAATACGACGTATATATGCACATACAACCATATGACGTATATATGCACATCAAACCATACAACGTATATATGCATATCAAACCATACGACGTATATATGCACATCAAACCATACAACGTATATATGCACATCAAACCACACGACGTATATATGCACATCAAACCATACAATGTATATATGCACATCAAGCCATACAACGTATATATGCGTATATATGCACATAAAAACATATGACGTATATATGCACATCAAACCATACGTCGTATATATGCACATCAAACCATACTACGTATATATGCACAGCAAACCATACGACGTATATATGCACATCAAACCATACGACGTATATATGCACATCAAACCATACGACGTATATATGCACATCAAACAACACGACGTATATATGCACATAAAACCATACGACGTATATATGCGTATATATGTACATAAAACCATACGACGTATATATGCACATCAAACCACACAACGTATATATGCACATCAAACCATACGACGTATATATGCACATCAAACCATACGACGTATATATGCACATCAAACCATACGACGTATATATGCACATAAAACCATACGACGTATATATGCACATCAAACCATACGACGTATATATGCACATCAAACCATATGACGTATATATGCACATAAAACCATACGACGTATATATGCACATCAAACCATACGACGTATATATGCACATCAAACCACACAACGTATATATGCACATCAAACCATACGACGTATATATGCACATCAAACCACACAACGTATATATGCACATCAAACCATACGAGGTATATATGCGTATATATGCACATCAAACCATACGACGTATATATGCACATCAAACCATACGACGTATATATGCACATCAAACCATACGACGTATATATGCACATCAAACCATACGACGTATATATGCACATCAAACAATACGACGTATATATGCACATCAAACCATACGACGTATATATGCATATCAAACCATACAACGTATATATGCACATCACACCACACGACGTATATATGCACATCAAACCATACGAGGTATATATGCGTATATATGCACATAAAACCATACGACGTATATATGCCCATCAAACCATACGACGTATATATGCACATCAAACCACACAACGTATATATGCACATCAAACCATACGAGGTATATATGCATATCAAACCATACGACGTATATATGCCCATCAAACCATACGACGTATATATGCCCATCAAACCATACGACGTATATATGCCCATCAAACCATACGACGTATATATGCATATTCAATACGCATAGTTCAGTAGACCAGATTGGTCCACGAGACAACATAATTACGAAACATTAACACATACTAGTTAAAGTCGCATGATTGGTGAACATGTTCACTGATATAAGTTATTTATCAACAACAATGTACATGATATACACAAATAAGCAGATATTCAACCTTGAATACATGCACATACTATACTATTAAAGCGACACTACATCAATGAAAATGCCAATTTCTGCAGAATGTAATTTCCTATTATATGGTATAATTTTAATATTGTTCTCAAATATTTGCTTCAAAAACTGAGTATTTCAATTAATAAACAAACGTCGTATACGCGGTTTGTTTACATAACAAAATAATGTAAATAGGGTCGACATCCATGCGTAATGCAACTCGTGTATAGCATACCCTCCATACGAAATCCCAAGTTTGTTTCCACATTTACTTTCAAATTTAAACACAAAACGGTTATAATGTAATACTCACGTACTCTCTTTTGGACTTCCGTATAGCATATCTCCCCTATTACGAATACGTTATCCAATGGTATAAACAATTGTTTCAACATAATAATATACTAACCCATATCATGACAACGAATCAAATTCCAATATTAGTAAGCCGAACATATCCATATCCGACCCATTCAACAACACCATTTGTTAGTATAAAAAAATTCTGAACTTATATCAATGACTTATGAACAGCTATTGACGTGGTTGGATACTCTATCGCATGCGCTATGCAAGCAAGCCAAATCTTTAAACAATATTTTAAGCGAAATGTCGCTGGTGATAATTGGGTTTCTGGAATAGGAAGTAAATATTAAATATAACATACCAAAATCTCACCGTATCATCGCGCCTCGCTAATCATTACCTATATGTCGTATGGCCGTCTCACGTATACTACTGAGTAGATATAAAAACATAGCGTACGAAAGTAGTAGAGCGGATGTCGTTACGGTCAATGATCCGCCAACAGATGCAGTCAATTATTGTGTAGTATAATAATAATAATAATAATAAATAATAATAATGATAAATATAATAATGAATAATAATAATAATGAATAATAATAATGAATAATAATAATACGACGACGACGACGACGCCGCCGCCGCCGCCGCCGACGACGACGACGACGACGACGACGACGACGACAGCCCCTGATTAATAATAATAATGAATAATAATAATATTACGACGACGACGACAAAGACGACGACGATGGAGGCCCCTGATTAATAATAACAATAATAATAATAATAATAATACAACGACGACGACGGAGGCCCCTGATGGAACAGTAAGCGTTTAATATAAACGTTCTTTATTTTACAACGATGAAAACGTATCATGGTATAATTATGTGGACCGGGCATGTAGATATACCGGGGATGTAGATATACCGGGGATGTAGATATACCGGGGATGTAGATATACCAGGGATGTAGATATACCGGGCATGTAGATATACCGGGGATGTAGATATACCAGGGATGTAGATATACCAGGCATGTAGATATACCAGGGATGTAGATATACCAGGGATGTAGATATACCGGGCATGTAGATATACCAGGGATGTAGATATACCAGGGATGTAGATATACCGGGGATGTAGATATACCGGGCATGTAGATATACCGGGCATGTAGATATACCGGGGATGTAGATATACCGGGCATGTAGATATACCAGGGATGTAGATATACCAGGGATGTAGATATACCGGGCATGTAGATATACCGGGCATGTAGATATACCAGGGATGTAGATATACCAGGGATGTAGATATACCGGGCATGTAGATATACCAGGCATGTAGATATACCAGGGATGTAGATATACCAGGGATGTAGATATACCGGGGATGTAGATATACCGGGGATGTAGATATACCGGGGATGTAGATATACCAGGGATGTAGATATACCAGGCATGTAGATATACCAGGGATGTAGATATACCAGGGATGTAGATATACCGGGCATGTAGATATACCGGGCATGTAGATATACCAGGGATGTAGATATACCGGGGATGTAGATATACCGGGGATGTAGATATACCGGGGATGTAGATATACCGGGGATGTAGATATACCGGGGATGTAGATATACCAGGGATGTAGATATACCAGGGATGTAGATATACCGGGGATGTAGATATACCAGGGATGTAGATATACCAGGGATGTAGATATACCAGGGATGTAGATATACCGGGGATGTAGATATACCGGGGATGTAGATATACCAGGGATGTAGATATACCGGGGATGTAGATATACCGGGGATGTAGATATACCGGGGATGTAGATATACCGGGGATGTAGATATACCAGGGATGTAGATATACCGGGGATGTAGATATACCGGGCATGTAGATATACCGGGCATGTAGATATACCAGGGATGTAGATATACCTGGGATGTAGATATACCGGGCATGTAGATATACCGGGCATGTAGATATACCAGGGATGTAGATATACCGGGGATGTAGATATACCAGGGATGTAGATATACCAGGGATGTAGATATACCAGGGATGTAGATATACCAGGGATGTAGATATACCAGGGATGTAGATATACCGGGGATGTAGATATACCGGGGATGTAGATATACCAGGCATGTAGATATACCGGGGATGTAGATATACCGGGGATGTAGATATACCAGGGATGTAGATATACCGGGGATGTAGATATACCGGGGATGTAGATATACCGGGGATGTAGATATACCGGGGATGTAGATATACCGGGGATGTAGATATACCGGGGATGTAGATATACCGGGGATGTAGATATACCAGGGATGTAGATATACCGGGGATGTAGATATACCGGGGATGTAGATATACCGGGGATGTAGATATACCGGGGATGTAGATATACCGGGGATGTAGATATACCGGGGATGTAGATATACCGGGGATGTAGATATACCGGGGATGTAGATATACCGGGGATGTAGATATACCGGGGATGTAGATATACCGGGGATGTAGATATACCGGGGATGTAGATATACCAGGGATGTAGATATACCGGGGATGTAGATATACCGGGGATGTAGATATACCGGGGATGTAGATATACCGGGGATGTAGATATACCGGGGATGTAGATATACCGGGGATGTAGATATACCGGGGATGTAGATATACCGGGGATGTAGATATACCAGGGATGTAGATATACCAGGGATGTAGATATACCAGGGATGTAGATATACCGGGGATGTAGATATACCAGGGATGTAGATATACCAGGGATGTAGATATACCAGGGATGTAGATATACCAGGGATGTAGATATACCAGGGATGTAGATATACCAGGGATGTAGATATACCAGGGATGTAGATATACCAGGGATGTAGATATACCGGGGATGTAGATATACCAGGGATGTAGATATACCGGGGATGTAGATATACCGGGGATGTAGATATACCGGGCATGTAGATATACCAGGGATGTAGATATACCGGGGATGTAGATATACCAGGGATGTAGATATACCGGGGATGTAGATATACCGGGGATGTAGATATACCGGGATGTGGGATGTAGATATACCAGGGATGTAGATATACCGGGGATGTAGATATACCGGGGATGTAGATATACCGGGGATGTAGATATACCGGGGATGTAGATATACCAGGGATGTAGATATACCGGGGATGTAGATATACCAGGGATGTAGATATACCAGGGATGTAGATATACCGGGGATGTAGATATACCGGGGATGTAGATATACCAGGGATGTAGATATACCGGGGATGTAGATATACCGGGGATGTAGATATACCGGGGATGTAGATATACCGGGGATGTAGATATACCGGGATGTAGATATACCGGGGATGTAGATATACCGGGGATGTAGATATACCAGGGATGTAGATATACCGGGGATGTAGATATACCAGGGATGTAGATATACCGGGGATGTAGATATACCGGGGATGTAGATATACCGGGGATGTAGATATACCGGGGATGTAGATATACCGGGGATGTAGATATACCAGGGATGTAGATATACCGGGGATGTAGATATACCAGGGATGTAGATATACCGGGCATGTAGATATACCGGGGATGTAGATATACCAGGGATGTAGATATACCGGGGATGTAGATATACCGGGGATGTAGATATACCAGGGATGTAGATATACCGGGGATGTAGATATACCGGGGATGTAGATATACCGGGGATGTAGATATACCAGGGATGTAGATATACCGGGCATGTAGATATACCGGGGATGTAGATATACCAGGGATGTAGATATACCGGGGATGTAGATATACCGGGCATGTAGATATACCGGGGATGTAGATATACCGGGGATGTAGATATACCGGGGATGTAGATATACCGGGGATGTAGATATACCAGGGATGTAGATATACCGGGCATGTAGATATACCGGGGATGTAGATATACCAGGGATGTAGATATACCGGGGATGTAGATATACCGGGCATGTAGATATACCAGGGATGTAGATATACCGGGGATGTAGATATACCGGGGATGTAGATATACCGGGGATGTAGATATACCAGGGATGTATATATACCAGGCATGTAGATATACCGGGCATGTAGATATACCAGGGATGTAGATATACCGGGGATGTAGATATACCAGGGATGTAGATATACCGGGGATGTAGATATACCGGGCATGTAGATATACCGGGGATGTAGATATACCAGGGATGTAGATATACCGGGCATGTAGATATACCGGGCATGTAGATATACCAGGGATGTAGATATACCAGGGATGTAGATATACCGGGCATGTAGATATACCAGGGATGTAGATATACCAGGGATGTAGATATACCGGGGATGTAGATATACCAGGGATGTAGATATACCGGGCATGTAGATATACCGGGCATGTAGATATACCAGGGATGTAGATATACCGGGGATGTAGATATACCAGGGATGTAGATATACCAGGGATGTAGATATACCAGGGATGTAGATATACCAGGCATGTAGATATACCAGGGATGTAGATATACCAGGGATGTAGATATACCGGGGATGTAGATATACCAGGGATGTAGATATACCGGGCATGTAGATATACCGGGCATGTAGATATACCAGGGATGTAGATATACCGGGCATGTAGATATACCGGGCATGTAGATATACCAGGGATGTAGATATACCAGGGATGTAGATATACCGGGCATGTAGATATACCGGGGATGTAGATATACCGGGCATGTAGATATACCGGGGATGTAGATATACCAGGGATGTAGATATACCGGGCATGTAGATATACCGGGGATGTAGATATACCGGGCATGTAGATATACCGGGGATGTAGATATACCGGGCATGTAGATATACCAGGGATGTAGATATACCAGGGATGTAGATATACCGGGGATGTAGATATACCAGGGATGTAGATATACCAGGGATGTAGATATACCGGGCATGTAGATATACCAGGGATGTAGATATACCAGGGATGTAGATATACCGGGGATGTAGATATACCAGGGATGTAGATATACCGGGCATGTAGATATACCGGGCATGTAGATATACCAGGGATGTAGATATACCGGGGATGTAGATATACCAGGGATGTAGATATACCAGGGATGTAGATATACCGGGGATGTAGATATACCAGGCATGTAGATATACCAGGCATGTAGATATACCAGGGATGTAGATATACCAGGGATGTAGATATACCGGGGATGTAGATATACCAGGGATGTAGATATACCGGGGATGTAGATATACCAGGGATGTAGATATACCGGGCATGTAGATATACCGGGCATGTAGATATACCAGGGATGTAGATATACCGGGGATGTAGATATACCGGGGATGTAGATATACCGGGGATGTAGATATACCGGGGATGTAGATATACCGGGGATGTAGATATACCAGGGATGTAGATATACCGGGGATGTAGATATACCGGGGATGTAGATATACCGGGGATGTAGATATACCGGGGATGTAGATATACCGGGGATGTAGATATACCGGGGATGTAGATATACCAGGGATGTAGATATACCAGGGATGTAGATATACCGGGGATGTAGATATACCGGGGATGTAGATATACCAGGGATGTAGATATACCGGGGATGTAGATATACCGGGGATGTAGATATACCAGGGATGTAGATATACCGGGCATGTAGATATACCGGGCATGTAGATATACCGGGCATGTAGATATACCGGGGATGTAGATATACCGGGGATGTAGATATACCGGGCATGTAGATATACCGGGGATGTAGATATACCAGGGATGTAGATATACCAGGGATGTAGATATACCAGGGATGTAGATATACCAGGGATGTAGATATACCGGGCATGTAGATATACCGGGCATGTAGATATACCGGGCATGTAGATATACCAGGCATGTAGATATACCAGGGATGTAGATATACCAGGGATGTAGATATACCAGGGATGTAGATATACCAGGGATGTAGATATACCAGGGATGTAGATATACCGGGGATGTAGATATACCAGGGATGTAGATATACCAGGGATGTAGATATACCAGGGATGTAGATATACCGGGGATGTAGATATACCGGGGATGTAGATATACCAGGGATGTAGATATACCAGGCATGTAGATATACCGGGGATGTAGATATACCAGGGATGTAGATATACCAGGGATGTAGATATACCAGGGATGTAGATATACCGGGGATGTAGATATACCGGGGATGTAGATATACCGGGGATGTAGATATACCAGGGATGTAGATATACCAGGCATGTAGATATACCGGGGATGTAGATATACCAGGCATGTAGATATACCGGGGATGTAGATATACCAGGCATGTAGATATACCGGGGATGTAGATATACCGGGGATGTAGATATACCGGGGATGTAGATATACCAGGGATGTAGATATACCAGGCATGTAGATATACCGGGCATGTAGATATACCAGGCATGTAGATATACCGGGGATGTAGATATACCAGGCATGTAGATATACCGGGGATGTAGATATACCGGGGATGTAGATATACCGGGGATGTAGATATACCAGGGATGTAGATATACCAGGCATGTAGATATACCGGGCATGTAGATATACCAGGCATGTAGATATACCGGGGATGTAGATATACCAGGCATGTAGATATACCGGGGATGTAGATATACCGGGGATGTAGATATACCAGGCATGTAGATATACCAGGGATGTAGATATACCAGGGATGTAGATATACCGGGGATGTAGATATACCGGGGATGTAGATATACCAGGGATGTAGATATACCAGGCATGTAGATATACCGGGCATGTAGATATACCAGGCATGTAGATATACCGGGGATGTAGATATACCAGGGATGTAGATATACCGGGGATGTAGATATACCGGGGATGTAGATATACCGGGGATGTAGATATACCAGGGATGTAGATATACCAGGCATGTAGATATACCGGGCATGTAGATATACCAGGCATGTAGATATACCGGGGATGTAGATATACCAGGCATGTAGATATACCGGGGATGTAGATATACCGGGGATGTAGATATACCGGGGATGTAGATATACCGGGGATGTAGATATACCGGGGATGTAGATATACCGGGGATGTAGATATACCGGGGATGTAGATATACCAGGGATGTAGATATACCAGGGATGTAGATATACCGGGGATGTAGATATACCGGGGATGTAGATATACCAGGGATGTAGATATACCGGGCATGTAGATATACCAGGGATGTAGATATACCAGGGATGTAGATATACCGGGGATGTAGATATACCGGGCATGTAGATATACCAGGGATGTAGATATACCAGGGATGTAGATATACCAGGGATGTAGATATACCAGGCATGTAGATATACCAGGGATGTAGATATACCAGGGATGTAGATATACCAGGGATGTAGATATACCAGGGATGTAGATATACCAGGGATGTAGATATACCAGGGATGTAGATATACCAGGGATGTAGATATACCAGGGATGTAGATATACCAGGGATGTAGATATACCAGGGATGTAGATATACCAGGGATGTAGATATACCAGGGATGTAGATATACCAGGGATGTAGATATACCAGGGATGTAGATATACCAGGGATGTAGATATACCAGGGATGTAGATATACCAGGGATGTAGATATACCAGGGATGTAGATATACCAGGCATGTAGATATACCAGGATGTAGATATACCAGGGATGTAGATATACCAGGCATGTAGATATACCAGGGATGTAGATATACCAGGGATGTAGATATACCAGGATGTAGATATACCGGGATGTAGATATACCAGGGATGTAGATATACCAGGGATGTAGATATACCAGGGATGTAGATATACCAGGGATGTAGATATACCAGGGATGTAGATATACCGGGCATGTAGATATACCAGGGATGTAGATATACCAGGGATGTAGATATACCAGGGATGTAGATATACCAGGGATGTAGATATACCAGGGATGTAGATATACCAGGGATGTAGATATACCAGGGATGTAGATATACCAGGGATGTAGATATACCAGGGATGTAGATATACCAGGGATGTAGATATACCAGGCATGTAGATATACCAGGGATGTAGATATACCAGGGATGTAGATATACCAGGGATGTAGATATACCAGGGATGTAGATATACCAGGGATGTAGATATACCAGGGATGTAGATATACCAGGGATGTAGATATACCAGGGATGTAGATATACCAGGGATGTAGATATACCAGGGATGTAGATATACCGGGGATGTAGATATACCAGGGATGTAGATATACCAGGGATGTAGATATACCAGGGATGTAGATATACCAGGGATGTAGATATACCAGGGATGTAGATATACCAGGGATGTAGATATACCAGGGATGTAGATATACCAGGGATGTAGATATACCGGGGATGTAGATATACCAGGGATGTAGATATACCGGGATGTAGATATACCAGGATGTAGATATACCAGGGATGTAGATATACCAGGATGTAGATATACCAGGCATGTAGATATACCAGGGATGTAGATATACCAGGCATGTAGATATACCAGGGATGTAGATATACCAGGGATGTAGATATACCAGGGATGTAGATATACCAGGGATGTAGATATACCAGGGATGTAGATATACCAGGCATGTAGATATACCAGGCATGTAGATATACCAGGGATGTAGATATACCAGGGATGTAGATATACCAGGGATGTAGATATACCAGGGATGTAGATATACCAGGCATGTAGATATACCAGGGATGTAGATATACCAGGGATGTAGATATACCGGATGTAGATATACCAGGATGTAGATATACCAGGATGTAGATATACCGGTTATATACCAGGGATGTAGATATACCAGGGATGTAGATATACCAGGGATGTAGATATACCGGGGATGTAGATATACCGGGGATGTAGATATACCAGGGATGTAGATATACCGGGGATGTAGATATACCGGGGATGTAGATATACCGGGGATGTAGATATACCGGGGATGTAGATATACCAGGGATGTAGATATACCGGGGATGTAGATATACCGGGGATGTAGATATACCGGGCATGTAGATATACCAGGGATGTAGATATACCAGGCATGTAGATATACCAGGCATGTAGATATACCGGGCATGTAGATATACCAGGGATGTAGATATACCAGGGATGTAGATATACCAGGGATGTAGATATACCAGGGATGTAGATATACCAGGGATGTAGATATACCAGGGATGTAGATATACCAGGGATGTAGATATACCGGGCATGTAGATATACCGGGGATGTAGATATACCAGGCATGTAGATATACCGGGGATGTAGATATACCGGGGATGTAGATATACCAGGGATGTAGATATACCGGGGATGTAGATATACCGGGGATGTAGATATACCGGGCATGTAGATATACCGGGGATGTAGATATACCGGGGATGTAGATATACCGGGGATGTAGATATACCGGGGATGT
>CM026394.1:27405688-27443046 GCA_014843695.1 Archivesica marissinica
GGTGAGTCGGCTAGATTGATAGGTAGGGGTGTGAGAGGAGGGTAGATTGCTAGGTAGGGGTGTGAGGCGGGTAGATTGATATGTAGTGGGGTGAGGCTGGTAGATTGATGGGGTAGTGGGATGAGGAGGGTAGATTGATGGGTAGGTGGTGGGATGAGGAAGGTAGATTGATGGGTTGTGAGGTGGGATGAGGAAGGTAGATTGATGGGTAGTGAGGAGGGTAGATTGATGGGTAGTGGGGTGAGAGGAGGGTAGATGATGGGTAGGGGGGTGAGAGGAGGGTAGATTGATGGGTAGTGGGGTGAGAGGAGGGTAGATTGATGGGTAGTGGGGTGAGAGGAGGGTAGATTGATAGGTGAGGAGGGTAGATTGTAGGTGAGGAGGGTAGATTGATAGGTGAGTGGGGTGAGAGGAGGGTAGATTGATTAGATAGTGGGGTGAGAGGAGGGTAGATTGATGGGTAGTGGGGTGAGAGGATGGTAGATTGATTAGGTAGTGGGGTGAGAGGAGGGTAGATTGGTGGGTAGTGGGGGTGAGAGGAGTGTAGATTGATGGGTAATGGGATGAGAGCAGGGTAGATTGATGGGTAGGTGGTGGGATGAGGCGGGTAGATTGATGGGTAGTGGGGTGAGAGGAGGGTAGATGATGGGTAGTGGGGGGGATGAGTAGAGTAGTGATGGGTAGGTGGTGTGTGGATGAGGAGGGTAGATTGATGGGTAGTGGGGGTGAGAGGAGGGTAGATTGATAGGTAGGTGGTGGGATGAGGAGTGTAGATTGATGGGTAGTGAGGTGGGATGAGTAGAGTAGATTGATGGGTAGGTGGTGGGATGAGGAGGGTAGATTGATGGGGTAGGTGGTGTGATTAGAAGGGTATATTGATGGCTAGGTGGTGGGATGAGAAGGGTAGATTGAAAGGTAGGGGTTGAGGAGGGTAGATTGGTGGGTAAGGAGGGTTGATTGATGGGTAGGTTGTGGAATGAGGGTAGATTGATGGGTAGGTAGTGGGATGAGGAGGGTAGATTGATGGGTAGTGGGGTGAGGAGGGTAGATTGATAGGGAGGGAGGTAGTGAGGTGGGATGATGAGGGTCTATTGATAGGTAGTGGGGTGAGAAAGGTAGATCGAGTGGTAGGGGGTGGATTAAGAGATTGTGCACGACGGGGTGCGGCCAAGAGGGGGATGGATAATAGGTGTGCAGTGGGCGAGATACTTTAAAGTCGAATATAGGTTCAGAGGGGGAGTTGGGCAGATAGATTGAAAGAGCGAGAATATGGGAGGTGTATCTAGTAGTGTGGAGGCAAGGAATTGACTATTGATTGTGTGTTCGCGAAGTTGATGCAACATGAATGAATAAGGTGGGCGAGTTCGAACCCACAACTGAGGGACAGGTGGCAGAATGAATAAGGTGGGCGAATTCGAACCCACAACTGAGGGACAGGTGGCAGAAAGGAAGAGACATAGTTGGGATGGAAAATCAATGAACAAACTTACCAGAAACGATGTTTTCTGGTATTATATATAAATTGTGAATCATAACTATTTCTCTCGAAGCAAAGCAAAACTGAGAAACACACAAGATTCATTCATAGTATACTACGCGATTTGGAAATCTAGAAATGACTGGTTGATCTCAGATGATTAAATGTTTCAGTATGTTCCTTGGTATGCCCAGGTAGGTTCGTTGGTATGCCCAGGTATGTTTCTTTGTATGCCCAGGTACTTTTGAACTCTAGCATTCAGATGTTATTCTGTGAGTGCCACAATTTCTAGCTCGGACTTCTCATTGTCGTCTATGTTTGATGTTTCTTCAACGAGTTCAGGTATTTCTTGCTCGGTTTCTTCTAAACTTTCGTGTCCAGTGCCATCTATATTGTTCTCGTTCTCTTGTACTGACAGTGTGTCTTCGTCGTTACTTTCTGTGATGTGTTCAGTATCTTCAGTTTCCGTTGTACCTAGTTCTGGCACATCATCAGCATCTTGTATATTATTATTTCCAACATCTTCAAAGTCTTGCTCGCTCAGTATGTCTTTTTCATCATCATCACTATTGAAGTATTCAATATTGTGACCGTACGCTGGCAAATACTGCTTACTAAACGCAGAAGGGGCGTAGATCATTTGAACTTTACTGTACATGGTATGCGCATCTGGTATAGCGGGCATTACGTGCGCACCAGGTGGCGGGTGCCGATACGCTGGTAGGGATTTACTAGGATATGGGATCGCCAGATGCATTTGTTCCATCTCGAACGAAGAACAGTTAGGCACACCGTCGTCTTTATCAGTACAATTTTCAGCTCCAAGCTGTGCTGCATGCATAAACGATGCAGCGGCTATAATACCTACATACGGATCATACACCGGTCCTGGATGTCCGACCTCGCCCCATGGCCCAATATTGCCGGAATCTCCAATCTCTCCTTTCGGCCCATTATATCCTAGTATACCGGGTGGTCCCATGAACCCATTTTCACCAAGTTGCCCAGGTCCGCCATAAAATCCCACAGGACCAGGAAATCCTAATCTGCCCCTTGCTCCAGGTGGTCCGTTGTTTCCAACTTCACCTATATGTCCACGTGGGCCCGGTGGACCAGTCATTCCGATAAAACCTATGTGGCCCAACACACCTGGTGGACCGTTCGGGCCATGGTTACCGTTATAGCCAACCAATCCCACGTCTCCTATTAGACCGGGAATACCGTCGAAGCCCGAATCTCCAGTTTCGCCCTTGATGCCCACTGTACCCTCGAAGCCGTAAGGGCCTTGCCATCCTGGTGGACCGTACGGACCAGGAGGACCACTAAGCCCCGGTGGCCCAGCGATCCCTCTGTGACCCTTTTGACCTCGTCTGCCAATAAAACCTGGTCTACCCTGATTCCCTGTTGGTCCTGAAAGAATACAGTATTGATGAAGTCCATTATAGAAGTAAACTTTTATTTAGTGAGAAGACGTTTGAAATCGTTCATAAAGAGTTGACCTTTCGACGGCCACCTTTGATGATGCAACCATCCGAATTTGATCACATTTGAACAAGTTTGAAAGAGCATTGTGTACATTGATAATTCCCACCAAGACTCGTCAGAATCAGGCTGGCGGTTCCTGAGAAGATTTTTTAAGAAAGTGTGCTGTTTTTAGACAGCGGCCATCTTGGTTTACGTAATAACGTGATTTTAACAATTATGAAATCCCCCACCTACTCAAGTAGCATGACCATAAACGGTAGCTATAGACGGAGAAGACGTTTGAAATGTTCACGGACGACTGATAGACACATTGCGGTAACAATAACTGACAATCACGAACTTATCAGATGAGCTAACAAAACGTGATTTCTCTATATACATGTATATCTACTTCATTAAAGTGGTGCACCGACTATGCACATACATTCACTTAATTTAACTGAACTACAAGACCGTAACAAGAGGATAGCGCTGATATTTGACACAAGAACAAAGCAGTGGTTCGCTTCAGGTACGAGACCCGGAGTTCGTGCCCAGCTAGACCCGGAGTTCGTGCCCAGCTAGACCCGGAGTTCGTGCCCAGCTGTAGCCGTTATGATTGCGCGCTTAGGTAAGACACTTACATTCCACATTGAAATTTCTCTCTCACTCATGGCGATGGATTACATCAGGAATGAGGTCTCGACATCGATTAATATAATGTTGCAAACATTTTGATTCGCAATCGAGCTAAAATAAATTTGTATTAAGAAGTAGAAGAAAATGTTTGATTTTACAGTGGTACATATATAGTCAATGGGAGTAGACACTTAGCTGACCGCTCTCATCAATGTCTCACAAAATCGAAACACTTCCTTATAGACAAGCAAATCTATATATCCACAAAATGCCATCGCAATCCATCAACAACCTTTTGAGTTATCCTGTCCTCGGACAGCGATAGCCAATAACAATAAATAGCATCCGTTCCTAACGGTTGGGCAAGGACAGGGGTTAACGAGAGCTGTCCTCGGACAGCGATAGCCAATAACAATAAATAGCATCCGTTCCTAACGGTTGGGCAAGGACAGGGGTTAACGAGAGGTGTCCTCGGACAGGGATAGCCAATAACAATAAATAGCATCCGTTCCTAACGGTTGGGCAAGGACAGGGGTTAACGAGAGGTGTCCTCGGACAGCGATAGCCAATAACAATAAATAGCATCCGTTCCTAACGGCGGGGTAAGGACAGGGGTTAACGAGAGCTGTCCTCGGACAGCGATAGCCAATAACAATAAATAGCATCCGTTCCTAACGGCGGGGTAAGGACAGGGGTTAACAATGGCTGTCCATGGACAGAATTAGCCAATAACAATAAATAACAGCCGTTACTAACGGCGGGATAAGGACAGGGGTTAACGAGAGCTGTACGCATACATACATATCCAAACACAATAACATCCGTTCCTAACGGCGAGGTAAGGACAGGGGTTAACGAGAGCTGTCCACATACATACATAGCCAAACACAATAGCATCCGTTACTAACGGCGGGGTAAGGACAGGGGTTAACGAGAGCTGTCCACATACATACATACATACATACATAGCCAAACACAATAGCATCCGTTACTAACGGCGGGGTAAGGACAGGGGTTAACGAGAGCTGTCCACATACATACATATCCAAACACAATAGCATCCGTTCCTAACGGCGGTGTAAGGACAGGGGTTAACGAGAGCTGTCCACATACATACATAGCCAAACACAATAGCATCCGTTCCTAACGGCAGTGTAAGGACAGGGGTTAACAAGGGCTGTCCACATACATACTGCGCCAAACACAATAGCATCCGTTCCTAACGGCGTGGTAAGGACAGGGGCTAACATGAGCTGTCCATTTATTAAACAACGATTGCGAAACAAGTTTTAACAACTAATATTAATCACTCTCGTTGGTGCGGATGAAAGCGTATTTGTGGTCTTTAGTGGTGGAGGAAACCGGAGTACCCGGAGAAAAACCCACCTGTCAGATCTGGCGACCACCGTACCATCTCGCATACTACGCGGTCCGAGGATCGAACACGGGTTGCATTAGTGAGAAGCGAGCGCGCTAACCACTGCGCTAATCTGGATCATATTTTCAGTCATTTCACAAGAATCCTAGAAAGTTTAGTCATTTCGCGAAAACGACTGAGAGTGACAGACATTACGCGAAATGCCCGAGTGTTTTTACAATTGTTTAGGCATTACGTTAAATCACTCACTGTAACATACGTATACCAATATATCTTACCTGGTTGTCCAGGCTTGCCGACGAACATACCGAGATTCGGGTCATGGACGCCTCGTTTATAACGACTCAAAGCTGAAAAAAAATAAAATGCAATAAACTGAGATGTACAATACATTATTAACACCTTACTTGATTTGAATGTCCTTACGATACGATTTGCTTCTTCAAATGGAGGAACAAAACACTATTGCATATGTTGTTTGTTTGTGTTTGTGTTTCAAGTTGTTGGGGTCAACCAACAGTTCAAGTCATATGGCGGACAACTCTCCAGCTAGTATTAGTGGAGGAAGACCCCGTCTGACCATTTAAGCACTGATTCAGACACGGAGAGGCACCCGGGTTGAACCACCGACCGTCAGCAAGCCAATTATATAGCGTCATCGTCTAAAAGAATTCGACACCATTATATAGTACTCAACCCTGCAACAACGAGTGGCATGTGATTTGTCGGCCCTGGAGATCCCTGTTTCACATGCAGCTGTATTCTACTGCTAACTTTAACATACCACCATTTACAACGTCACTATTATTTTGCATATACATATCCTTCAAGGGAGGTAATTTACAAAAGTTCATTTCATAAAAACTAGTTCATTTGTGGACAGATCTTCAAATTTGAGCAGAACATCTAGATACATTATTAATTACAAATTAAATTGACAAATTACTAATAAGACGGTAATCGATAATTGACGATTTCTAATTAACCGCTCCTTAGAATATATCGTGTGTGTAACATATAGAAACGCATAATACTGGTCCAGTGGTTAACGCGCTGGACTTGTAATCCAGGGGTCGCAGGTTCGATAACCGCTATACCATTCTAAAATGACTTATTCTGTGGATGCGACTTTAAACCGAGGTCCCGTGTAGGTGATTTACACCTCGAGCGTAAAAGAACCAGATAAGACTCTGGAATGGGTCTCTGTATCATTGCACTATCCTCCAAAATCTAAAAGGACGAATCTCTTCAGGAGGTGTCGCTCATATGGGGCAACATGTAACGACGATAAATAAACGTAAAGCACACCTTAAAGTCAAGATGAACAGCTAGGTATTTGGCTCAATCATTTATTATACGGTATTTATTCATTGAAAGGAAATGCAAGGTATGTAAGTTAGAGGATGAATATCACTTTATTATTGAATGCTCACTTTATATTGATTTAAGAACACTTTACATCAAGAAATAGTATTGGCATATACATAATATAGTTAAATTTGTTAAGTTAATGCAATTACGTAGTGAAAAAGCAGTTCGGAAATTATCTTTATACGTTTTTAAAGCATTTGAACGTCGTAGATCATTTGTCAATATCTAAACAGATCTTAATAGTTAATATTGTTTTCAATGATTAATACTCAATTGTTGTTGTTTTTTGTTTGTTTGTTTTTTGTGCGTTGTTTTTGTTTATAAGAATGTATGTCTCTCCCATAATGTATCGTTGAGATTAGTGTCCGTCACCATATTACCATACATGTTTCACTTTGTAATGTTTTGTATTGATGCTTTGTTGAGATTAGTGTCCGTCACCATATTACCATACATGTTTCACTTTGTAATGTTTTGTATTGATGCTTTGTTGAGATTAGTGTCCGTCACCATATTACCATACATGTTTCACTTTGTAATGTTTTGTATTAATGCTTTGTTGAGATTAGTGTCCGTCACCATATTACCATACATGTTTCACTTTGTAATGTTTTGTATTGATGCTTTGTTGAGATTAGTGTCCGTCACCATATTACCATACATGTTTCACTTTGTAATGTTTTGTATTAATGCTTTGTTGAGATTAGTGTCCGTCACCATATTACCATGCATGTTTCACTTTGTAATGTTTTGTATTGATGCTTTGTTGAGATTAGTGTCCGTCACCATATTACCATACATGTTTCACTTTGTAATGTTTTGTATTGATGCTTTGTTCATGGGCCAGAAATGGCTTATTACGAAATAAAGATATATCATATAATATTATATCCGATATTTTACTTTAAAATTAACCGTCCCCCCTTTCTGGACGAATGGGAATGTATGTGATAAAAATTACTGCTATGTATTCGTATTATAGGTATTAAAAGTGTCCAATTGTTTTCAGGGAACTAGTTCCAAGCTTTCACTGGTGTGCACATAGACATACAGACTTGAGCTGGAACCCTGAACTGGCCAGATCATTCTATTTACGTAGTTGAAATTCTGCAACAATATTTGGTTCCCATATGATTCGCGGATTTTGCAGCAGGGGTGTGGTATATACTATTATGCTGGACAGGGTATCATGTTATTGTCAACATCTTTGCATTTAATTACTAAAGTATGCACGTTATAATTTATACATTCACTCAATACACTATCCGAGTGTGTATTATTGTCCTTCTATTACATATTTATATGTAATAGTTTTTCTTGTTAACTTTTATAGCCATATTTTTGTTCTGCAATGTATTGTATTGTGGATGGTAATCTATAATGAAAGCACGTGCAGCCCAAACCGTTTGCTATATATATAGTAAGTTTATACATACATGTACTCTAATCCCGCCATGTATTATTTGAAATTGTCTGGATTGACGGGATTAGAGTACATGTATGTACAAACGTACTTTAGTAAGTAGTGACTGCTTAAAGCGACACTACATAGGTGAAAACACAAATTTCTACTGAATGTATTTTCCTATTATATGGTATCATTTGTTTCCAAATATTTGCCTCAAATGTGTTTCAACTAATAAACAAACGTCGTATACGCGGTTTGTTAACATAACAAAATAATGTAAGCATCCATGCGTAATACAACTAGTGTATCCTGAATAACACGATTTGTGGTACAGATTTACCGTTATATCTCACATTTGTGCCTATATATTTCTAGACTATTTTTAAACGACATTATCTCGCGTTTAGTATTGACTCAGATGACAAAACAAACGTCAATTCAGGAGCATGGATTATCGTTATATGAAATCATACTTTCAATCCACAAATGCACTGTTTATTGATTCAATGTTAAGTGTTGTATTCGGAAGAATTTGTAGTAGTAATGCATTTATAACTGAAAACAATGCATTTTTTTTGCTTTTTTTTTTTTGCGATGTAATGTCGCTTTAAATGTGTGCCGCCTTCTGTTTAAATTAAACTGTTAAAATGTCAAAAATTATCCGAGATCTGTTTCCCAGGTGCACGTATAATTTAATTTTCTCAACTTATTAAGCTTGTCACAGTTAATTTAAACGAATGAAACATTCCGGGTTTCTAGAAATACGCATCTAGTAACTATTCGCATCTAGCATGTATGCTCAAGTATGGTGTACGAAAAGGTCACAGGACAAATAATTACTTATAGGCGATTGGATGTAGTTGCACCCACACATTATACGAACGAACGAACATATTTTATTCACATAAACTATACAGTTTTTAGTGACATAGCAATATTACATTCTACAACATAAGTATAAAATTATGACAACACATGTAGGCGATAATTATACACCATTGTTATACATATGTGCACTCGCATCTAATTTTAGGCATTTACCTAAATGTATATGCGACTGACTTCAAAGCATGTACCACGATCTCACCACTTTAGGTTCGAATACCAGCTGGCTTGCGGGAGGTCGGTGGATCAACCCATAGAGGCAACCGGGTTCTTCCTCCACCAATACTATCTGGAGAGCCGCGATATGATCTAAGCTGTTGGTGTGACTTTAAACCACAAACCAAATTTATGTTAGCACACACTTGTGGGTACATCAGCTTTTGAACCCGTTCGTACACCATACCTTGAATCTTACCAGACAGTACAGTACGTTTTACTACGCATAACATTGATGTAAGCGCAAATAGATCCAGTAACCATTTGGCTGTCCGATTAGCGCAGTGGTTAGCACGCTCGCTTCTCACCAATGCAACCCGGGTTCGATCCTCAGACCGGGAAGTATGTGAGATGGTACGATGGTCGCCAGATCGGACAAGGTGGGGTTTCTCCGGGTACTCCGGTTTCCTCCCACACGAATGACCACATTTACGCTTTCATCCACGCCAACGAGAGTGATTAATATAAGTTGTTTAAATTTGCTTCGCAATCGTTGTAAAATAAATAAAGTTAAAAATTATGTCGACAAGCAGTTTATTTAGCAACACCTTTCCTGGGCAGGCTCCAGTGGTTAACCAGTACTTGGGTGCACCAACCTCCGTAAGAAACTGCCAACTTTTTAATATAAATGAGACACGGCCTGAGCGGGGCTCGAACCCGTGACCATCAGTGGTGATAGGTTACAATGGTATACAAGTCAGCGACCTTAAACACTCGACCACGTAGGCGGACTAAGGTTTAAAAAAAAACATTTATGTAAAACCTAAAAGTACACGCACACATTCGGCAATGTACCCACTATCCTAGCCTGGGAACAGGCATCGATATATTTTGCCGGGTCAATCAAATAAATATATTTAACACCGAGACTATTAATTGGGCCGTATTGAGTTTCTGATCATATACTGTCATGTTGCCAGGCACGCAGGCTACCAATATCCATTGTTTGAATACATTGAATATTACCACGCGTTACTGTACGTTTTACCATGACGTCCGCAGGACCTTTTTCCAATCATAAAAATACCGAAAATAAAATAAATTAACGTTTCCAAAATCGGCTGAAGTTCCTTTTTCATTTTTATTATTTGAAAATCAGACATAAAGAATGAAATACGTAGGTTACATCCATTGCTGCATGATAAATGTACGAAACTTCCACATATCTTAATTATACACGGATCAGTAGTAAAGTCGAACTAAGTTGGCCTGCGAAACCGGGGATCGCATGTTCGATCTGCCTTCTGGCCCTCATACTATATATAACAGTAATTACTATATAATTCCAATGAGCAGTTCTCACTTATACTCTCTGTCTGTATCATTGCATTATCCTCCACAAATCTAAAATGACTAATCTCTTCAGGAGGCGTCGTTCAAATGGGCAACCAGTAGCGACGATAAATAAAACGACACACACCCACCCACACACACCACACACACCCCACCACCCACCCACCAAGACATTAATGAATTATCGCCTGCAATTACTTGACCTATTTATAGCCTTTATTTTACCCAGCATGCAAAGAGTTAATTTTATGCTAATGTATGTATATGTTGTATGTAAATGTTTTTGATTTTGAGGGCCATATGGATGATATTGTCGGATGCGTTTTCTGGTTAAATAAAGTACTTGTTACGTTGTTATTATTATAATGCAATGCGTAATAAATGTAAAAATGTTGGACTGTGTGAGGCGCGTAGCGCCAAAGACAGTACCAATATTTTATATATTGGATTCGTTTGAGGCTTATATCTTACTTAAAACACACTTATATAACACGATCCTACTAATTAAAATTGTTAATTTATGTACGCGTAGGATTTAATATAATGCTCTGGCCTTTTGACACCAGTCCAATATTAATAATAATGGACTGCAAGTACAATGGTATGACGTCACGATAGTGTTTTTAATGTAGCTATGTCATTTGGCGTGTACGTGTACTACCATGCATGTTTTCATTTACCTCAGCGATATCTTCAGTAAACCTTTGTAGCTAGGTCAATATTCATAAAGTGAGATATTCGACAAAAGTTATTTCATAAAACAAGTTTGTTAGTGAACACATCTTTAAACCATTAACACGTGTACATGCCTAGAGCATAACTAGCAAACCCCTGCATTGGGCTGACCGCCATGGCGACATGGTCTGACCGATTTCTGCCAAAACCGAATCACTTCCTCTTGGTCTAACCCTCGATATATCCACAAAGAGTCATCGATCTTCAGCCATAACATTTAGAATGATTCTGATAACACACACATAGACAGACACACAAACAGACACAAGCAGTTAAAAACAATAACACACGTTCCTAAGGACCGGGGGTTAATAACCTATTATTTATGGATGGCAACGAACGTCCGAATATCCGAATACTATTCCAGTATTCGAATATTCGGTAACAAAAATATTGTCTTCAAATATGCCACCCGCTCAGTCACACGTTTGGAAATGCTTGAATTGCTCTGGGAATAACAAAACTGCTAGGTGTAATCTATGCAAATTGGATTTAACATATTCGGGTACAATATCAATCTGAATAATCGTTTGAAGAAGATGACGTTTACGCATACAAAAGAAATTAGGTTAGTTTGGCAATTATTATAAGAGTTTGAGTGATTGTGAGTTTTGATAGAATTCTATCGAATAGTAAGGAATAGACAAAAAAGAATAATGGTAGTATAGTACGTGGCATAAAATAGTTGACATACCTTCTATTTTCTCGTCCTTCGCTTCAGTTAGATGTTTCTCCAGCTCAGCAATTCGCAGCCGCCATTGCTGGATTTCAACCGATTCTTCGATAACCTTCTGCTCCAACACCGCAAGTTTTATTTCAAAATCATTTCTTACGTCATTTGTTGCAGCGTCCATTGCATCACCAAACTGCACAGATAACCCACATGCAAACATAATTGATAACGAAGTAAATACGCTAAGCTGTAAAAACGCAGCCATTTTTGCAAATACAAACAAATACAAGCTGAAAATGTCAGAACAATCTTATGCTTTGTGCTGAAAATTGTTAAAAAGAATTATATATAAAGTGGGTTAATAAATGAAACTGGAAACAGAAGATATCCAGAACAGATAAAGATTAGCCTGATTTTGGCTGAACTTTGATGTGATAAATTCTTTGATGTATTGCCATGGTGAACTATCGCCCTAATTCCAACGAAGGGAATTCGAAATATGATATGAATGTATTCATACTGTACGACTCAATTACCCCGTCTGGAAACCATTTTCAGAAACAGCTTTAGAGGTACATTCAATTTGCAAAACCCAGATTTGTAAGTAACAGATAGGATGATATATTTCTTACAAAAATGTCTCAAATATTACAGCTCTGTTGGTTATACTTACTACTGCAGAGGTTTAGTTACATATGCATGGCTAGCTACAAACCATATACATGGTTAGTTACAATAATATACACCAGCATACCTTCTTAGATACAACAATATAGATGGGGTTAGTTACAACCATATACATGGGGTTAGTTACAACCATATACATGGGGTTAGTTACAACCATATACATGGGGTTAGTTACAACCATATACATGGGGTTAGTTACAACCATATACATGGGGTTAGTTACAACCATATAGGTGGGGTTAGTTACAACCATATACATGGGGTTAGTTACAACCATATACATGGGGTTAGTTACAACCATATACATGGGGTTAGTTACAACCATATACATGGGGTTAGGTACAACCATATACATGGGGTTAGGTACAACAATATACATGGGGTTAGTTACAACCATATACATGGGGTTAGTTACAACCATATATATGGGGTTAGTTACAACCATATAGATGGGGTTTGTTACAACCATATAGATGGGGTTAGTTACAACCATATACATGGGGTTAGTTACAACCATATACATGGGTTAGTTACAACCATATACATGGGATTAGGTACAACCATATACATGGGGTTAGTTACAACCATATACATGGGGTTAGTTACAACCATATACATGGGGTTAGTTACAACCATATACATGGGGTTAGTTACAACCATATACATGGGGTTAGTTACAACCATATACATGGGGTTAGTTACAACCATATACATGGGGTTAGTTACAACCATATACATGGGGTTAGTTACAACCATATAGATGGGGTTAGTTACAACCATATAGATGGGGTTAGTTACAACCATATAGATGGGGTTAGTTACAACCATATATATGGGGTTAGTTACAACCATATACATGGGGTTAGTTACAACCATATACATGGGGTTAGTTACAACCATATACATGGGGTTAGTTACAACCATATACATGGGGTTAGTTACAACCATATACATGGGGTTAGTTACAACCATATACATGGGGTTAGTTACAACCATATACATGGGGTTAGTTACAACCATATACATGGGGTTAGTTACAACCATATAGATGGGGTTAGTTACAACCATATACATGGGGTTAGTTACAACCATATACATGGGGTTAGTTACAACCATATAGATGGGGTTAGTTACAACCATATACATGGGGTTAGTTACAACCATATACATGGGGTTAGTTACAACCATATACATGGGGTTAGTTACAACCATATAGATGGGGTTAGCTACAACCATATACATGGGGTTAGTTACAACCATATAGATGGGGTTAGTTACAACCAATAACATGGGGTTAGTTACAACCATATATATGGGGTTAGTTACAACCATATAGATGGGGTTAGTTACAACCATATACATGGGGTTAGTTACAACCATATAGATGGGGTTAGTTACAACCATATACATGGGGTTAGTTACAACCATATACATGGGGTTAGTTACAACCATATACATGGGGTTAGTTACAACCATATACATGGGGTTAGTTACAACCATATACATGGGGTTAGTTACAACCATATAGGTGGGGTTAGTTACAACCATATACATGGGGTTAGTTACAACCATATACATGGGGTTAGTTACAACCATATACATGGGGTTAGTTACAACCATATACATGGGGTTAGGTACAACCATATACATGGGGTTAGGTACAACAATATACATGGGGTTAGTTACAACCATATACATGGGGTTAGTTACAACCATATACATGGGGTTAGTTACAACCATATAGATGGGGTTAGTTCCAACCATATACATGGGGTTAGTTACAACCATATACATGGGGTTAGTTACAACCATATACATGGAGTTAGTTACAACCATATATATGGGGTTAGTTACAACCATATAGATGGGGTTTGTTACAACCATATAGATGGGGTTAGTTACAACCATATACATGGGGTTAGTTACAACCATATACATGGGGTTAGTTACAACCATATACATGGGATTAGGTACAACCATATACATGGGGTTAGTTACAACCATATACATGGGGTTAGGTACAACCATATACATGTGGTTAGTTACAACCATATAGCTGGGGTTAGTTACAACCATATACATGGGGTTAGTTACAACCATATAGATGGGGTTAGTTACAACCATATACATGGGGTTGGTTACAACCATATACATGGAGTTAGTTACAACCATATACATGGGGTTAGTTACAACCATATACATGGGGTTAGTTACAACCATATACATGGGGTTAGTTACAACCATATAGATGGGGTTGGTTACAACCATATACATGGGGTTAGTTACAACCATATACATGGGGTTAGCTACAACCATATACATGGGGTTAGTTACACCAATATACATGGGGTTAGTTACAACCATAATGATGGGGTTAGTTACATCCATATAGATGGGGTTAGTTACAACCATATAGATGGGGTTAGTTACAACCATATATATGGGGTTAGTTACAACCATATACATGGGTTAGCTACAACCATATACATGGGGTTAGTTACAACCATATACATGGGGTTAGTTACAACCATATACATGGGGTTAGTCACAACCATATACATGGGGTTAGTTACAACCATATACATGGGGTTAGTTACAACCATATACATGGGATTAGTTACAACCACATACATGGGGTTAGTTACAACCATATAGATGGGGTTAGTTACAACCATAGACATGGGGTTAGTTACAACCATATACATGGGGTAGTTACAACCATATAGGGGTTACAACCATATAATGGGGTTAGTTACAACCATATAGATGGGGTTAGTTACAACCATATACATGGGGTTAGTTACAACCATATAGATGGGGTTAGTTACAACCATATACATGGGGTTAGTTACAACCATATACATGGGGTTAGTTACAACCATATATATGGGGTTAGTTACAACCATATACATGGGGTTAGTTACAACCATATACATGGGGTTAGTCACAACCATATACATGGGGTTAGTTACAACCATATACATGGGGTTAGTTACAACCATATACATGGGGTTAGTTACAACCATATACATGGGGTTAGTTACAACCATATAGATGGGGTTAGTTACAACCATAGACATGGGGTTAGTTACAACCATATACATGGGGTTAGTTACAACCATATAGATGGGGTTAGTTACAATCATATACATGGGGTTAGTTACAACCATATACATGGGGTTAGTTACAACCATATATATGGGGTTAGTCACAACCATATACATGGGGTTAGTTACAACCATATACATGGGGTTAGTTACAACCATATACATGGGGTTAGTTACAACCATATAGATGGGGTTAGTTAAAACAATATAGATGGGGTTAGTTACAACCATATACATGGGGTTAGTTACAACCATATGCATGGGGTTAGTTACAACCATATACATGGGGTTAGTTACAACCATATCCATGGGGTTAGTTACAACCATATACATGGGGTTAGTTACAACCATATACATGGGGTTAGTTACAACCATATACATGGGGTTAGTTACAACCATATAGATGGGGTTAGTTACAACCATAGACATGGGGTTAGTTACAACCATATACATGGGGTTAGTTACAACCATATATATGGGGTTAGTTACAATCATATACATGGGGTAGTTACAACCATATACATGGGGTTAGTTACAACCATATAGATGGGGTTAGTCACAACCATAGACATGGGGTTAGTTACAACCATATACATGGGGTTAGTTACAACCATATACATGGGGTTAGTTACAACCATATACATGGGGTTAGTTAAAACAATATAGATGGGGTTAGTTACAACCATATACATGGGGTTAGTTACAACCATATACATGGGGTTAGTTACAACCATATACATGGGGTTAGTTACAACCATATCCATGGGGTTAGTTACAACCATATACATGGGGTTAGTTACAACCATATACATGGGGTTAGTTACAACCATATACCTGGGGTTAGTTACAACCATATAGATGGGGTTAGTTACAACCATATACATGGGGTTAGTTACAACCATATACATGGGGTTAGTTACAACCATATACATGGGGTTAGTTACAACCATATAGCTGGGGTTAGTTACAACCATATACATTCCTAGTTACAACCATATACATGGGGTTAGATACAACCATATACATGGGGTTAGTTACAACCATATACATGGGGTAAGCTACAACCATATAGATGGGGTTAGTTACAACCATATAGATGGGGTTAGTTACAACCATATACATGGGGTTAGTTACAACCATATACATGGGGTTAGTTACAACCATATATATGGAGTTAGTTACAACCATAGACATGGGGTTAGTTACAACATTATATATGGGGTTAGTTACAACCATATAGATGGGGTTAGTTACAACCATATAGATGAGGTTAGTTACAACCATATAGATGGGGTTAGTTACAACCCTATACATGGGGTTAGTCACAACCATATACATGGGGTTAGTTACAACCATATACATGGGGTTAGTTACAACCATATACATGGGGTTAGTCACAACCATATAGATGGGGTTAGTTACAACCATATACATGGGGTTAGCTACAACCATATACATGGGGTTAGTTACAACCATATACATGGGGTTAGGTACAACCATATAGATGGGGTTAGTTATAACCATATACATGGGGTTAGTTACAACCATATACATGGGGTTAGTTACAACCATATACATGGGGTTAGTTACAACCATATACATGGGGTTAGTTACAACCATATACATGGGGTTAGGTACAACCATATAGATGGGGTTAGTTACAACCATATACATGGGGTTAGTTACAACCATATACATGGGGTTAGGTACAACCATATAGATGGGGTAAGTTACAACCATATACATGGGGTTAGTTACAACCATATAGCTGGGGTTAGTTACAACCATATAGATGGGGTTAGTTACAACCATATACATGGGGTTAGTTACAACCATATACATGGGGTTAGTCACAACCATATACATGGGGTTAGTTACAACCATATACATGGGGTTAGTTACAACCATATACATGGGGTTAGTTACAACCATATACATGGGGTTAGTTACAACCATATAGATGGGGTTAGTTACAACCATAGACATGGGGTTAGTTACAACCATATACATGGGGTTAGTTACAACCATATAGATGGGGTTAGTTACAATCATATACATGGGGTTAGTTACAACCATATACATGGGGTTAGTTACAACCATATAGATGGGGTTAGTTACAACCATAGACATGGGGTTAGTTACAACCATATACATGGGGTTAGTTACAACCATATACATGGGGTTAGTTACAACCATATAGATGGGGTTAGTTAAAACAATATAGATGGGGTTAGTTACAACCATATACATGGGGTTAGTTACAACCATATACATGGGGTTAGTTACAACCATATACATGGGGTTAGTTACAACCATATACATGGGGTTAGTTACAACCATATACATGGAGTTAGTTACAACCATATAGATGGGGTTAGTTACAACCATATACATGGGGTTAGTTACAACCATATACATGGGGTTAGGTACAACCATATACATGGGGTTAGTTACAACAATATACATGGGTTAGTTACAACCATATACATGGGGTTAGTTACAACCATATAGATGGGGTTAGTTACAACCATATACATGGGGTTAGTTACAACCATATACATGGGGTTAGTTACAACCATATACATGGGGTTAGTTACAACCATATACATGGGGTTAGTTACAACCATATACATGGGGTTAGTTACAACCATATAGATGGGGTTAGTTACAACCATATACATGGGGTTAGTTACAACCATATACATGGGGTTAGTTACAACCATATACATGGGGTTAGTTACAACCATATACATGGGGTTAGTTACAACCATATACATGGGGTTAGTTACAACCATATACATGGGGTTAGTTACAACCATATACATGGGGTTAGTTACAACCATATACATGGGGTTAGTTACAACCATATAGATGGGGTTAGTTACAACCATATACATGGGGTTAGTTACAACCATATACATGGGGTTAGTTACAACCATATACATGGGGTTAGGTACAACCATATACATGGGGTTAGTTACAACAATATACATGGGGTTAGTTACAACCATATACATGGTGTTAGTTACAACCATATAGATGGGGTTAGTTACAACCATATACATGGGGTTAGTTACAACCATATACATGGGGTTAGCTACAACCATATACATGGGGTTAGTTACAACCATATAGATGGGGTTAGTTACAATCATATACATGGGGTTAGTTACAGCCATATACATGGGGTTAGTTACAACCATATACATGGGGTTAGTTACAACCATATAGATGGGGTTAGTTACAACCATAGACATGGGGTTAGTTACAACCATATACATGGGGTTAGTTACAACCATATAGATGGGGTTAGTTACAATCATATACATGGGGTTAGTTACAACCATATACATGGGGTTAGTTACAACCATATAGATGGGGTTAGTTACAACCATATACATGGGGTTAGTTACAACCATATACATGGGGTTAGTTACAACCATATACATGGGGTTAGTTACAACCATATAGATGGGGTTAGTTAAAACAATATAGATGGGGTTAGTTACAACCATATACATGGGGTTAGTTACAACCATATACATGGGGTTAGTTACAACCATATACATGGGGTTAGTTACAACCATATACATGGGGTTAGTTACAACCATATACATGGAGTTAGTTACAACCATATAGATGGGGTTAGTTACAACCATATACATGGGGTTAGTTACAACCATATACATGGGGTTAGGTACAACCATATACATGGGGTTAGTTACAACAATATACATGGGTTAGTTACAACCATATACATGGGGTTAGTTACAACCATATAGATGGGGTTAGTTACAACCATATACATGGGGTTAGTTACAACCATATACATGGGGTTAGTTACAACCATATACATGGGGTTAGTTACAACCATATAGATGGGGTTAGTTACAACCATATACATGGGGTTAGTTACAACCATATTCATGGGGTTAGTTACAACCATATAGATGGGGTTAGTTACAACCATATACATTCTTAGTTACAACCATATACATGGGGTTAGATACAACCATATACATGGGGTTAGTTACAACCATATAGATGGGGTTAGTTACAACCATATACATGGGGTTAGTTACAACCATATACATGGAGTTAGTTACAACCATATACATGGGGTTAGTTATAACCATATAGATGGGGTTAGTTACAACCATATACATGGGGTTAGTTACAACCATATACATGGGGTTAGTTACAACCATATACATGGGGTTAGGTACAACCATATACATGGGGTTAGTTACAACAATATACATGGGGTTAGTTACAACCATATACATGGTGTTAGTTACAACCATATAGATGGGGTTAGTTACAACCATATACATGGGGTTAGTTACAACCATATACATGGGGTTAGCTACAACCATATACATGGGGTTAGTTACAACCATATAGATGGGGTTAGTTACAATCATATACATGGGGTTAGTTACAGCCATATACATGGGGTTAGTTATAACCATATAGCTGGGGTTAGTTACAACCATATACATTCTTAGTTACAACCATATACATGGGGTTAGATACAACCATATACATGGGGTTAGTTACAACCATATACATGGGGTTAGTTACAACCATATACATGGGGTTGGTTACAACCATATACATGGGGTTAGTTACAACAATATACATGGGGTTAGTTACAACCATATACATGGGGTTAGTTACAACCATATACATGGGGTTAGTTCCAACCATATACATGGGGTTAGTTACAACCATATACATGGGGTTAGTTACAACCATATACATGGAGTTAGTTACAACCATATACATGGGGTTAGTTACAACCATATACATTCTTAGTTACAACCATATACATTCTTAGTTACAACCATATACATTCTTAGTTACAACCATATACATTCTTAGCTACAACCATATACATTCTTAGTTACAACCATATACATTCTTAGTTACAACCATATACATTCTTAGCTACAACCATATACATTCTTAGTTACAACCATATACATTCTTAGTTACAACCATATACATTCTTAGTTACAACCATATACATTCTTAGGTACACCCATATACATTCTTAGTTACAACCATATACATTCTTAGCTACAACCGTATACATTCTTAGTTACAACCATATACATTCTTAGTTACAACCATATACATTCTTAGCTACAACCGTATACATTCTTAGTTACAACCATATACATTCTTAGCTACAACCATATACATTCTTAGTTACAACCATATACATTCTTAGGTACAACCATATACATTCTTAGGTACAACCATATATATTCTTAGTTACAACCGTATACATTCTTAGTTACAACCATATATATTATTAGGTACAACCATATACATTCTTAGTTACAACCATATACCATTCTTAGGTACAACCATATACATTCTTAGGTACAACCATATACATTCTTAGGTACAACCATATACATTCTTAGTTACAACCATATACATTCTTAGGTACAACCATATACATTCTTAGTTACAACCATATACATTCTTAGGTACAACCATATACATTCTTGGTTACAACCATATACATTATTAGGTACAACCATATACATTCTTAGGTACAACCATATACATTCTTAGTTACAACCATATACATTCTTTGTTACAACCGTATACATTCTTAGTTACAACCATATACATTCTTAGTTACAACCGTATACATTCTTAGTTACAACCGTATACATTCTTAGTTACAACCGTATACAATCTTAGTTACAACCATATACAGTCTTAGTTACAACCATATACATTCTTAGTTACAACCGTATACATTCTTAGTTACAACCATATACATTCTTAGTTACAACCATATACATTCTTAGCTACATCCATATACATTCTTAGTTACAACCGTATACATTCTTAGTTACAACCGTATACATTCTTAGTTACAACCGTATACATTCTTAGTTACAACCATATACATTCTTTGTTACAGCCATATACATTCTCGAATGGATAACAGCAATTTCTTTTGTGATGTTGACATTGTGGTTGATTTCGTATAGTGTTTTTTGGGGGGGGATTTAAAGTCGCATTACAGCTTGGATACGTGGCGACTGAATTGGTATATTATATTGACGACGATGTTTAGTGGCTTCACATCACAGACATATATGTAGTTCAGTTGTTAACACGTTGGACTGGTAATCCAGGAATCGCAGGTTCGATCCCCCGTCTGACCCTTATAAAATTAACAGTCTTTCAGATGGGACTTTAAATGTTAATCTTGAGAATGAGCTAAACAAGACCAAGCGAGAACTAGACGAACTAGCACAATTATGGAAGAAGAATGTGCTTTGATGTGACTGGCATTCCTGCTGACGCACCAAGAGAACTAGACGAACTAGCACAATATGGAAGAAGAATGTGCCTTGATGTGGCTGGCATTCCTGCTGACGCACCAAGAGAACTAGACGAACTAGCACAATATGGAAGAAGAATGTGCTTTGATGTGACTGGCATTCCTGCTGACGCACCAAGAGAACTAGACGAACTAGCACAATATGGAAGAAGAATGTGCTTTGATGTGACTGGCATTCCTGCTGACGCACCAAGAGAACTAGACGAACTAGCACAATATGGAAGAAGAATGTGCTTTGATGTGACTGGCATTCCTGCTGACGCACCAAGAGAACTAGACGAACTAGCACAATATGGAAGAAGAATGTGCTTTGATGTGACTGGCATTCCTGCTGACGCACCAAGAGAACTAGACGAACTAGCACAATATGGAAGAAGAATGTGCCTTGATGTGGCTGGCATTCCTGCTGACGCACCAAGAGAAACCCTAGAGAAGAAGGTCATAGACCACTGTGTGTCTAAGGGTATATATTTGAAAATCTCAGACATTGACAAGATTCATAGGAAAGGAATGGTGAAAGATGGATACATCAGAAGAACCATCATCAAATTTACAAATTCAAATGCCAGACAATTGATGTATTCGAGGAAGAAGGTACTGGGTGGTGGTATTTTTGTGTCGGATAACCTCACCCCTCTCAGAGAAAAGTTGGCATATGAAGCACGCCAGCTAGTGTGACAAAAGATACTTTCAAAAACATGAATAGCTGGTTGCATAGTGAAGTGTGAGTTACCGGGCATCAAGAAACACCACGTGATCAGAGACATGATTGACATTCCGTGTATCAGAGAGGGGAAGCCACTCCCAGTATACACTAACGAATGACTGAACAGTGCTCATGTACACCGTTACATAAACAAGTGCAATGTGCTTATACTCATGTAATCATAATATATAATGTTTTGCAACAAAATGTCAAATAGCTATCGCTATTGTATTTACATGTATATAACATAAATGTATAAACGTATTTATATAGGTATATATAGGTATATATATGTATATATGAATATGGGTGTATGTATATTGATATAATTGTGTGTATAGATGTGCATACGTATGTATGTGTGTATGCATATGTGTCTGTATGTATATTGTTGTGTATGTATGTATGTATGTATGTACGTATATACATATGTATGTGTGTATGAGGGTATATGCATGTGCATACGTATGTATGTGTGTATGCATATGTGTCTGTATGTATATTGTTGTGTATGTATGTACGTATATACATATGTATGTGTGTATGCGGGTATATGCATGTGTGTACATATGCATGCATACATACATACATACATACATACATACATACATACATACATACATACATACATACATACATACATACATGTATTAGCTGTATATGATACATACTGTTGTGAAACAACATTTCGAATAGCTAATGCTCTTGTATATACATATATTGTGGAACAACATTTCAAATAGTATAAACTATGTATAAACCATGTATATGGTATATAATGTTTTGAAACAAAACTCCAAATAGCATATGATCCTGTATATATATTGTTATTATATGTAATATTTTGACGCAAATTTGCAAATAGCTAATGCTCTCGTATATACAGATATATTGTTGTTAAGCCAAATATATCAAATTCATATATATATATATATATGCATACATTATGTAATGTTTCAAAACACTATTTCCAATAGTATTATCTTATCCTTGCATATTCACAAAACCACTTACCTACTGTATTGGTGGCCATAACTCGTGTATAAGTCAATTTCCAATAGTATTATCTTATCCTTGCATATTCACAAAACCACTTACCTACTGTACTGGTCATATTTATTAACTCGTGTATGAGTCAATTTCCAATAGTATTATCTTATCCTTGCATATTCACAAAACCACTTACCTACTGTACTGGTCCTAACTCGTGTATAAGTCAATTTAGTGTGTAAACTGTTTTTTGGCTTTTTCCTAGTTTATCCATACACATGTTCTACAGTACATCACCATTATGTTGCCACACATAAGTCTATGATCCATATATTTTCACATGATCACAATTCTATCTCTATATTTAAGTACATCATTCCAAAACACATTCTCTATATACTATATGTCAACAGATCAGGTTAGATAAATTCTGTCTTTCAAAAGATAATGTGCACACATTTCCATTTATGTACTTGGTGAAACTTCTGTTACCACAGTTTAATCAAGTTTGTAAATATGTACATGGTATTGCATGGCTGGAGAAACTCTTATTTTTGACTACATATATATATATATATACATTTGTAATTATAATAGTTTATACAACTATAATTTAAACATTTACATCGCGAATGACTATGCGTACATGTATACGTCTAGTTTCCGGGCAGTAAAGATATGTTTATTTAAGCTGGAAGTTTAATACAGTATATTATACACTATATGTGTACTTCACAAAATATCTGGACCATGCAATTAAATCAGTATATTTCGTGCAAAGCATGAACTAATTTGACAGATTGTAATGCAATGCGATTTGACATTCATATAATGTTTGATTGTAATGCAATGCGATTTGACATTCATATAATGTTTGATTGTAATGCAATGCGATTTGACATTCATATAATGTTTGATTGTAATGCAATGCGATTTGACATTCATATAATGTTTGATTGTAATGCAATGCGATTTGACATTCATATAATGTTTGATTGTAATGCAATGCGATTTGACATTCATATAATGTTTGATTGTAATGCAATGCGATTTGACATTCATATAATGTTTGATTGTAATGCAATGCGATTTGACATTCATATAATGTTTGATTGTAATGCAATGCGATTGACATTCATATAATGTTTGATTGTAATGCATGCGATTTGACATTCATATAATGTTTGATTGTAATGCAATGCGATTTGACATTCATATAATGTTTGATTGTAATGCAATGCGATTTGACATTCATATAATGTTTGTTTGTAATGCAATGCGATTTGACATCATATAATGTTTGATTGTAATGCAATGCGATTTGACATTCATATAATGTTTGATTGTAATGCAATGCGATTTGACATTCATATAATGTTTGATTGTAATGCAATGCGATTTGACATTCATATAATGTTTGATTGTAATGCAATGCGATTTGACATTCATATAATGTTTGATTGTAATGCAATGCGATTTGACATTCATATAATGTTTGATTGTAATGCAATGCGATTTGACATTCATATAATGTTTGATTGTAATGCAATGCGATTTGACATTCATATAATGTTTGATTGTAATGCAATGCGATTTGACATTCATATAATGTTTGATTGTAATGCAATGCGATTTGACATTCATATAATGTTTGATTGTAATGCAATGCGATTTGACATTCATATAATGTTTGATTGTAATGCAATGCGATTTGACATTCATATAATGTTTGATTGTAATGCAATGCGATTTGACATTCATATAATGTTTGATTGTAATGCAATGCGATTTGACATTCATATAATGTTTGATTGTAATGCAATGCGATTTGACATTCATATAATGTTTGTTTGTAATGCAATGCGATTTGACATTCATATAATGTTTGATTGTAATGCAATGCGATTTGACATTCATATAATGTTTGATTGTAATGCAATGCGATTTGACATTCATATAATGTTTGATTGTAATGCAATGCGATTTGACATTCATATAATGTTTGATTGTAATGCAATGCGATTTGACATTCATATAAGTTGATGATTGTAATGCAATGCGATTTGACATTCATATAATGTTTGATTGTAATGCAATGCGATTTGACATTCATATAATGTTTGATTGTAATGCAATGCGATTTGACATTCATATAATGTTTGATTGTAATGCAATGCGATTTGACATTCATATAATGTTTGTTTGTAATGCAATGCGATTTGACATTCATATAAGTTTGATTGTAATGCAATGCGATTTGACATTCATATAATGTTTGATTGTAATGCAATGCGATTTGACATTCATATAATGTTTGATTGTAATGCAATGCGATTTGACATTCATATAATGTTTGATTGTAATGCAATGCGATTTGACATTCATAATGTTTGATTGTAATGCAATGCGATTTGACATTCATATAATGTTTGATTGTAATGCAATGCGATTTGACATTCATATAATGTTGATTGTAATGCAATGCGATTTGACATTCATATAATGTTTGATTGTAATGCAATGCGATTTGACATTCATATAATGTTTGATTGTAATGCAATGCGATTTGACATTCATATAATGTTTGATTGTAATGCAATGCGATTTGACATTCATATAATGTTTGATTGTAATGCAATGCGATTTGACATTCATATAATGTTTGATTGTAATGCAATGCGATTTGACATTCATATAATGTTTGATTGTAATGCAATGCGATTTGACATTCATATAATGTTTGATTGTAATGCAATGCGATTTGACATTCATATAATGTTTGATTGTAATGCAATGCGATTTGACATTCATATAATGTTTGTTTGTAATGCAATGCGATTTGACATTCATATAATGTTTGATTGTAATGCAATGCGATTTGACATTCATATAATGTTTGATTGTAATGCAATGCGATTTGACATTCATATAATGTTTGATTGTAATGCAATGCGATTTGACATTCATATAATGTTTGATTGTAATGCAATGCGATTTGACATTCATATAATGTTTGATTGTAATGCAATGCGATTTGACATTCATATAATGTTGATTGTAATGCAATGCGATTTGACATTCATATAATGTTTGATTGTAATGCAATGCGATTTGACATTCATATAATGTTGATTGTAATGCAATGCGATTTGACATTCATATAATGTTTGATTGTAATGCAATGCGATTTGACATTCATATAATGTTTGATTGTAATGCAATGCGATTTGACATTCATATAATGTTTGATTGTAATGCAATGCGATTTGACATTCATAAATGTTTGATTGTAATGCAATGCGATTTGACATTCATATAATGTTTGATTGTAATGCAATGCGATTTGACATTCATATAATGTTTGATTGTAATGCAATGCGATTTGACATTCATATAATGTTTGATTGTAATGCAATGCGATTTGACATTCATATAATGTTTGATTGTAATGCAATGCGATTTGACATTCATATAATGTTTGATTGTAATGCAATGCGATTTGACATTCATAATGTGTTTGATTGTAATGCAATGCGATTTGACATTCATATAATGTTTGTTTGTAATGCAATGCGATTTGACATTCATATATGTTTGATTGTAATGCAATGCGATTTGACATTCATATAATGTTTGATTGTAATGCAATGCGATTTGACATTCATATATGTTTGATTGTAATGCAATGCGATTTGACATTCATAATGTTTGATTGTAATGCAATGCGATTTGACATTCATATAATGTTTGATTGTAATGCAATGCGATTTGACATTCATATAATGTTTGATTGTAATGCAATGCGATTTGACATTCATATAATGTTTGATTGTAATGCAATGCGATTTGACATTCATATAATGTTTGATTGTAATGCAATGCGATTTGACATTCATATAATGTTTGGGTACAAGTAGTGGTACTCATTGACACTGGAACATGCCATAACCTGTTGGTTGCGAGAGATTATGTGCAAGAAAACCCTTGGATAGTTTGTACATAATCGTGTACACGAAGCAATAACCGGCTTCTAGTTCATTGGTTCTTGATCCTTGAAATCCCTCCATGGTTATCATGTACTATATGTATTACCACGTTTATTGATTAAACTAATTCATGAAATCGTTTAGAATGATCCGTTACTAACTATCGAGCAGTAATACCAAGTAACACTTTACTATTTATATTTGGTGAATTATAGGTACACTGTTGTTTCTTCGATGTTTTTCAATAACAATTATTAATTATTTATTTTGTGTTCTTCTAGTCCTATTTTTTATTTAAGTTTATTTAACGTCGCTACCGGTTTCCCATTTGAGCGACGGGCAGTTTACCTAACAACACCTTTCCTGGGCAGGCTCCAGTGGTTAACCAGTACTTGGTGCACCAACCTCAGTAAGAAACTGCCAACTGTTTCATATAAAAGAGACACGGTCTGAGCGGGGCTCGAACCCATGACCATCAGAGATGATAGGTTACAGTGTTATACAAGTCAGCGACCGTAACAACTCTCTAGTCCTATTTTTCTACTTTATCCTTTTATAGTCATGCGTTTTCTATGTAGCACCCCCATGCTTTCCCCTGGTTTTGCTCTACACAAACGCTTCCCGCCTGTTTTGGCGCATTGGATCCTACTGTCGCCCTCATTCATTGACGTAATAATGTTCGATCATGGGTAATTGTATTGGATCGTGGAGGGTGCGATAGGTTTATTTAACAGGGGACACATAAAAGTTAGATCAGTTTCGATGTGCTACCGGCCATTTTCGATATTGCTAACGAATGCAACATTAGTCTTAGATTACCTTTTCTATGAAATCATACTTGTTCTATTAATGTTGCGCATCAATAGCTCAACCATCCACGCTGCGTGTATTAAGTTCCTTATGACGTCGTGCCAGCATTGCATAGAGACACAACTGCTGATAGGTCTTGTATTAAGTTCCTTATTACGTGCCAGCATTGCATAGAGACACAAATGCTGATAGGTCTTGTATTAAGTTCCTTATTACATGCCAGCATTGCATAGAGACACAACTGCTGATAGGTCTTGTATTAAGTTCCTTATTACGTGCCAGCATTGTATAGAGACACAACTGCTGATAGTTCTTGTATTAAGTTCCTTATTACCTGCAAGCTTTGTATAGAGACACAACAGCTGATAGGGCTTGTATTATGTTCCTTATTACGTGCCAGCATTGTATAGAGACACAAATGCTGATAGTTCTTGTATTAAGTTCCTTATTACGTGCCAGCTTTGTATATAGACACAAATGCTGATAGTTCTAGTATTAAGTTCCTTATTACGTGCCAGCATTGCATAGAGACACAACTGCTGATAGGTCTTGTATTAAGTTCCTTATTACGTGCCAGCATTGCATAGAGACACAACTGCTGATAGGTCTTGTATTATGTTCCTTATTACGTGCCAGCATTGCATAGAGACACAACTGCTGATAGGTCTTGTATTAAGTTCCTTATTACGTGCCAGCATTGCATAGAGACACAACTGCTGATTGGTCTTGTATTAAGTTCCTTATTACGTGCCAGCATTGATTGCATAGAGACACACCTGCTGATATGTCTTGTATTAAGTTCCTTATTACGTGCCAGCATTGCATAGAGACACAACTCCTGATAGGTCTTGTATTAAGTTCCTTATTACGTGCTAGCATTGCATAGAGACACAAATGCTGATAGGTCTTGTATTAAGTTCCTTATTACGTGCCAGCATTGCATAGAGACACAACTGCTGATACGTTTTGTATCAAGTTCCTTGTCACGTGCCAGCATTGCATAGAGACACAACTGCTGATAGGTCTTGTATCATGTTCCTTATTATGTGCCAGCATTGCATAGAGACACAACTGATGATAGGTGTTGTATTAAGTTCTTTATCACGTACCAGCATTGCATAGAGACACAACTGCTGATAGGTCTTGTATTAAGTTCCTTATTACGTGCCAGCATTGCATAGAGACACAACTGCTGATAGGGCTTGTATTAAGTTCCTTATTACGTGCAAGCATTGCATAGAGGCACAACTGCTGATATGTCTTGTATTAAGTTCCTTATTACGTGCCAGTATTGCATAGAGACACAACTGCTGATTGGTCTTGTATTAAGTTCCTTATTACGTGCCAGTATTGCATAGAGACACAACTGCTGATAGGTCTTGTATTAAGTTCCTTATTACGTGCCAGCATTGCATAGAGACACAACTGCTGGTAGGTCTTGTATTAAGTTCCTTATTACGTGCCAGCATTGCATAGAGACACAAATGCTGATAGTTCTTGTATTAAGTTCCTTATTACGTGCCAGCTTTGTATAGAGACACAAATGCTGATAGGTCTTGTATTAAGTTCCTTATTACGTGCCAGCTTTGTATAGACACACAAATGCTGATAGGTCTTGTATTAAGTTCCTTATTACGTGCTAACATTGCATAGAGACACAACTGCTGATAGGTCTTGTATTGAGTTCCTTATTACGTGCCAGCATTGCATAGAGACACAACTGCTGATAGGGCTTGTATTAAGTTCCTTATTACGTGCCAGCATTGCATAGAGACACAACTGCTGATAGGTCTTGTATTAAGTTCCTTATTACGTGCCAGTATTGCATAGAGACACAACTGCTGATAGGTCTTGTATTAAGTTCCGTATTACGTGCCAGCATTGCATAGAGACACAACTGCTGATATGTCTTGTATCATGTTCCTTATTACGTGCCAGCATTGCATAGAGACACAACTGCTGATAAGGCTTGTATTAAGTTCCTTATTACGTGCCAGCATTGCATAGAGACACAACTGCTGATAGGTCTTGTATTAAGTTCCTTATTACGTGCCAGCATTGCATAGAGAAACAACTGCTGATTGGTCTTGTATTAAGTTCCTTATTACGTGCCAGCATTGCATAGAGACACAACTGCTGATAGGTCTTGTATTAAGTTCCTTATTACGTGCCAGCATTGTATAGAGACACAAATGCTGATAGGTCTTGTATTATGTTCCTTATTACGTGCCAGCATTGCATAGAGACAAAACTGCTGATAGGTCTTGTATTATTTTCCTTATTACGTGCCAGCATTGCATAGAGACACAACTGCTGATAGGTCTTGTATTAAGTTCCTTATTACGTGCCAGCATTGCATAGAGACACAAATGCTGATAGTTCTTGTATTAAGTTCCTTATTACGTGCCAGCTTTGTATAGAGACACAAATGCTGATAGGTCTTGTATTAAGTTCCTTATTACGTGCCAGCTTTGTATAGAGACACAAATGCTGATAGGTCTTGTATTAAGTTCCTTATTACGTGCCAGCATTGCATAGAGACACAACTGCTGATAGGTCTTGTATTGAGTTCCTTATTACGTGCCAGCATTGCATAAAGACACAACTGCTGATAGGTCTTGTATTAAGTTCCTTATTACGTGCCATCATTGCATAGAGACACAACTGCTGATAGGTCTTGTATTAAGTTCCTTATTACGTGCCAGCATTGCATAGAGACACAACTGCTGATAGGTCTTGGATCATATTCCTTATTACGTGCTAGCATTGTATAGAGCCACAACTGCTGATAGGTCTTGTATTAAGTTCCTTATTACGTGCCAGCATTGCATAGAGACACACCTGCTGATATGTCTTGTATTAAGTTCCTTATTACGTGCCAGCATTGCATAGAGACACAACTGCTGATAGGTCTTGTATTAAGTTCCTTATTACGTGCCAGCATTGCATAGAGACAAAACTGCTGATTGGTCTTGTATTAAGTTCCTTATTACGTGCCAGCATTGCATAGAGACACAACTGCTGATAGGTCTTGTATTAAGTTCCTTATTACGTGCCAGCATTGTATAGAGACACAAATGCTGATAGGTCTTGTATTATGTTCCTTATTACGTGCTAGCATTGCATAGAGACAAAACTGCTGATAGGTCTTGAATTATTTTCCTTATTACGTGCCAGCATTGCATATAGACACAACTGCTGATAGGTCTTGTATTAAGGTCCTTATTACGTGCCAGCATTGCATAGAGACACAAATGCTGATAGTTCTTGTATTAAGTTCCTTATTACGTGCCAGCTTTGTATAGAGACACAAATGCTGATAGGTCTTGTATTAAGTTCCTTATTACGTGCCAGCTTTGTATAGAGAAACAAATGCTGATAGGTCTTGTATTAAGTTCCTTATTACGTGCCAGCATTGTATAGAGACAAAACTGCTGATAGGTCTTGTATTAAGTTCCTTATTACGTGCCAGCATTGCATAGAGACACAAATGCTGATAGTTCTTGTATTAAGTTCCTTATTACGTGCCAGCTTTGTATAGAGACACAAATGCTGATAGGTCTTGTATTAAGTTCCTTATTATGTGCCAGCTTTGTATAGAGACACAAATGCTGATAGGTCTTGTATTAAGTTCCTTATTACGTGCCAGCATTGCATAGAGACACAACTGCTGATAGGTCTTGTATTGAGTTCCTTATTACGTGCCAGCATTGCATAGAGACACAACTGCTGATAGGTCTTGTATTAAGTTCCTTATTACGTGCCAGCATTGCATAGAGACACAACTGCTGATAGGTCTTGTATTAAGTTCCTTATTACGTGCCAGCATTGCATAGAGACACAACTGCTGATAGGTCTTGGATCATATTCCTTATTACGTGCTAGCATTGTATAGAGCCACAACTGCTGATAGGTCTTGTATTAAGTTCCTTATTACGTGCCAGCATTGCATAGAGACACACCTGCTGATATGTCTTGTATTAAGTTCCTTATTACGTGCCAGCATTGCATAGAGACACAACTGCTGATAGGTCTTGTATTAAGTTCCTTATTACGTGCCAGCATTGCATAGAGACAAAACTGCTGATAGGTCTTGTATTAAGTTCCTTATCACGTGCCAGCATTGCATAGAGACACAACTGCTGATAGGTCTTGTATTAAGTTCCTTATTACGTGCCAGCATTGCATAGAGACACAACTGCTGATTGGTCTTGTATTAAGTTCCTTATTACGTGCCAGCATTGCATAGAGACACAACTGCTGATAGGTCTTGTATTAAGTTCCTTATTACGTGCCAGCATTGTATAGAGACACAAATGCTGATAGGTCTTGTATTATGTTCCTTATTACGTGCCAGCATTGCATAGAGACAAAACTGCTGATAGGTCTTGAATTATTTTCCTTATTACGTGCCAGCATTGCATAGAGACACAACTGCTGATAGGTCTTGTATTAAGTTCCTTATTACGTGCCAGCATTGCATAGAGACACAAATGCTGATAGTTCTATTATTAAGTTCCTTATTACGTGCCAGCTTTGTATAGAGACACAAATGCTGATAGGTCTTGTATTAAGTTCCTTATTAGGTGCCAGCTTTGTATAGAGACACAAATGCTGATAGGTCTTGTATTAAGTTCCTTATTACGTGCCAGCATTGCATAGAGACAAAACTGCTGATAGGTCTTGTATTATTTTCCTTATTACGTGCCAGCATTGCATAGAGACACAACTGCTGATAGGTCTTGTATTAAGTTCCTTATTACGTGCCAGCATTGCATAGAGACACAAATGCTGATAGTTCTTGTTTTAAGTTCCTTATTACGTGCCAGCTTTGTATAGAGACACAAATGCTAATATGTCTTGTATTAAGTTCCTTATTACGTGCCAGCTTTGTATAGAGCCACAACTGCTGATAGGTCTTGTATTAAGTTCCTTATTACGTGCCAGCATTGTATAGAGACACAAATGCTGATATGTCTTGTATTAAGTTCCTTATTACGTGCCAGCATTGCATAGAGACAAAACTGCTGATAGGTCTTGTATTAAGTTCCTTATTACGTGCTAGCATTGCATAGAGACACAACTGCTGATATGTCTTGTATTAAGTTCCTTATTACGTGCCAGCATTGCATAGAGACACAACTGCTGATAGGTCTTGTAATAAGTTCCTTATTACGTGCCAGCATTGCATAGAGACAAAACTGCTGATAGGTCTTGTATTAAGTTCCTTATTACGTGCTAGCATTGCATAGAGACACAACTGCTGATATGTCTTGTATTAAGTTCCTTATTACGTGCCAGCATTGCATAGAGACACAACTGCTGATAGGTCTTGTAATAAGTTCCTTATTACGTGCCAGCATTGCATAGAGACAAAACTGCTGATAGGTCTTGTATTAAGTTCCTTATTACGTGCTAGCATTGCATAGAGACACAACTGCTGATATGTCTTGTATTAAGTTCCTTATTACGTGCCAGCATTGCATAGAGACACAACTGCTGATAGGTCTTGTAATAAGTTCCTTATTACGTGCCAGCATTGCATAGAGACAAAACTGCTGATATGTCTTGTATTAAGTTCCTTATTACGTGCCAGCATTGCATAGAGACACAACTGCTGCTCTTAATTTTGTCATTGCTGTAGGTCTTGTTTCCTTGTCACGTGCCCGCATTGCTAGAGACACACCTGCTGATAGGTCTTGTATTAAGTTCCTTATTACGTGCCAGCATTGCATAGAGACAAACTGCTGATAGGTCTTGTATTAAGTTCCTTATTACGTGCCAGCATTGCATAGAGACAAAACTGCTGATAGGTCTTGTATTATTTTCCTTATTACGTGCCAGCATTGCATAGAGACACAACTGCTGATAGGTCTTGTATTAAGTTCCTTATTACGTGCCAGCATTGCATAGAGACAAAACTGCTGATAGGTCTTGTATTATTTTCCTTATTACGTGCCAGCATTGCATAGAGACACAACTGCTGATAGGTCTTGTATTAAGTTCCTTATTACGTGCCAGCATTGCATAGAGACACAAATGCTGATATTTCTTGTATTAAGTTCCTTATTACGTGCCAGCTTTGTATAGAGACACAAATGCTGATAGGTCTTGTATTAAGTTCCTTATTACGTGCCAGCTTTGAATAGAGACACAAATGCTGATAGGTCTTGTATTAAGTTCCTTATTACGTGCCAGCATTGCATAGAGACACAACTGCTGATAGGTCTTGTATTAAGTTCCTTATTACGTGCCAGCATTGTATAGAGACACAAATGCTGATAGGTCTTGTATTATGTTCCTTATTACGTGCCAGCATTGCATAGAGACAAAACTGCTGATAGGTCTTGTATTGTTTCTTATTACGTGCCAGCATTGCATAGAGACAAAACTGCTGATAGGTCTTGTATTAAGTTCCTTATCACGTGCCAGCATTGCATAGAGACACAACTGCTGATAGGTCTTGTATCATGTTCGTTATTACGTGCCATCATTGCATAGTGACAAAACTGCTGAGAGGGCTTGTATTAAGTTCCTTATTATGTGCCAGCATTGCATATAGACACAACTGCTGATAGGTATTGTATCATGTTCCTTATTACGTGCCAGCATTGCATAGAGACAAAACTGCTGATAGGTATTGTATTAAGTTCCTTATTACGTGCTAGCATTGCATAGAGACACAACTGCTGATATGTCTTGTATTAAGTTCCTTATTACGTGCCAGCATTGCATAGAGACACAACTGCTGATAGGTCTTGTATTAAGTTCCTTGTCACGTGCCAGCTTTGTATAGAGACACAACTGCTGATATGTCTTGTATTAAGTTCCTTATTACGTGCCAGCATTGCATAGAGACACAACTGCTGATAGGTCTTGTATTAAGTTCCTTGTCACGTGCCAGCATTGCATAGAGACACACCTGCTGATATGTCTTGTATTAAGTTCCTTATTACGTGCCAGCATTGCATAGAGACAAATCTGCTGATAGGTCTTGTATTAAGTTCCTTATCACGTGCCAGCATTGCATAGAGACACAACTGCTGATAGGTCTTGTATTAAGTTCCTTATTACGTGCCAGCATTGCATAGAGACACAACTGCTGATAGCTCTTGTATTAAGTTCCTTATTACGTGCTAGCATTGCATATAGACACAACTGCTGATAGGTCTTGTATTAAGTTCCTTATTAGGGCCTACGTGCCAGCATTGCATAGAGACACAACTGCTGATAGGTCTTGTATTAAGTTCCTTATTACGTGCCAGCATTGCATAGAGACACAAATGCTGATAGGTCTTGTATTAAGTTCCTTATTACGTGCCAGCTTTGTATAGAGACATAAATGCTGATAGGTCTTGTATTAAGTTCCTTATTACGTGCCAGCATTGCATAGAGACACAACTGCTGATAGGTCTTGTATTAAGTTCCTTTTCACGTGCCAGCATTGCATAGAGACACAACTGATGATAGGTGTTGTATTAAGTTCCTTATCACGTACTAGCATTGCATAGATAGACAACTGCTGATAGGTCTTGTATTAAGTTCCTTATTACGTGCCAGCATTGCATAGAGACAAAACTGCTGATAGGTCTTGTATTAAGTTCCTTATACGTGCCAGCATTGCATAGAGAACAACTGCTGATAGTCTTGTATTAAGTTCCTTATTACGTGCCAGCATTGCATAGATACAAATGCTGATAGTCTTGTATTAAGTTCCTTATTACGTGCCAGCTTTGCATAGAGACACATGCTGATAGGTCTTGTATTAAGTTCCTTATTACGTGCCAGCTTTGTATAGAGACACAAATGCTGATAGGTCTTGTATTAAGTTCCTTATTACGTGCCAGCATTGCATAGAGACAAAACTGCTGATAGGTCTTGTATTATTTTCCTTATTACGTGCCAGCATTGCATTGAGACACAACTGCTGATAGGTCTTGTATTAAGTTCCTTATTACGTGCCAGCATTGCATAGAGACACAAATGCTGATAGTTCTTGTATTAAGTTCCTTATTACGTGCCAGCTTTGTATAGAGACACAAATGCTGATAGGTCTTGTATTAAGTCCTTATTACGTGCCAGCTTTGTATAGAGACACAATGCTGATAGGTCTTGTATTAAGTTCCTTATTACGTGCCAGCATTGCATAGAGACAAACTGCGATAGGTCTTGTATTAAGTTCCTTATTACGTGCCAGCATTGCATAGAGACACAACTGCTGATAGGTCTTGTATTAAGTTCCTTATTACGTGCCAGCTTTGTATAGAGACACAAATGCTGATAGGTCTTGTATTAAGTTCCTTATTACGTGCCAGCATTGCATAGAGACAACAATGCTGATAGGTCTTGTATATAATTCCTTATTACGTGCCAGCATTGTGTATAGGACACCACTGCTGATAGGTCTTGTATTAAGTTCCTTATTACGTGCCAGCATTGCATAGAGACACAAATGCTGATATGTCTTGTATTAAGTTCCTTATTACGTGCCAGCATTGCATAGAGACACAACTGCTGATAGGTCTTGTATTAAGTTCCTTATTACGTGCCAGCATTGCATAGAGACAAAACTGCTGATAGGACTTGTATTAAGTTCCTTATTACGTGCTAGCATTGCATAGAGACACAACTGCTGATATGTCTTGTATTAAGTTCCTTATTACGTGCCAGCATTGCATAGAGACACAACTGCTGATAGGTATTGTATTAAGTTCCTTGTCACGTGCCAGCATTGCATAGAGACAAAACTGCTGGTAGGTCTTGTATTAAGTTCCTTATTACGTGCCAGCATTGCATAGAGACACAAATGCTGATAGTTCTTGTATTACGTTCCTTATTACGTGCCAGCTTTGTATAGAGACACAAATGCTGATAGGTCTTGTATTAAGTTCCATATACGTGCCAGCATTGCATAGAGACACACCTGCTGATATGTCTTGTATTAAGTTCCTTATTACGTGCCAGCATTGCATAGAGACACAACTGCTGATAGGTCTTGTATTAAGTTGCTTATTACGTGCCAGCATTGCATAGAGACAAATCTGCTGATAGGTCTTGTATTAAGTTCCTTATCACGTGCCAGCATTGCATAGAGACACAACTGCTGATAGGTCTTGTATTAAGTTCCTTATTACGTGCCAGCATTGCATAGAGACACAAC
>CM026394.1:27444046-27485270 GCA_014843695.1 Archivesica marissinica
GCTGATTGGTCTTGTATTAAGGTCCTTTTTACGTGCCAGCATTGCATATAGACACAACTGCTGATTGATTGTTTCCTACTAGTACTTTTAGAATTATTTATTTCATTAGTTACTGGTCTTCTCCGTCTATGCTGTGGCGATGTAGATGTAAATCCTGGTCCAAAACTTAGTGCAAACCACTGCTTCTCCATAGTTCACCAACATATTCGTATTATACGGAACAAATTAGACTATGTTAGAGACAACCTTTCCGAGTTCGACATGTTATGTTTTACAGAAACTCATTTAACCGAAACGGTAGTAGATAGCTGGCTACACATTGATGGCTTCGATATCATGCTCGCAAAGATGTGTCGGCACATTCTGGCGGAATTCTCGTATATGCTTCAATGCATAAATGCCCGAAACTAAGTAATGGTTTTGATGTTTTATTACCTGAAGCCGTATGTGTCCTCATACGAGATAAAAAGTACACGTTAGTATGCACTATACACAGACCACACCACATTTCCGTTGAATTATGGGCGAGATTAAGCATTTCCATCGACAAAATGAGTGAAACATTTTCCAGAATTATCATTGTAGGTGACATTAATGAGGATCAATTGAATGATTCCTGTCACAAGTTTCGAGATATTCTAGAAATTACAAACATGAATAACGTAATAACTACACCAACAGGTATCACAATACATTCAAGTACTTTACTCGATCCTATTGTCATTTCAAACAACATTATGCAGCTTGATGCTGGAACGTTTAAAACACCAAGTACTATAAGTGATCACTATGGGACATATGTGTACATAAAATCTAATAAACAAGCAACACCGTCACAATTATTCAATCAGCTCACGATGGGCTGTAAATAATGTTGTCATAACTTGTAGCCCAACCCATTTGCCCCCCCCCCACAGATTAAACAGTATACAGCAATACTAATATAATTTCATATAGTTTTCTATGTATTTCATACAGGGTCTTGTATTAAGTTCCTTATTAGGGCCTACGTGCCAGCATTGCATAGAGACACAACTGCTGATAGGTCTTGTATTAAGTTCCTTATTACGTGCCAGCATTGCATAGAGACACAACTGCTGATAGCTCTTGTATTAAGTTCCTTATTACGTGCTAGCATTGCATAGAGACACAACTGCTGATAGGTCTTGTATTAAGTTTCTTATTAGGGCCTACGTGCCAGCATTGCATAGAGACACAACTGCTGATAGGTCTTGTATTAAGTTCCTTATTACGTGCCAGCATTGCATAGAGACACAACTGCTTATAGCTCTTTTATTAAGTTCCTTATTACGTGCTAGCATTGCATAGAGACACAACTGCGGATAGGTATTGTATTAAGTTCCTCATTACGTGCCATCATTGCATATCGACACAACTGCTGATAGGTCTTGTATTATGATCCTTATTACGTGCCAGCATTGCATAGAGACACAACTGCTGATAGGTCTTGTATTAAGTTCCTTATTACGTGCCAGCATTGCATAGAGACACAACTGCTGATAAGTCTTGTATCATGTTCATTATTACGTGCCAGCATTGCATAGAGACACAACTGCTGATAGGTCTTGTATTAAGTTCCTTATTACGTGCCAGCATTGCATAGAGACACAACTGCTGATAAGTCTTGTATCATGTTCATTATTACGTGCCAGCATTGCATAGAGACACAACTGCTGATAGGTCTTGTATTAAGTTCCTTATTACGTGCCAGCATTGCATAGAGACACAACTGCTGATAGGTCTTGTATTAAGTTCCTTATTACGTGCCAGCATTGCATAGAGACACACCTGCTGATAATCTTGTATTAAGTTCCTTATTACGTGCCAGCATTGCATAGAGACACAACTGCTGATAGGTCTTGTATTAAGTTCCTTATTACGTGCCAGCATTGCATAGAGATACAACTGCTGATTGGTCTTGTATTAAGTTCTTATTACGTGCCAGCATTGCATAGAGACACACCTGCTGATAAATCTTGTATTAAGTTCCTTATTACGTGCCAGCATTGCATAGAGACACAACTGCTGATAGGTCTTGTATTAAGTTCCTTATTACGTGCCAGCATTGCATAGAGACACAACTGCTGATTGGTCTTGTATTAAGGTCCTTTTTACGTGCCAGCATTGCATATAGACACAACTGCTGATTGGTTGTTTCCTACTAGTACTTTTAGAATTATTTATTTCATTAGTTACTGGTCTTCTCCGTCTATGCTGTGGCGATGTAGATGTAAATCCTGGTCCAAAACTTAGTGCAAACCACTGCTTCTCCATAGTTCACCAACATATTCGTATTATACGGAACAAATTAGACTATGTTAGAGACAACCTTTCCGAGTTCGACATGTTATGTTTTACAGAAACTCATTTAACCGAAACGGTAGTAGATAGCTGGCTACACATTGATGGCTTCGATATCATGCTCGCAAAGATGTGTCGGCACATTCTGGCGGAATTCTCGTATATGCTTCAATGCATAAATGCCCGAAACTAAGTAATGGTTTTGATGTTTTATTACCTGAAGCCGTATGTGTCCTCATACGAGATAAAAAGTACACGTTAGTATGCACTATACACAGACCACACCACATTTCCGTTGAATTATGGGCGAGATTAAGCATTTCCATCGACAAAATGAGTGAAACATTTTCCAGAATTATCATTGTAGGTGACATTAATGAGGATCAATTGAATGATTCCTGTCACAAGTTTCGAGATATTCTAGAAATTACAAACATGAATAACGTAATAACTACACCAACAGGTATCACAATACATTCAAGTACTTTACTCGATCCTATTGTCATTTCAAACAACATTATGCAGCTTGATGCTGGAACGTTTAAAACACCAAGTACTATAAGTGATCACTATGGGACATATGTGTACATAAAATCTAATAAACAAGCAACACCGTCACAATTATTCAATCAGCTCACGATGGGCTGTAAATAATGTTGTCATAACTTGTAGCCCAACCCATTTGCCCCCCCCCCCCACAGATTAAACAGTATACAGCAATACTAATATAATTTCATATAGTTTTCTATGTATTTCATACAGGGTCTTGTATTAAGTTCCTTATTAGGGCCTACGTGCCAGCATTGCATAGAGACACAACTGCTGATAGGTCTTGTATTAAGTTCCTTATTACGTGCCAGCATTGCATAGAGACACAACTGCTGATAGCTCTTGTATTAAGTTCCTTATTACGTGCTAGCATTGCATAGAGACACAACTGCTGATAGGTCTTGTATTAAGTTTCTTATTAGGGCCTACGTGCCAGCATTGCATAGAGACACAACTGCTGATAGGTCTTGTATTAAGTTCGTTATTACGTGCCAGCATTGCATAGAGACACAACTGCTTATAGCTCTTTTATTAAGTTCCTTATTACGTGCTAGCATTGCATAGAGACACAACTGCGGATAGGTATTGTATTAAGTTCCTCATTACGTGCCATCATTGCATATCGACACAACTGCTGATAGGTCTTGTATTATGATCCTTATTACGTGCCAGCATTGCATAGAGACACAACTGCTGATAGGTCTTGTATTAAGTTCCTTATTACGTGCCAGCATTGCATAGAGACACAACTGCTGATAAGTCTTGTATCATGTTCATTATTACGTGCCAGCATTGCATAGAGACACAACTGCTGATAGGTCTTGTATTAAGTTCCTTATTACGTGCCAGCATTGCATAGAGACACAACTGCTGATAAGTCTTGTATCATGTTCATTATTACGTGCCAGCATTGCATAGAGACACAACTGCTGATAGGTCTTGTATTAAGTTCCTTATTACGTGCCAGCATTGCATAGAGACACAACTGCTGATAAGTCTTGTATCATGTTCATTATTACGTGCCAGCATTGCATAGAGACACAACTGCTGATAGGTCTTGTATTAAGTTCCTTATTACGTGCCAGCATTGCATAGAGACACAACTGCTGATAGGTCTTGTATTAAGTTCCTTATTACGTGCCAGCATTGCATAGAGACACAACTGCTGATAGGTCTTGTATTAAGTTCCTTATTACGTGCCAGCATTGCATAGAGACACACCTGCTGATAAATCTTGTATTAAGTTCCTTATTACGTGCCAGCATTGCATAGAGACACAACTGCTGATAGGTCTTGTATTAAGTTCCTTATTACGTGCCAGCATTGCATAGAGACACAACTGCTGATTGGTCTTGTATTAAGGTCCTTTTTACGTGCCAGCATTGCATATAGACACAACTGCTGATTGGTTGTTTCCTACTAGTACTTTTAGAATTATTTATTTCATTAGTTACTGGTCTTCTCCGTCTATGCTGTGGCGATGTAGATGTAAATCCTGGTCCAAAACTTAGTGCAAACCACTGCTTCTCCATAGTTCACCAACATATTCGTATTATACGGAACAAATTAGACTATGTTAGAGACAACCTTTCCGAGTTCGACATGTTATGTTTTACAGAAACTCATTTAACCGAAACGGTAGTAGATAGCTGGCTACACATTGATGGCTTCGATATCATGCTCGCAAAGATGTGTCGGCACATTCTGGCGGAATTCTCGTATATGCTTCAATGCATAAATGCCCGAAACTAAGTAATGGTTTTGATGTTTTATTACCTGAAGCCGTATGTGTCCTCATACGAGATAAAAAGTACACGTTAGTATGCACTATACACAGACCACACCACATTTCCGTTGAATTATGGGCGAGATTAAGCATTTCCATCGACAAAATGAGTGAAACATTTTCCAGAATTATCATTGTAGGTGACATTAATGAGGATCAATTGAATGATTCCTGTCACAAGTTTCGAGATATTCTAGAAATTACAAACATGAATAACGTAATAACTACACCAACAGGTATCACAATACATTCAAGTACTTTACTCGATCCTATTGTCATTTCAAACAACATTATGCAGCTTGATGCTGGAACGTTTAAAACACCAAGTACTATAAGTGATCACTATGGGACATATGTGTACATAAAATCTAATAAACAAGCAACACCGTCACAATTATTCAATCAGCTCACGATGGGCTGTAAATAATGTTGTCATAACTTGTAGCCCAACCCATTTGCCCCCCCCCCACAGATTAAACAGTATACAGCAATACTAATATAATTTCATATAGTTTTCTATGTATTTCATTGTGTGTATAATTTTAATGTAATGTATTGAAAAATTGCAATAAAATATTATTAAAAAACCGAGGTCTCGTGTTGGTGCTTTACACTGTACACGTAAAAGAACCAGAAGAGACTCCGGAATTGGTCTCTATCTGTATCATTGCACTACCCTCAAAAAATCTAAAATGGCTAATCTCTTCAGAAGGCGTCGCTCATATGGGCAAACCGGTAGCGACGATAAATAGGCGTAAAACACAATTGTGTTATATTGACATGGGAATTTGTTTTTTTACGTTTATTTATCGTCGCTACCGGTTGCCCATATGACCGACGCCTCCTGGAGATATTAGTCATTTTAGATTTTGGAGGATAGTGCAATGATACAGAGAGAGAGACCCATTCCAGAGTCTCCTCTGGTTCTTTTACGTGCACGGTGTAAAGCACCGACTCGAGACCTCGTTTTAAAGTCCCATCTGAACGACTGTTAATTTTATTAGTCAGACGGGGGATCGAACCTGCGATCCCTGGATTACCAGTCCAGCGTGCTACCACTGGGCTATAGATCCGTCTGTGGCTTGGGAATACATCAATACTTTCTATTTATACTTTATATCGCCGAACAGTCAATTTCTGATTATGACCGTTAGGTCCCTTTCATATTTTGGGACACACTCAATCCCGATATAACAAAACCATAAAGAAAGAGGAACAGTTGAATTTAAATGCCTTGTCTAAGGACGGACTGGTAATGGCTACAGCTGGATGCGAACACGAGCCTCTCACATCTTAAGCTAACACGCTAACGCTGTACTTTTACAACGAGTGTTATGTTGACATTGTGTTTGTTTATGGGTTTAACGTCGCACCATCGCTTGGATCATATGGCGACTATCCAGCTATTATTGGTGGAGGAAATCTCCGGGTGCCCCTCCGAGCAGTATTTCCGACACGGACTGGTACCCGGTAAGAATCACTGATCTTCCACTGACCATCTGGATAGCTTCCTCACTTGAAATAATTAGAGACCACTGTGGGATTCGAACCTACAGCGATGAGTTGCAAGTGATTTGAAGTCAACGAACTTATCCACTCGACCACCATAAGCCCCACCCAACATGCTCGCATGGAGCGCAAGGAACGGGGAACGGACAAATACCACCGTATCATGCTCGCATGGAGCTCAAAGAACGGGAAACAAACCAAAGTTGGACCAATACCACCATACCATGCTCGCATGGGGCGCCAGGAACGGGGGGAACGGACACACACAACCGTACCATGCTCGCATGGAGCGCTATGAACGGGAACAGCGCAAGTTGGACCAATACCACTGTACTATGCTCGCATGGATGCAAGGAACGGGAGATAGCGTAATTGAGACAAATATCACGGTACCATGTTCACGTGGAGCGCAAGGAACGGGAAACAGCGCAATTGAGACAAATATCACGGCATTAAGCTCGCATGGAGCGCAAGGAACAGGAAACAGCGCAATTGAGACAAATATCACTGTACCATGCTCGCATGGAGCGCAAAGAACGGGACACACAGCGCAATTGAGACAAATAGTACGGCATTATGCTCGTATGGAGCGCAAGGAATAGGAAACAGCTCAATTGAGACAAATATCACTGTACCATGCTTGCATGGAGCGCAAAGAACGGGACACACAGCGCAATTGAGACAAATATTACGGCATTATGCTCGCATGGAGCGCAAGGAATAGGAAACAGCTCAATTGAGACAAATATCACTGTACCATGCTTGCATGGATGCCATGAACGGGAGATAGCGCAATTGAGACAAATATCACGTCAATATGTTCGCATGGAGCGCAAGTAACAGGAAACAGCGGAATTGAGACAAATATCACGGCATTATGTTCGCATGGAGCGCAAGTAACAGGAAACAGCGCAATTGAGACAAATATCACGGTGCCATGCTCGCATGGAACTGGAAATATCCCTCCTAAACATAGATAATTTTATTCTACTGACAAACAAGAACTTTCATATTCATACTCTAAATATAAAAGTGTAATTTTAATAGACATACTTTTTTATTTTCTTGATCTCAATTGTTATATACCACAGCACTACTTCAAACATTACACAACATTGTATTTGGAATTAATCCGAGATTGCACTTCTTCTATATATTGCTTAAACTATTAAACGTCGGACATATAAATTTGCTATTAATTCCAGGAAATATTAGCGAACTTAGTTTAAACAATATTTTATTCAAGAATAGTACATAACATAGGAACAACAGTTGCAACACCACAGTTAGAATTGGGGGAAAAGTTTTAATTTATTCGAATCCATTTCATTAGCGAACTTAATTACTTTCTTATGTTTCGTCATACTGCTTTTTAATTGTTCATCGATTGTGGATTGTACTTAACCCTTCTACTGATGTAGATCCAGATCAGACACAGTGTATATCCAGATCAGACACAATGTACGTAGATCCAGATCAAATACAATGTAGATCCAGATCAGACACAATGTAGATCCAGATCAGACACAATGTAGATCCAGATCAAATACAATGTAGATCCAGATCAGACACAATGTAGATCCAGATCAGACACAATGTAGATCCAGATCAAATACAATGTAGATCCAGATCAGACACAATGTAGATCCAGATCAGACACAATGTAGATCCAGATCAGACACAATGTAGATCCAGATCAAATACAATGTAGATCCAGATCAGACACAATGTAGATCCAGATCAGACACAATGTAGATCCAGATCAAATACAATGTAGATCCAGATCAGACACAATGTAGATCCAGATCAAATACAATGTAGATCCAGATCAGACACAATGTAGATCCAGATCAGACACAATGTAGATCCAGATCAAATACAATGTAGATCCAGATCAGACACAATGTAGATCCAGATCAGACACAATGTAGATCCAGATCAAATACAATGTAGATCCAGATTAGACACAATGTAGATCCAGATCAGACACAATGTAGATCCAGATCAGACACAATGTAGATCCAGATCAGACACAATGTAGATCCAGATCAAATACAATGTAGATCCAGATCAGACACAATGTAAATCCAGATCAGACACAATGTAGATCCAGATCAGACACAATGTAGATCCAGATCAGACACAATGTAGATCCAGATCAGACACAATGTAGATCCAGATCAGACACAATGTAGATCCAGATCAGACACAATGTAGATCCAGATCAGACACAATGTAGATCCAGATCAGACACAATGTAGATCCAGATCAAATACAATGTAGATCCAGATCAGACACAATGTAGATCCAGATCAGACACAATGTAGATCCAGATCAGACACAATGTAGATCCAGATCAGACACAATGTAGATCCAGATCAAATACAATGTAGATCCAGATCAGACACAATGTAGATCCAGATCAGACACAATGTAGATCCAGATCAGACACAATGTAGATCCAGATCAAATACAATGTAGATCCAGATCAGACACAATGTAGATCCAGATCAGACACAATGTAGATCCAGATAAGACACAATGTAGATCCAGATCAGACACCATGTAGATCCAGATCAAATACAATGTAGATCCAGATCAGACACAATGTAGATCCAGATCAGACACAATGTAGATCCAGATCAGACACAATGTAGATCCAGATAAGGCATAGTGATCTATCTATCTGATCATGATCGACATCATTTATTAATCTAATAGTTATTATGCGAAATATTCCCCATTTTTATGAAGAATCGACGGATCTAATTCAGAAGATGGACCATTCCATTATAAAGCTTTAACAGAAGAATCGTTAATTGTTGCTGCTTCCTTCATCTGTGGTTCACTTATCCCTTCCGGTTTTTCTTCTGGTAGTATCGTGGAGCGGCATACCCATATTTGGATGGGGCATAATACATCGGTGCAGCCACATATCGATACGGTACATATTGTACTTTTCCAGATGGTCCCTGTGGGCCCCTAGCTCCCGAGGCCCCTTGGTAGCCACGAACACCCTTTACACCTGGTACTCCACTTGGACCCGCGGAACCAGCATCTCCATCAAGACCTTTAAGGCCTCTGTGACCTGGGAAACCATGCCGTCCAGCATATCCTGCGTCTCCTTGTTCACCAACAAATCCTGGGGCACCCGGTACACCGATGTCTCCCTTTTCGCCTATAAGTCCCGGGAAGCCCTGTGGTCCAGGATACCCTTCGACTCCTTGCAGTCCAGGGGCACCGTCGGCACCATCTTGACCGTCCGCGCCTTCATCTCCTTCTTCACCAGTTAGGCCTGTAAACAGAGAGAGAGAGAAATATTTTAATATTCTTATTTTATAATTCAAGTTAAAACCCAAAAATACAAAATTATACCCATCTTTGAAACACAACGGCAAGAGCAATTTATACTGGCCATTATATGTGGGATTTACGCCGAGCATAGGTTCCCCCCCCCCCCACTCTACATTTTGTTTAAAATAGACACTTAGTGTTTGGTTGTTTTGTTTGTTGTTTGTTGTTTGTTTCTATAGTTTAAATTCACACAAACAGCTTAGGTCATAACTCTCCAGCTATTAATGGTGGAGGAAGAACTCGGGGTACCTCTGATCAGTATTGCATGCACGGACGGGCACCCGAGTAGAACCACCGACCTACCCAAAGTCAGCTGGTTAGATTCTTCACGTGAAGTAATTCTACACCCACAGTGGGATTAGAACCTACACCGCTGGGCAGGTGATTTGAAGTCAACGACCGTAACAACTCGGCCAGGGAACCCGCTATTTTTTGTTGTGTAATTATACTATGCATACTAAATTATTATTATATTATTATTATTACCAGATTTGTATTGAACTCTTTTAATACACAGATGGACAAGTAATCACTGGACTACAGATCCGCCTGGTACAACTATGCAGAAAACAGTTTAATATCTAGTGTTACCTGGATATCCGGATGGTCCTACTTCTCCAATGATCCCCATTTCACCCTCTGGCCCTTCCTCTCCTTCCTCTCCCCATCCACCATAGGGACCTGGTGGGCCACGCACACCCTCTTGTCCCTTCTCTCCCTGGGCTCCTTGGGCGCCCTCATGACCGGCGGCACCGTTCCTACCGGGGAGACCGGGCGGTCCTACAGGAAAATGTACATATATTTATTATAATAATATGCACCAGTTTTCATAATCTAACATGTGTTATAAATATCGATGGATTGTTGATGTCGTTAGGCTCGCTCCAGTGGTCATATAACGACTTTCTTGCTTCATATGGTGGGGAGACTGACCCAGGTGTCCCTCGGGACATTGGTACACGCACTGACGGCCACCCACCAACATCCGAAAGAATAGGATTCGAATATGAAACTGTTTGACACCCCTGATGAGATTCGAACATACAACTGTGGAACCTCAATTCGACCATACACCTGTGTGGGGGAAGTGCTTTGACAAGTGGAACCTCAATTCGACCATACAACTGTGTGGGGGAAGTTCTTTGACAAGTGGAACCTCAATTCGACAATACAACTGTGTGGGGTAAGTGCTTTGACAAGTGGAACCTCAATTCGACCATACAACTGTGTGGGGGAAGTGCTTTGACAAGTGGAACCTCAATTCGACAATACACCTGTGTGGGGGAAGTGCTTTGACAAGTGGAACCTCAATTCGACCATACACCTGTATGGGGTAAGTGCTTTGACAAGTGGAACCTCAATTCGACAATACAACTGTGTGGGGTAAGTGCTTTGACAAGTGGAACCTCAATTCGACAATACAACTGTGTGGGGTAAGTGCTTTGACAAGTGGAACCTCAATTCGACCATACACCTGTGTGGGGGAAGTGCTTTGACAAGTGGAACCTCAATTCGACCATACACCTGTGTGGGGTAAGTGCTTTGACAAGTGGAACCTCAATTCGACCATACAACTGTGTGGGGGAAGTTCTTTGACAAGTGGAACCTCAATTCGACAATACAACTGTGTGGGGTAAGTGCTTTGACAAGTGGAACCTCAATTCGACCATACAACTGTGTGGGGGAAGTGCTTTGACAAGTGGAACCTCAATTCGACAATACAACTGTGTGGGGTAAGTGCTTTGACAAGTGGAACCTCAATTCGACCATACACCTGTATGGGGTAAGTGCTTTGACAAGTGGAACCTCAATTCGACCATACAACTGTGTGGGGGAAGTGCTTTGACAAGTGGAACCTCAATTCGACCGTACACTCGTGAGAGGGAGTGAGGGGAAGTGAAGGGGGAAATGAATGGGGAACTGAAGGGATAGTGAATGGGGAAGTGAATGGATAGTAAATGGGGAAGTAAATGGGGAAGTGGAAGTGAAAGTTGATGGGAAGTGGAGGGGGAAGTGGAGGGCGGAGTGAAGGGGGAAGTGGAGGGGGAAGGGGAAGTGGTATGACAAGTGGAACCTCAATTATAATGTGCATGTTGAATCTCTATATCACAACATGTTGTTTTGTTTTTAGTGTTTAAAGTCACACCAACAGCTTAGGTCATATGGCGGCATTCCAGCTTTTATTGGTGGAGGGAGACCCCGGGTGCTTTCTGATTTGTTGAGCTGAATGCATATATCGGGCTATTCCAATCGGTGTGTTTGTTTGTTCGGGGTTTACGGGTATATTGCCGGCGGGCAGTTTACCTAACAACAGCTTTTCTGGGCAGGCTCCAGCCGTTAACCATTACTTGGTGTGCCAACCCACGTTAAAATCAGCCACCTTTTTCATATAAAGAGAAATGGCCTGAGCGGGGCTCGAACCTGTATCCATCAGTGATGATATGTTGCAGTGGTATACAAGTCAACGACTGTAACCACTCGAACACGGAGGCGGACTATTCAAATGGGATAACTCTACTCAGAGATATAGAGATCTGTGCATCGATTACGGCAATAATTACCTGACGGTCCCTTGGGCCCTGCGATCATGGGCACAGCAGCGGCATACATATACCCATGTCTCTTCTGTCTGCCGACTGCAAGTAAAACGGAGTGTCAAGTATAAAGGAACGTGGATTAGCAATAAAGATCATTATAAATGATAGTAGTATTTTATAATTTGCAAATACGTGGCTAGATTTTATATATGTCAAGACATTATTACGGCTACAAAGTGTAAATGTTATAACTTATTCTTTGGCTATGTTCAATTAACAAGATCGACAGTGGTGTTGTCCGGAGCTAACCCTGTGTTTAACAAAAATGCTTATCCTATCTCTTAGGAGCATTTCAACTACCAAAATAAATGTATCTTCTAAGAAATAGTGCTGAGTTTAGTTCCGCGAACTACCACATGTCACATCAATATTATAACATAATGCAGGACGTCGTGATAGCGCAGTGGTAGCACGTTCGCTTCCTGTGCGAAAGGCCCGGAGTTGGAGCCCAGCATGAGCCGTTACGATTGTGCCCTTAAGCAAGGAATTTAAAGTTCACGTTGTATCTTCCCTCTCCCTCGTGGCGATGGATTACATCAGGAATGAAGTCTCGATAGTGATTAATATAAGTTGTAAGAACTTGTTTCGCAATCGAGTTCAAATAAATATATAGTTCAAATAATAAATAATAATAATAATAAAGACTTTATTTACCGAGAGAACTCATTTGAACAATTAAGTCAATCTACCACGAGGCCCTCAACAAATTAAAACATGAACTAGCATAATGAAACATGTAAACAGTAACCATTAAACTTTCATAGGAAATAAGATATAAGCTGCAAGAACTAATACTTATGTTCAACAGACGGATCTGTAGTCCAGTGGTAACACGCTGGACTCGTAATCCAGGGATCGCAGGTTCGATCCCCCGTCTGACCCTAATAAAATTAACAGTCTTTCAGATGGGACGTTAAACCGAGGTCTCGTGTCGGTGCTTTACACCGTGCACGTAAACGAACCAGAGGAGACTCTGGAATGTGTCGCTGTCTGTATCATTGCACTATCCTCCAAAAATCTAAAATGACTAATCTCTTCGGGAGGCGTCGCTCATATGGGTAACCGGTAGCGACGATAAATAAACGTAACACACACACTTATATTCATGTAAAATTGTATATTATCAGTTTATTTGGTTATTGGTCTGGTCTTTGCACCACCTGGTATATAAAGCTTTGAAGTGTGGAACAGGATGTGCTGTTTTGATGTGATAAGAGAGGGAATTCCACAAGTGTGACCTTGAATATAAGAAAGATTTTCTAAAAACTTCAGTAGTTGGCTTAGGAGAGTAAAGTTGGAGATTGACGGATGATCGCAAGTTATGTAGGAGAGTAAAGTTGGAGATTGACAGATGATCGCAAGTTGTATAGGAGGGTAAAGTTAGAGATTGACGGATGATCGCAAGTTGTGTAGGAGGGTAAAGTTGGAGATTGACGGATGATTGCAAGTTGTGTAGGAGGGTGAAGTTGGAGATTGACAGATGATCGCAAGTTGTGTAGGAGGGTAAAGTTGGAGATTGACGGATGATCGCAAGTTGTGTAGGAGGGTAAAGTTAGAGATTGACGGATGATCGCAAGTTGTGTAGGAGGGTAAAGTTGGAGAGAGCCGAATGATCGCACGTTGTATAGGAGGGTAAAGTTGGAGATTGACGGATGATCGCAAGTTGTGTAGGAGGGTAAAGTTGGAGATTGACGGATGATCGCAAGTTGTGTAGGAGGGTAAAGTTGGAGATTGACGGATGATCGCAAGTTGTGTAGGAGGGTAAAGTTGGAGATTGACGGATGATCGCAAGTTGTGTAGGAGGGTTAAGTTGGAGATTGACAGATGATCGCAAGTTGTGTAGGAGGGTAAAGTTGGAGATTGACGGATGATCGCAAGTTGTGTAGGAGGGTAAAGTTGGAGATTGACAGATGATCGCAAATTGTGTAGAAGGGTAAAGTTGGAGATTGACGGATGATCGCAAGTTGTGTAGGAGGGTAAAGTTAGAGATTGACGGATGATCGCAAGTTGTGTAGGAGGGTAAAGTTGGAGATTGACGGATGATCGCAAGTTGTGTAGGAGCGTAAAGTTGGAGATTGACGGATGATCGCAAGTTGTGTAGGAGGGTAAAGTTGGAGATTGACGGATGATCGCAAGTTGTGTAGGAGGGTAAAGTTGGAGATTGACAGATGATCGCAAGTTGTGTACGAGGGTAAAGTTGGAGATTGACGGATGTTCGCAAGTTGTATAGGAGGGTAAAGTTGGAGATTGACGGATGTTCGCAAGTTGTGTAGGAGGGTAAAGTTGGAGATTGACGGATGATCGCAAGTTGTGTAGGAGGGTAAAGTTGGAGATTGACGGATGTTCGCAAGTTGTGTATACATTTGTATATAATGCATGCAGGAATATAATTATACGTATTACAGTAAAATCAATTGAAATTTTTAAATGCACTTTTCCTTACGAGAATGCTACCAAAATGTCGCTAATGCAACACAAAATGAAATTCAGACACACACAATAAGCACAACTTGCCATTTTAGGCAACAGATCGGTAAATTTGTCTTGCCACCATTATACATTTATTATTATTTTTGGTGTATTTGAATTGCGTAAGTCGTGTCTGAGATCAATTTAGAACCGTACTATGCATTGCCAAAGTTCGAGTTCCCTCCATGATGATCGGCTACGACGACAGATTGAATTATTGAACGATAAATAGATGGATAGATTCACGAATCGTGATCTGGTCCGGAAGTAAAACTACCAATGTTTTATTGTCTGGTTCTAACTTAATTAGTTGTCACGGATGATATACATGTACAGTGTTTATGTTCAAATAGTGGCAGCCATCTTGGTAAGTGCCATGGGCATACTTCTATTACATGTGGCGAATTTGCATGTTGGACAAATGAAATAGAACTGGTGCGGGCCGTTGTCTAAATGTTGTGGCCCAAACCATTTGTATTTTCATGCTATGTATTTTATCTTTATGTGTATGACATATGTACTATTGATTTGCAATAAAATATGGTTAAATAAATGAAATAGAATCAGACACCGCTTTTCCGGTTACACATGCGCAGGTTCACTACAGGTTACACATGCGCAGCTTCACTTCCGAGTACGCATGCGCAGTTTCACTAAACTACTTACTGTCCTCCTTCTCTTCCTGGATAATGGATTCAAGGCGCTCAACCCTGGCAATCCAGACGTCTATCTCAGCTCGGTCTCTGAAAACAATCATAGACAAACATATGACGCATACATGATGACGTAGTCCTCGATCGTTCAATTGCGATAGTAAAAGAAGTTGTATTATCAGTGTATTTGTTCGCACTTATTTAGTCATATGACAATACTATACCTAGATAGGGCGTACCATGTAGATGTAGATATACCAGGCAACTAGTATTAGTTGTTGGGTCTGCTACTGACCATCCGCAGAGCTATGTGCGATCGGTAACATCTATGGGGAGGTGAGGCGGTAGCCGAATCCATTATATATTTGAGTGACCCCACATAACTCCGTGGAGGGCCAGTAACAAACCCAATAACGAATTCCTTTCCGCGGCCACATTTAATTTAAAACAAATATTGGAATAATTACATCGGCGTCAAAATGTAATTAGATGACTGCTGGCAAGAAAATCCTATCAGTATCTTTTCGGTATTTAAACTTCATTTGCTCCCTTTTTGTCGACCTTGACATTTTCTGTCAGTGTAACAATGGATGCGGTAAATAGGGTTGCTTTCATTACTGACGGGGAACTAGAAGCCAGAAGCCTATCGCTTCGCTCTATCTTTATACATGTTGACGCCAACTTATTTGACTAAAGTAAGTTCAGAAAACAACTAAGCACTTAAAATTCGCGAGTTTTCCTTGTTTAAGTAGTGTCTAGTTATTATGTTGCCATGGTAAACAATCGGACGAAACCCACGATTACTAAGGTTACCGAACAAGACTTCTGATTCTGCAAGAATTGATCGTTTGATTATTTTATTAACATTATTAATTTTGTAAAATTTCATGTCAAAATATTACATTGGGTTTTTTTTCTTTGATGAAGGGAGGGATACAGCTACTCCAATATTAAGTTCAAATTAGGATTGTCCATAATTGTTATGTATTGGATGTGATTTCTGTGAATATGTATATGTTACATTGAAAAAATAAACGGGGTTACCCACGTATGGGCCTCAAAAGGGGTGGGGGCTAAAATCTAAAGGTTACCACTTTTATTATTTTTAAAAATGTGTTCTCCATTTTTGCCATTTACCTTTTTTCACTTTATTGTTTGTTTGCTAAAGTCGCACCAATAGCTAATGTCATATGGCGACTGTACTATTATCATTGGTGGAGGAAGATCCCGTGTTCCTCTCCAAGCAATATTCCAGACACGCGGACTGGCACCAGGGTAGAACCATCGACCTCCTGCAAGCCAGCTGAACACAGTATATGGTAGAATTGGATAGCTGCTTCAAATAAACATTTCCCAAGATTAAGCAACGAAGAAAAACTAAAACTAACCTAGCGACTTTAGCACGCAATTCTTCAATGTCCGACTTCATATCCGCAAACGCCATTGTGACACCGACAACCAGTAATAAGATACGGCCTAACATCCTGATACAAGATAAGACAAGACATTGACATTACCTAGGATGATTTGACATTACCTAAGATGATTTGAGAATACCTAATTTGATTTGAGAATACCTAAGTTGATTTGAGAATACCTAAGATGATTTGAGAATACCTAAGATGATTGGAGAATACCTAAGATGATTGGAGAATACCTAAGATGATTTGAGAATACCTAAGATGATTTGAGAATACCTAATTTGATTTGAATACAGACGATGACTTTACTACAAATGCATTATAAAGTACCTCCCTTTAACTGATATTTATTAACAAACCACTAGTAGCTTTGGAAATGGTAGCATAGAATACTAAAATTAAATGACAACATTATAATAAAGAAGCACCGCTTCAGACCGTGTCTCGTATACATGTATATGAAAAAGTTGGCAGCTTCTTACGGAGGTTGGTACACCAAACTGGTTAACCGCCGGAACAACCTGCCCAGGAAAGGTGTTGTTAGAGAAACTGCCCGCCGCTCAAATGGGCAACCGGTAGCGACGATAAATAGACTTAACAACATGTTTAGTATTCTCTCCGGTGTTCCGGATGTGTTATAGAATTGTTACAATTAATGAATATTTATGACCACCTTTTCTTGAAACATGGGGTATCTTCATGATCGATCTTTAACATCGAGTCATGCATTCTGGGGGCGGTAGATGAAGGATTAACCCGTTGTCTGCTGAGTAAATAAAACCACATTTGCAAACAACATACATCCAGATCAGCCGCGGCGTAACGCCGCGTCTGATCAGGATCTATGTTGCTTGCTATTCAGCTAAATGCTTAGCTTGACTATCCGAATAGCAAACAGCATAGAGCCTGATCAAACGGCACCTTCTGATCTTGCTATATGCTATTTGCAAAAGTGATGTTATCTGCAGCTAGCATGCAAAGGGTTAAATAAGCTTGTTTTCTAACAACATCGGACATGTGGGTTTACTCCGGGTACTCCGGTTTGCTCTTCCACAAGAATGACCACATCTTTCAAACCCGCAAAAGACAATTATTAAAATAAGTTGTTAAACATTGTTTCCCAATCGTTGTAAACAAATAAAGTTTAAACTAAAATAATGAAATAAATAATAAGATAACACTTGCCTGAATACGTCTGCACGTTACTGCCTGGTCAAAGAATAGAGCGATGAGTGATACACGCCGAAACACGAAGCCGAGTTTTATTTTTCTTAGAAATAACGCCTGGGAATTGTCTTATCCCATTATCCAGAAGATTGCTGGCTAACCAGGGCAAGAACAATTTGGTGAGGCCCGGATATAGGTATCATTTTCTTCTTATTTGCCAGACATTTAGAGAATCAAGAAAACAATATCTGAAAAGGTATTACTACACTTACCCTACCATACAGTGTGCTATACGTCTATTTATCGTCGCTACCGGTTGCCAACCTGGAGAGATTGGTCATTTGAGATTTTTGGAGGATAGTGCAATGATACAGACATAGACCCATTCCGGAGTTTCCTCTGATTCTTTTACGTGCACGGTGTAAAGCACCGACACGAAACCTCGGTTTAAAGTTCCAACTGAAATACTGTTAAATTTTATTAGGGTTAGACGGGGGATCGAACCTGCGATCCCTGGATTCCCAGTCGTTCGTGTTAACCACTGGACTACGTACCCGTAGCATGAACGTGTCGAAATGAAAACGAGGTGCATCGTTCTAGTAGACATCAAATTAAAAAACACAATATGCCGATTGTTGGAAATCATTCATTTTCAATAATCGCAAATGAAATAGGCATGGCTGAAACCGAATCGAGAGAAAGATGGCTGCCATTTTTTTAATTCTGTTTACAGAAAGCTTAGCAACTAATCTCCAAGATTTCTGCAACTAATTGTTAACGTCTACAAGAAACGCATACTCATTCTAGCCTCCTTAGATGTGAAACCCCTTGTGGGGATGTAGTCATATTCATCCTATGATGTCTAGTTCAGTAATTGATTTTCTCTTAAGCTCTGTATGGGCTTTCCCAGTTGATGATATATGGTAGAGTCTATTTCATATGATTTAGATACGTTATAACTACTCCAAATGGCTACAGTCAAACCTGTGTTAGCGGTCACCTCCATTAAGCAGCCAACCTGTATTAAGCAGCCAGTTTCCAGATTCCCAATATGTTGTTTTATTATATATTTGACCTCTATTAAACAGCCACCTGCGCTAAACAGCCACTTTCTCGGACTCCCTTGGCTGGCTGCTTAAGACAAGTTTGACTGTACATGTATATCTATTCTTGAGCTCGCTTGGAGGCTTAGACTTATTCATATTCAATCACAATTGCAAAGTGAATGGGCGTAGATAATGTTTAGCATGTCGTATTCAAGTATAAAAACCGGGACAGTCGCATACAATACAATTTCGCATTTCCGAACACGGGTATGTCTTTAAGTACTACATTTATTAGACAGTTTATAGTATTTATTCCTGATAATTATTCATGATAATGCTATTCTTTGAATGTATGTACACTTTGAATAGTTAAACTCATATCAGTTTGTAGAATTGTACATCTTCGCCGCCACATTGTGCGTCACGCACCTGATAAAAGCGTCTATCAAATATCCAATGGAACAAGCGGCTATGTTCTAAAACCGGAAGTCAGTTAAAACGAATGCAACGCATGTATATATGTTAATCTGTAACTCGAGGAGGTCATAAAACAACCGAGATATATAATGAAACATCTTGATGTAAGCTTTTTCTGTTTGTTTGTTTCGCACCAACAGCTTAGGTCATATGGCACTTTTCAGTTATTATTGGTGGAGGACCCCGGGTGCCCCTTCGCGCAGTATTTCAGGCACAGAACCACCGACCTTCCGCAAGCTAGCTGGATCGATTCATCACACGAAATTATTAAACACCCCAGTGGGATTCGAATAGCAGCTGTGAAGAGTAACTGATTTGAAATCAACGATCGTAACCACTAAGCCCACTTTTTAATGTAAGCTACAACAATGTTATATAAAAAAACTGAATAAAAACAAAATAATTTCAGGTTTCAGGTCAGAACCTCAAAACGGAACAACCATCGTACACTGTTAGAGATAAGCCGATACCTGATTCAGATGAAGTTAGTAAAGATAAGTAAGAGCAGTGAAAGAAAACACCATTTAAAACCTAATGTTTTATCTCATTTCAAATATATAAAATTAACCGAATCGAAACAGACGTTAGAACTGAAGCCAGAACATTACACGCTCAATTTCAACGGAAATACCAATCATGAAATACGTAGGGAGGTTCTTCAAGCAACCGTTTTCATATTTGTTTTTTGTATGTACAATTTGAATAGTTTTTCGCTGCCATATTGACACATTCTTTGTGTCCTCTTTGGTGGAATTATAGTAGCTGAGGAGGTCTGGTAGCTCGCTCACTTTTTTACCCCCCCCCCGCCCCACGCATGACCATAATAGCTCGCATATGGCCTGTTAGCCATTAACAGAGTAGAAGAAGAAGAACCGCCAATATTTTAGTTTCGACGTAATAATTGAAAATTATACAAAACACTGTAATGCATCTGAAAATATTTTATCTTGATCTATATATTTGTGACATAACATATATAACTGAAATAAATTGCCACCGATTGTGTCCGCTACGGTCGACAGAACAAAGTCGTGAACTAATAATATATATATATATATAACATAGCATACATAATTCCATTGTATTCATAAATTTAGCAGTCCTGTACCAGGTATCAATAAAATATCATTCTATTCAAGATCTGTATGTATACACCAAAGGCACAGCTAACGGTGGACAAGATATAACCCGTCCTCATTTTGCCCAAAATGGCAAGTTGTGTATATATGCGTCTTCGATTGCGTCTTAAGGTAACTACGGATACTGTTAGCGGCGTTTTGGTAGCAATTCCTTGTAGAGTTCGTACCCGGATTGAAATTGTGACATACCAATACGGAAATATGTCTTAGTCGACATATGACCCGCCGCTGGTATTCTCGGCAATGCACGAACAGTGTGTGGAATGTATTCATTTGCCGGTACTATATAGAGCGACGGCATATTTCGAATAGCACATTTGTCAACATCACTTGCACACACATCGTCTGTGTTGTTAGAGCCTTAGATACTATTCGATTCAATTCTTGGATCGGTTGGGTTCGAGCCTTGGTGCACTGGAATTCTAGTGATTGCGCAGTGTGGTTCAAACCTTTGCGCATTGTGGTTCGAGTCTTTGCGTAGATTATGTGTACCTCAGGGCAGTATGGATCTTTCCGGTATTAGGATCCAATCCAGTTGGCTTATGGAAGGTCGTTCGTTCCTTCCAACTGTTCCAGGTACTCCATCCATTTCTGACATAATTCACAGAGTGACGCCGGGCTGTTCTTTGTCCACAACATAGCATAGTCTGATTATAAGAGCTACAAGATGGCCATAGTTGTCTATGCAACTGTTAGAACCTTGAGCACTAGTTATACCGCTAACACTAGCAGTGTAAATATCCCCCAAAGAACGCGGAAGAACCTCACATGAACACGGCGCGGATACCAGTGCTGATTACAAAGCATTAAAATAAAAACACTTCTTCAGCATTTCTAATAGTCAGCATGAACCCCATGTTGACCGAGGCCAAGAAAAACCTATATCCCATATATATCCCATATATGTCCCATGTAGTTTTAAATAAAATCAGATAATTGAAATATTATTTATACGTAAGTAAATGAAAAGCTCGTTATCAGACGCTGAAATGAACTAAAACTAAATGTATTCTTCTAAAATGATATTGAAAATGATAGCAAAAACGGGACAAAAAACTAATGCTACAGACTATGCAAATGAGCTACAGAATGCTTTAGAGACTGATAAAATACTAGAAATCGAGATGAAAACGGTTACTAATAGCTTAGAATTTGATATAGCATGGTATTAGAATGTTATTTTATTTAGACCATTATTAAAAGAATGTTTGTGTCCCATTTCCGGACCCTGATTTTTGAATTTATGTAGGTAGTAAAAAAAATAATCCAAATGATAATATCGTCTTTCAAAGAAGCAAACGCTAGATACATCAATTTCTACAGAAACAAATCTTTAATTAGAAATAAGAAGCCAGATATCATAAACTGATGACTATAACGGTGACTAGATTTCATATGACCAGGATTCAACATTGATGTGTGGACGTAAACATAAAAAATATTTTTATTTTAGACAATGGTCAATACAAATATTTGAGTCTAGCCGTTTTTGGCGTGTCTGTCCGGAAATTGGGGAAAAACTTTTATTATGGCCTAATATACCATATTTTTTTTTAGATCTTCTTTAATATGCATGTGTTTATGTTTGTTAACCCGATATCTGCCAATGGAAGTCGTGATAGCGCAGTTGATGCGCGTTCGCTTCAGGTGCAAAAGATCCGGAGTTAGGCAAGGCATTTAAATTCCACATTGCCTCTTCTCTCTCCCTCGTGGCGATGGATTCCATCAGGAATGAGGTCTCGAGAGTGATTAATATAAGTTGTAAGAACTTGTTTCGCAATCGAGCTAAAATAAATGTGTATAAACTAACCCGATATCTTGTTTCAGTCGGGAAATAGCTATACGATAATGTCTATATAATATATGCCCAACTCATAATAAAGTTTCTTGTATCTGTATCTCAAGGGGAAATAATTCAGTTAGTAGTGCGTTGAACGTTTGCACGATATATGAAAGATAATCATAATAATGAGAGTTCGAGCCTTGTACAGGCTATATGTTGTTTTATTATTATTAATCCTATTTTTTTATATATTTTGCTTTATAAGTCTCATCATTGTATACATACATAACGATATCACAAAGAATAATAAAAAATAAAAGTACAGGTGCCATTCATCATGTATTAAGTAGCAGAGTAGCGGAGAAATGTGCTGTTTTGGGCATTGGTTAATTTTGATTCAATTATAATCTCAAACTATATGTATGTGGCGCAAGATCCCGGGCTCCCATCTGAGCAGGCCGGCGGGGTAGAACCACCGACCTACCGCAAGCCAGTTGGATAGCTTCATTACACGAAAGAATTCTACACCATAAGTGCGATTCGAACATACAATGCAGGGACAAATAATCTGAAGTCAACGACCATAATCACTCTGCAGCAGATGCTCCTTCAGTTAAAGAATGCTCCTTCAGTTAATGAATGCCCCTTCAGTTAAAGAATGCTCCGTCAGTTAATGAATGCCCCTTCAGTTAAAGAATGCTCCTTCAGTTAAAGAATGCCCCTTCAGTTAATGAATGCTCCTTCAGTTATTGAATGCCACTTCAGTTAAAGAATGCTCCTTCAGTTAAAGAATGTTCCTTCAGTTAATGAATGCTCCTTCAGTTAAAGAATGCTCCTTCAGTTAAAGAATGCTCCTTCAGTTAATGAATGCTCCTTCAGTTAAAGAATGCTCCTTCAGTTATTGAATGCTCCTTCAGTTATTGAATGCCACTTCAGTTAAAGAATGCTCCTTCAGTTAAAGAATGCCCCTTCAGTTAATGAATGCTCCTTCAGTTATTGAATGCCACTTCAGTTAAAGAATGCTCCTTCAGTTAAAGAATGCTCCTTCAGTTAATGAATGCTCCTTCAGTTAAAGAATGCTCCTTCAGTTAATGAATGCTCCTTCAGTTTTTGAATGCTCCTTCAGTTAAAGAATGCTCCTTCAGTTATTGAATGCCACTTCAGTTAATGAATGCTCCTTCAGTTAAAGAATGCCACTTCAGTTAAAGAATGCTCCTTCAGTTAATGAATGCTCCTTCAGTTAAAGAATGCTCCTTCAGTTAATGAATGCTCCTTCAGTTATTGAATGCTCCTTCAGTTAAAGAATGCTCCTTCAGTTAAAGAATGCTCCTTCAGTTATTGAATGCTCCTTCAGTTAAAGAATGCCCCTTCAGTTAATGAATGCCCCTTCAGTTAATGAATGCCCCTTCAGTTAATGAATGCCCCTTCAGTTAATGAATGCCCCTTCAGTTAATGAATGCTCGTATACAACACGTGTAGTGTCAGGGGAAGTTGACGATACGATTAACTCATGGGAGTAGAAATAAGGGCTAAATTATACAGCGCTTGAATTCAAAATGTATAAAATACATTGCTTGAATTCAAAATGTCTAAAATAACAACGCTTGAATTCAAAATGTATAAAATACAACGCTTGAATTCAAAGTGTATAAAATACAACGCTTGAATTCAAAGTGTCTAAAATACAACGCTTGAATTCAAAGTGTCTAAAATACAGTGCTTGAATTCAAAATGTCTAAAATAATAGCGCTTGAATTCAAAATGTCTAAAATACAGCACTTGAATTCAAAATGTCTAAAATATAGCGCTTGAATTCAAAATGTCTAAAATACAGCATATTCAAAATCTCTAAAATACAGCGCTTGAATTCAAAATGTCTAAAATAATAGCACTTGAATTCAAAATGTCTAAATTACAGCGCTTGAATTCAAAATGTCTAAACTACATCGCTTGAATTCAAAATGTCTAAAATACAGCTTGAATTCAAAATGTCTAAAATACAGCGCTTGAATTCAAAATGTCTAAAATACAGCGAATTCAAAATGTCTAAAATACAGCGAATTCAAAATGTCTAAAATACAGCGAATTCAAAATGTCTAAAATACAGCGAATTCAAAATGTCTAAAATACAGCGAATTCAAAATGTCTAAAATACAGCGAATTCAAAATGTCTAAAATAACAATGCTTGAATTCAAAATGTCTAAAATACAGCGAATTCAAAATGTCTAAAATACAGCACTTGAATTCAAAATGTCTAAAATACAGCGAATTCAAAATGGCTAAAATACAGCGAATTCAAAATGTCTAAAATACAGCGAATTCAAAATGTCTAAAATACAGCGAATTCAGAATGTCTAAAATACAGCGAATTCAAAATGTCTAAAATACAGCGAATTCAGAATGTCTAAAATACAGCGAATTCAAAATGTCTAAAATACAGCGAATTCAAAATGTCTAAAATAACAATGCTTGAATTCAAAATGTCTAAAATACAGCGAATTCAAAATGTCTAAAATACAGCGAATTCAAAATGTCTAAAATACAGCCCTTGAATTCAGAATGTCTAAAATAACAATGCTTGAATTCAGAATGTCTAAAATAACAACGCTTGAATTCAAAATGTATAAAATACAGCGAATTCAAAATGTATAAAATACAGCGAATTCAAAATGTCTAACGTACAGCGAATTCAAAATATCTAAAATACAGCGAATTCAAAATGTCTAAAATAACAGCGCTTGAATTCAAAATGTCTAAAATACAGCGCTTGAATTCAAAAGGTATAAAATACAGAGCTTGAATTCAAAATGTCTAAAATACAGCGAATTCAAAATGTCTAAAATACAGCGAATTCAAAATGTCTAAAATACAGCGCTTGAATTTTTGAGTCAATAATTAAGAAATATTTAAATCTGTATTAAAACGATCAACTAATACATTTAGCTTTGTGTGTGAATGCATCTGAATTATAATGAAATAATCATTGTTTTAGCATGCAAGCATATAGATTTAATAGATTGTAATACATACATTATCATAACGTTAACATAGACCGAGAACGTGTCTTCTCATAGGGATAACATAGACCGAGAACATACATTATCATAGGGATAACATAGACCGAGAACATACATTATCATAGGGATAACATAGACCGAGAACATACATTATCATAACGTTAACATAGACCGAGAACATACATTATCATAACGTTAACATAGACCGAGAACATACATTATCATAACATTAACATAGACCGAGAATATACGTTATCATAACGTTAACATAGACCGAGAACATACATTATCATAGGGATAACATAGACCGAGAACATACATTATCATAACGTTAACATAGACCGAGAACATACATTATCATAACGTTAACATAGACCGAGAACATACATTATCATAACGTTAACATAGACCGAGAATATACGTTATCATAACGTTAACATAGACCGAGAACATACATTATCATAGTGATAACATAGACTGAGAACATACATTATCATAAGGATAACATAGACCGAGAACATACATTATCATAGGGATAACATAGATTGAGAACATACGTTATCATAGGGATAACATAGACCGAGAACTTGTCTTCTCATAGGGATAACATAGACCGAGAACATACATTATCATAGGGATAACATAGATTGAGAACATACGTTATCATAGGGATAACATAGACCGAGAACATACATTATCATAGTGATAACATAGACCGAGAACATACATTATCATAGGGATAACATAGACCGAGAACATACGTTATCATAGGGATAACATAGACCGAGAACATACATTATCATAGGGATAACATAGACCGAGAACATACGTTATCATAGGGATAACATAGACCGAGAACATACATTATCATAGTGATAACATAGACCGAGAACATACATTATCATAGGGATAACATAGACCGAGAACATACGTTATCATAGGGATAACATAGACCGAGAACATACATTATCATAGGGATAACATAGACCGAGAACATACGTTATCATAGGGATAACATAGACCGAGAACATACATTATCATAGTGATAACATAGACCGAGAACATACATTATCATAGGGATAACATAGACCGAGAACATACGTTATCATAGGGATAACATAGACCGAGAACATACATTATCATAGTGATAACATAGACCGAGAACATACGTTATCATAGTGATAACATAGACAGAGAACATACGTTATCATAGGGATAACATAGACCGAGAACATACATTATCATAGGGATAACATAGACCGAGAACATACGTTATCATAGTGATAACATAGACCGAGAACATACGTTATCATAGGGATAACATAGACCGAGAACATACGTTATCATAGTGATAACATAGACCGAGAACATACGTTATCATAGGGATAACATAGACCGAGAACATACGTTATCATAGGGATAACATAGACCGAGAACATACGTTATCATAGGGATAACATAGACCGTGAACATACATTATCATTGGGATAACATAGACCGAGAACATACATTATCATTGGGATAACATAGACCGTGAACATACATTATCATTGGGATAACATAGACCGAGAACATACATTATCATTGGGATAACATAGACCGAGAACATACATTATCATAGTGATAACATAGACCGAGAACATACATTATCATAGGGATAACATAGACCGAGAACATACATTATCATAGTGATAACATAGACCGAGAACATACATTATCATAGTGATAACATAGACCGAGAACATACGTTCTCATATTATCACTAGTCTATTATGCATTTAGTAATTTGGATTACAAGTATCCCAATATATAGGCTATACACAACAGTTTCAAGGTAGATAACGTTAACTATCATAAACTCGTTCCTGTATTCTCGTCATATCTCGTTCATTGGGAGATTTATCCTGTCTTCCGGTTTCTAAAAATATACACTGGAAATTCCCAAATATTCTCCATAGGCGGAAGAGATGAAGGTAAGTTCAATTCTCGTTTTTATTATATTGTTGTGGAACAACATTTACGCGGAATGTATGTGTGTATGTTCCATTAATGTCAAACCCCTTACGGGGACCTAGACATGTTTTGAAGGAGTGTGTAACCGCTACAGTGTACTTCTTTCTATTACAGTACATCAACCATTCTCTGGTTGTTGCGAGGTCAGTCTGTTAAGGAGGATAGTAGACTACCGCACGTGCCCTGGGTAAGAACCAGTAATTCTACTATGGATATTAAAATTACATAAATTTCCAACAAAAATATGATTTTATGACAGTAGCAAGTGAAACATGACCTAACATGAAATTACTCTTTTCGGTTTCGAATCGATTCGTACGCTGGTCAACTCGTACCCATTTTGTGATCAATCATCATTTCATACGACATTCAACTTTTACCAATTTTGCGCCCGTTCATGTATCTATTATTTTACACAGGTGTTACTTTGTAACAGGCTTTTCATGTTCGGAAAGTTTCACAATCCCAACATCGGATCACGGCTGAAACTGCTATGCGAAAATGAGCTTCAAAGATAAAACCGCGAAATAACAGATCAATAAAATAATTATGTAGATGTCTTATATAGAGGACTACTTATCGTCTGCTTCATAAGTTCACTGGTCATGCCTCGTGCGTTTTCCAAAATCTACCACAAATAGTGTGCAAATAATGTAAAATATTTCAAAATGCAGCTGATAAATTGTATTTTAACTTTTTTTGATGTATTATTGGTTGTAATTTTGTCAATTATGAGTATCAGGAGTTGCACCTCGGAACAGGCGTTGATATATGTTGCCTAGTCAGTCATATACATATTTTTTAATACTGAGATCATTAATTGGGCCTTATTGAGTTTCTGATCATGTCATTTTGCCAGAAGTAAATTGGTGAAAAATCGACAGGACTGGAACCCAGGCTACCCTATATCTACACATGCATGTTCTACATCATTTGCTATGGTTTAAAATGCATATTATAATAATACGTAATATGTGTACATATCACCCAGTAGTGTGTGCTACGCGTCGCCATAATTATGACGTATCAACACCTTATATTTTTAGATACACAGTTTTAAACTTTATTTATTTTACAACGATTGCGAAGCAAGTTTTAACAACTTCTATTAAATGTGGTCATTCGTGTGTGAGGAAACCGGAGTACCCGGCGAAAACCCACATGTCCAAGCTGGCGACCACCATGCCATCTCACATGCACCCCGGTCCGAGGATCGAACCCGGGTTGCATTGGTGAGAAGCGAGCGCGCTAACCACTGGGCTAATCGGATAAACCGTAAACAAGTCATCCGACACTTGAAATATCTATAACATGTGACTAATGTATATAATATACATAATATATATATTCAAGTATGAAATATATTTACCGATGCATGTATTAGGCATTGTGTGTGTACACAGGTTTAAATTTCATTTTTGTTTATCACCAAGCTGGCTGTACGGTATAGACATTCCCGTTGAATCACCAGATCATTAACAAACAATAACCCCATATAGATTACAATATGACACGTTTTCTTAGGGTGAATTTGATCGTTTAAACCGGAACAGGTAAGGCTGGCAAGGTTTCGATTTCAGTGTTCTAGTTTGAATGTGTATTTTATTCAAATTTATCTTAGCTCGATTGCGAAACATGTTCTTACAACTTATATTAATCACTCTCCAGACCTCGTTCCTGATGGAATCCATCGCCACGAGGGAGAGAGAAGAGGAATGTGGGATTTAAATGCCTTGCCTAAGAGCATAATCGTAATGGTTACATCGGGACGCGAACTCCCGAGCCTTTCACACATGAACCGAACGCGATACCACTGTGCTATCATGACTTCCACTATATTTTAACAATGTATTAAGCTAACTAACTGTTTAACCTGAATAAACATTATTTGAATATGCTGGGGTGTAGTGTGTTGTGTTTTACGTTTATTTATCGTCGCTACCGGTTGCCTATATGAGCGACACCTCCTGAAGAGATTAGTCATGTTAGATGTTTGGAGGATAGTGCAATGATACAGACAGAGACCCATTCCAGAGTCTACTCTGGTTCTTTTACGTGCACGGTGTAAAGCACCGACACGAGACCTCGGTTTAACTTCCCATCTGAAAGACGGTTAATTTTATAAGAGTCAGACGGGGGATCGAACCTGCGATCCCTGGATTACAAGTCCAACGTGTTAACCAATGGACTACAGATCCGTTTGTAAGCTGATGGGGTGTATTAGGCAAATGTGCTACATATAGACTACACACAATAGTAGGGGAGAGCACTCGGATTTTATGCGTTGCAAATTATTAAATATTTCCAAGTTCAGGATCATTGGTAGTGTGGGAACTTAATGTTGGTGTAGATTATTATTCCTCTGGTGTGTAAACAAAGTTCAAAGCAATAACTTTGATGGGTTTTGAGAAATGGTAATGTATGAGGGTTTTTTATGCATAAATAATATCTTACATCGTACAATTTTTGTTGTCAACATTCAAGTTCAAGGTCACTCTTGGGGGTAGGACTTGTTAGAGGGTGGTCGGGGACCCCCCCCCATAGAAACAGTATGCGAGTTATCAATGCATTACATTTGACGGTATTTAGCTATATGCAAATATGTTGTGGTATATATAATTGACCACAGTGATTCGGCACGTTTGGGGGTACTAGTATATATATTTAAGTACACACAGGGATTCGGCACGTTTGGGGGTACTAGTATATATATTTAAGTACACACAGGGATTCGGCACGTTTGGGGGTACTAGTATATTTAAGTACTTAAATATATATACTAGTACCCCCAAACGTGCCGAATCCCTGTGTAATTGACGGCGATGTTGCCCCCACCGGAAAGGTGACTGCTTATAATAATAATAATAATAATAATAAAGACTTTATTTTACGAGATAGATCATCATTTTACAAAAGTTAATCTACCATGAGGCCCTCAACATACAGATCAATTGCAAAAATATATGTGTAAGTGAATCTGCACATCGGAATTATATTTGCTAATGTTGGAATCAGCAGCGGTCTCCAACATTAGCAGCGGTCAGATGATTGGCTTGACGAGAGGTAGCATGATTAAGTGCCCGACTGACCTGTTCTCGTTCGTCATCAGATTTTACTATTTGCAGACGACGATATTTCACTACGATTTTTGTTTACGTCACGTAATTTTCATTCATAAATAAGTTTTTATACGGGGGAGGACAGCCATAAAATAGATCTGTTCTAGCCGTGGTATATTGCATATTTTACACGTTAGAACATTAGAACAAAATATCAAGTCATGTTAGAATTAAATTTTAGGGATGGCAACGAATAGCGAGTATACTATTCGAATATTCGGTCGGGCATGTATTCGATGGAATTCTATCAAAAACTCAAAATCACTCAAACTCTTATAAAAGTTGCCAAACGGTAAATGTTATAACCACATATTTGCATATAGCTAAATACCGTCAAATGTGTAAATTATTCAGTTATTATTATTATTACAGTGGGGATAGAATAATAACCATGGCAACAACAAAACCAAAGACCCTTGCTGATGATTTCAATGAAAGGATGACGAAAAATCTCAGACCAAAATTTATAGAGAATGTTAATGATCCAACACATTTTGTAGATTATCTAACCTGTTTGGCACCCATAGACGAGGTAAGAACACACATATACTATAGCTATGGAGTCGGTAACAACACACATTATATACTCTAGCTATGGAGTCGGTAACAACACACATATACTATAGCTATGGAATCGGTAAGAACACACATTATATAATATAGCTATGGAGTCGGTAACAACACACATTTACTATAGCTATGGAGTCGGTAACAACACACATTATATAATATAGCTATGGAATCGGTAAGAACACACATTATATAATATAGCTATGGAATCGGTAAGAACACACATTATATACTCTAGCTATGGAATCAGTAAGAACACACATTATATAATATAGCTATGGAATCGGTAAGAACACACATTATATAATATATAGCTATGGATTCGGTAAGAACACACATTGTATACGCTAGCTATGGATTCGGTAAGAACACACATTATATAATATAGCTATGGAATCGGTAAGAACACACATTATATAATATAGATATGGAGTCGGTAAGAACACACATTATATAATATAGATATGGAGTCGGTAAGAACACACATTATATAATATATAGCTATGGATTCGGTAAGAACACACATTGTATACGCTAGCTATGGATTCAGTAAGAACACACATTATATAATATAGATATGGAGTCGGTAAGAACACACATTATATAATATAGATATGGAGTCGGTAAGAACACACATTATATAATATAGATATGGAGTCGGTAAGAACACACATTATATAATATAGCTATGGAATCAGTAAGAACACACATTATATACTCTAGCTATGGAATCAGTAAGAACACACATTATATAATATAGCCATGGAATCAGTAAGAACACACATTATATAATATAGCCATGGAATCAGTAACAACACACATTATATAATATAGCTATGGAATCAGTAAGAACACACATTATATACTCTAGCTATGGAATCGGTAAGAACACACATTATATAATATAGCTATGGAATCGGTAAGAACACACATTATATAATATAGCTATGGAATCGGTAAGAACATACATTATATAATATAGCTATGGAATCAGTAAGAACACACATTATATACTCTAGCTATGGAATCAGTAAGAACACACATTATATAATATAGCCATGGAATCAGTAAGAACACACATTATATAATATAGCCATGGAATCAGTAACAACACACATTATATAATATAGCTATGGAATCAGTAAGAACACACATTATATACTCTAGCTATGGAATCGGTAAGAACACACATTATATAATATAGCTATGGAATCGGTAAGAACACACATTATATAATATAGCTATGGAATCGGTAAGAACATACATTATATAATATAGCTATGGAATCAGTAAGAACACACATTATATACTCTAGCTATGGAATCAGTAAGAACACACATTATATAATATAGCTATGGAATCGGTAAGAACACACATTATATAATATATAGCTATGGATTCGGTAAGAACACACATTGTATACGCTAGCTATGGATTCGGTAAGAACACACATTATATAATATAGCTATGGAATCGGTAAGAACACACATTATATAATATAGATATGGAGTCGGTAAGAACACACATTATATAATATAGATATGGAATCGGTAAGAACACACATTATATAATATAGCTATGGAATCGGTAAGAACACACATTATATACTCTAGCTATGGAATCAGTAAGAACACACATTATATAATATAGCTATGGAATCGGTAAGAACACACATTATATAATATAGCTATGGAATCGGTAAGAACACACATTATATAATATAGCTATGGAATCGGTAAGAACACACATTATATAATATAGCTATGGAGTCGGTAAGAACACACATTATATAATATAGATATGGAGTCGGTAAGAACACACATTATATAATATAGCTATGGAATCGGTAAGAACACACATTATATAATATAGCTATGGAATCGGTAAGAACACACATTATATAATATAGATATGGAGTCGGTAAGAACACACATTATATAATATAGATATGGAGTCGGTAAGAACACACATTATATAATATAGCTATGGATCGGTAAGAACACACATTATATAATATAGCTATGGAATCAGTAAGAACACACATTATATAATATAGCTATGGAATCGGTAAGAACACACATTATATAATATAGCTATGGAATCGGTAAGAACACACATTATATAATATAGCTATGGAATCAGTAAGAACACACATTATATACTCTAGCTATGGAATCGGTAAGAACACACATTATATAATATAGCTATGGAATCGGTAAGAACACACATTATATAATATAGCTATGGAATCGGTAAGAACATACATTATATAATATAGCTATGGAATCAGTAAGAACACACATTATATACTCTAGCTATGGAATCAGTAAGAACACACATTATATAATATAGCTATGGAATCGGTAAGAACACACATTATGTAATATATAGCTATGGATTCGGTAAGAACACACATTGTATACGCTAGCTATGGATTCGGTAAGAACACACATTATATAATATAGCTATGGAATCGGTAAGAACACACATTATATAATATAGATATGGAGTCGGTAAGAACACACATTATATAATATAGATATGGAGTCGGTAAGAACACACATTATATAATATATAGCTATGGATTCGGTAAGAACACACATTGTATACGCTAGCTATGGATTCAGTAAGAACACACATTATATAATATAGATATGGAGTCGGTAAGAACACACATTATATAATATAGATATGGAGTCGGTAAGAACACACATTATATAATATAGCTATGGAATCAGTAAGAACACACATTATATAATATAGCTATGGAATCGGTAAGAACACACATTATATAATATAGCTATGGAATCGGTAAGAACACACATTATATAATATAGATATGGAGTCGGTAAGAACACACATTATATAATATAGATATGGAGTCGGTAAGAACACACATTATATAATATATAGCTATGGATTCGGTAAGAACACACATTGTATACGCTAGCTATGGATTCAGTAAGAACACACATTATATAATATAGATATGGAGTCGGTAAGAACACACATTATATAATATAGATATGGAGTCGGTAAGAACACACATTATATAATATAGCTATGGAATCGGTAAGAACACACATTATATAATATAGCTATGGAATCGGTAAGAACACACATTATATAATATAGCTATGGAATCGGTAAGAACACACATTATATAATATAGATATGGAGTCGGTAAGAACACACATTATATAATATAGATATGGAGTCGGTAAGAACACACATTATATAATATAGCTATGGAATCAGTAAGAACACACATTATATAATATAGCTATAGAATCGGTAAGAACACACATTATATACTATAGCTATGGAGTCGGTAAGAACACACATTATATAATATAGCCATGGAATAAGTAAGAACACACATTATATAATATAGCCATGGAATCGGTAAGAACACACATTATATACTATAGCTATGGAGTCGGTAAGAACACACATTATATAATATAGCTATGGAATCGGTAAGAACACACATTATATAATATAGCTATGGAATCAGTAAGGACACACATTATATAATATAGCCATGGAATCAGTAAGAACACACATTATATAATATAGCCATGGAATCGGTAAGAACACACATTGTATAATATAGATATGGAGGCAGTAACAACACACATTATATACTCTAGCTATGGAATCGGTAAGAACACACATTATATAATATAGCCATGGAATCGGTAACAACACACATTATATAATATAGCTATGGAGTCGGTAAGAACACACATTATATAATATAGCCATGGAATCAGTAAGAACACACATTATATAATATAGCCATGGAATCAGTAAGAACACACATTATATAATATAGCTATGGAATCGGTAAGAACACACATTATATAATATAGCTATGGAATCGGTAAGAACACACATTATATAATATAGCTATGGAATCGGTAAGAACACACATTATATAATATAGCTATGGAATCAGTAAGAACACACATTATATAATATAGCTATGGAATCAGTAAGAACACACATTATATAATATAGCTATGGAATCGGTAAGAACACACATTATATAATATAGCTATGGAATCGGTAAGAACACACATTATATAATATAGCTATGGAATCGGTAAGAACACACATTATATAATATAGCTATGGAATCGGTAAGAACACACATTATATAATATAGCTATGGATCGGTAAGAACACACATTATATAATATAGCTATGGAATCGGTAAGAACACACATTATATAATATAGCTATGGAATCGGTAAGAACACACATTATATAATATAGCCATGGAATCAGTAAGAACACACATTATATAATATAGCTATGGAGTCGGTAACAACACACATTATATAATATAGATATGGAGTCGGTAAGAACACACATTATATAATATAGCATGGAATCAGTAAGAACACACATTATATAATATAGCTATGGAATCAGTAAGAACACACATTATATAATATAGCTATGGAATCGGTAAGAACACACATTATATAATATAGCTATGGAATCAGTAAGAACACACATTATATACTATAGCTATGGAATCAGTAAGAACACACATTATATAATATAGCTATGGAATCGGTAAGAACACACATTATATACTCTAGCTATGGAATCAGTAAGAACACACATTATATAATATAGCTATGGAATCGGTAAGAACACACATTATATAATATATAGCTATGGATTCGGTAAGAACACACATTGTATACGCTAGCTATGGATTCGGTAAGAACACACATTATATAATATAGCTATGGAATCGGTAAGAACACACATTATATAATATAGATATGGAGTCGGTAAGAACACACATTATATAATATAGATATGGAGTCGGTAAGAACACACATTATATAATATATAGCTATGGATTCGGTAAGAACACACATTGTATACGCTAGCTATGGATTCAGTAAGAACACACATTATATAATATAGATATGGAGTCGGTAAGAACACACATTATATAATATAGATATGGAGTCGGTAACAACACACATTATATAATATAGATATGGAGTCGGTAAGAACACACATTATATACTCTAGCTATGGAATCAGTAAGAACACACATTATATAATATAGCTATGGAATCGGTAAGAACACACATTATATAATATAGCCATGGAATCAGTAAGAACACACATTATATAATATAGCTATGGAATCAGTAAGAACACACATTATATACTCTAGCTATGGAATCGGTAAGAACACACATTATATAATATAGCTATGGAATCGGTAAGAACACACATTATATAATATAGCTATGGAATCGGTAAGAACATACATTATATAATATAGCTATGGAATCAGTAAGAACACACATTATATACTCTAGCTATGGAATCGGTAAGAACACACATTATATAATATAGCTATGGAATCGGTAAGAACACACATTATATAATATAGCTATGGAATCGGTAAGAACATACATTATATAATATAGCTATGGAATCAGTAAGAACACACATTATATACTCTAGCTATGGAATCAGTAAGAACACACATTATATAATATAGCTATGGAATCGGTAAGAACACACATTATATAATATATAGCTATGGATTCGGTAAGAACACACATTGTATACGCTAGCTATGGATTCGGTAAGAACACACATTATATAATATAGCTATGGAATCGGTAAGAACACACATTATATAATATAGATATGGAGTCGGTAAGAACACACATTATATAATATAGATATGGAGTCGGTAAGAACACACATTATATAATATATAGCTATGGATTCGGTAAGAACACACATTGTATACGCTAGCTATGGATTCGGTAAGAACACACATTATATAATATAGCTATGGAATCGGTAAGAACACACATTATATAATATAGATATGGAGTCGGTAAGAACACACATTATATAATATAGATATGGAGTCGGTAAGAACACACATTATATAATATATAGCTATGGATTCGGTAAGAACACACATTGTATACGCTAGCTATGGATTCGGTAAGAACACACATTATATAATATAGATATGGAGTCGGTAAGAACACACATTATATAATATAGATATGGAATCGGTAAGAACACACATTATATAATATAGCCATGGAATCAGTAAGAACACACATTATATAATATAGCCATGGAATCGGTAAGAACACACATTGTATAATATAGATATGGAGTCAGTAACAACACACATTATATACTCTAGCTATTGAATCGGTAAGAACACACATTATATAATATAGCCATGGAATCGGTAACAACACACATTATATAATATAGATATGGAGTCGGTAAGAACACACATTATATAATATAGCCATGGAATCAGTAAGAACACACATTATATAATATAGCCATGGAATCAGTAAGAACACACATTATATAATATAGCCATGGAATCAGTAAGAACACACATTATATAATATAGCCATGGAATCAGTAAGAACACACATTATATAATATAGCCATGGAATCGGTAAGAACACACATTATATACTATAGCTATGGAGTCGGTAAGAACACACATTATATAATATAGCTATGGAATCGGTAAGAACACACATTATATAATATAGATATGGAGTCGGTAACAACACACATTATATAATATAGATATGGAGTCGGTAAGAACACACATTATATAATATAGCTATGGAGTCGGTAAGAACACACATTATATAATATAGCCATGGAATCAGTAAGAACACACATTATATACTATAGCTATGGAATCAGTAAGAACACACATTATATAATATAGATATGGAGTCGGTAAGACCACACATTATATACTCTAGCTATGGAATCGGTAACAACACACATTATATAATATAGCCATGGAATCGGTAAGAACACACATTATATAATATAGCTATGGAGTCGGTAAGAACACACATTATATAATATAGCCATGGAATCAGTAAGAACACACATTATATACTATAGCTATGGAGTCGGTAAGAACACACATTATATAATATAGCTATGGAATCGGTAAGAACACACATTATATAATATAGCTATGGAATCAGTAAGAACACACATTATATAATATAGCCATGGAATCAGTAAGAACACACATTATATAATATAGCCATGGAATCGGTAAGAACACACATTGTATAATATAGATATGGAGTCAGTAACAACACACATTATATACTCTAGCTATGGAATCGGTAAGAACACACATTGTATACGCTAGCTATGGATTCGGTAACAACACACATTATATAATATAGCTATGGAATCGGTAAGAACACACATTATATAATATAGCCATGGAATCAGTAAGAACACACATTATATAATATAGCCATGGAATCAGTAAGAACACACATTATATAATATAGCCATGGAATCAGTAAGAACACACATTATATAATATAGCCATGGAATCAGTAAGAACACACATTATATAATATAGCCATGGAATCGGTAAGAACACACATTATATACTATAGCTATGGAGTCGGTAAGAACACACATTATATAATATAGCTATGGAATCGGTAAGAACACACATTATATAATATAGCCATGGAATCAGTAAGAACACACATTACATAATATAGCTATGGAGTTGGTAACAACACACATTATATAATATAGATATGGAGTCGGTAAGAACACACATTATATAATATAGCCATGGAATCAGTAAGAACACACATTATATAATATAGCTATGGAATCAGTAAGAACACACATTATATAATATAGCCATGGAATCGGTAAGAACACACATTATATAATATAGCCATGGAATCAGTAAGAACACACATTATATAATATAGCCATGGAATCGGTAAGAACACACATTATATACTATAGCTATGGAGTCGGTAAGAACACACATTATATAATATAGCTATGGAATCGGTAAGAACACACATTATATAATATAGCCATGGAATCAGTAAGAACACACATTATATAATATAGCTATGGAGTCGGTAACAACACACATTATATAATATAGATATGGAGTCGGTAAGAACACACATTATATAATATAGCCATGGAATCAGTAAGAACACACATTATATAATATAGCCATGGAATCGGTAACAACACACATTATATAATATAGATATGGAGTCAGTAACAACACACATTATATAATATAGATATGGAGTCAGTAACAACACACATTATATAATATAGCCATGGAATCGGTAACAACACACATTATATAATATAGCCATGGAATCGGTAACAACACACATTATATACTATAGCTATGGAGTCGGTAAGAACACACATTATATAATATAGATATGGAGTCGGTAACAACACACATTATATAATATAGCTATGGAATCAGTAAGAACACACATTATATAATATAGCTATGGAATCGGTAAGAACACACATTATATAATATAGCTATGGAATCAGTAAGAACACACATTATATAATATAGCCATGGAATCGGTAAGAACACACATTATATACTATAGCTATGGAGTCGGTAAGAACACACATTATATAATATAGCTATGGAATCAGTAAGAACACACATTATATAATATAGCCATGGAATCGGTAACAACACACATTATATAATATAGCTATGACGGTAAGAACACACATTATATAATATAGCCATGGAATCAGTAAGAACACACATTATATAATATAGCCATGGAATCGGTAAGAACACACATTATATAATATAGCTATGGAGTCGGTAACAACACACATTATATAATATAGCTATGGAGTCGGTAACAACACACATTATATAATATAGCCATGGAATCTGTAAGAACACACATTATATAATATAGCCATGGAATCAGTAAGAACACACATTATATACTATAGCTATGGAATCAGTAAGAACACACATTATATAATATAGCTATGGAATCGGTAAGAACACACATTATATACTCTAGCTATGGAATCAGTAAGAACACACATTATATAATATAGCTATGGAATCGGTAAGAACACACATTATATAATATATAGCTATGGATTCGGTAAGAACACACATTATATAATATAGCTATGGATTCGGTAAGAACACACATTATATAATATAGCTATGGAATCGGTAAGAACACACATTATATAATATAGCTATGGAGTCGGTAAGAACACACATTATAAATATAGCTATGGAGTCGGTAACAACACACATTATATAATATAGATATGGAATCGGTAAGAACACACATTATATACTCTAGCTATGGAATTCAAGTAAGAACACACATTATATAATATAGCTATGGAATCGGTAAGAACACACATTATATAATATAGCCATGGAATCAGTAACAACACACATTATATAATATAGCTATGGAATCAGTAAGAACACACATTATATACTCTAGCTATGGAATCGGTAAGAACACACATTATATAATATAGCTATGGAATCGGTAAGAACACACATTATATAATATAGCTATGGAATCGGTAAGAACATACATTATATAATATAGCTATGGAATCAGTAAGAACACACATTATATACTCTAGCTATGGAATCAGTAAGAACACACATTATATAATATAGCTATGGAATCGGTAAGAACACACATTATGTAATATATAGCTATGGATTCGGTAAGAACACACATTGTATACGCTAGCTATGGATTCGGTAAGAACACACATTATATAATATAGCTATGGAATCGGTAAGAACACACTTATATAATATAGATATGGAGTCGGTAAGAACACACATTATATAATATAGATATGGAATCGGTAAGAACACACATTATATAATATAGCTATGGAATCAGTAACAACACACATTATATAATATAGCTATGGAATCAGTAAGAACACACATTATATAATATAGATATGGAGTCGGTAAGAACACACATTATAAATATAGACTATGGAATCGGATAAGAACACACATTATATAATATAGCTATGGAATCATAAGAACACACATTATATAATATAGCTATGGAATCGGTAGAACACACATTATAAATTATATAAAATCGGTAAGAACACACATATAAATAGATATAAGTAAGAACACACAATATATAATATAGATATGGAACCGGTAAGAACACACATTATATACTCTAGCTATGGAATCAGTAAGAACACACATTATATAATATAGCTATGGAATCGGTAAGAACACACATTATATAATATATAGCTATGGATTCGGTAAGAACACACATTGTATACGCTAGCTATGGAATCAGTAAGAACACACATTATATAAT
>CM026394.1:27486270-27563458 GCA_014843695.1 Archivesica marissinica
AATGTCATCAATGTAGATGCTTAGTAGTAAATGTCATCAATGTAGATGTTTAGTAGTAAATGTCATCAATGTAGATGCTTAGTAGTAAATGTCATCAATGTAGATGCTTAGTAGTAAATGTCATCAATGTAGTTGTTTAGTAGTAAATGTCATCAATGTAGATGCTTAGTAGTAAATGTCATCAATATAGATGTTTAGTAGTAAATGTCATCAATGTAGATGCTTAGTAGTAAATGTCATCAATATAGATGCTTAGTAGTAAATGTCATCAATGTAGATAATTAGTAGTAAATGTCATCAATGTAGATGCTTAGTAGTAAATGTCATCAATGTAGATGTTTAGTAGTAAATGTCATCAATGTAGATGTTTAGTAGTAAATGTCATCAATGTAGATGTTTAGTAGTGAATGTCATCAATGTAGTTGTTTAGTAGTAAATGTCATCAATGTAGTTGCTTAGTAGTAAATGTCATTAATGTAGATAATTAGTAGTGAATGTCATCAATGTAGATGCTTAGTAGTAAATGTCATCAATATAGATGTTTAGTAGTGAATGCCATCAATGTAGTTGTTTAGTAGTAAATGTCATCAATGTAGATGTTTAGTAGTAAATGTCATCAATGTAGATGTTTAGTAGTGAATGTCATCAATGTAGTTGTTTAGTAGTAAATGTCATCAATGTAGTTGCTTAGTAGTAAATGTCATCAATGTAGATAATTAGTAGTGAATGTCATCAATGTAGATGCTTAGTAGTAAATATCATCAATGTAGATAATTAGTAGTAAATGTCATCAATGTAGTTGCTTAGTAGTAAATGTCATCAATGTAGATAATTAGTAGTGAATGTCATCAATGTAGATGCTTAGTAGTAAATATCATCAATGTAGATAATTAGTAGTAAATGTCATCAATGTAGTTGCTTAGTAGTAAATGTCATCAATGTAGATAATTAGTAGTGAATGTCATCAATGTAGATGCTTAGTAGTAAATATCATCAATGTAGATAATTAGTAGTAAATGTCATCAATGTAGTTGCTTAGTAGTAAATGTCATCAATGTAGATAATTAGTAGTGAATGTCATCAATGTAGATGCTTAGTAGTAAATATCATCAATGTAGATGTTTAGTAGTAAATGTCATCAATGTAGATGTTTAGTAGTGAATGTCATCAATGTAGTTGTTTAGTAGTAAATGTCATCAATGTAGATGTTTAGTAGTAAATGTCATCAATGTAGTTGTTTAGTAGTAAATGTCATCAATGTAGTTGTTTAGTAGTGAATGTCATCAATGTAGTTGTTTAGTAGTAAATGTCATCAATGTAGTTGCTTAGTAGTAAATGTCATCAATGTAGTTGCTTAGTAGTAAATGTCATCAATGTAGTTGCTTAGTAGTAAATGTCATCAATGTAGATAATTAGTAGTGAATGTCATCAATGTAGATGCTTAGTAGTAAATTCATCAATATAGATGTTTAGTAGTAAATGTCATCAATGTAGATGATTAGTAGTAAATGTCATCAATGTAGATGTTTAGTAGTAAATGTCATCAATGTAGATGTTTAGTAGTAAATGTCATCAATGTAGATGTTTAGTAGTAAATGTCATCAATGTAGATGCTTAGTAGTAAATGTCATCAATGTAGATAATTAGTAGTAAATGTCATCAATGTAGATGCTTAGTAGTAAATGTCATCAATGTAGATGCTTAGTAGTAAATGTCATCAATGTAGTTGCTTAGTAGTAAATGTCATCAATGTAGATGTTTAGTAGTGAATGTCATCAATGTAGTTGTTAGTAGTAAATGTCATCAATGTAGTTGCTTAGTAGTAAATGTCATCAATGTAGATAATTAGTAGTAAATGTCATCAATGTAGATGCTTAGTAGTAAATGTCATCAATGTAGATGTTTAGTAGTAAATGTCATCAATGTATATGCTTAGTAGTAAATGTCATCAATGTAGATGCTTAGTAGTAAATGTCATCAATGTAGATGCTTAGTAGTAAATGTCATCAATGTAGATGCTTAGTAGTAAATGTCATCAATGTAGTTGCTTAGTAGTAAATGTCATCAATGTAGATGCTTAGTAGTAAATGTCATCAATGTAGATAATTAGTAGTAAATGTCATCAAGTAGATGCTTAGTAGTAAATGTCATCAATGTAGATAATAGTAGTAAATGTCATCAATGTAGATATTAGTAGTAAATGTCATCAATGTAGATGCTTAGTAGTAAATGTCATCAATGTAGATGCTTAGTAGTAAATGTCATCAATGTAGATGCTTTGTAGTAAATGTCATCAATGTAGTTGCTTAGTAGTAAATGTCATCAATGTAGATGTTTAGTAGTGAATGTCATCAATGTAGTTGTTTAGTAGTAAATGTCATCAATGTAGTTGCTTAGTAGTAAATGTCATCAATGTAGATAATTAGTAGTAAATGTCATCAATATAGATGCTTAGTAGTAAATGTCATCAATGTAGTTGTTTAGTAGTAAATGTCATCAATGTAGTTGTTTAGTAGTAAATGTCATCAATGTAGTTGCTTAGTAGTAAATGTCATCAATGTAGATGCTTAGTAGTAAATGTCATCAATGTAGATGTTTAGTAGTAAATGTCATCAATGTAGATGCTTAGTAGTAAATGTCATCAATGTAGATGCTTAGTAGTAAATGTCATCAATGTAGATGCTTAGTAGTAAATGTCATCAATGTAGATGCTTAGTAGTAAATGTCATCAATGTAGATGCTTAGTAGTAAATGTCATCAATGTAGATGCTTAGTAGTAAATGTCATCAATGTAGATGCTTAGTAGTAAATGTCATCAATGTAGATGTAGTAGTAAATGTCATCAATGTAGTTGTTTAGTAGTAAATGTCATCAATGTAGTTGCTTAGTAGTAAATGTCATCAATGTAGATAATTAGTAGTAAATGTCATCAATATAGATGCTTAGTAGTAAATGTCATCAATGTAGTTGTTTAGTAGTGAATGTCATCAATGTATATGCTTAGTAGTAAATGTCATCAATGTAGATGCTTAGTAGTAAATGTCATCAATGTATATGCTTAGTAGTAAATGTCATCAATGTAGATGCTTAGTAGTAAATGTCATCAATGTAGTTGCTTAGTAGTAAATGTCATCAATGTAGATGCTTAGTAGTAAATGTCATCAATGTAGTTGCTTAGTAGTAAATGTCATCAATGTAGATGCTTAGTAGTAAATATCATCAATGTAGATAATTAGTAGTAAATGTCATCAATGTAGATGCTTAGTAGTAAATATCATCAATGTAGATAATTAGTAGTAAATGTCATCAATGTAGATGCTTAGTAGTAAATGTCATCAATGTAGATGATTAGTAGTAAATGTCATCAATGTAGATGCTTAGTAGTAAATGTCATCAATGTAGATGTTTAGTAGTAAATGTCATCAATGTAGTTGCTTAGTAGTAAATGTCATCAATGTAGATAATTAGTAGTAAATGTCATCAATGTAGATGCTTAGTAGTAAATGTCATCAATGTAGATGTTTAGTAGTAAATGTCATCAATGTAGTTGCTTAGTAGTAAATGTCATCAATGTAGATGATTAGTAGTGAATGTCATCAATGTAGATGCTTAGTAGTAAATGTCATCAATGTAGATGATTAGTAGTAAATGTCATCAATGTAGATGCTTAGTAGTAAATGTCATCAATGTAGATGATTAGTAGTAAATGTCATCAATGTAGATGCTTAGTAGTAAATGTCATCAATGTAGATGCTTAGTAGTAAATGTCATCAATGTAGATGATTAGTAGTAAATGTCATCAATGTAGATGCTTAGTAGTAAATGTCATCAATGTAGTTGCTTAGTAGTAAATGTCATCAATGTAGATGCTTAGTAGTAAATGTCATCAATGTAGATGATTAGTAGTGAATGTCATCAATGTAGTTCTTAGTAGTAAATGTCATCAATGTAGATGTTAGTAGTAAATGTCATCAATGTAGATGCTTAGTAGTAAATGTCATCAATGTAGATGCTTAGTAGTAAATGTCATCAATGTAGATGCTTAGTAGTAAATGTCATCAATGTAGTTGCTTAGTAGTAAATGTCATCAATGTAGATGCTTAGTAGTAAATGTCATCAATGTAGATAATTAGTAGTAAATGTCATCAATGTAGATGCTTAGTAGTAAATGTCATCAATGTAGATGCTTAGTAGTAAATGTCATCAATGTAGATGCTTAGTAGTAAATGTCATCAATGTAGATGATTAGTAGTGAATGTCATCAATGTAGTTGCTTAGTAGTAAATGTCATCAATGTAGATGATTAGTAGTAAATGTCATCAATGTAGATGCTTAGTAGTAAATGTCATCAATGTAGTTGTTTAGTAGTAAATGTCATCAATGTAGATGCTTAGTAGTAAATGTCATCAATGTAGTTGTTTAGTAGTGAATGTCATCAATGTAGTTGTTTAGTAGTAAATGTCATCAATGTAGTTGCTTAGTAGTAAATGTCATCAATGTAGTTGCTTAGTAGTAAATGTCATCAATGTAGTTGCTTAGTAGTAAATGTCATCAATGTAGATAATTAGTAGTGAATGTCATCAATGTAGATGCTTAGTAGTAAATTCATCAATATAGATGTTTAGTAGTAAATGTCATCAATGTAGATAATTAGTAGTAAATGTCATCAATGTAGATGTTTAGTAGTGAATGTCATCAATGTAGATGTTTAGTAGTAAATATCATCAATGTAGATGTTTAGTAGTAAATGTCATCAATATAGATGTTTAGTAGTAAATGTCATCAATGTAGATAATTTGTAGTAAATGTCATCAATATAGATGCTTAGTAGTAAATGTCATCAATGTAGATAATTAGTAGTAAATGTCATCAATATAGATGCTTAGTAGTAAATGTCATCAATGTAGATGTTTAGTAGTAAATGTCATCAATGTAGATGTTTAGTAGTAAATGTCATCAATGTAGATGTTTAGTAGTGAATGTCATCAATGTAGTTGTTTAGTAGTAAATGTCATCAATGTAGTTGCTTAGTAGTAAATGTCATCAATGTAGATAATTAGTAGTGAATGTCATCAATGTAGATGCTTAGTAGTAAATGTCATCAATATAGATGTTTAGTAGTAAATGTCATCAATGTAGTTGTTTAGTAGTAAATGTCATCAATGTAGATGTTAGTAGTAAATGTCATCAATGTAGATGTTTAGTAGTAAATGTCATCAATGTAGTTGTTTAGTAGTAAATGTCATCAATGTAGTTGCTTAGTAGTAAATGTCATCAATGTAGATAATTAGTAGTGAATGTCATCAATGTAGATGCTTAGTAGTAAATATCATCAATGTAGATAATTAGTAGTAAATGTCATCAATGTAGTTGCTTAGTAGTAAATGTCATCAATGTAGATAATTAGTAGTGAATGTCATCAATGTAGATGCTTAGTAGTAAATATCATCAATGTAGATAATTAGTAGTAAATGTCATCAATGTAGTTGCTTAGTAGTAAATGTCATCAATATAGATGTTTAGTAGTAAATGTCATCAATGTAGTTGCTTAGTAGTAAATGTCATCAATGTAGATGTTTAGTAGTAAATGTAATCAATATAGATGTTTAGTAGTAAATGTCATCAATGTAGATGTTTAGTAGTAAATGTCATCAATGTAGATGTTTAGTAGTGATTGTCATCAATGTAGTTGTTTAGTAGTAAATGTCATCAATGTAGTTGTTTAGTAGTAAATGTCATCAATGTAGTTGTTTAGTAGTAAATGTCATCAATGTAGTTGTTTAGTAGTGAATGTCATCAATGTAGTTGTTTAGTAGTAAATGTCATCAATGTAGTTGCTTAGTAGTAAATGTCATCAATGTAGTTGCTTAGTAGTAAATGTCATCAATGTAGTTGCTTAGTAGTAAATGTCATCAATGTAGATAATTAGTAGTGAATGTCATCAATGTAGATGCTTAGTAGTAAATTCATCAATATAGATGTTTAGTAGTAAATGTCATCAATGTAGATAATTAGTAGTAAATGTCATCAATGTAGATGTTTAGTAGTGAATGTCATCAATGTAGATGTTTAGTAGTAAATATCATCAATGTAGATGTTTAGTAGTAAATGTCATCAATATAGATGTTTAGTAGTAAATGTCATCAATGTAGATAATTTGTAGTAAATGTCATCAATATAGATGCTTAGTAGTAAATGTCATCAATGTAGATGCTTAGTAGTAAATGTCATCAATGTAGTTGCTTAGTAGTAAATGTCATCAATGTAGATGTTTAGTAGTGAATGTCATCAATGTAGTTGTTTAGTAGTAAATGTCATCAATGTAGTTGCTTAGTAGTAAATGTCATCAATGTAGATAATTAGTAGTAAATGTCATCAATATAGATGCTTAGTAGTAAATGTCATCAATGTAGTTGTTTAGTAGTGAATGTCATCAATGTATATGCTTAGTAGTAAATGTCATCAATGTAGATGCTTAGTAGTAAATGTCATCAATGTATATGCTTAGTAGTAAATGTCATCAATGTAGATGCTTAGTAGTAAATGTCATCAATGTAGTTGCTTAGTAGTAAATGTCATCAATGTAGATGCTTAGTAGTAAATGTCATCAATGTAGTTGCTTAGTAGTAAATGTCATCAATGTAGATGCTTAGTAGTAAATATCATCAATGTAGATAATTAGTAGTAAATGTCATCAATGTAGATGATTAGTAGTAAATGTCATCAATGTAGATGCTTAGTAGTAAATGTCATCAATGTAGATGCTTAGTAGTAAATGTCATCAATGTAGATGCTTAGTAGTAAATGTCATCAATGTAGTTGCTTAGTAGTAAATGTCATCAATGTAGATGTTTAGTAGTGAATGTCATCAATGTAGTTGTTTAGTAGTAAATGTCATCAATGTAGTTGCTTAGTAGTAAATGTCATCAATGTAGATAATTAGTAGTAAATGTCATCAATATAGATGCTTAGTAGTAAGTCATCAATGTAGTGTTTAGTAGTAAATGTCATCAATGTAGTTGTTTAGTAGTAAATGTCATCAATGTATTGCTTAGTAGTAAATGTCATCAATGTAGATGTTTAGTAGTGAATGTCATCAATGTAGATGTTTAGTAGAAAATGTCATCAATGTATATGCTTAGTAGTAAATGTCATCAATGTAGATGCTTAGTAGTAAATGTCATCAATGTAGTTGCTTAGTAGTAAATGTCATCAATGTAGATGCTTAGTAGTAAATGTCATCAATGTAGATGCTTAGTAGTAAATGTCATCAATGTAGATGCTTAGTAGTAAATGTCATCAATGTAGATGATTAGTAGTAATGTCATCAATGTAGATGCTTAGTAGTAAATGTCATCAAGTCATCAATGTAGATGCTTAGTAGTAATGTCATCAATGTAGATGCTTAGTAGTAAATGTCATCAATGTAGATGCTTAGTAGTAAATGTCATCAATGTAGATGCTTAGTAGTAAATGTCATCAATGTAGATGCTTAGTAGTAAATGTCATCAATGTAGTTGCTTAGTAGTAAATGTCATCAATTAGATGTTAGTAGTAAATGTCATCAATTAGTGTTTAGTAGTAAATGTCATCAATGTATGTTAGTAGTAATGTCATCAATTAGATGTTAGTAGTAAATGTCATCAATGTAGATGTTTAGTAGTAAATGTCATCAATGTAGATGCTTAGTAGTAAATATCATCAATGTAGATAATTAGTAGTAAATGTCATCAATGTAGATGCTTAGTAGTAAATGTCATCAATATAGATGTTTAGTAGTAAATATCATCAATGTAGATAATTAGTAGTAAATGTCATCAATGTAGATGTTTAGTAGTAAATGTCATCAATATAGATGTTTAGTAGTAAATGTCATCAATGTAGATGTTTAGTAGTAAATGTCATCAATGTAGATAATTAGTAGTAAATGTCATCAATATAGATGTTTAGTAGTAAATGTCATCAATGTAGATAATTAGTAGTGAATGTCATCAATGTAGATGCTTAGTAGTAAATTCATCAATGTAGATGCTTAGTAGTAAATTCATCAATGTAGATAATTAGTAGTGAATGTCATCAATGTAGATGCTTAGTAGTAAATTCATCAATGTAGATGCTTAGTAGTAAATTCATCAATGTAGATGCTTAGTAGTAAATGTCATCAATGTAGATGTTTAGTAGTAAATGTCATCAATGTAGATGCTTAGTAGTAAATGTCATCAATGTAGATGCTTAGTAGTAAATGTCATCAATGTAGATGTTTAGTAGTAAATGTCATCAATGTAGATGCTTAGTAGTAAATGTCATCAATGTAGATGCTTAGTAGTAAATGTCATCAATGTAGATGCTTAGTAGTAAATGTCATCAATGTAGATGATTAGTAGTGAATGTCATCAATGTAGTTCTTAGTAGTAAATGTCATCAATGTAGATGTTAGTAGTAAATGTCATCAATGTAGATGCTTAGTAGTAAATGTCATCAATGTAGTTGCTTAGTAGTAAATGTCATCAATGTAGATGCTTAGTAGTAAATGTCATCAATGTAGTTGCTTAGTAGTAAATGTCATCAATGTAGATGCTTAGTAGTAAATATCATCAATGTAGATAATTAGTAGTAAATGTCATCAATGTAGATGCTTAGTAGTAAATGTCATCAATGTAGATGTTTAGTAGTAAATGTCATCAATGTAGATGCTTAGTAGTAAATGTCATCAATGTAGATGTTTAGTAGTGAATGTCATCAATGTAGTTGCTTAGTAGTAAATGTCATCAATGTAGATAATTAGTAGTAAATGTCATCAATTAGATGCTTAGTAGTAAATGTCATCAATGTAGTTGTTTAGTAGTAAATGTCATCAATGTAGATGCTTAGTAGTAAATGTCATCAATGTAGTTGTTTAGTAGTGAATGTCATCAATGTAGTTGTTTAGTAGTAAATGTCATCAATGTAGTTGCTTAGTAGTAAATGTCATCAATGTAGTTGCTTAGTAGTAAATGTCATCAATGTAGTTGCTTAGTAGTAAATGTCATCAATGTAGATAATTAGTAGTGAATGTCATCAATGTAGATGCTTAGTAGTAAATTCATCAATATAGATGTTTAGTAGTAAATGTCATCAATGTAGATAATTAGTAGTAAATGTCATCAATGTAGATGTTTAGTAGTGAATGTCATCAATGTAGATGTTTAGTAGTAAATGTCATCAATGTAGATGTTTAGTAGTAAATGTCATCAATATAGATGTTTAGTAGTAAATGTCATCAATGTAGATAATTAGTAGTAAATGTCATCAATATAGATGCTTAGTAGTAAATGTCATCAATGTAGATAATTAGTAGTAAATGTCATCAATGTAGATGCTTAGTAGTAAATGTCATCAATGTAGATGTTTAGTAGTAAATGTCATCAATGTAGATGTTTAGTAGTAAATGTCATCAATGTAGATGTTTAGTAGTGAATGTCATCAATGTAGTTGTTTAGTAGTAAATGTCATCAATGTAGTTGCTTAGTAGTAAATGTCATCAATGTAGATAATTAGTAGTGAATGTCATCAATGTAGATGCTTAGTAGTAAATGTCATCAATGTAGATGTTTAGTAGTGAATGTCATCAATGTAGTTGTTTAGTAGTAAATGTCATCAATGTAGATGTTAGTAGTAAATGTCATCAATGTAGATGTTTAGTAGTGAATGTCATCAATGTAGTTGTTTAGTAGTAAATGTCATCAATGTAGTTGCTTAGTAGTAAATGTCATCAATGTAGATAATTAGTAGTGAATGTCATCAATGTAGATGCTTAGTAGTAAATATCATCAATGTAGATAATTAGTAGTAAATGTCATCAATGTAGTTGCTTAGTAGTAAATGTCATCAATGTAGATAATTAGTAGTGAATGTCATCAATGTAGATGCTTAGTAGTAAATATCATCAATGTAGATAATTAGTAGTAAATGTCATCAATGTAGTTGCTTAGTAGTAAATGTCATCAATATAGATGTTTAGTAGTAAATGTCATCAATGTAGTTGCTTAGTAGTAAATGTCATCAATGTAGATGTTTAGTAGTAAATGTAATCAATATAGATGTTTAGTAGTAAATGTCATCAATGTAGATGTTTAGTAGTAAATGTCATCAATGTAGATGTTTAGTAGTGATTGTCATCAATGTAGTTGTTTAGTAGTAAATGTCATCAATGTAGTTGTTTAGTAGTAAATGTCATCAATGTAGTTGTTTAGTAGTAAATGTCATCAATGTAGTTGTTTAGTAGTGAATGTCATCAATGTAGTTGTTTAGTAGTAAATGTCATCAATGTAGTTGCTTAGTAGTAAATGTCATCAATGTAGTTGCTTAGTAGTAAATGTCATCAATGTAGTTGCTTAGTAGTAAATGTCATCAATGTAGATAATTAGTAGTGAATGTCATCAATGTAGATGCTTAGTAGTAAATTCATCAATATAGATGTTTAGTAGTAAATGTCATCAATGTAGATAATTAGTAGTAAATGTCATCAATGTAGATGTTTAGTAGTGAATGTCATCAATGTAGATGTTTAGTAGTAAATATCATCAATGTAGATGTTTAGTAGTAAATGTCATCAATATAGATGTTTAGTAGTAAATGTCATCAATGTAGATAATTTGTAGTAAATGTCATCAATATAGATGCTTAGTAGTAAATGTCATCAATGTAGATGCTTAGTAGTAAATGTCATCAATGTAGTTGCTTAGTAGTAAATGTCATCAATGTAGATGTTTAGTAGTGAATGTCATCAATGTAGTTGTTTAGTAGTAAATGTCATCAATGTAGTTGCTTAGTAGTAAATGTCATCAATGTAGATAATTAGTAGTAAATGTCATCAATATAGATGCTTAGTAGTAAATGTCATCAATGTAGTTGTTTAGTAGTGAATGTCATCAATGTATATGCTTAGTAGTAAATGTCATCAATGTAGATGCTTAGTAGTAAATGTCATCAATGTATATGCTTAGTAGTAAATGTCATCAATGTAGATGCTTAGTAGTAAATGTCATCAATGTAGTTGCTTAGTAGTAAATGTCATCAATGTAGATGCTTAGTAGTAAATGTCATCAATGTAGTTGCTTAGTAGTAAATGTCATCAATGTAGATGCTTAGTAGTAAATATCATCAATGTAGATAATTAGTAGTAAATGTCATCAATGTAGATAATTAGTAGTAAATGTCATCAATGTAGATGCTTAGTAGTAAATGTCATCAATGTAGATGCTTAGTAGTAAATGTCATCAATGTAGATGCTTTGTAGTAAATGTCATCAATGTAGTTGCTTAGTAGTAAATGTCATCAATGTAGATGTTTAGTAGTGAATGTCATCAATGTAGTTGTTTAGTAGTAAATGTCATCAATGTAGTTGCTTAGTAGTAAATGTCATCAATGTAGATAATTAGTAGTAAATGTCATCAATATAGATGCTTAGTAGTAAATGTCATCAATGTAGTTGTTTAGTAGTAAATGTCATCAATGTAGTTGTTTAGTAGTAAATGTCATCAATGTAGTTGCTTAGTAGTAAATGTCATCAATGTAGATGTTTAGTAGTGAATGTCATCAATGTAGATGTTTAGTAGTGAAAATGTCATCAATGTATATGCTTAGTAGTAAATGTCATCAATGTAGATGCTTAGAAGTAAATGTCATCAATGTAGTTGCTTAGTAGTAAATGTCATCAATGTAGATGCTTAGTAGTAAATGTCATCAATGTAGTTGCTTAGTAGTAAATGTCATCAATGTAGTTGCTTAGTAGTAAATGTCATCAATGTATATGCTTAGTAGTAAATGTCATCAATGTAGTTGCTTAGTAGTAAATGTCATCAATGTATATGCTTAGTAGTAAATGTCATCAATGTAGATGCTTAGTAGTAAATGTCATCAATGTAGTTGCTTAGTAGTAAATGTCATCAATGTAGATGCTTAGTAGTAAATGTCATCAATGTAGTTGCTTAGTAGTAAATGTCATCAATGTAGATGCTTAGTAGTAAATGTCATCAATGTAGATGCTTAGTAGTAAATGTCATCAATGTAGTTGCTTAGTAGTAAATGTCATCAATGTAGATGCTTAGTAGTAAATGTCATCAATGTAGATGCTTAGTAGTAAATGTCATCAATGTAGATGCTTAGTAGTAAATGTCATCAATGTAGATGCTTAGTAGTAAATGTCATCAATGTAGATGCTTAGTAGTAAATGTCATCAATGTAGATGCTTAGTAGTAAATGTCATCAATGTAGTTGCTTAGTAGTAAATGTCATCAATGTAGATCTTAGTAGTAAATGTCATCAATGTAGATGCTTAGTAGTAAATGTCATCAATGTAGATGTTAGTAGTAATGTCATCAATGTAGATGCTTAGTAGTAAATGTCATCAATGTAGATGTTAGTAGTAAATGTCATCAATGTAGTTGCTTAGTAGTAAATGTCATCAATGTAGATGTTTAGTAGTGAATGTCATCAATGTAGATGTTTAGTAGTAAATGTCATCAATGTAGATGCTTAGTAGTAAATGTCATCAATGTAGATGCTTAGTAGTAAATGTCATCAATGTAGATAATTAGTAGTAAATGTCATCAATGTAGATGCTTAGTAGTAAATGTCATCAATGTAGATGCTTAGTAGTAAATGTCATCAATGTAGATGATTAGTAGTAAATGTCATCAATGTAGATGCTTAGTAGTAAATGTCATCAATGTAGTTGCTTAGTAGTAAATGTCATCAATGTAGATGCTTAGTAGTAAATATCATCAATGTAGATAATTAGTAGTAAATGTCATCAATGTAGATGCTTAGTAGTAAATGTCATCAATGTAGATGTTTAGTAGTAAATGTCATCAATGTAGATGCTTAGTAGTAAATGTCATCAATGTAGATGTTTAGTAGTAAATGTCATCAATATAGATGTTTAGTAGTAAATGTCATCAATGTAGATGTTTAGTAGTAAATGTCATCAATGTAGATGTTTAGTAGTGAATGTCATCAATGTAGTTGTTTAGTAGTAAATGTCATCAATGTAGTTGTTTAGTAGTTTTTGTAGTTGTTTAGTAGTAAATGTCATCAATGTAGTTGCTTAGTAGTAAATGTCATCAATGTAGATAATTAGTAGTGAATGTCATCAATGTAGATGCTTAGTAGTAAATGTCATCAATATAGATGTTTAGTAGTAAATGTCATCAATGTAGATAATTAGTAGTAAATGTCATCAATGTAGATGTTTAGTAGTAAATGTCATCAATGTAGATGTTAGTAGTAAATTCATCAATGTAGATGTTTAGTAGTAAATGTCATCAATATAGATGTTTAGTAGTAAATGTCATCAATGTAGATTTGTAGTAAATGTCATCAATTAGATGCTTAGTAGTAAATGTCATCAATGTAGATGCTTAGTAGTAAATGTCATCAATGTAGTTGCTTAGTAGTAAATGTCATCAATGTAGATGCTTAGTAGTAAATGTCATCAATGTAGATGCTTAGTAGTAAATTCATCAATATAGATGTTTAGTAGTAAATGTCATCAATGTAGATGTTTAGTAGTAAATGTCATCAATGTAGATGTTTAGTAGTAAATGTCATCAATGTAGATGTTTAGTAGTAAATGTCATCAATGTAGATAATTAGTAGTAAATGTCATCAATGTAGATGCTTAGTAGTAAATGTCATCAATGTAGATAATTAGTAGTAAATGTCATCAATGTAGATGCTTAGTAGTAAATGTCATCAATGTAGTTGTTTAGTAGTAAATGTCATCAATGTAGTTGCTTAGTAGTAAATGTCATCAATGTAGATAATTAGTAGTGAATGTCATCAATGTAGATGCTTAGTAGTAAATGTCATCAATGTAGATGTTTAGTAGTAAATGTCATCAATGTAGATGCTTAGTAGTAAATGTCATCAATGTAGATGTTTAGTAGTAAATGTCATCAATGTAGTTGTTAGTAGTAAATGTCATCAATGTAGTTGCTTAGTAGTAAATGTCATCAATGTAGATAATTAGTAGTGAATGTCATCAATGTAGATGCTTAGTAGTAAATGTCATCAATATAGATGTTTAGTAGTAAATGTCATCAATGTAGTTGCTTAGTAGTAAATGTCATCAATGTAGATGTTTAGTAGTAAATGTCATCAATGTAGATGTTTAGTAGTAAATGTCATCAATGTAGATGTTTAGTAGTAAATGTCATCAATGTAGTTGTTTAGTAGTGAATGTCATCAATGTAGTTGTTTAGTAGTAAATGTCATCAATGTAGTTGCTTAGTAGTAAATGTCATCAATGTAGTTGCTTAGTAGTAAATGTCATCAATGTAGTTGCTTAGTAGTAAATGTCATCAATGTAGATAATTAGTAGTGAATGTCATCAATGTAGATGCTTAGTAGTAAATTCATCAATATAGATGTTTAGTAGTGAATGTCATCAATGTAGATGTTTAGTAGTAAATGTCATCAATGTAGATGTTTAGTAGTAAATGTCATCAATATAGATGTTTAGTAGTAAATGTCATCAATGTAGATAATTTGTAGTAAATGTCATCAATATAGATGCTTAGTAGTAAATGTCATCAATGTAGATAATTAGTAGTGAATGTCATCAATGTAGATGCTTAGTAGTGAATGTCATCAATGTAGTTGTTTAGTAGTAAATGTCATCAATGTAGTTGCTTAGTAGTAAATGTCATCAATGTAGATAATTAGTAGTGAATGTCATCAATGTAGATGCTTAGTAGTAAATTTTTGTGTTGTGTTTTTTGTTTGTGTTTTTTGATGTTTAGTAGTGAATGTCATCAATGTAGTTGTTTAGTAGTAAATGTCATCAATGTAGTTGCTTAGTAGTAAATGTCATCAATGTAGATAATTAGTAGTGAATGTCATCAATGTAGATGCTTAGTAGTAAATGTCATCAATATAGATGTTTAGTAGTAAATGTCATCAATGTAGTTGTTTAGTAGTAAATGTCATCAATGTAGATGTTTAGTAGTGAATGTCATCAATGTAGTTGTTGAGTAGTAAATGACATCAATGTAGTTGCTTAGTAGTAAATGTCATCAATGTAGATAATTAGTAGTGAATGTCATCAATGTAGATGCTTAGTAGTAAATTCATCAATATAGATGTTTAGTAGTAAATATCATCAATGTAGTTGCTTAGTAGTGAATGTCATCAATGTAGATGCTTAGTAGTGAATGTCATCAATGTAGATGTTTAGTAGTGAATGTCATCAATGTAGATGCTTAGTAGTAAATGTCATCAATATAGATGTTTAGTAGTAAATGTCATCAATGTAGTTGCTTAGTAGTAAATGTCATCAATGTAGATAATTAGTAGTGAATGTCATCAATGTAGATGTTTAGTAGTGAATGTCATCAATGTAGTTGTTTAGTAGTAAATGTCATCAATGTAGTTGCTTAGTAGTAAATGTCATCAATGTAGATAATTAGTAGTGAATGTCATCAATGTAGATGCTTAGTAGTGAATGTCATCAATGTAGATAATTAGTAGTGAATGTCATCAATGTAGATGCTTAGTAGTAAATGTCATCAATGTAGATAATTAGTAGTGAATGTCATCAATGTAGATGCTTAGTAGTAAATTCATCAATATAGATGCTTAGTAGTGAATGTCATCAATGTAGTTGTTTAGTAGTGAATGTCATCAATGTAGATGCTTAGTAGTAATTGTCATCAATGTAGTTGCTTAGTAGTAAATGTCATCAATGTAGATGCTTAGTAGTAAATATCAACAATGTAGATAATTAGTAGTAAATGTCATCAATGTAGATGTTTAGTAGTAAATGTCATCAATATAGATGTTTAGTAGTAAATGTCATCAATATAGATGTTTAGTAGTAAATGTCATCAATGTAGATGTTTAGTAGTGAATGTCATCAATATAGATGTTTAGTAGTAAATGTCATCAATATAGATGTTTAGTAGTAAATGTCATCAATATAGATGTTTAGTAGTAAATGTCATCAATGTAGATAATTAGTAGTAAATGTCATCAATGTAGATGTTTAGTAGTAAATGTCATCAATATAGATGTTAAGTAGTAAATGTCATCAATGTAGATACTTAGTAGTGAATGTCATCAATATAGATGTTTAGTAGTAAATGTCATCAATATAGATGTTTAGCAGTAAATGTCATCAATGTAGATAATTAGTAGTAAATGTCATCAATGTAGATAATTAGTAGTAAATATCATCAATGTAGATAATTAGTAGTAAATATCATCAATGTAGTTGCTTAGTAGTAAATATCATCAATGTAGATAATTAGTAGTAAATGTCATCAATGTAGATGCTTAGTAGTAAATGTCATCAATATAGATGTTTAGTAGTAAATATCATCAATGTAGATAATTAGTAGTAAATGTCATCAATGTAGATGTTTAGTAGTAAATGTCATCATTATAGATGTTTAGTAGTAAATGTCATCAATATAGATGTTTATTAGTAAATGTCATCAATGTAGATGTTTATTAGTAAATGTCATCATTATAGATGTTTAGTAGTAAATGTCATCAATATAGATGTTTAGTAGTAAATGTCATCAATGTAGATGTTTAGTAGTGAATGTCATCAATATAGATGTTTAGTAGTAAATGTCATCAATGTAGATAATTAGTAGTAAATGTCATCAATATAGATGTTTAGTAGTAAATGTCATCAATGTAGATAATTAGTAGTGAATGTCATCAATGTAGATGCTTAGTAGTAAATTCATCAATGTAGATGCTTAGTAGTAAATTCATCAATGTAGATAATTAGTAGTGAATGTCATCAATGTAGATGCTTAGTAGTAAATTCATCAATGTAGATGCTTAGTAGTAAATTCATCAATGTAGATGCTTAGTAGTAAATTCATCAATGTAGATGTTTAGTAGTAAATTCATCAATGTAGATGTTTAGTAGTGAATGTCATCAATGTAGATGTTCAGGAATGAATGTTATAAATGTAAACATCTATAATTATGGAAATATTCATAAGAATAGCCATATTTGTTTTGTTTTCTTCCGAGTATTTTACATCGCAAAAACACTGTCTACTGATTATAACACAAACAAAACTTTAAAGCAATTTGTACGACTAGGGCAAAGGAAAAATCAATACAAATTTGTTCACTACCTTCCACGCTGAAAATAATCTCACTTTTATCACAAAAAGAGTGAAACTAACAGCATTAAAATAGGACAGAAATAGACTGCCGAGTGAGTATCTCTCGAACAATACCTTCACTTCAACACACTAACCCACAGGCATTTCTTAGAATGAACAGCGGAGACATTGTTATAATGATCGTAATTACCCAGAAGCCTTTGAAATTCCAGGATGCGGTGAGGCAGAATATGTAATAATCACACTGTAGAACATTTACACGTCGTGCACGATTATCTCTAAATAAACGCCGCCAGGATTAATTTGGAACAACGATGGCGCCAAACTGACATGTCTAATTATAACTGGCTTAAACAGTGTGTGTTTATGTTTATTTTTTCTTCATATGGAAAAATAGAACTAGAATTGATATTTTATCCGAGACTTCATGAAACTTTGCCAGGGCTTATCTGACACCGGACATACACATGATTAAAATACACTTAAAATGTTAGTTTATTTTGTCTGATGACAGAAATTTCGTGCGACTTGTCAGGCAGTCCTGCGGATTTTTTGGAACAGTTACCATAGTTCAACATTAGCAAACCACAAGTTACAAAATCATTAGTAGTTAGAATAATTAATATATTATTGAAAAAAAATATGCACAATGGAAAGCATAAAATAGTATTAGTACTAATTTCACAAAAAGCACCCCATTTATGGCCAGATTTTTAATTCGACTAAATTTTATTGAATTTTCACTATTTTAAACCAGCAGTCACTTAAAGTACAGTCCCTTATGTCTATATGAGTAGCAGTTGTGTTTGTGTACGGTGAGCATACAGTCCCCGACATTTATATGAGTAGCAGTTGTGTTTGTGTACGGTGAGCATACAGTCCCCGACATTTATACAGTAGCAGTTGTGTTTGTGTACGGTGAGCGTACAGTCCCCGACATTTATACAGTAGCAGTTGTGTTTGTGTACGGTGAGTGTACAGTCCCCGACATTTATATGAGTAGTAGTTGTGTTTGTGTACGGTGAGCGTACAGTCCCCGACATTTATACAGTAGTAGTTGTGTTTGTGTAAGGTGAGCATACAGTCCCCGACATTTATATGAGTAGTAGTTGTGTTTGTGTAAGGTGAGCGTACAGTCCCCGACATTTATACAGTAGCAGTTGTGTTTGTGTAAGGTGAGCATACAGTCCCCGACATTTATACAGTAGCAGTTGTGTTTGTGTAAGGTGAGCATACAGTCCCCAACATTTATATGAGTAGTAGTTGTGTTTGTGTAAGGTGAGCGTACAGTCCCCGACATTATTTATGAGTTAATGTTAGTTCTGTTTAACTGGATCCAATATGTGTCTATGAAACATACAGTACACATGACCTTGGTAAATGTCTCATATAAAAGACTTACAAGAATAACACAGGCTGAAATTTGAAAAAACTACACAGGGGATCGAACCGATTACATTCTGATTTTGAAAATCACGTTCATTTAAAAGGGCCAGACATTCCCAAATCTAACACAGAAAAATTATTATTCCTGTTAAGAAATGAAATTGCAGTGTATAAGTTTTTTCTGTCAGCAAAATTAATAAACTTGCTAAAAGTGATGCACGCACATTAATTTCATTGCTGTTATGATTTGTTATAGAGAGTTATGAAGAGTCTACTTAGGAAAGTCTTGCCGTGGTATATCGGCAAATAAACCACGGTTTGTCGATCTGCCGTAGGCCTGCGTGGTTAATTCCTACGCATCAGAACTCCAAACCGTGGTTTATTCACCGATATACCACGGCAAGACATCTATTATTTCCATTCTAACATGACCCAATATAATGCTACGAACGAAGAAATGTGCGTGTTGCTGTGTCGGCGCGTGCCGCCTCATTTCTCTCCTTTCCGTGATTTGGCTGACGGCATTGCACATTACCTCCCTGAAATAAGAATTTCTAAAAATCTAATTCTAATTTTCAATATTAGCAAGAGTTTATTAATATTTTTATTCAAACAATAATAAATGTATGTATTAATAGTTCACATTGGCAGAATAATGTATAATCATGTCACATTGTTATTTTCGTAAACAATTCAGAATTTAACACTGTCCAACACATTCAGTTTAAAGGTTGACAAAACGTCAAACGCTGAGGGGAAGGGATTATTTGCACTTCTGATGTTGTGTCATGGACATGGACATTAATTGTGCTGCTTGAGATATATCCCGTAAACATGTGCATTGCAGTTGCGCGACTTTTCTGGACATTAACGTGGCCAACTGTAGTGGGTGGGGAAATGGAACTCTCTTGGCCTGCAATGCCAACCCCACCGATTCGCTGCTAATGTTGGAATCAGCAGCGGTCAGATGATTGGCTTGACGAGAGGTAGCATGATTAAGTGCCCGACTGATCTGTTCTCGTTTGTCATCAGATTTTACTTTTTACTATTTGCAGACGACGATATTTAACTACGATTTTTGTTTACGTCACATGATTTCCATTCATAAATAAGTTTTTATACGGGGGAGGAAAAATTCAACAGCCATAAAATATACGGTATCTGTTCTAGCCCACAGGGATTCGGCACGTTTGGGGGTACTAGTATATATATTTAAGTACAGGGATTCTACTCTGTGGGATGTCAGATTTCGCATCGATCAGTAAAATGGCCCTATCTGAAACAATTTTGTACAAAGCTGTCCAAATATAACGCCTATCCCGAGTCTTTATATTGTTCTTCAAATAAAATACAACTTTAAGCTGCATGCATGTATACTTTGCAAACAATTGCCACATACATTGGCCATAGCAGGTCACATTTCCATACTAGGACACGGGTTCTGTCAGCAACAAATAAAAATCTTCGACGGGAGAGTTTTAACTATGAATAACATTATCAATAAAATGTGTTTCCACTAACCTGTATGTTTATTCGGCAAAAATGTACGTCAAAAAGAGATTTCGTAGCATTTTCAATTTGTTTTGAAAAATTCTAAAGCGGCGCAATTCGCGTTGAAACGAGCGTTGAAACGAGCGTTCTGATTGGATTATGAGTGTTCTTCAGATATAAAAAAACAACTTGTTACATTCTAATAACCCAATCAGAACGCTCGTTTCAACGCTGGTTTCAACGCGAATGGCGCCGCTTTAGAAATTTTCAAAACTAATTGAAAATGCTACGAAATCTCTTTTTGACGTACATTTTATTGATAATGTTATTCACAGTTAAAACTCTCCCGTCGAAGATTTTTTTTTGTTGCTGACAGAACCCGTGTCCTAGTATGGAAATGTGACCTGCTATGGCCAATGTATGTGGCAATTGTTTGCAAAGTATACATGCATGCAGCTTAAAGTTGTGTTTTATTTGAAGAACAATATAAAGACTCGGGATAGGCGTTATATTTGGACAGCCTTGTACAAAATTGTTTCAGATATGGCCATTTTACTGATCGATGCGAAATCTGACATCCCACAGAGTAGAATCCCTGTACTTAAATATATATACTAGTACCCCCAAACGTGCCGAATCCCTGTGTTCTAGCCGTAGTATATCGCATATTTTACAACAGTAGATGTGTTCTTTGTTCGTTAGAACAAAATATCAAGTCATGTTAGAATGAAAAATATATAATCTTATTTTGATAACGTTTGCCGAACGTACCAACTTATGTTGTATGAGGGAGTGGGGTCGAAATTTTCGATAAATTTAGGACAATTTTGTCTGATAAAAAATGTCATGGTGGCTTGCACTAGACAAATTCTACAACATTTTTAGTAATAAATATGCGCGGTATACATAGTAAATGATGGTATTTTTCAACAATGTTCAAGTACAGTCCCACCTCCCCAAACGTCACCTCCCACAAGCGACACCCTCTTTATAACGTCACTTTTATTCCCTCCCGTTGGATTTTAATGTAATTTCACCTCTCACGAACGACACCTCTCAACAACGCAGAACGACAGTCAATTTCCCACCCATCGATGCGTAAAACCTCCCAAGAACAGACAATAATCAAAATACCAAAATATCTTGTACCTGTATTTCGCAATTCTAAAAATAGATAACAATAGAATCACACTATGTATACGTCTGGTTTCCTAACAGATATGTGTTTGAATATACATATACAAATTGCAGATGGGAACCAGGTTATTCGGAAGCCATTTATGTGATCAATTATAACAAGCCGACCATATTTTGAAAACAAACTTACACTTAGCGCTATTTATGGAGCTTCTTTTATGAAATTTAGCGTGGAAGTGATAATTGCCATGATGCGACAGATGTGTTGTTTGTTTTTTTATACAATTGAAATGCGTAATTTATCAGATGTTTTGACTTTGATGTATTGAAAACATAAATCGTTAAATGTACACAATTGTCTAGATTTGCATAATCTGGGGGATTTTAACACATTGTGTCCTCAGCTGGACCTCAGAGTAAAATCAGTGACTTTTTTAAGCAAACATAAAATCTGTGTTTAGTTTCAGACTGATATATGTACTGTATAGTTACATGTATTAAAAAGAAGTTGAATTTTCAATGCTTTGAGTCAGTTTTAGAATGTTTTTGAATATTTACCGAAAGTACAATTGTACATAGGACCCCATTCTGTATACTCTATATTCAAATCAGTATGAGCCACCGACTATAAACTGACTATTCGCGCATTTCCAGACTTCAAAAAGTTGAACCTCCCTAGAACAACAACCTCTCTACAACAACCAATATCGATGTATCCGGATGGTGTTTGCTCTAGAGAGGTTTGACTGTACATTAAAATGGTTAGAAAGAAAGATTTCTTTACTATAAAACTTGTGTAATACTGATATTGCAACGAATACGATTGTACGACAGTAACTTAGGAATTGTGCAGTAATATAACTATAATGCTAAATACAGAAACTTTTATATGACAGAAAATCAACTTCATTCGCAGTGGGCAAGCAGACAAACATTTATTTCAAAGACTGCATTCCAGAGCATCAATCACTCGACCATTTCATATGATTTCAAACTGTGCGTGTATTTATTTTAGCGGACTTCTAATTTTAGCGCTATTAGCGGGTGTCGACAGCACGCTAATTCATGATTACGCTAATATGAATTCCATTTACATGCCTACAGTATTGCCTATTTTGATGTTACAAAGCTGTAATTTTAATAAACGTAAAGCAAACATTACGTATTTATTGTGTATTAGTTCCAATAATTTGCTCCGATATACATGTGCCTGTCCAGGTGTCCAAATGTGTTATTGTTTTCAAAATAGAAATGAACCTGTTAAATCTAAAACAATATGAAATGTTGATAAATGTAATAATTTAATCCTAAAACTAGTATAACACAGCAATGATGTCATAAAGCCACGTAATAACATCTGTATTACTTTGATATGAATTTGAACATTGAATAATCAAAATCATGCTCTCCATTATTAATTTATCAGGAATAAATCACAATTACTGAATTAGATACACGAAACTATTGAAATATTACCATGAAATTACAAACATCTGTTATCTGTCAAAAAGGACACAATAGGATGCTACGGAAGTGAACAAACCAAATGCGCATGCATTATTTTCTCAGGAACTAGTTATGATACGACTTTTCTGGTTTGATACCGGCTTGTGATCGTATCAAACCAGCAAACGTAATATCAGACTGGAAAATACAGAGTATCAACCTGGGTGGTAGACGGTATTGTGGTAGGCAAATAACCTGGGTGGTAGACGGTATTGTGGTAGGCAAATAACCTGGGTGGTAGACGGTATTGTGGTAGGCAAATAACCTGGATGGTAGACAGTATTGTGGTAGGCAAATAACCTGTGTGGTAGACAGTATTGTGGTAGGCAAATAACCTGGGTGGTAGACAGTATTGTGGTAGGCAAATAACCTGGGTGGTAGACGGTATTGTGGTAGGCAAATAACCTGGGTGGTAGACAGTATTGTGGTAGGCAAATAACCTGGGTGGTAGACAGTATTGTGGTAGGCAAATAACTTGGGTGGTAGACAGTATTGTGGTAGGCAAATAACCTTGGTGGTAGATGGTATTGTGGTAGGCAAATAACCTGAGTGGTAGACAGTATTGTGGTAGGCAAATAACCTGGGTGGTAGACGGTATTGTGGTAGGCAAATAACATGGGTGGTAGACGGTATTGTGGTAGGCAAATAACCTGGGTGGTAGACGGTATTGTGGTAGGCAAATAACCTGGGTGGTAGACGGTATTGTGGTAGGCAAATAACCTGGGTGGTAGACAGTATTGTGGTAGACAAATAACCTGAGTGGTAGACAGTATTGTGGTAGACAAATAACCTGAGTGGTAGACAGTATTGTGGTAGACAAATAACCTGAGTGGTAGACAGTATTGTGGTAGGCAAATAACCTGGGTGGTAGACAGTATTGTGGTAGGCAAATAACCTGGGTGGTAGACAGTATTGTGGTAGGCAAATAACCTGGGTGGTAGATGGTATTGTGGTAGGCAAATAACCTGGGTGGTAGACAGTATGTGGTAGGCAAATAACCTGGGTGGTAGACAGTATTGTGGTAGACAAATAACCTGGGTGGTAGACAGTATTGTGGTAGGCAAATAACCTGGGTGGTAGACAGTATTGTGGTAGGCAAATAACCTGAGTGGTAGACAGTATTGTGGTAGGCAAATAACCTGGGTGGTAGATGGTATTGTGGTAGGCAAATAACCTGGGTGGTAGACAGTATTGTGGTAGGCAAATAACCTGGGTGGTAGACAGTATTGTGGTAGGCAAATAACCTGGGTGGTAGATGGTATTGTGGTAGGCAAATAACCTGGGTGGTAGACAGTATTGTGGTAGGCAAATAACCTGGGTGGTAGACAGTATTGTGGTAGGCAAATAACCTGGGTGGTAGACGGTATTGTGGTAGGCAAATAACCTGGGTGGTAGACAGTATTGTGGTAGGCAAATAACCTGGGTGGTAGACGGTATTGTGGTAGGCAAATAACCTGGGTGGTAGACGGTATTGTGGTAGGCAAATAACCTGGGTGGTACAGTATTGTGGTAGGCAAATAACCTGGGTGGTAGACGGTATTGTGGTAGGCAAATAACCTGGGTGGTAGACAGTATTGTGGTAGACAAATACTGTGGTAGACAGTTTATTGTGGTAGACAGTATTGTGGTAGACAGTATGTGTACAGTATTGTGGTAGACAGTATTGTGGTAGGACAGTATGTGGTAGACAGTATTGTGGTAGACAGTATTGTGGTAGACAGTATTGTGGTAGACAGTATTGTGGTAGACAGTATTGTGGTAGACAGTATTGTGGTAGACAGTATTGTGGTAGACAGTATTGTGGTAGACAGTATTGTGGTAGACAGTATTGTGGTAGACAGTATTGTGGTAGACAGTATTGTGGTAGACAGTATTGTGGTAGACAGTATTGTGGTAGACAGTATAGTGGTAGACGGTATTGTGGTAGGCAAATAACCTGGGTGGTAGACAGTATTGTGGTAGACAGTATTGTGGTAGACAGTATTGTGGTAGACAGTATTGTGGTAGACAGTATAGTGGTAGACGGTATTGTGGTAGGCAAATAACCTGGGTGGTAGACAGTATTGTGGTAGGCAAATAACCTGGGTGGTAGTCTGGTAGACAGTATTGTGGTAGGCAAATAATGGCAAAAAATAGGCTAACATTCATATCTAAGTAATAAAACCTGATAAAACAGATCAGTAATCTAAATTCTAAGTTTCAATTTATTCAGTTTGTTGTGCTCTGGTCAGTAAGGATGTGCTTATTTGCATCGGAATACATGGGATAAACACTGCATTTACTCCACATAAACGACATACAACACTTTGATCAATTCCCACATAATTATCCACTCCACGCCATTATCTATCCCCATAGATGTTGATAATTGAGTATGTAGTACAGTGCAGGGATGGGGTATTCGTAATCAGTATTCGTATTCATTATCATGAATACAGCATTTTCATGTATTCACATGTAATTGTTATTCGTGCAAAGACACATATAGTGTGCTTATCAACAGTATAGAGATATATAAAATAGTCGATTACTGAAATGAACGGAGCTTCATCAACCGCAATGTTGAAACAATTTGGGTCAAAATTAAGAACTGGTGTCATGACTAAAAGGATTTCGACCTAGTGAGCTAGTTATATTATGGAAATGGCCGAAAATCGAAATGAACCAAGCTTTCATTGCAATATCACTTGTCACCAATTTGAACGAAGTTTCACGAGTTGATTCTCTGTTTACAAGTATTTTCTGTAATTTGACCTAATTACCCAACCTAATTATCAGGGTTTTTTACAGAAATGAGTGATGATCGAAAGAAAAGAACTGAGATTGCTTAAAATATAATCTATGACCAGTTTGAACACAATCCTATAAAATACAGATGTTATATGGCAAATATTTATGGACAGACGGTCATAATGTTCATATATCGGCTATTTCATTTTGTTTAAAAATTACACAACAAAACAAGAAATACCCAACAATGTCATTATGGATAAAAGAGAATTTCTATATGTCAGTTTGATATAAGTAACCAATATATGAACTTTGTATGTACATACAGATGGCTGGACGGATGGACCACAATGCATTACCGCTGGCTCCCACAATGCACCACCTCTGGCTCCCACAATGCATTACCTCTGGCTCCCACAATGCACCACCTTTGACTCCCACAATGCATCACCTTTGACTCCCACAATGCATCACCTTTGGCTCAGGTGAGTTGCAGGCAGCTATGCTAAGCAACTGCACAAATGAGAAGAGCTATATTTATCTAGATCAAGGAATTCAAAATGTCACTGTCCAATAAGCAGCAATGTAGCAATCACATGTCTAATATTCATCCAATCAGCGTAAAGCATTTTTAATACTGTATATCTTCATGTCACTTGATTCACGGTCTTGTATAATTCACACTTGCTGCTGATTGCGTAGATTCCAGTCATGTTTCTGGAGCAGGTATGTACATCGTCTTCTCAAGCATAACTTCTACTGCTTATGCTAATCTTCATTCAATTCTGCTTCAACATTTTGCATGCCAGCAGTAAAAATAACAGTCAAATATCTCATGGAATTTCATTCGTTTATACAAATTATTTTAGCTCGATTGCGAAACAAGTTCTTATGACTTATATTAATCACTCTCGAGACCTCATTCCTGATGGAATACATCGCCACGAGGGAGAGAGAAGAGGCATGTGGAATTTTAATGCCTTGCCTAAGGGCACAATAGTAACGGCTCCAGTCGCACTCAAACTCCGGGTCTTTCGCACCTGAAGTGAACAAGCTACCACTGCGCTACCACGACTTCCACAAATGGAATTTCATTAGAATTGGATCGCAACAACACAATTTTCTGTTACAAATAAGAAAAACAAATTTATGACTTGTCGTCTGCTACAATTATTTGAACTATTTATAGCCTTTATTGCATGCAAAATGTTAATGTTAAGATGAAACAAAATTGTTGCTAATGGAACTCGTTATAACAAGAACTAGAACAAACAAACACATTTCTTTCCCGTTAATAATGATTAGCACTTATATGTGGTCCTGTGTGAATGAACACAGCTTAAGTTAGGAAATAAGTCCGTGTGAACACAGCCTCACAGTTACAAGGGAGAGAATCATACAAACAAACAAAACAATTGACAATCAGCACTGGTTTCCGTTTCAAATTGCCATTTCAAATCACAAGCCAATGAAATCACCGTCTTGCACAGACAACCAGTAAAATGTGTCAAAATGTCACATGATTCAGCTGACTAGCCAATCACCTGTTGCAATTGTGTCACATGACTATCACATGATGTATGAAAATAGTAACAGCCTAATGCTAGGAGCCTTGACTGGATGATGGATTGTGGACATTCGGTGAAGAGTCGCCGCCTTTGCTGTTATCTGAAATAAACAAAAGTAATACATGAATTGTACAATATCATGAATCTACAGGTAGACAACATCAGGGTTGAACTTTGATCCAAAATTGAGGCCAATCGATGGAGAAGTGAGAGGAAATCATGGCGGAGTGTGCATTTCACATACATATTTTACTTTAAATCTACATTTTCATGTTCGCGATCAGACTTAGCCGACATACAGTGAGTGCAATGACATTTGCCACACTCGTCATCTTGATACAAGTTCTTCACTTTTGAAGCAGACCAGGTCACAATTTAGATTTAAGACTCGCCATATTCGTCATGGAAGATAACTCCTACTAAGAATCTTCATCATATTTATAACTTTCCTGAATCTGCAAGTGTGCTTTACATTAATTATTACTCCCCAACATATATGTGCACGGTATTGTGTGGTTTACATTAATTATTACTCCCCAACATAAATGTGCAAGGCATAGTGTGCTTTACATTAATTATTACTCCCCAACATAAATGTGCAAGGCATAGTGTGGTTTACATTAATTATTTCTCCCCAACATGGATGTGCCACATGGATTCGGCACATTTGGGGGTACTAGTATATATATTTAAGTACAGGGATTCTACTCTGTGGGGTGTCAGATTTCGCATCGATCAGTAAAATGGCCCTATCTGAAACAATTTTGTACAAATCTGTCCAAATATAACGCCTATCCCGAGTCTTTATATTGTTCTTCAAATAAAACACAACTTTAAGCTGCATGCATGTATACTTTGCAAACAATTGCCACAGACATTGGCCATAGCAGGTCACATTTCCATACTAGGACATGGGTTCTGTCATATAAAAAAACCCATCTTGTTACATTCTAATAATCCAATCAGAACGCTCGTTTCAACGCGAATTGCGCCGCTTTAGAAATTTTCAAAACAAATTGAAAATTCTACGAAATCTCTTTTTGACGTACATTTTTGTCGAATAAACCTACACGTTAGTGGAAACACATTTTATTGATAATGTTATTCACAGTTAAAACTCTCCCGTCGAAGATTTTTTGTTGTTGCTGACAGAACCCGTGAGTAGAGTAGAATCCCTGTACTTAAATATATATACTAGTACCCCCAAACGTGCCGAATCCCTCTGGGATGTGCAAGACATAGTGTGGTTTACATTCATTATTTCTCCCCAACATGAATCTGCAAGGCATAGTGTGGTTTACATTAATTATTTCTCCCCAACATGAATGTGCAAGACATAGTGTGGTTCACATTAATTATTACTCCCCAACATGAATGTGCAAGGCATAGTGTGGTTTACATTAATTATTACTCCCCAACATGAATGTGCAAGACATAGTGTGGTTCACATTAATTATTACTATTACAATATTTGTTTCACGAAATGCCCTCCAGTATCTACCTAGATAAAGCTGAGATAATGAAAGCATTATGGACTGCCCCCCCATCCGTCCATCTTTTCTTTGAATTCTGCCATGTTCATTAAACTGCCTCAAGTTTCCCTCAAAATGATTTCAAACATGTATCTGAAGATACGTCACCTGAGCAATTCAGTTTTTCCATTCCCTCTGCCAGTCCTCCAGTCCCGACGCTTGCCCGCTGCGAGTCCAAAATATCGGGCATAGCATTGCGCCTACCGGTACGACCGCTGGCGATAAAGTTTTCAATATTTACCCCACCCTCCATATCACTCGGCTGTTTGCTGGAAGAATCAGTAGCAGTCTGAAAAGCATACAGAGGATATTTGTTTACTTTCAGTGTATGATCAAATTATATACCCCCGATCAGTACAACACAATTCTAAATGAAATGGTATTACATATTTCACTGTTATTTTCATGGCTAGAGTTAAACCGAATAGAATAGTTGCTGTTAGAGTGTGCACAGATAAACCGAATAGAATAGTTGCTGCTAGAGTGTGCAAAGTTAAACCGAATAGAATAGTTGCTGCTAGAGTGTGCACAGTTAAACCGAATAGAATAGTTGCTGCTAGAGTGTGCAAAGTTAAACCGAATAGAATAGTTGCTGCTAGAGTGTGCACAGTTAAACCGAATAGAATAGTTGCTGCTAGAGTGTGCAAAGTTAAACCGAATAGAATAGTTGCTGCTAGAGTGTGCAAAGTTAAACCGAATAGAATAGTTGCTGCTAGAGTGTGCACAGTTAAACCGAATAGAATAGTTGCTGCTAGAGTGTGCAAAGTTAAACCGAATAGAATAGTTGCTGCTAGAGTGTGCACAGTTAAACCGAATAGAATAGTTGCTGCTAGAGTGTGCAAAGTTAAACCGAATAGAATAGTTGCTGCTAGAGTGTGAAAAGTTAAACCGAATAGACTAGATGCTGCTAGAGTGTGCAAAGTTAAACCGAATAGAATAGTTGCTGCTAGAGTGTGCAAAGTTACACCGAATAGAATAGTTGCTGCTAGAGTGTGCACAGTTAAACCGAATAGACTAGATGCTGCTAGAGTGTGCAAAGTTAAACCGAATAGAATAGTTGCTGCTAGAGTGTGAACAGTTAAACCGAATAGACTAGATGCTGCTAGAGTGTGCAAAGTTAAACCGAATAGAATAGTTGCTGCTAGAGTGTGCACAGTTAAACCGAATAGACTAGATGCTGCTAGAGTGTGCAACGTTAAACCGAATAGAATAGTTGCTGCTAGAGTGTGCAAAGTTAAACCGAATAGAATAGTTGCTGCTAGAGTGTGCAAAGTTAAACTGAATAGAATAGTTGCTGCTAGAGTGTGCAAAGTTAAACCGAATAGAATAGTTGCTGCTAGAGTGTGCACAGTTAAACCGAATAGACTAGATGCTGCTAGAGTGTGCAACGTTAAACCAAATAGAATAGTTGCTGCTAGAGTGTGCAAAGTTAAACCGAATAGAATAGTTGCTGCTAGAGTGTGCAAAGTTAAACTGAATAGAATAGTTGCTGCTAGAGTGTGCAAAGTTAAACCGAATAGAATAGTTGCTGCTAGAGTGTGCAAAGTTAAACCAAATAGAATAGTTGCTGCTAGAGTGTGCAAAGTTAAACCGAATAGAATAGTTGCTGCTAGAGTGTGCAAAGTTAAACAGAATAGAAAAGTTGCTGCTAGAGTGTGCAAAGTTAAACCGAATAGAATAGATGCTGCTAGAGTGTGCAAAGTTAAACCGAATAGAATAGTTGCTGCTAGAGTGTGCAAAGTTAAACCGAATAGACTAGATGCTGCTAGAGTGTGCACAGTTAAACAGAATAGAATAGTTGCTGCTAGAGTGTGCACAGTTAAACCGAATAGAATAGTTGCTGCTAGAGTGTGCACAGTTAAACAGAATAGAATAGTTGCTGCTAGAGTGTGCACAGTTAAACAGAATAGAATAGTTGCTGCTAGAGTGTGCAAAGTTAAACCGAATAGAATAGTTGCTGCTAGAGTGTGCAAAGTTACACCGAATAGAATAGTTGCTGCTAGAGTGTGCACAGTTAAACCGAATAGACTAGATGCTGCTAGAGTGTGCAAAGTTAAACCGAATAGAATAGTTGCTGCTAGAGTGTGAACAGTTAAACCGAATAGACTAGATGCTGCTAGAGTGTGCAAAGTTAAACCGAATAGAATAGTTGCTGCTAGAGTGTGCACAGTTAAACCGAATAGACTAGATGCTGCTAGAGTGTGCAACGTTAAACCGAATAGAATAGTTGCTGCTAGAGTGTGCAAAGTTAAACCGAATAGAATAGTTGCTGCTAGAGTGTGCAAAGTTAAACCGAATAGAATAGTTGCTGCTAGAGTGTGCAAAGTTAAACAGAATAGAATAGTTGCTGCTAGAGTGTGCACAGTTAAACAGAATAGTTGCTGCTAGAGTGTGCAAAGTTAAACAGAATAGAATAGATGCTGCTAGAGTGTGCAAAGTTAAACAGAATAGAATAGATGCTGCTAGAGTGTGCAAAGTTAAACAGAATAGAATAGTTGCTGCTAGAGTGTGCACAGTTAAACAGAATAGAACATTGCTGCTAGAGTGTGCACAGTTAAACAGAATAGAATAGTTGCTGCTAGAGTGTGCACAGTTAAACAGAATAGAATAGTTGCTGCTAGAGTGTGCAAAGTTAAACAGAATAGAACAGTTGCTGCTAGAGTGTGCAAAGTTAAACCGAATAGAATAGTTGCTGCTAGAGTGTGCAAAGTTAAACAGAATAGAATAGTTGCTGCTAGAGTGTGCAAAGTTAAACAGAATAGAACAGTTGCTGCTAGAGTGTACAAAGTTAAACCGAATAGAACAGTTGCTGCTAGAGTGTGCAAAGTTAAACAGAATAGAATAGTTGCTGCTAGAGTGTGCAAAGTTAAACAGAATAGAATAGTTGCTGCTAGAGTGTGCACAGTTAAACAGAATAGAATAGTTGCTGCTAGAGTGTGCAAAGTTAAACAGAATAGAATAGTTGCTGCTAGAGTGTGCAAAGTTAAACAGAATAGAATAGTTGCTGCTAGAGTGTGCAAAGTTAAACAGAATAGAATAGTTGCTGCTAGAGTGTGCAAAGTTAAACAGAATAGAATAGTTGCTGCTAGAGTGTGCACAGTTAAACAGAATATAACAGTTGCTGCTAGAGTGTGCAAAGTTAAACAGAATAGAATAGTTGCTGCTAGAGTGTGCAAAGTTAAACAGAATAGAACAGTTGCTGCTAGAGTGTGCAAAGTTAAACCGAATAGAATAGATGCTGCTAGAGTGTGCAAAGTTAACCAGAATAGAATAGTTGCTGCTAGAGTGTGCAAAGTTAAACAGAATAGAATAGATGCTGCTTGAGTGTGCAAAGTTAAACAGAATAGAATAGTTGCTGCTAGAGTGTGCACAGTTAAACAGAATAGAATAGTTGCTGCTAGAGTGTGCACAGTTAAACAGAATAGAATAGTTGCTGCTAGAGTGTGCAAAGTTAAACAGTATAGAATAGTTGCTGCTAGAGTGTGCAAAGTTAAACAGAATAGAATAGTTGCTGCTAGAGTGTGCAAAGTTAAACCGAATAGAATAGTTGCTGCTAGAGTGTGCAAAGTTAAACCATATACAATAGTTGCTGCTAGAGTGTGCAAAGTTAAACCGAATAGAATAGTTGCTGCTAGAGTGTGCAAAGTTAAACAGAATAGAATAGTTGCTGCTAGAGTGTGCACAGTTAAACCGAATAGAATAGTTGCTGCTAGAGTGTGCAAAGTTAAACAGAATAGAATAGTTGCTGCTAGAGTGTGCAAAGTTAAACAGAATAGAACAGTTGCTGCTAGAGTGTGCAAAGTTAAACCGAATAGAATAGATGCTGCTAGAGTGTGCAAAGTTAAACAGAATAGAATAGTTGCTGCTAGAGTGTGCAAAGTTAAACAGAATAGAATAGTTGCTGCTAGAGTGTGCAAAGTTAAACCATATAGAATATTTGCTGCTAGAGTGTGCAAAGTTAAACCGAATAGAATAGTTGCTGCTAGAGTGTGCAAAGTTAAACAGAATAGTTGCTGCTAGAGTGTGCACAGTTAAACCGAATAGAATAGTTGCTGCTAAGAGTGTGCAAAGTTAAACAGAATAGAATAGTTGCTGCTAGAGTGTGCAAAGTTAAACAGAATAGAATAGTTGCTGCTAGAGTGTGCAAAGTTAAACCATATAGAATAGTTGCTGCTAGAGTGTGCAAAGTTAAACCGAATAGAATAGTTGCTGCTAGAGTGTGCACAGTTAAACAGAATAGAATAGTTGCTGCTAGAGTGTGCAAAGTTAAACCGAATAGTTGCTGCTAGAGTGTGCAAAGTTAAACCGAATAGTTGCTGCTAGAGTGTGCAAAGTTAAACCGAATAGTTGATGCTAGAGTGTGCAAAGTTAAACAGAATAGTTGCTGCTTGCTTTTCTTCGGGTGTGGCTATAAAAACATAAACCTAACATAAAAGTTATGACGGATGGTAACACGGATGGTAACACGCTGGACTGGTAATTGAATACCTTTGTTTTCATTGTTGCATAGACCGTAAACCATTAATCTGTGCATGCTGGGTAAAATTTGGTGCAAACACCACATGCTATAGATGTTTGTCTTTTGTCTCATATTATTAAAGATGTGGAAGAGAATCCCCAATGGTTCACTTACTGTAACAAGTTTCTATCAATTAATAAACATGAAAACAAAATCTCATTCTACTGAATAACAGGTGGTATTTGTTGGCAGGTGGTTATTGTTGGCAGGTGGATAGTGTTGGCAGGTGGTTATTGTTGGCAGGTGGTATTTGTTGGCAGGTGGTGGGTGGTGAGATGGGTGGTGATTGTTAAAAAAAAATCTTTTTAAATCACGACGATTTTAATGAAATATCTCAAACCCTACTTTCTACGAGAAATATTACACATTTGTTATCTGCTCATTTCGCGTACAACATGCTAACGGTTAAGGTGAGGATATTCAGTCAGTGAGGTAAAATGCAATTAAGATCTGTGACGTTCTCTCTTCGGTTTCCTCTGATGACATTGTTCAACGTGTCTGCAGTCTTGTGATAATTGACCTTCCATGGAACATATTATTCTTACATTTGTAGGATATTTCTTTCTTCCCTTCGCTAGTTACAAATCAATATCCAGACTTTTGCTAGTGGATATATATCTTCCAAACAAACGCCTATTTTACTCTACACAAATTTATTCTTACAATGTCTCCTCACTCATTGAACATCCAAATATCCTGATAAATGTCATAGAACACAAACAAATGTAAGAGCCCGTCATAGAACCAAACAAATGTAAGAGCCCATCATAGAACCAAACAAATGTAAGAGCCCATCATAGAACCAAACAAATGTAAGAGCCCGTCATAGAACCAAACAAATGTAAAAGCCCATCATAGAACACAAACAAATGTAAGAGCCTGTCATACAACACAAACAAATGTAAGAGCCCATCATAGAACCAAACAAATGTAAGGAGCTCATCATAGAACCAAACAAATGTAAGAGCCCGTCATAGAACCAAACAAATGTAAAAGCCCATCATAGAACCAAACAAATGTAGGAGCCCGTCATAGAACACAAACAAATGTAAGAGCTCGTCATAAAACACAAACAAATGTAAGAGCCCATCATAGAACCAAACAAATGTAAGGAGCTCATCATAGAACCAAACAAATGTAAGAGCCCGTCATAGAACCAAACAATTGTAAAAGCCCATCATAGAACCAAACAAATGTAAGAGCCCATCCTAGAACCAAACAAATGTAAGAGCCAGTCATAGAACCAAACATGTGTAAGAGCCCATCATAGAACACAAACAAATGTAAGAGCCCATCATAGAACCAAACAAATGTAAGAGCACATCATAGAACACAAACAAATGTAAGAGCCCGTCATAGAACCAAACAAATGTAAGGAGCTCATCATAGAACCAAACAAATGTAAGAGCCCATCATAGAACCAAACAAATGTAAAAGCCCATCATAGAATCAAACAAATTTAAAAGCCCGTCCTAGAACCAAACAAATGTAAAAACCCGTCATAGAACCAAACAAATGTAAGAGCCCGTCATAGAACCAAACAAATGTAAGAGCCCGTCATAGAACACAGACAAATGTAAGAGCCCGTCATAGAACCAACAAATGTAAGAGCCCGTCATAGAACACAGACAAATGTAAGAGCCCGTCATAGAACCAAACGAATGTAAGAGCCTATCATAGAACACAAACAAATGTAAGAGCCCATCATAGAACCAAACAAATGTAAGAGCCCATCATAGAACCAAACAAATGTAAGAGCCCGTCATAGAACCAAACAAATGTAAGTACCCATCATAGAACCAAACAAATGTAAGAGCCCGTCATAAAACACAAACAAATGTAAGAGCCCATCATAGAACCAAACAAATGTAAGGCCGTCATGGAACACAAACAAATGTAAGTGCCCATCATGGAACACAAACAAATGTAAGAGCCCGTCATAAGACACAAACAAATGTAAGCCCGTCATAGAACCAAACAAATGTAAGAGCCCGTCATGGAACACAAACAAATGTAAGAGCCCATCATAGAACCAAACAAATGTAAGAGCCCATCATAGAACCAAACAAATGTAAGAGCCCATCATAGAACACAGACAAATGTAAAAGCCCGTCATGAACCAAACAAATGTAAGAAACTGTCATGGAACACAGACAAATGTAAGAGCCCGTCATGAACCAAACAAATGTAAGAGCCTGTCATAGAACCAAACAAATGTAAGAGCCTGTCATAGAACCAAACAAATGTAAGAAACTGTCATGGAACACAAATAAATGGAATGAATGAATGGTGTTTTACGGCGCATCGACATCTAAGGTCATGTAGCGTGCATTAAAGTTATGTTTATTGTCGAGTGTATGAAATAAAATTCTATATAAGTATATGCATTACGTAATAATTAATACTAAGAAGTTATAAAGACGTAAGATTAATTACAGGTAATATATGACTGAATGATTACTACAAAGGCATGATTAACAATTGATATCACAGCTTATTATAAATTCCTATTGCCTTGATAAATGATATGATGGACAAATAAATGGAAGAGCCCATCATGAACCAAACAAATGTAAGTCTGTCATAGAACCAAATAAATGTAAGTGCTGTCATGGAACACAGACAAATGTAAGAGCCCGTCATGAACCAAACAAATGTAAGAAACTGTCATGGAACACAAACAAATGTAAGAGCCTGTCATGAACCAAACAAATGTAAGAAACTGTCATGGAACACAGACAAATGTAAGAGCCCGTCATGAACCAAACAAATGTAAGAGCCTGTCATAGAACCAAACAAATGTAAGAAACTGTCATGGAACACAAATAAATGGAAGAGCCTGTCATGAACCAAACAAATGTAAGTCTGTCATAGAACCAAACAAATGTAAGAGCCCATCATAGAACCAAACAAATGTAAGAGTTTGCCATAGATCACAGACAAATGTAAGAGTCTGTCATAGAACACAGACAAATGTTAGGCCCATCATAGAACCAAACAAATGTAAGAGCCCATCATAGAACCAAACAAATGTAAGAGCCCGTCATAGAACACAAACAAATGTAAGAGCCCGTCATAAAACACAAACAAATGTAAGAATCATCATGGAACACAAACAAATGTAAGAGCCCATCATGGAACACAAACAAATGTAAGAGCCCATCATGGAACACAAACAAATGTAAGAGCCCATCATAGAACCAAACAAATGTAAGAGCCGTCATGGAACACAAACAAATGTAAGAGCCCATCATAGAACCAAACAAATGTAAGAGCCGTCATGGAAAACAAACAAATGTAAGAGCCCATCATGGAACACAAACAAATGTAAGAGCCCATCATAGAACCAAACAAATGTAAGAGCCGTCATGGAACACAGAAAATGTAAGAACATGTCATAGAACACAGACAATTGTAAGAGCCGCCATGGAACACAGACAAATGTAAGAGCAGTCATGGAACACAAACAAATGTAAGAGCCCGTCATAGAAAACAGACAAATGTAAGAGCCACCATGGAACACAGACAAATGTAAGAGCAGTCATGGAACACAAACAAATGTAAGAACCCATCATAGAACACAAACAAATGTAAGAGCCATCATAGAACACAAACAAATGTAAGAGTCATCATAGAACACAAACAAATGTAAGCCCATCATGGAACACAAACAAATGTAAAGCCCGTCATAGAACACAAACAAATGTAAGAACCCATCATAGAACACAAACAAATGTAAGAGCCATCATAGAACACAAACAAATGTAAGAGCCATCATAGAACACAAACAAATGTAAGAGCCATCATAGAACACAAACAAATGTAAGAGTCATCATAGAACAAAAACAAATGTAAGAGCCGTCATTGAAAACAGACAAATGTAAGCGCCGTCATGGAACACAGACAAATGTAAGAGCCCGTCATGAACCAAACAAATGTAAGAAACTGTCATGGAACACAGACAAATGTAAGAGCCCGTCATGAACCAAACAAATGTAAGAGCCTGTCATAGAACCAAACAAATGTAAGAAACTGTCATGGAACACAAATAAATGGAAGAGCCCGTCATGAACCAAACAAATGTAAGTCTGTCATAGAACCAAACAAATGTAAGAGTCTGTCATAGAACACAGACAAATGTAAGAGCCGTCATGGAACACAGACAAATGTAAGTCTGTCATAGAACCAAACAAATGTAAGAGCCTGTCATAGAACCAAACAAATGTAAGAGGCCCGTCATAGAACCAAACAAATGTAAGTCTGTCATAGAACCAAACAAATGTAAGTGCCTGTCATAGAACCAAACAAATGTAAGAGCCTGTCATAGAACCAAACAAATGTAAGAGCCCATCATGGAACAAAACAAATGTAAGTGCCTGTCATAGAACCAAACAAATGTAAGAGCCCGTCATAGAACAAAACAAATGTAAGAGCCTGTCATGAACCAAACAAATGTAAGATTTACAACACGTGTTAACAAATTGACCAAAATGGTATTCCAAAAATGTTCGATGAGGCATTATATTATATCATGTTGCTTCGATTGAGTACAGTGAAATCTGTGTGTGAGGTACATCAAATATCCATACATGTAACACATTCTCACCCTCAACCTTAAATCTGTGTGTGAGGTACATCAATATCCATACATGTAACACATTCTCAACCTCAACCTTAAATCTGTGTGTGAGGTACATCAATATCCATACATATAACACATTCTCAACCTTAAATCTGTGTGAGAGGTACATCAATATCCATACATATAACACATTCTCACCCTCAACCTTAAATCTGTGTGTGAGGTACATCAAATATCCATACATGTAACACATTCTCAACCTTAAATCTGTGTGTGAGGTACATCAAATATCCATACATGTAACACATTCTCAACCTTAAATCTGTGTGTGAGGTACATCAAATATCCATACATGTAACACATTCTCACCCTCAACCTTAAATCTGTGTGTGAGGTACATCAATATCCATACATATAACACATTCTCAACCGTAAATCTGTGTGAGAGGTACATCAATATCCATACATATAACACATTCTCACCCTCAACCTTAAATCTGTGTGTGAGGTACATCAAATATCCATACATGTAACACATTCTCACCCTCAACCTTAAATCTGTGTGTGAGGTACATCAAATATCCATACATGTAACACATTCTCACCCTCAACCTTAAATCTGTGTGAGAGGTACATCAATATCCATACATGTAACACATTCTCAACCTTAAATCTGTGTGTGAGGTACATCAATATCCATACATATAACACATTCTCACCCTCAACCTTAAATCTGTGTGTGAGGTACATCAAATATCCATACATGTAACACATTCTCAACCTTAAATCTGTGTGTGAGGTACATCAAATATCCATACATGTAACACATTCTCACCCTCAACCTTAAATCTGTGTGTGAGGTACATCAATATCCATACATGTAACACATTCTCAACCTTAAATCTGTGTGTGAGGTACATCAAATATCCATACATGTAACACATTCTCAACCTTAAATCTGTGTGTGAGGTACATCAAATATCCATACATGTAACACATTCTCACCCTCAACCTTAAATCACAAACTCACGAATTATTGTCAATCGCATCGAAATTTATCTCAATTTGGTACTCCTGCCAAGCAATGATGATGTCCGTCTCATGTTACAGACAGTGACGGTCGACTACTCTACGCATAGCCTCATATATTGGACTGACTTTTCCTGTAATTAAAGGGAGTCAGTAAATATATTCATATTGGCATTACTACCACAGTGAAATGCAGCTTTGACTCATGCAGTGAAACACTTGACTCATACAGTGAAATGCTCGACTCATGCAGTGACATGCTTGACTCATGCAGTGAAACACTTGACTCATACAGTGAAATGCTTGACTCATGCAGTGAAATGCTTGACTCATGCAGTGAAATGCTTGACTCATACAGTGAAATACTTGACTCATACAGTGAAATGCTTGACTCATACAGTGAAATACTTGACTCATACAGTGAAATACTTGACTCATACAGTGAAATGCTTGACTCATACAGTGAAATACTTGACACATGCAGTGAAATACTTGACTCATAGAGTGAAATACTTGACTCATACAGTGAAATACTTAAGACTCATACAGTGAAATACTTGACTCATACAGTGAAATGCTGGACTCATACAGTGAAATGCTTGACTCATACAGTGAAATACTTGACTCATGCAGTGAAATGATTGACTCATACAGTGAAATACTTGACTCATGCAGTGAAATACTTGACTCATACAGTGATATACTTGACTCATGCAGTGAAATGATTGACTCATACAGTGAAATGCTTGACTCATACAGTGACATACTTGACTCATACAGTGATATACTTGACTCATACAGTGAAATACTTGACTCATACAGTGAAATGCTTGACACATACAGTGAAATGATTGACTCATACAGTGAAATACTTGACTCATGCAGTGAAATACTTGACTCATACAGTGAAATGCTTGCCTCATACAGTGATATACTTGACTCATGCAGAAAAATGCTTGACTCATACAGTGATATACTTGACTCATGCAGAAAAATGCTTGACTCATACAGTGAAATACTTGACTCATGCAGTGAAATGCTTGACTCATACAGTGATATACTTGACTCATGCAGAAAATGCTTGACTCATACAGTGAAATACTTGACTCATACAGTGATATAGTTCTCTATGTCATGGTATTGTACACTGTGAATGTGCTATAGTGCTCTCTATGTCATGGTATTGTACACTGTGAATATGATATAGTTCTCTCTATGGCATGGTATTGTACACTGTGAATGTGATATAGTGCTCTCTATGTCATGGTATTGTACACTGTGAATGTGATATAGTTACTCTATGTCATGGTATTGTACACTGTGAATGTGATATAGTTCTCTATGTCATGGTATTGTACACTGTGAATGTGATATAGTGCTCTCTATGTCATGGTATTGTACACTGTGAATGTGATATAGTTCTCTATGTCATGGTATTGTACACTGTGAATGTGATATAGTTACTATATGTCATGGTATTGTACACTGTGAATGTGATATAGTTCTCTATGTCATGGTATTGTACACTGTGAATGTGATATAGTTCTCTCTATGTCATGGTATTGTACACTGTGAATGTGATATAGTTACTATATGTCATGGTATTGTACACTGTGAATGTGATATAGTTCTCTATGTCATGGTATTGTACACTGTGAATGTGATATAGTGCTCTCTATGTCATGGTATTGTACACTGTGAATGTGATATAGTTCTCTATGTCATGGTATTGTACACTGTGAATGTGATATAGTTACTATATGTCATGGTATTGTACACTGTGAATGTGATATAGTTCTCTATGTCATGGTATTGTACACTGTGAATGTGATATAGTTCTCTCTATGTCATGGTATTGTACACTGTGAATGTGATATAGTTCTCTCTATGTCATGGTATTGTACACTGTGAATGTGATATAGTTCTCTCTATGTCATGGTATTGTACACTGTGAATGTGATATAGTTCTCTATATGTCATGGTATTGTACACTGTGAATGTGATATAGTGCTCTCTATGTCATGGTATTGTACACCGTGAATGTGATATAGTTACTCTATGTCATGGTATTGTACACTGTGAATGTGATATAGATCTATGTCATGGTATTGTACAATGTGAATGTGCTATAGTTCTCTATGGCATGGTATTGTACACTGTGAATGTGCTATAGTTCTCTATGGCATGGTATTGTACACTGTGAATGTGATATAGTTCTCTATGTCATGGTATTGTACACTGTGAATGTGATATAGTTCTCTATGTCATGGTATTGTACACTGTGAATGTGATATAGTTCTCTATGTCATGGTATTGTACACTGTGAATGTGATATAGTTACTCTATGTCATGGTATTGTACACTGTGAATGTGATATAGTTCGCTCTATGTCATGGTATTGTACACTGTGAATGTGATATAGTTCTCTATATGTCATGGTATTGTACGCTGTGAATGTGATATAGTTACTCTATGTCATGGTATTGTACACTGTGAATGTGATATTGATCTCTCTATGTCATGGTATTGTACGCTGTGAATGTGATATAGTTCTCTATATGTCATGGTATTGTACACTGTGAATGTGATATAGTTCGCTCTATGTCATGGTATTGTACCTTGTGAATGTGATATAGTTCTCTATGTCATGGTATTGTACACTGTGAATGTGATATAGTTCTCTATATGTCATGGTATTGTACACTGTGAATGTGATATAGTTCTCTTATGTCATGGTATTGTACACTGTGAATGTGATATAGTTCTCTATATGTCATGGTATTGTACACTGTGAATGTGATATAGTTCTCTATATGTCATGGTATTGTACACTGTGAATGTGATATAGTTCTCTATTGTCATGGTATTGTACACTGTGAATGTGATATAGTTCTCTATGTCATGGTATTGTACACTGTGAATGTGATATAGTTCTCTCTATGTCATGGTATTGTACACTGTGAATGTGATATAGTTCTCTATGTCATGGTATTGTACACTGTGAATGTGATATAGTTCTCTATATGTCATGGTATTGTACGCTGTGAATGTGATATAGTTCTCTATATGTCATGGTATTGTACACTGTGAATGTGATATAGTTCTCTATGTCATGGTATTGTACACTGTGAATGTGATATAGTTCGCTCTATGTCATGGTATTGTACACTGTGAATGTGATATAGTTCTCTATATGTCATGGTATTGTACGCTGTGAATGTGATATAGTTCTCTATGTCATGGTATTGTACACTGTGAATGTGATATAGTTCCTCTATGTCATGGTATTGTACACTGTGAATGTGATATAGTTCTCTCTATGTCATGGTATTGTACACTGTGAATGTGATATAGTTCTCTCTCTGTCATGGTATTGTATGCTGTGAATGTGATATAGTTCTCTCTATGTCATGGTATTGTACACTGTGAATGTGATATAGTTCGCTCTATGTCATGGTATTGTATGCTGTGAATGTGATATAGTTCTCTCTATGTCATGGTATTGTACACTGTGAATGTGATATAGTGCTCTCTATGTCATGGTATTGTACACTGTGAATATGATATAGTTCTCTCTATGGCATGGTATTGTACACTGTGAATGTGCTATAGTTCTCTCTATGTCATGGTATTGTACACTGTGAATGTGATATAGTTCTCTATATGTCATGGTATTGTACACTGTGAATGTGATATAGTTACTCTATGTCATGGTATTGTACACTGTGAATGTGATATAGTTCTCTCTTTGTCATGGTATTGTACACTGTGAATGTGATATAGTTCTCTCTCTGTCATGGTATTGTACACTGTGAATGTGATATAGTTCTCTATGTCATGGTATTGTACACTGTGAATGTGATATAGTTCTCTATGTCATGGTATTGTACACTGTGAATGTGATATAGTTCTCTATGTCATGGTATTGTACACTGTGAATGTGATATAGTTCTCTATATGTCATGGTATTGTACACTGTGAATGTGATATAGTTCTCTATGTCATGGTATTGTACACTGTGAATGTGATATAGGTCTCTCTATGTCATGGTATTGTACACTGTGAATGTGATATAGTTCGCTCTATGTCATGGTATTGTACACTGTGAATGTGATATAGTTCTCTATGTCATGGTATTGTACACTGTGAATGTGATATAGTTACTCTATGTCATGGTATTGTACACTGTGAATGTGATATAGTTCTCTATATGTCATGGTATTGTACACTGTGAATGTGATATAGTTCTCTCTCTGTCATGGTATTGTACACTGTGAATGTGATATAGTTCTCTATGTCATGGTATTGTACACTGTGAATGTGATATAGTTCTCTATGTCATGGTATTGTACACTGTGAATGTGATATAGTTCTCTATGTCATGGTATTGTACACTGTGAATGTGATATAGTTCTCTATGTCATGGTATTGTATGCTGTGAATGTGATATAGTTCTCTATGTCATGGTATTGTACGCTGTGAATGTGATATAGTGCTCTCTATGTCATGGTATTGTACGCTGTGAATGTGATATAGTTCTCTCTATGTCATGGTATTGTACGCTGTGAATGTGATATAGTTACTCTATGTCATGGTAGTGTACATAGACCCAAATAGTATACATAAATTCCACAATAAATAATTATAGAAGAAAAATATTTAATAATGTGGGTCAATTCACACACACCTGGATATCATTATATATGTCCCACAGATAAATAATCAACAGAGAGAACTTCACACCCACCTGGATATCATTATTTATGTCTCACAGATAAATAATCAACAGAGAGAACTTCACACCCACCTGGATAGCATTATATATGTCCCATAGATAAATAATCAACAGAGAGAACTTCACACCCACCTGGATATCATTATATATGTCCCATAGATAAATACTCAACAGAGAGAACTTCACACCCACCTGGATATCATTATATATGTCATATAGATAAATAATCAACTTTATCCAGGAATTTCAGGTTATGGTGAAAACCATTGTTTCACTACCAGACTATGGAATGTGTATTTAGTAAGCTTAAACATTAAATCTATAGCTCCTCCAGACCAATGAATACTGAACATCGGTTCTACTCAGTACAATGCTAACTATTTGTGATAAAAAATTGGTCAAGGTGCCATTACAGCAAAGCCTCTCTAAACAAATAAGGCAAATTTCAGTTTAACCCATTCAACACCAAGTAACTGACAGTGGACTGGTCCATGATATTTTTAGACCAATAAATTAATAACAAAATTACATTTGGATCAGTTCATTTATCAAAATGGGTAAATTGTTTTCTAAAAATAGTTATATTACTTGAAAAAAGTGCAGATCCTGATGAAACGGCTCGTCACGAGCCGGCTCATCTGGATCTACACTTTTTTGTAAGCCAATTTAGAGGTCTGTGGTGTTGAAAGGGTTAACAGGTTTTTGGCTTAGAGGGGTTTTCATAGTGGGGTAGATTTCTCCTAAATTAGCAATTCACCTCGGCAACACATAGAATAAAGCAGGAGAAATGCATAACAACCATAAACATAGTATAAACTGTCTGTACCACAGTACCAGAGCAGCATTGTTTAATGAAATCACTTCACACAACAAGCTTAGCTCCTTAGAGCACTCACTCATCCTCTAAATATACCATTCAAACACATAGCTGTATTAGCTGTATAACAATGAAACATTGTATCTCTTCTACTGCAATTTGATTAAGCTCGTTTTCTCCTTTGTTCTTTCTACAACAAGGTTAATGTGATTGATGGAAGGATTGATTGAGTTATAAATAGCAGTGTTTCAGTTCCAGCCATTTCAACAGACGGATCTGTAGTCCAGTGTGTTCACACTGGACTGGTAATATAAATAGCAGTGTTTCAGTTCCAGCCATTTCAACAGACGGATCTGTAGTCCAGTGTGTTCACACTGGACTGGTAATATAAATAGCAGTGTTTCAGTTCCAGCCATTTCAACAGACGGATCTGTAGTCCAGTGTGTTCACACTGGACTGGTAATATAAATAGCAGTGTTTCAGTTCCAGCCATTTCAACAGACGGATCTGTAGTCCAGTGTGTTCACACTGGACTGGTAATATAAATAGCAGTGTTTCAGTTCCAGCCATTTCAACAGACGGATCTGTAGTCCAGTGTGTTCACACTGGTGTTTGGTGTTTTTGTTGTGGTTGTTGGTGTTGTTTTGTTTTGGGTGGTTGTGTGGTGTGTTGTGTGGGTTTGTGTGTTTTGTTTTTTTTTGGGTGTGTTGTGGTGTTTTTTTGTGTTTTTTGTGTTTGTGGTGTTTTTGTTTGTTTGTGTTTTGTTTTTGGTTGTTTTTGGTGTTGTGTTTTGGTTTTTGTTGTTTGGTTTGTGTGGTGTGTGTGTGTTGTTGGGTTTTTTGGTTTTGTTGTGGTTTTTGGTTGTGTTTGTTTGGGTTGTGACTAATACCGAAGTTGTGTTGACTATATACCGAAGTTGTGTTGACTAATACAGAAGTTGTGTTGACTAATACAGAAGTTGTGTTGACTGGTACAGAAGTTGTGTTGACTAATACAGAAGTTGTGTTGACTAATACCGAAGTTGTGTTGACTAATACAGAAGTTGTGTTGACTAATACAGAAGTTGTGTTGACTAATACAGAAGTTGTGTTGACTAATACAGAAGTTGTGTTGACTAATACAGAAGTTGTGTTGACTAATACAGAAGTTGTGTTGACTAATACAGAAGTTGTGTTGACTAATACAGAAGTTGTATTGACTAATACAGAAGTTGTGTTGACTATGTGTTGACTAATACAGAAGTTGTGTTGACTAATACCGAAGTTGTGTTGACTAATACAGAAGTTGTGTTGACTAATACAGAAGTTGTGTTGACTAATACCGAAGTTGTGTTAACTGATACAGAAGTTGTGTTGACTAATACAGAAGTTGTGTTAACTGATACAGAAGTTGTGTTGACTAATACAGAAGTTGTGTTGACTGATACAGAAGTTGTGTTGACTAATACCGAAGTTGTGTTGACTAATACTGAAGTTGTGTTGACTAATACAGAAGTTGTGTTGACTAATACAGAAGTTGTGTTGACTAATACAGAAGTTGTGTTGACTAATACAGAGAAGTTGTTTTGACTAACACAGAAGTTGTGTTGACTAATACAGAAGTTGTGTTGACTAATACAGAAGTTGTGTTGACTAATACAGAAGTTGTGTTGACTAATACAGAAGTTGTGTTGACTAATACAGAAGTTGTGTTGACTAATATAATACAGAAGTTGTTTGACTAATACAGAAGTTGTGTTGACTAATACAGAAGTTGTGTTGACTAATACAGAGAAGTTGTTTTGACTAACACAGAAGTTGTGTTGACTAATACAGAAGTTGTGTTGACTAATACAGAAGTTGTGTTGACTTGACTAATACAGAAGTTGTGTTGACTAATACAGAGAAGTTGTTTTGACTAACACAGAAGTTGTGTTGACTAATACAGAAGTTGTGTTGACTAATACAGAAGTTGTGTTGACTAATACAGAAGTTGTGTTGACTAATACAGAAGTTGTATTGACTAATACAGAAGTTGTGTTGACTATGTGTTGACTAATACAGAAGTTGTGTTGACTAATAACGAAGTTGTGTTGACTATGTGTTGACTAATACAGAAGTTGTGTTAACATTGTATCTCTTCTACTGCAATTTGATTAAGCTCGTTTTCTCCTTTGTTCTTTCTACAACAAGGTTAATGTGATTGATGGAAGGATTGATTGAGTTATAAATAGCAGTGTTTCAGTTCCAGCCATTTCAACAGACGGATCTGTAGTCCAGTGTGTTCACACTGGACTGGTAATATAAATAGCAGTGTTTCAGTTCCAGCCATTTCAACAGACGGATCTGTAGTCCAGTGTGTTCACACTGGACTGGTAATATAAATAGCAGTGTTTCAGTTCCAGCCATTTCAACAGACGGATCTGTAGTCCAGTGTGTTCACACTGTTGACTAATACCGAAGTTGTGTTGACTAATACCGAAGTTGTGTTGACTAATACAGAAGTTGTGTTGACTAATACAGAAGTTGTGTTGACTAATACAGAAGTTGTGTTGACTAATACAGAAGTTGTGTTGACTAATATAATACAGAAGTTGTGTTGACTAATACAGAAGTTGTGTTGACTAATACAGAAGTTGTGTTGACTAATACAGAAGTTGTATTGACTAATACAGAAGTTGTGTTGACTATGTGTTGACTAATACAGAAGTTGTGTTGACTAATACCGAAGTTGTGTTGACTAATACAGAAGTTGTGTTGACTAATACAGAAGTTGTGTTGACTAATACCGAAGTTGTGTTAACTGATACAGAAGTTGTGTTGACTAATACAGAAGTTGTGTTAACTGATACAGAAGTTGTGTTGACTAATACAGAAGTTGTGTTGACTGATACAGAAGTTGTGTTGACTAATACCGAAGTTGTGTTGACTAATACTGAAGTTGTGTTGACTAATACAGAAGTTGTGTTGACTAATACAGAAGTTGTGTTGACTAATACAGAAGTTGTGTTGACTAATACAGAGAAGTTGTTTTGACTAACACAGAAGTTGTGTTGACTAATACAGAAGTTGTGTTGACTAATACAGAAGTTGTGTTGACTAATACAGAAGTTGTGTTGACTAATACAGAAGTTGTGTTGACTAATACAGAAGTTGTGTTGACTAATATAATACAGAAGTTGTTTGACTAATACAGAAGTTGTGTTGACTAATACAGAAGTTGTGTTGACTAATACAGAGAAGTTGTTTTGACTAACACAGAAGTTGTGTTGACTAATACAGAAGTTGTGTTGACTAATACAGAAGTTGTGTTGACTTGACTAATACAGAAGTTGTGTTGACTAATACAGAGAAGTTGTTTTGACTAACACAGAAGTTGTGTTGACTAAACAGAAGTTGTGTTGACTAATACAGAAGTTGTGTTGACTAATACAGAAGTTGTGTTGACTAATACAGAAGTTGTATTGACTAATACAGAAGTTGTGTTGACTATGTGTTGACTAATACAGAAGTTGTGTTGACTAATAACGAAGTTGTGTTGACTATGTGTTGACTAATACAGAAGTTGTGTTGACAATGAAACATTGTATCTCTTCTACTGCAATTTGATTAAGCTCGTTTTCTCCTTTGTTCTTTCTACAACAAGGTTAATGTGATTGATGGAAGGATTGATTGAGTTATAAATAGCAGTGTTTCAGTTCCAGCCATTTCAACAGACGGATCTGTAGTCCAGTGTGTTCACACTGGACTGGTAATATAAATAGCAGTGTTTCAGTTCCAGCCATTTCAACAGACGGATCTGTAGTCCAGTGTGTTCACACTTATATAGCAGTGTTTCAGTTCCAGCCATTTCAACAGACGGATCTGTAGTCCAGTGTGTTCACACTGGACTGGTAATATAAATAGCAGTGTTTCAGTTCCAGCCATTTCAACAGACGGATCTGTAGTCCAGTGTGTTCACACTGGACTGGTAATATAAATAGCAGTGTTTCAGTTCCAGCCATTTCAACAGACGGATCTGTAGTCCAGTGTGTTCACACTGTTGACTAATACCGAAGTTGTGTTGACTAATACCGAAGTTGTGTTGACTAATACAGAAGTTGTGTTGACTAATACAGAAGTTGTGTTGACTAATACAGAAGTTGTGTTGACTAATACAGAAGTTGTGTTGACTAATATAATACAGAAGTTGTGTTGACTAATACAGAAGTTGTGTTGACTAATACAGAAGTTGTGTTGACTAATACAGAAGTTGTATTGACTAATACAGAAGTTGTGTTGACTATGTGTTGACTAATACAGAAGTTGTGTTGACTAATACCGAAGTTGTGTTGACTAATACAGAAGTTGTGTTGACTAATACAGAAGTTGTGTTGACTAATACCGAAGTTGTGTTAACTGATACAGAAGTTGTGTTGACTAATACAGAAGTTGTGTTAACTGATACAGAAGTTGTGTTGACTAATACAGAAGTTGTGTTGACTGATACAGAAGTTGTGTTGACTAATACCGAAGTTGTGTTGACTAATACTGAAGTTGTGTTGACTAATACAGAAGTTGTGTTGACTAATACAGAAGTTGTGTTGACTAATACAGAAGTTGTGTTGACTAATACAGAGAAGTTGTTTTGACTAACACAGAAGTTGTGTTGACTAATACAGAAGTTGTGTTGACTAATACAGAAGTTGTGTTGACTAATACAGAAGTTGTGTTGACTAATACAGAAGTTGTGTTGACTAATACAGAAGTTGTGTTGACTAATATAATACAGAAGTTGTTTGACTAATACAGAAGTTGTGTTGACTAATACAGAAGTTGTGTTGACTAATACAGAGAAGTTGTTTTGACTAACACAGAAGTTGTGTTGACTAATACAGAAGTTGTGTTGACTAATACAGAAGTTGTGTTGACTTGACTAATACAGAAGTTGTGTTGACTAATACAGAGAAGTTGTTTTGACTAACACAGAAGTTGTGTTGACTAAACAGAAGTTGTGTTGACTAATACAGAAGTTGTGTTGACTAATACAGAAGTTGTGTTGACTAATACAGAAGTTGTATTGACTAATACAGAAGTTGTGTTGACTATGTGTTGACTAATACAGAAGTTGTGTTGACTAATAACGAAGTTGTGTTGACTATGTGTTGACTAATACAGAAGTTGTGTTGACAATGAAACATTGTATCTCTTCTACTGCAATTTGATTAAGCTCGTTTTCTCCTTTGTTCTTTCTACAACAAGGTTAATGTGATTGATGGAAGGATTGATTGAGTTATAAATAGCAGTGTTTCAGTTCCAGCCATTTCAACAGACGGATCTGTAGTCCAGTGTGTTCACACTGGACTGGTAATATAAATAGCAGTGTTTCAGTTCCAGCCATTTCAACAGACGGATCTGTAGTCCAGTGTGTTCACACTGGACTGGTAATATAAATAGCAGTGTTTCAGTTCCAGCCATTTCAACAGACGGATCTGTAGTCCAGTGTGTTCACACTGGACTGGTAATATAAATAGCAGTGTTTCAGTTCCAGCCATTTCAACAGACGGATCTGTAGTCCAGTGTGTTCACACTGGACTGGTAATATAAATAGCAGTGTTTCAGTTCCAGCCATTTCAACAGACGGATCTGTCCAGGGATAGCAGGTTCGATCCCCCGTCTGACCCTAATAAAATTAACAGTCTTTCAGATGGGACGTTAAACCGAGGTCTCGTGTCGGTGCTTTACACTGTGCAAGTAAACGAACCAGAGGAGACTCTGGAATGTGTCGCTGTCTGTATCATTGCACTATCCTCCAACAATCTAAAATGACAAATCTCTTCAGGAGGTGTCGCTCATATGGGCAACCGGTAGCGACGATAAATAAACGTAAAACACACACCAGCCATTTCAAGTTATTGATGTCTTCCTGCAACACAATTTGGATGTCGTGATAGTACAGTGGTAGCAAATTCACTTTAGGTGTGAGCCTCTGGTCCGGATTTTGTGCCCATCTGTAGCCTTTATGATCTTACCCTTAGGCAAAGTAATTAACTCTTTTCAGGCTAGCAATGAAAATAACAGTCAAATATGTCAAGAAATTTCATTAGAATTGTGTCGTTATGAAACGTTTCTAATGAAATTCCACGACATATATCCAGAGTTTTCAGCTACAAATAAAAAACACATTAAATATCTGGAAGTCGTGATAGCTGTAGTTGTACGATATAATTGATGTGATGTTGTATGAATCCGTGCAGGACTGCATATATTTTCTGGAATAAACCAATTTGACCCTCATTCTTGCCTCACAGAGTTATTACTAGCAGGTTAAAAAGCAAACAGCCATACTGAAATATTAACGAACAAGTTCTCGACTTCCGAAGTTGCGCTGACTAATACCGAAGTTGTGTTGACTAATACCGAAGTTGTGTTGACTAATACAGAAGGTGTGTTGACTAATACTGAAGTTGTGTTGACTGGTACAGAAGTTGTGTTGACTAATACCGAAGTTGTGTTGACTAATACCGAAGTTGTGTTGACTAATACAGAAGTTGTGTTGACTAATACAGAAGTTGTGTTGACTAATACAGAAGTTGTGTTGACTAATACAGAAGTTGTGTTGACTAATATAATACAGAAGTTGTGTTGACTAATACAGAAGTTGTGTTGACTAATACAGAAGTTGTGTTGACTAATACAGAAGTTGTATTGACTAATACAGAAGTTGTGTTGACTATGTGTTGACTAATACAGAAGTTGTGTTGACTAATACCGAAGTTGTGTTGACTAATACAGAAGTTGTGTTGACTAATACAGAAGTTGTGTTGACTAATACCGAAGTTGTGTTAACTGATACAGAAGTTGTGTTGACTAATACAGAAGTTGTGTTAACTGATACAGAAGTTGTGTTGACTAATACAGAAGTTGTGTTGACTGATACAGAAGTTGTGTTGACTAATACCGAAGTTGTGTTGACTAATACTGAAGTTGTGTTGACTAATACAGAAGTTGTGTTGACTAATACAGAAGTTGTGTTGACTAATACAGAAGTTGTGTTGACTAATACAGAGAAGTTGTTTTGACTAACACAGAAGTTGTGTTGACTAATACAGAAGTTGTGTTGACTAATACAGAAGTTGTGTTGACTAATACAGAAGTTGTGTTGACTAATACAGAAGTTGTGTTGACTAATACAGAAGTTGTGTTGACTAATATAATACAGAAGTTGTTTGACTAATACAGAAGTTGTGTTGACTAATACAGAAGTTGTGTTGACTAATACAGAGAAGTTGTTTTGACTAACACAGAAGTTGTGTTGACTAATACAGAAGTTGTGTTGACTAATACAGAAGTTGTGTTGACTTGACTAATACAGAAGTTGTGTTGACTAATACAGAGAAGTTGTTTTGACTAACACAGAAGTTGTGTTGACTAATACAGAAGTTGTGTTGACTAATACAGAAGTTGTGTTGACTAATACAGAAGTTGTGTTGACTAATACAGAAGTTGTATTGACTAATACAGAAGTTGTGTTGACTATGTGTTGACTAATACAGAAGTTGTGTTGACTAATACCGAAGTTGTGTTGACTATGTGTTGACTAATACAGAAGTTGTGTTGACTAATACAGAAGTTGTGTTGACTAATACAGAAGTTGTGTTGACTATGTGTTGACTAATACAGAAGTTGTGTTGACTAATACAGAAGTTGTGTTGACTAATCAGGCCTCAACAAATTTTTTATTTCTTACTCGTCCTACTGGCGAGTGATGCCACTGTTCCACTCGTCCAGATTGGACTATCACTCGTCCCATGTATTTTAGGAAAATTAAAAATCGTCAGAATTGCACTTTAATTTATTAATAAATGCAACTATGTGGCAGCATAAACACATTAAAATATCCGCGGTGATTTCCCATTATCACGCCTGGTAATCATTCCGAAGAAAGTAAAACGGATATTATTTTATTTTGTCCCTTCGATTTATATTGGATATTTAGCTGAAATTTTCACTCGTCCGACTGGGCAAGCGACTTGGAATTTCTACTCGTCCAGATCGAAAAGTCACTCGTAAATACGAGCGGACGAGTGGATTTGTCGAGCCCTGCTAATACCGAAGTTGTGTTGACTAATACAGAGAAGTTGTGCTGACTAATACAGAAGTTGTGTTGACTAATACCGAAGTGTTGATTTCATATTATTTTTATGTACCGTGTATTCCCGGCCATAAGTCAACCTTTTTCTCATCCAGACATGTGATGTAAGTACTAGGTCTCATCCAGAAATGTGATGTAAGTACTAGGTCTCATCCAGAAATGTGATGTAAGTACTAGGTCTCATCCATAAATGTGATGTAAGTACTAGGTCTCATCCATAAATGTGATGTAAGTACTAGGTCTCATCCATAAATGTGATGTAAGTACTAGGTCTCATCCATAAATGTGATGTAAGTACTAGGTCTCATCCAGACATGTGATGTAAGTACTAGGTCTCATCCATAAATGTGATGTAAGTACTAGGTCTCATCCAGACATGTGATGTACCAGGTACTAGGTCTCATCCAGACATGTGATGTAAGTACTAGGTCTCATCCAGACATGTGATGTACCAGGTACTAGGTCTCATCCAGACATGTGATGTACCAGGTACTAGGTCTCATCCAGACATGTGATGTAAGTACTAGGTCTCATCCAGACATGTGATGTAAGTACTAGGTCTCATCCAGACATGTGATGTACCAGGTACTAGGTCTCATCCAGACATGTGGTGTACCAGGTACTAGGTCTCATCCAGACATGTGATGTACCAGGTACTAGGTCTCATCCAGACATGTGATGTACCAGGTACTAGGTCTCATCCAGACATGTGATGTACCAGGTACTAGGTCTCATCCAGACATGTGGTGTACCAGGTACTAGGTCTCATCCAGACATGTGATGTAAGTACTAGGTCGACTTGTTTCTCATCCAGACATGTGATGTAAGTACTAGGTCGACTTGTTTCTCATCCAGACATGTGATGTACCAGGTACTAGGTCGACTTGTGGCCAAGACGCAAGCACAAACAAAATTTGAAAAAAAAGCAGAGTAGTTTTTATTAATAATTTTGTTGGAAATATGTTTATTTTCTTTAATAATTGTCTTAACACAATTAGTTACACCATAAACCATAGAAAAAGCTGATATACAAACTTCATATGTCAGTGCATATTTTTATGATTTGTAATGGAATATGGTCAACCAAATATCTCAAATTGAGCCCAGTTTCAGTTGAAAATGAGAGAGAGAAAAGACTGTCCACAAAGTACCCTAGACTTATTCAAGCCAAAATTTGACCCTGGACTTATGTCCGAGATGGACTTATGACGGGAATATACTGTAGTCACGCAGCTTGTACTCTTCACTTATATATTAGATTACCTAGTTTGATATCAAATGTTAGCTACTCCCAAGAAGACAAAGACATACTTCCTGTACAATTGAATAGAAATGCAACAACTGTATAAACTCATACATACAATGTAACCTACACCACTGCATCTTAAAGTAACATTTCATACCATGTACATGTTCCATATGTTGTCACATACCTGTCCCATACATTGTCACATACCTGTCACATCCATGGTCCCATACATTGTCACCTACCTGTCACATACATTGTCACATACCTGTTCCATACATTGCCACATACATTGTCACATACACTGTCACATACATTGTCACATACCTGTCACATCCATTGTCACATACCTGTCACATCCATTGTCACATACCTGTCCCATACATTGTCACATACACTGTCACATACATTGTCACATACCTGTTCCATACATTGTCACATACATTATCACATACACTGTCACATACATTGTCACATACACTGTCACATACATTGTCACATACCTGTCCCATACATTGTCACATACACCGTCACATACATTGTCACATACCTGTTCCATACATTGCCACATACATTATCACATACACTGTCACATACATTGTCACATACCTGTCACATCCATTGTCACATACCTTTCACATCCATTGTCACATACCTGTTCCATACATTGTCCCATATATTGTCACATACCTGTCACATACATTGTCACATTCCTGTCACATACACTGTCCCATAAAGTGTCACATACATGTCACATACATTGTCACATACCTGTCCCATATATTGTCACATACCTGTCACATACATTGTCACATACCTGTCACATACATTGTCCCATACATTGTCACATACCTGTCACATACATTGTCACATACATTGTCACATACATGTCACATACATTGTCCCATACATTCTCACATACCTGTCACATCTATTGTCCCATACATTGTCACATACACTGTCACATACATTGTCGCATACCTGTCACATCCATTGTCACATACCTGTTCCATACATTGTCCCATAAAGTGTCACATACATGTCACATACATGTCACATACATTGTCCCATACATTGTCACATACCTGTCACATACATTGTCACATACCTGTCACATACATTGCCCCATACATTGTCACATACCTGTCACATACATTGTCCCATACATTGTCACATACCTGTCACATACATTGTCACATACCTGTCACATAAATTGTCACATACCTGTCACATACATTGTCCCATACATTGTCACATACCTGTCACATACATTGTCCCATACATTGTCACATACCTGTCACATACATTGTCCCATACATTGTCACATACCTGTCACATACATTGCCCCATACATTGTCACATACCTGTTCCATATGTTGTCCCTCCCCACAATCAAGTCTTCTCTTGCTGACCACACACAGTGATTGTCCTAGGTAGCTGCCATATTGAATGAGGAATCATGGGTAATGAGAGTCTCAAAGATCACTTAGCTAGTACACTGAGGAAACATCTGAAAAGGGAGATCATTCAATTAACTGATTGAATATTCTACATTTGCTTAATACTGCCATTTATTTTAAGCTTTTCGATGAAATATAGAAATTTATCAGTGAAATAAAACATGTTATTCCATTGGATGACAGCTGTGGAATAACACATTTTATTTCTCACTGCTTTGCAAGTGTGGTACCTAGCCGCTGCATGTTGATATGTTGTCAGCACAAACGTTTTCGGACTCAAGCTGTCAGTGAGGTCATGCATGACATTTTTTATGACGTCACTCATGGCTAAACACGACGTTCTAGCGCCAATTAGCACATTAGTGGCATTGTTTTCTATGATAATAACATTTTTAAAAGACTATTTTGTTTATACAAGTGAATGATCGAATAACATTACACTTATGAACAAAGAAACCTATGATTATCGCTCGTGGCTAGCTGTACTCGTGGCTAGCTGTACTTGTGGCTAGATGTACACGTGGCTAGCTGAACTTGTGGCTAGCTGTACTCATGGCTAGCTGTACTCGTGGCTAGCTGTACTTGTGGCTAGCTGTACTCATGGCTAGCTGTTCTCATGGCTATCTGTCGTCGTGGCTAGCTGTCCTCGTGGCTAGCTGTCCTCATGGCTAGCTGTACTCGTGGCTAGCTGTCCTCGTGGCTAGCTGTCCACGTGGCTAGCTGTCCTCATGGCTAGCTGTACTCGTGGCTAGCTGTCCTCATGGCTAGCTGTACTCGTGGCTAGCTGTCCTCGTGGCTAGCTGTCCACGTGGCTAGCTGTCCTCATGGCTAGCTGTACTCGTGGCTAGCTGTCCTCGTGGCTAGCTGTACTCGTGGGTGCTCGTGGCTAGCTGTCCTCGTGGCTAGCTGTCCCCGTGGCTAGCTGTACTTGTGGGTGATCATGGCTAGCTGTCCTCGTGGCTAGCTGTCTTCGTGGCTAGCTGTACTCGTGGGTGCTCGTGGCTAGCTGTCCTCATGGCTATCTGTCCTCGTGGCTATCTGTCCTCGTGGCTATCTGTCCTCGTGGCTATCTGTCCTCGTGGCTATCTGTCCTCATGGCTAGCTGTACTCGTGGCTAGCTGTACTCCTGGCTAGCTGTACTAGTGGTGAGCTGTACTCGTGGCTAGCTGTACTCGTGGTGAGCTGTACTCGTGGCTAGCTGTACTCGTGGTGAGCTGTACTTGTGGCTAGCTGTACTCGTGGTGAGCTGTACTCATGGCTAGCTGTACTTGTGGCTAGCTGTACTCGTGGTGAGCTGTACTCATGGCTAGCTGTACTCGTGGTGAGCTGTACTCATGGCTAGCTGTACTTGTGGCTAGCTGTACTCGTGGCTAGCTGTACTCGTGGCTAGCTGTACTCGTGGTGAGCTGTACTCGTGGCTAGCTGTACTCGTGGCTAGCTGTACTCGTGGCTAGCTGTCCTCGTGGCTAGCTGTCCTCATGGCTATCTGTCCTCGTGGCTAGCTGTCCTTGTGGCTAGCTGTCCTCGTGGCTAGCTGTCCTCATGGCTAGCTGTCCTCGTGGCTAGCTGTCCTCGTGGCTAGCTGTACTCGTGGGTGCTGGTGGCTAGCTGTCCTCGTGGCTAGCTGTACTCGTGGGTGCTCGTGGCTAGCTGTCCTCATGGCTATCTGTCCTCATGGCTATCTGTCCTCGTGGCTATCTGTCCTCATGGCTATCTGTCCTCGTGGCTATCTGTCCTCGTGGCTATCTGTCCTCATGGCTAGCTATCCTCATGGCTATCTGTCCTCGTGGCTAGCTGTCCTCATGGCTATCTGTCCTCGTGGCTAGCTGTCCTCGTGGCTAGCTGTCCTCGTGGCTAGCTGTCCTTGTGGCTAGCTGTACTCGTGGCTAGCTGTACTCGTGGGTGCTCGTGGCTAGCTGTCCTCATGGCTAGCTGTCCTCGTGGCTAGCTGTCCTCATGGCTAGCTGTCCTCATGGCTATCTGTCCTCATGGCTAGCTGTCCTCGTGGCTAGCTGTACTCGTGGCTAGCTGTACTCGTGGGTGCTCGTGGCTAGCTGTCCTCATGGCTAGCTGTACTCGTGGGTGCTTGTGGCTAGCTGTCCTTGTGGCTAGTTGTACTCATGGCTAGCTGTACTCATGGCTAGCTGTCCTCATGGCTAGCTGTACTCATGGCTATATACACACGTGGCTAGCTGTACTCATGGCTAATAATGCATTTAATATTCATTCGGTGAAATATAATTCGATCATTCACTGAAACAAACAAATATCTTATTTCAGAACTGAATAATTTGGTGTTGCTTAATTTTGTTCTGCAAAATTAACATTTTTAATACTTTATGATAATGGTTATAAAATCGTAAAGGTTATTGGTTCAGACGTTTGTAAATTTGTATATATAATAATACATGAAATGAATGGTCTGTGTGGTATTCATACACCATAAAGAATAAATAAGAGAAGGAGCGTGCAATGGATATGTTTCAATCAATTATATATTATACTGTATGATTGGAACAAGATTCATTATGAGATACATACAGTCCTCGCAGAAATGTTCTAATTATTCCCCCATTAAAGCTAAGTTACACGGCCATCAATATACAGAATCCCATCTCAATTGGCAAATTACACGTATTAGGAAGTAGTTTGCATGTATTAGGAAGTAGTTTGCACATATTAGAAAGTAGTTTGCACATATTAGGAAGTAGTTTGCACGTATTAGGAAGTAGTTTGCACATATTAGAAAGTAGTTTGCACATATTAGGAAGTAGTTTGCACGTATTAGGAAGTAGTTTGCACATATTAGGAAGTAGTTTGCACGTATTAGGAAGTAGTTTGTACATATTAGGAAGTAGTTTGCACGTATTAGGAAGTAGTTTGCACATATTAGGAAGTAGTTTGCAGTTGCACATATTAGGAAGTAGTTTCCATGTATTAGGAAGTAGTTTGCACGTATTATGAAGTAGTTTGCACGTATTAGGAAGTAGTTTGCACGTATTAGGAAGTAGTTTGCACGTATTAGGAAGTAGTTTGCATGTATTAGGAAGTAGTTTGCACGTATTAGGAAGTAGTTTGCACGTATTAGGAAGTAGTTTGCACGTATTAGGAAGTAGTTTGCATGTATTAGGAAGTAGTTTGCACATATTAGGAAGTAGTTTGCATGTATTAGGAAGTAGTTTGCACGTATTAGGAAGTAGTTTGCACGTATTAGGAAGTAGTTTGCACGTATTAGGAAGTAGTTTGCACGTATTAGGAAGTAGTTTGCACATATTAGGAAGCAGTTTGCATGTATTAGGAAGTAGTTTGACATTTTGTTCCCATTGGTTGGATGTTATAGAGCTTTAATCATGACAAGTACTGTACCAGGACCCAACGTGTAACTTGTAACTGTGTAAACTATAGACATAAACTGTTCATTTCATATGGCAACAATCTGTTCTAGAAATTCTTTCCAAACTCTAGTTTCTGTTCCAAGCATCGTAATTGAACCATTAGTTATCTTTAACCCATTCGGCGACATTCATCGACATCCCACTACAGCGCCATAGCGCATATGATCCTGATAGCGACTTCATCGACTCCCACTACAGCGCCATAGGCGACATCCACTACAGCGCCATAGGCGACAAATCCATAGACGACATTCATGTCCCACTACAGCGCCATAGAACATTCATCGACATCCCACTCAGCGCCATAGCGACATCCCACTACAGCGCCATAGGCGACAAATCCATAGGCGACTTTCGTCGACATCCCACTACAGCGCCATAGGCGACAGAATCCATAGACGACATCCCACTACAGCGCCATAGGCGACTTTCGTCGACATCCCACTACAGCGCCATAGGCGACTTCTCGAATCCTACAGCGCCATGGGTGTGGTTTGTTGTGGGTTGGTGGGTTGGTTTGTTGTGGTTTTCGACCATAGGCGACTTTCGTCGATATCCCACTACAGCGCCATAGGCGACTTTCGTCGACATCCCACTACAGCGCCATAGGCGACTTTCGTCGACATCCCACTACAGCGCCATAGGCGACTTTCGTCGACATCCCACTACAGCGCCATAGGCGACTTTCGTCGACATCCCACTACAGTGCCATAGGCGTGAATCCTATAGGCGACTTTCGTCGACATCCCACTACAGCGCCATAGGTGACTTTCGTCGACATCCCACTACAGCGCCATAGGCGACTTTCGTCGACATCCCTGTACAGCGCCATAGGCGACTTTTGTCGACATCCCACTACAGCGCCATAGGCGACTTTCGTCGACATCCCACTACAGCGCCATAGGTGACTTTCGTCGACATCCCACTATAGCGCCATAGGCGACTTTCGTCGACATCCAACTACAGTGCCATAGGCGATGAATCCATAGGCGACTTTCGTCGACATCCCACTATAGGTAAAATAGATTTGATTGGTCGATGGCTCTCTATATATTAACTAGTACTGGCAATGAGTATTCAAATACTCGGAATATATTAACTAGTACTGGCAATGAGTAAGCAATGAGTATTCAAATACTCGGAATATATTAACTAGTACTGGCAATGAGTATTTAAATACTCGGAATATATTAACTAGTACTGGCAATGAGTACTCGAGTATTCAAATACTCGGAATATATTAACTAGTACTGGCAATGAGTATTCAAATACTCGGAATATATTAACTAGTACTGGCAATGAGTATTTAAATACTCGGAATATATTAACTAGTACTGGCAATGAGTACTCGAGTATTCAAATACTCGGAATATATTAACTAGTACTGGCAATGAGTACTCGAGTATTCAAATACTCGGAATATATTAACTAGTACTGGCAATGAGTACTCAAATACTTGGAATATATTAACTAGTACTGGCAATGAGTACTCGAGTATTCATATACTCGGAATTGAATACTCAGAAGTATGTCTCGGAACATCGGTTAGAGAATCATAATGGAGTATTGCAATGAATACAACTACGATTTACCCAGGAGACGTCAGATGGAGAAAGCAATATTCTTTATCACACATAGTACAGTTAGGGTTCTGCTGGGAATAATGTCTTGCAGATTACTGTATATGGTTTGTTTTGCTATTTGAAAGGCTAGATCAAGCCTTGTAAGCTCACACAATGCGCTTGCACTTTATGAATATTGATTTAGTCCTGAATTCTACTCTCATGTTAGGCTTAACTCTATGGATTCTTATAGACTAGAATTAAATTTATAGGCCGGGCTCAAGTTAAACATACATAAGCAGGGCTCAAGTTAAACCTATATAGGCAGGGCTCCAGTTAAACGTATATAGGCAGGGCTCAAGTTAAATGTATATAGGCAGGGCTCAAGTTAAATGTATATAGGCAGGGCTCAAGTTAAACGCATATAGGCAGGGCTCAAGTTAAATGTATATAGGCAGGGCTCAAATTAAATGTATATAGGCAGGGCTCAAGTTAAATGTATATAGGCAGGGCTCAAGTTAAACGCATATAGGCAGGGCTCAAGTTAAACGCATATAGGCCGGGCTCAAGTTAAATGTATATAGGCAGGGCTCAAGTTAAACGAATATAGGTCGGACTCAAGTTAAACGAATATATAGGCCGGGCTCAAGTTAAACGCATATAGGCCGGGCTCAAGTTAAACATATATAGGCCGGGCTCAAGTTAAACATATATAGGCCGGGCTCAAGTTAAACGCATATAGGCCGGGCTCAAGTTAAATGTATATAGGCAGGGCTCAAGTTAAACGAATATAGGCCGGGCTCAAGTTAAACGAATATATAGGCAGGGCTCAAGTTAAACGGATATAGGCCGGGCTCAAGTTAAACATATATAGGCCGGGCTCAAGTTAAACATATATAGGTCGGGCTCAAGTTAAACATATATAGGCAGGGCTCAAGTTAAACGCATATAGGCCTGGCTCAAGTTAAACATATATAGGCAGGGCTCAAGTTAAACGTATATAGGCAGGGCTCAAGTTAAACGTATATAGGCCGGGCTCAAGTTAAATGTATATAGGCCGGGCTCAAGTTAAATGTATATAGGCCGGGCTCAAGTTAAATGTATATAGGCAGGGCTCAAGTTAAATGTATATAGGCAGGGCTCAAGTTAAATGTATATAGGCAGGGCTCAAGTTAAACGCATATAGGCAGGGCTCAAGTTAAATGTATATAGGCCGGGCTCAAATTAAATGTATATAGGCAGGGCTCAAGTTAAATGTATATAGGCAGGGCTCAAGTTAAACGCATATAGGCAGGGCTCAAGTTAAACGCATATAGGCAGGGCTCAAGTTAAACGCATATAGGCCGGGCTCAAGTTAAATGTATATAGGCAGGGCTCAAGTTAAACGAATATAGGCCGGGCTCAAGTTAAACGAATATATAGGCAGGGCTCAAGTTAAACGGATATAGGCCGGGCTCAAGTTAAACATATATAGGCCGGGCTCAAGTTAAACATATATAGGTCGGGCTCAAGTTAAACATATATAGGCAGGGCTCAAGTTAAACGCATATAGGCCGGGCTCAAGTTAAACGCATATAGGCCGGGCTCAAGTTAAACATATATAGGCAGGGCTCAAGTTAAACATATATAGGCAGGGCTCAAGTTAAACGTATATAGGCCGGGCTCAAGTTAAATGTATATAGGCCGGGCTCAAGTTAAATGTATATAGGCCGGGCTCAAGTTAAATGTATATAGGCAGGGCTCAAGTTAAACGTATATAGGCCGGGCTCAAGTTAAACGTATATAGGCCGGGCTCAAGTTAAATGTATATAGGCCGGGCCCAAGTTAAATGTACATAGGCCGGGCTCAAGTTAAATATATAGGCCGGGTTCAAGTTAAATGTATATAGGCCGGGCTCAAGTTAAATGCATATAGGCAGGGCTCAAGTTAAACGAATATAGGCCGGGCTCAAGTTAAACGAATATAGGCCGGGCTCAAGTTAAACGAATATATAGGCAGGGCTCAAGTTAAACGGATATAGGCTGGGCTCAAGTTAAACGCATATAGGCCGGGCTCAAGTTAAACATATATAGGCAGGGCTCAAGTTAAACGAATATAGGCCGGGCTCAAAAAACGAATATATAGGCAGGGCTCAAGTTAAACGGATATAGGCCGGGCTCAAGTTAAACGCATATAGGCCGGGCTCAAGTTAAATGTATATAGGCCGGGCTCAAGTTAAATGTATATAGGCAGGGCTCACGTTAAACGTATATAGGCCGGGCTCAAGTTAAACGTATATAGGCCGGGCTCAAGTTAAATGTATATAGGCCGGGCCCAAGTTAAATGTACATAGGCCGGGCTCAAGTTAAATTTGGGGGTTGTTTGTATATAGGCCGGGCTCAAGTTAAATGTATATAGGCCGGGCTCAAGTTAAATGTATATAGGCCGGGCTCAAGTTAAATGTATATAGGCCAGGCTCAAGTTAAATGTATATAGGCCGGGCTCAAGTTAAATATATATATACTGTCATGAGAAGATTTTTAGCTTAATAGGGAATCGATCCCAAGAATTTCGTGCAAAAGCGAAAATCGAGATTAATCCCTCTACGGTAACGTGCACGAGCACCAAATTCCATATACTCCGAATATTAAAAACACGTAAATTTACGGTTGTGTTCAGTTAGCCCACCTACTCCAGTTGAGGAGATATGAAAACATGAACCCAGCTTTTGAGTTCGCGTTAAAATTCCCGACCCTCAGACATTATAATATTTTATTTTATCTTACCCTCAATAATGGTCAAAAACAACCTGTCTAATATACGTTGCTTATTAGTCAGTGCCTATTAAACCTTTCATGACGTCATAACGCCGATTGTATGATGTCATAGTTATGTTCACAGATCGCATGATAAACTTCAGGTCATGAATATTCGGTAATCTTTCCTCTCTAAAACTCCTATTATCATCAGAAGATAGGATCAATACAATATTAGGTCACTGTCTAATAAATTCTAAATTAACAGGCTCGTCTCCAAAAAATCAAGGTTCGGCAGAGATTAGTCTTGTATAATTATTTTCTCCAACTCTCCGAATAAATGAAAAATTAATAAGGCAGTAACCGAATATTCTCTGTGTTATTGAATTTAAACGAGTCTTCTAAAAACAATTAAACAGAGCCTTTTGCCCTGCCTAGCTTCGATTGATTCATTTTCAAATAAGGAAACTCAAAGGGGCATTCATACATGTAGTAACTCAGCTAAGCAGAAAGTTATTTGATACAAATTTATTTTAGCTCAATTGCAAAACAAGTTCATACAACTAATAATAATCGCGCTCGAGACCACATTCCTGACTGAATCCATCACCACGAGGGAGAGAGAAGAGGGAATCCATCACCACGAGGGAGAAGAGGGAATCCATCACCATGAGGGAGAGAGAAGAGGGAATCCATCACCAAGAGGGAGAGAGAAGAGGGAATCCATCACCATGAGGGAGAGAGAAGAGGGAATCCATCACCACGAGGGAGAGAGAAGAGGGAATCCATCACCACGAGGGAGAGAGAAGAGGGAATCCATCACCACGAGGGAGAGAGAAGAGGGAATCCATCACCACGAGGGAGAGAGAAGAGGGAATCCATCACCACGAGGGAGAGAGAAGAGGGAATCCATCGCCACGAGGGAGAGAGAAGAGGGAATCCATCACCACGAGGGAGAGAGAAGAGGGAATCCATCACCACGAGGGAGAGAGAAGAGGGAATCCATCACCACGAGGGAGAGAGAAGAGGCAACGTGGAATCCATCACCACGAGGGAGAGAGAAGAGGCAACGTGGAATCCATCACCACGAGGGAGAGAGAAGAGGCAACATGGAATTTAAATGCCCTGCCTAAGAGCACAATCATAACGGCTCTAGCGGGGCTCGAACCTTTCAGGTAATATAATTGTTTAAACAAATTGTTGACGGATTAATGCCGGATGGATGTTTTGTTTAACAAATTGTTGACGGATTAATGCCGGATGGATGTTTTGTTTAACAAACTGTTGACGGATTAATGCCGGATGGATGTTTTGTTTAACAAATTGTTGACGGATTAATGCCGGATGGATGTTTTGTTTAACAAATTGTTGACGGATTAATGCCGGATGGACATTTTGTTTAACAAATTGTTGATGGATTAATGCCGGATGGATGTTTTGTTTAAACAAATTGTTGACGGATTAATGCCGGATGGATGTTTTGTTTAACAAATTGTTGACGGATTAATGCCGGATGGACATTTTGTTTAAACAAATTGTTGACGGATTAATGCCGGATGGACAATTAGGCTATAACTATCCCTTGTCACTGTATAATGTGAAATAGTAAGATACAAAGGTGTAACTCTAGAATAAGTGACCTAAATGTTCCACCAAGGAGAAGTCGCAGCCACAAGACTGTGACTTGACGGTTCAAACTCTATACCCCCTGGACACAGTCTGCTGGAACTCCACAGCCACAAAATAAAAATACAACCTACATGTATGTTATTCTCAATCTATTTTAAATCCGCTATAAAAATCCACTATATTAAATCCATTTGCAATTTATTATATCACAGTACAGTACTTCATGTCCGAGTAGTACGTGTAACAGTATTCTATATCCATTTAAAATTCAATATGGCGCTATAAATATCTGGTCTGAAGAGAAAGTTATTACACAATATATGTATCACAAATACCAATCAATTAAAACTAACTTGTTTCATTCACCAAGGTACTGAATAACAAGCGCTCTACAAACACAATTCATTGGATTCCCAAGCACCAGGAGAATAGAATGGTCCGTATCAATATTTTAAAAGCCATTACAAGGTAATTGTTGCAGCTTCTTCTAAATGTCATCCAAATTGGCAGTTGTCATAATAATTTTTTAGTTTTCCGTTCGATTAAATTCGTTCAATCAAAATTAAGAGGCAAGTGTCAAAAAATAGTGATTGGATGGTGATAAAAATCTACACCCAACGCAACCCGATATTATTATTATACAAATATATTTTAGCTCGATTGCGAAACAAGTTATTGCAACTTATATTACTCACTCTCGAGATCTCATTCCTGATTGAATCCATCCCCACGAGGGAGAGAGAAGAGGCAACGTGGAATTTAAATGCCTTGCCTAAGGGCACACTCGTAACGGCTCCAGCGAGGCTCAAACTCCGGACCTTTCGCACCTGAAGCGAACGCTCATCCACTGCGCTATCACGACTTCCACCCGATACAACAAAACTGCATTACTATGAAACAGTTGCTGCAACGGAACAGACAATTATCAACATGCAGCTTCATTGAAATAGTAGGTATTGTTGTATCACATGTATTGTTGTATCAATGCATTCTCATGTATTGTTGTATCAATGCATTCTCATGTATTGTTGTATCAATGCATTCTCATGTATTGTTGTATCAATGCATTCTCATGTATTGTTGTATCAATGCATTCTCATGTATTGTTGTATCAATGCATTCTCATGTTTTGTTGTATCAATGCATTCTCATGTATTGTTGTATCAATGCATTCTCATGTATTGTTGTATCAATGCAGTCTCATGTATTGTTGTATCAATGCATTCTCATGTATTGTTGTATCAATGCAGTTTCATGTTTTGTTGTATCAATGCAGTCTCATGTTGTATCAATGCATTCTCATGTATTGTTGTATCAATGCATTCTCATGTATTGTTGTATCAATGCATTCTCATGTATTGTTGTATCAATGCAGTCTCACGTTTTGTTGTATCAATGCAGTCTCATGTTGTATCAATGCATTCTCATGTATTGTTGTATCAATGCATTCTCATGTATTGTTGTATCAATGCAGTCTCACGTTTTGTTGTATTAATGCAGTCTCATGTTGTATCAATGCATTCTCATGTATTGTTGTATCAATGCATTCTCATGTATTGTTGTATCAATGCATTCTCATGTATTGTTGTATCAATGCATTCTCATGTATTGTTGTATCAATGCATTCTCATGTATTGTTGTATCAATGCATTCTCATGTTGTATCAATGCATTCTCATGTATTGTTGTATCAATGCATTCTCATGTATTGTTGTATCAATGCATTCTCATGTATTGTTGTATCAATGCATTCTCATGTTGTATCAATGCATTCTCGTGTTGTATCAATGCATTCTCATGTACTGTTGTATCAATGCATTCTCATGTATTGTTGTATCAATGCAGTCTCATGTATTGTTGTATCAATGCAGTCTCATGTATTGTTGTATCAATGCATTCTCACGTTGTATCAATGCATTCTCATGTATTGTTGTATCAATGCATTCTCATGTTGTATCAATGCATTCTCATGTATTGTTGTATCAATGCATTCTCATGTATTGTTGTATCAATGCATTATCATGTATTGTTGTATCAATGCAGTCTCATGTTGTATCAATGCATTCTCATGTTGTATCAATGCATTCTCGTGTATTGTTGTATAAATGCATTCTCATGTATTGTTGTATCAATGCATTCTCATGTATTGTTGTATCAATGCAGTCTCGTGTTGTATCAATGCATTCTCGTGTTGTATCAATGCATTCTCATGTTGTATCAATGCATTCTCATGCTGTATCAATGCATTCTCATGTATTGTTGTATCAATGCATTCTCATGTATTGTTGTATCAATGCATTCTCATGTTTTGTTGTATCAATGCATTCTCATGTATTGTTGTATCAATGCATTCTCATGTATTGTTGTATCAATGCATTCTCATGTATTGTTGTATCAATGCAGTCTCGTGTTGTATCAATGCATTCTCGTGTTGTATCAATGCATTCTCGTGTTGTATCAATGCATTCTCGTGTTGTATCAATGCATTCTCGTGTTGTATCAATGCATTCTCATGTTGTATCAATGCATTCTCATGTATTGTTGTATCAATGCATTCTCATGTATTGTTGTATCAATGCATTCTCGTGTTGTATCAATGCATTCTCATGTATTGTTGTATCAATGCATTCTCATGTATTGTTGTATCAATGCAGTCTCATGTATTGTTGTATCAATGCATTCTCATGTTGTATCAATGCATTCTCATGCTGTATCAATGCATTCTCATGTTGTATCAATGCAGTCTCATGTTGTATCAATGCATCTCATGTTGTATCAATGTATTCGCATGTATTGTTGTATCAATGCATTCTCATGTATTGTTGTATCAATGCATTCTCATGTATTGTTGTATCAATGCATTCTCATGTATTGTTGTATCAATGCATTCTCATGTATTGTTGTATCAATGCATTCTCATGTATTGTTGTATCAATGCATTCTCATGTATTGTTGTATCAATGCATTCTCATGTTTTGTTGTATCAATGCATTCTCATGTATTGTTGTATCAATGTATTCGCATGTATTGTTGTATCAATGCATTCTCATGTTTTGTTGCATCAATTGTCCACAGTAGAAACCAGTTGTTGTATCAGGTTGCACAGGGTGATTTAACACTTCAATATATCACAGAGCATATAATCAGTACTGGTAAATCCAATTACACATTTAGTTCCACTACAGTTCCTGCAATCAAAATCAAGTTGCTTTCCTGAAATTAAGACAGATAGATAAGTCCACCATTACCCTAATCAATATACTGCTAATAAGAGAAATGCTGTGGGCGGCCTTTGGGCGAGATCTAGTCCATTGTATGTGTAACTATATCATCCAGGATATAGTGAGCCAGACCACAGAAATAACAGACTCTCATATAGCATCCCCCTAGGCCTTCTGTCTTGCACAAAAATAGAACTATCTTAGTTTAAATTCAGGAAATTTTCCAACTGGGAAATTGTGAAAGCTATACCACACTTTACAGTAATTACTGAAATTAAAGAAAACAATAGGGTTACATACACTCACTCCCCTTACTTTGCTCAACTGACACAGGTCTACGTTTTTGATGGATTGACAATAAGCTGCCATTAGTGACCTAGTTGTTTGATGGATTGATGTCAATCTGCTATAGTGACCTAGTTGTTTGATGTATTGATGTCAATCTGCCATAGTGACCTAGTTGTTTGATATATTGATGTCAATCTGCTATAGTGACCTAGTTGTTTGATATATTGATGTCAATCTGCCATAGTGACCTAGTTGTTTGATGGATTAATGACAATCTGCTATAGTGACCTAGTTGTTTGGTGGATTAATGACAATCTGCTATAGTGACCTAGTTGTTTGGTGGATTAATGACAATCTGCTATAGTGACCTAGTTGTTTGATGGATTAATGACAATCTGCTATAGTGACCTAGTTGTTTGATGGATTAATGACAATCTGCTATAGTGACCTAGTTGTGTGATGGATTAATGACAATCTGCTATAGTGACCTAGTTGTTTGGTGGATTAATGACAATCTGCTATAGTGACCTAGTTGTTTGGTGGATTAATGACAATCTGCTATAGTGACCTAGTTGTTTGATGGATTAATGACAATCTGCTATAGTGACCTAGTTGTGTGATGGATTAATGACAATATGCCATAGTGACCTAGTTGTTTGATGGATTAATGACAATCTGCTATAGTGACCTAGTTGTTTGGTGGATTAATGACAATCTGCTATAGTGACCTAGTTGTTTAATGAATTAATGACAATCTGCTATAGTGACCTAGTTGTTTGATGGATTAATGACAATCTGCCATAGTGACCTAGTTGTTTGATGGATTAATGACAATCTGCTATAGTGACCTAGTTGTTTAATGAATTAATGACAATCTGCTATAGTGACCTAGTCGTTTGATGGATTAATAACAATCTGCTATAGTGACCTACTTATTTGATGGATGTTAAAAGGACATAGTAACCTAATTCCTTTGAGACACCTGCGGTAAAACTTGATGTTGGAATGTAATAAAATGCCTATCATATGGAATGTCATATGGAAACAATTAACCCAGAACTCTGAATTACAATCTTCCTGGAAACAGTTGGTTACATTACAGTGTTTACTAAGATGGTGGTATATAAATATTTCACTAAGAAATCATGTGCCAGGTCTCTAATCACGACAATCATACATGTACATTGTAAAATTGCAAAAGGAGTTTCATAAAACATAGTATGAAATCACAACGAGTGGAAGATCATCCTTTTTATCACATTACTACGGTAACAATAAATTTGAAAAAGAAACTTTTCTGCTTGCCTGTATTATAACTTTAAGCCAAATATTACATCTCAAGGAAATCAGTAAGGTGCATTTGTAAACTGTAGTAAATAGGCAAGGAAATCAGTAAGGTGCGTTTGTAAGCTGTAGTAAATAGGCAAGGAAATCAGTACGGTGCATTTGTAAGCTGTAGTAAATAGGCAAGGAAATCAGTAAGGTGCATTTGTAAGCTGTAGTAAATAGGCAAGGAAATCAGTAAGGTGCATTTGTAAGCTGTAGTAAATAGGCAAGGAAATCAGTAAGGTGCGTTTGTAAGCTGTAGTAAATAGGCAAGGAAATCAGTACGGTGCATTTGTAAGCTGTAGTAAATAGGCAAGGAAATCAGTAAGGTGCATTTGTAAGCTGTAGTAAATAGGCAAGGAAATCAGTAAGGTGCATTTGTAAGCTGTAGTAAATAGGCATGGAAATCAGTAAGGTGCGTTTGTAAGCTGTAGTAAATAGGCAAGGAAATCAGTACGGTGCATTTGTAAGCTGTAGTAAATAGGCAAGGAAATCAGTAAGGTGCATTTGTAAGCTGTAGTAAATAGGCAAGGAAATCAGTAAGGTGCATTTGTAAGCTGTAGTAAATAGGCCCCTGATAATCAAACAAACAAGTACACGCAAAATATTGACACAACACTATTAATAACTGTATAACACTAGTGCATATTTAACATTTTATTGATTTTCAACAGCATCTTGTTTCTGCTATTGTTGGATGTTTCTGCTATTGTCTGCTGTTTCTGCTATTGTCTGATGTTTCTGCTATTGTTGTCTGATGTTTCTGCTATTGTCTGATGTTTCTGCTATTGTCTGATGTTTCTGCTATTGTCTGATGTTTCTGCTATTGTTGTCTGATGTTTCTGCTATTGTCTGATGTTTCTGCTATTATCTGATGTTTCTGCTATTGTCTGATGTTTCTGCTGATGTTTCTGCTATTGTCTGATGTTTCTGCTATTGTTGTCTGATGTTTCTGCTATTGTCTGATGTTTCTGCTATTGTCTGATGTTTCTGCTATTATCTGATGTTTTTGCTATTATCTGATGTTTCTGCTATTGTCTGATGTTTCTGCTGATGTTTCTGCTATTATCTGATGTTTCTGCTATTGTCTGATGTTTCTGCTATTGTCTGATGTTTCTGCTATTGTCTGATGTTTCTGCTATTGTCTGATGTTTCTGCTATTATCTGATGTTTCTGCTATTATCTGATGTTTCTGCTATTGTCTGATGTTTCTGCTATTATCTGATGTTTCTGCTATTGTCTGATGTTTCTGCTATTATCTGATGTTTCTGCTATTATCTGATGTTTCTGCTATTGTCTGATTTTCTGCTATTATCTGATGTTTCTGCTATTGTCTGATGGTTCTGCTATTATCTGATGTTTCTGCTATTGTCTGATGTTTCTGCTATTATCTGATGTTTCTGCTATTGTCTGATGTTTCTGCTATTGTTGTCTGATGTTTCTGCTATTGTCTGATGTTTCTGCTATTATCTGATGTTTCTGCTATTGTTGTCTGATGTTTCTGCTATTGTCTGATGTTTCTGCTATTGTCTGATGTTTCTGCTATTGTCTGATGTTTCTGCTATTATCTGATGTTTCTGCTATTGTTGTCTGATGTTTCTGCTATTGTCTGATGTTTCTGCTGATGTTTCTGCTATTATCTGATGTTTCTGCTATTGTCTGATGTTTCTGCTATTGTCTGATGTTTCTGCTGATGTTTCTGCTATTATCTGATGTTTCTGCTATTATCTGATGTTTCTGCTATTGTCTGATGGTTCTGCTATTGTCTGATGTTTCTGCTATTGTCTGATGTTTCTGCTATTATCTGATGTTTCTGCTATTATCTGATGTTTCTGCTATTGTCTTATGTTTCTGCTATTGTCTGATGTTTCTGCTGATGTTTCTGCTATTGTCTGATGTTTCTGCTGATGTTTCTGCTATTGTCTGATGTTTCTGCTATTGTCTGATGTTTCTGCTATTATCTGATGTTTCTGCTATTGTCTGATGTTTCTGCTATTATCTGATGTTTCTGCTATTGTCTGATGGTTCTGCTATTATCTGATGTTTCTGCTATTGTCTGATGTTTCTGCTATTATCTGATGTTTCTGCTATTGTCTGATGTTTCTGCTATTATCTGATGTTTCTGCTATTGTCTGATGTTTCTGCTATTATCTGATGTTTCTGCTATTATCTGATGTTTCTGCTATTATCTGATGTTTCTGCTATTATCTGATGTTTCTGCTATTGTCTGATGTTTCTGCTATTATCTGATGTTTCTGCTATTGTCTGATGTTTCTGCTATTATCTGATGTTTCTGCTATTGTCTGATGTTTCTGCTATTATCTGATGTTTCTGCTATTGTCTGATGTTTCTGCTATTATCTGATGTTTCTGCTATTGTCTGATGTTTCTGCTATTATCTGATGTTTCTGCTATTGTCTGATGTTTCTGCTATTGTCTTATGTTTCTGCTTGTCTGATGTTTCTGCTGATGTTTCTGCTATTGTCTGATGTTTCTGCTATTATCTGATGTTTCTGCTATTGTCTGATGTTTCTGCTATTATCTGATGTTTCTGCTATTGTCTGATGTTTCTGCTGATGTTTCTGCTATTGTCTGATGTTTCTGCTGATGTTTCTGCTATTATCTGATGTTTCTGCTATTGTCTGATGTTTCTGCTATTATCTGATGTTTCTGCTGATGTTTCTGCTATTGTCTGATGTTTCTGCTATTGTCTGATGTTTCTGCTATTGTCTGATGTTTCTGCTATTATCTGATGTTTCTGCTATTGTCTGATGTTTCTGCTATTGTCTGATGTTTCTGCTATTATCTGATGTTTCTGCTATTATCTGATGTTTCTGCTATTATCTGATGTTTCTGCTATTGTCTGATGTTTCTGCTATTATCTGATGTTTCTGCTATTGTCTGATGGTTCTGCTATTGTCTGATGTTTCTGCTATTGTCTGATGTTTCTGCTATTATCTGATGTTTCTGCTATTGTCTGATGTTTCTGCTATTGTCTGATGTTTCTGCTATTGTCTGATGTTTCTGCTATTATCTGATGTTTCTGCTATTGTCTGATGTTTCTGCTCTTATCTGATGTTTCTGCTATTGTCTGATGTTTCTGCTGATGTTTCTGCTATTGTCTGATGTTTCTGCTGATGTTTCTGCTATTATCTGATGTTTCTGCTATTGTCTGATGTTTCTGCTATTATCTGATGTTTCTGCTGATGTTTCTGCTATTGTCTGATGTTTCTGCTATTGTCTGATGTTTCTGCTATTGTCTGATGTTTCTGCTATTGTCTGATGGTTCTGCTATTGTATTGTCTGATGTTTCTGCTATTATCTGATGTTTCTGCTATTGTCTGATGTTTCTGCTATTGTCTGATGTTTCTGCTATTGTCTGATGTTTCTGCTATTATCTGATGTTTCTGCTATTGTCTGATGTTTCTGCTATTGTTGTCTGATGTTTCTGCTATTGTCTGATGTTTCTGCTATTGTCTGATGTTTCTGCTATTGTCTGATGTTTCTGCTATTGTCTGATGTTTCTGCTATTGTCTGATGTTTCTGCTATTATCTGATGTTTCTGCTATTGTCTGATGTTTCTGCTATTGTCTGATGTGTCTGCTATTGTCTGATGTTTCTGCTATTGTCTGATGTTTCTGCTATTATCTGATGTTTCTGCTAGTATCTGATGTTTCTGCTATTATCTGATGTTTCTGCTATTGTCTGATGGTTCTGCTATTATCTGATGTTTCTGTTATTGTCTGATGTTTCTGCTATTGTCTGATGTTTCTGCTATTGTCTGATGTTTCTGCTATTGTCTGATGTTTCTGCTATTATCTGATGTTTCTGCTATTGTCTGATGTTTCTGCTATTGTCTGATGTTTCTACTATTGTCTGATGTTTCTGCTATTGTCTGATGTTTCTGCTATTGTCTGATGTTTCTGCTATTATCTGATGTTTCTGCTATTGTCTGATGTTTCTGCTATTATCTGATGTTTCTGCTATTATCTGATGTTTCTGCTATTGTCTGATGTTTCTGCTATTATCTGATGTTTCTGCTATTGTCTGATGTTTCTGCTATTATCTGATGTTTCTGCTATTATCTGATGTTTCTGCTATTGTCTTATGTTTCTGCTATTATCTGATGTTTCTGCTATTGTCTGATGGTTCTGCTATTGTCTGATGTTTCTGCTATTGTCTGATGTTTCTGCTATTATCTGATGTTTCTGCTATTGTCTGATGTTTCTGCTATTGTCTGATGTTTCTGCTATTATCTGATGTTTCTGCTATTGTCTGATGTTTCTGCTATTGTCTGATGTTTCTGCTATTGTCTGATGTTTCTGCTATTATCTGATGTTTCTGCTATTATCTGATGTTTCTGCTATTGTCTGATGGTTCTGCTATTGTCTGATGTTTCTGCTATTGTCTGATGTTCTGCTGATGTTTCTGCTATTATCTGATGTTTCTGCTATTGTCTGATGTTTCTGCTATTATCTGATGTTTCTGCTATTGTCTGATGTTTCTGCTATTGTCTGATGTTTCTGCTATTGTCTGATGTTTCTGCTATTGTCTGATGTTTCTGCTATTGTCTGATGTTTCTGCTATTATCTGATGTTTCTGCTATTATCTGATGTTTCTGCTATTGTCTGATGTTTCTGCTATTGTCTGATGTTTCTGCTATTATCTGATGTTTCTGCTATTGTTCTGATGGTTCTGCTATTGTCTGATGTTTCTGCTATTGTCTGATGTTTCTGCTATTATCTGATGTTTCTGCTATTGTCTGATGTTTCTGCTATTGTCTGATGTTTCTGCTATTATCTGATGTTTCTGCTATTGTCTGATGTTTCTGCTATTGTCTGATGTTTCTGCTATTGTCTGATGTTTCTGCTATTATCTGATGTTTCTGCTATTGTCTGATGTTTCTGCTATTGTCTGATGTTTCTGCTATTGTCTGATGTTTCTGCTATTGTCTGATGTTTCTGATGTTTCTGCTATTATCTGATGTTTCTGCTATTGTCTGATGTTTCTGCTATTATCTGATGTTTCTGCTATTATCTGATGTTTCTGCTATTGTCTGATGTTTCTGCTATTGTCTGATGTTTCTGCTGATGTTTCTGCTATTGTCTGATGTTTCTGCTATTGTCTGATGTTTCTGCTATTGTCTGATGTTTCTGCTATTGTCTGATGTTTCTGCTATTGTCTGATGTTTCTGCTATTATCTGATGGTTCTGCTGTCTGATGTTTCTGCTATTATCTGATGTTTCTGCTATTATCTGATGTTTCTGCTATTGTCTGATGTTTCTGCTATTGTCTGATGTTTCTGCTATTGTCTGATGTTTCTGCTATTATCTGATGGTGCTGCTATTATCTGATGTTTCTGCAATTGTCTGATGGTGCTGCTATTGTCTGATGTTTCTGCTATTGTCTGATGTTTCTGCTATTGTCTGATGTTTCTGCTATTATCTGATGGTGCTGCTATTATCTGATGTTTCTGCAATTGTCTGATGTGCTGCTATTATCTGATGTTTCTGCTATTATCTGATGTTTCTGCAATTGTCTGATGTTTCTGCTATTATCTGATGTTTCTGCTATTGTCTGATGTTTCTGCAATTGTCTGATGTTTCTGCTATTGTCTGATGTTTCTGCTATTGTCTGATGTTTCTGCTATTATCTGATGTTTCTGCTATTGTCTGATGTTTCTGCTATTATCTGATGTTTCTGCTATTGTCTGATGTTTCTGCTATTATCTGATGTTTCTGCTATTGTCTGATGTTTCTGCTATTATCTGATGTTTCTGCTATTGTCTGATGTTTCTGCTATTGTCTGATGTTTCTGCTATTGTCTGATGTTTCTGCTATTATCTGATGTTTCTGCTATTGTCTGATGTTTCTGCTATTATCTGATGTTTCTGCTATTGTCTGATGTTTCTGCTGATGTTTCTGCTATTGTCTGATGTTTCTGCTGATGTTTCTGCTATTATCTGATGTTTCTGCTATTGTCTGATGTTTCTGCTATTATCTGATGTTTCTGCTGATGTTTCTGCTATTGTCTGATGTTTCTGCTATTGTCTGATGTTTCTGCTATTGTCTGATGTTTCTGCTATTATCTGATGTTTCTGCTATTGTCTGATGTTTCTGCTATTGTCTGATGTTTCTGCTATTATCTGATGTTTCTGCTATTATCTGATGTTTCTGCTATTATCTGATGTTTCTGCTATTGTCTGATGTCTGCTATTTCTGATGTTTCTGCTATTGTCTGATGTTTCTGCTATTGTCTGATGTTTCTACTATTATCTGATGTTTCTGCTATTGTCTGATGTTTCTGCTATTGTCTGATGTTTCTGCTATTGTCTGATGTTTCTGCTATTATCTGATGTTTCTGCTAGTATCTGATGTTTCTGCTATTATCTGATGTTTCTGCTATTGTCTGATGGTTCTGCTATTGTCTGATGTTTCTGCTATTGTCTGATGTTTCTGCTATTGTCTGATGTTTCTGCTATTGTCTGATGTTTCTGCTGATGTTTCTACTATTGTCTGATGTTTCTGCTATTGTCTGATGTTTCTGCTATTATCTGATGTTTCTGCTATTGTCTGATGTTTCTGCTATTGTCTGATGTTTCTGCTATTGTCTGATGGTTCTGCTATTATCTGATGGTTCTGCTATTATCTGATGTTTCTGCTATTATCTGATGTTTCTGCTATTGTCTGATGTTTCTGCTATTGTCTGATGTTTCTGCTATTGTCTGATGGGTCTGCTATTGTCTGATGTTTCTGCTATTGTCTGATGTGTATGCTATTGTCTGATGTTTCTGCTATTATCTGATGGTTCTGCTGTCTGATGTTTCTGCTATTATCTGATGGTTCTGCTATTATCTGATGTTTCTGCTATTGTCTGATGTTTCTGCTATTGTCTGATGTTTCTGCTATTGTCTGATGTTTCTGCTATTATCTGATGGTGCTGCTATTATCTGATGTTTCTGCAATTGTCTGATGGTGCTGCTATTGTCTGATGTTTCTGCTATTGTCTGATGTTTCTGCTATTGTCTGATGTTTCTGCTATTATCTGATGGTGCTGCTATTATCTGATGTTTCTGCAATTGTCTGATGGTGCTGCTATTATCTGATGTTTCTGCTATTATCTGATGTTTCTGCAATTGTCTGATGTTTCTGCTAGTATCTGATGGTGCTGCTATTATCTGATGTTTCTGCAATTGTCTGATGTTTCTGCAATTGTCTGATGTTTCTGCTATTGTCTGATGTTTCTGCAATTGTCTGATGGTGCTGCTATTATCTGATGTTTCTGCAATTGTCTGATGTTTCTGCTATTATCTGATGTTTCTGCTATTGTCTGATGTTTCTGCTATTATCTGATGTTTCTGCTATTGTCTGATGTTTCTGCTATTGTCTGATGTTTCTGCTATTATCTGATGTTTCTGCTATTATCTGATGTTTCTGCTATTATCTGATGTTTCTGCTATTGTCTTATGTTTCTGCTATTGTCTGATGTTTCTGCTATTGTCTGATGTTTCTGCTATTATCTGATGTTTCTGCTATTGTCTGATGTTTCTGCTATTATCTGATGTTTCTGCTATTGTCTGATGTTTCTGCTGATGTTTCTGCTATTGTCTGATGTTTCTGCTGATGTTTCTGCTATTATCTGATGTTTCTGCTATTGTCTGATGTTTCTGCTATTATCTGATGTTTCTGCTGATGTTTCTGCTATTGTCTGATGTTTCTGCTATTGTCTGATGTTTCTGCTATTATCTGATGTTTCTGCTATTGTCTGATGGTGCTGCTATTATCTGATGTTTCTGCTATTGTCTGATGTTTCTGCTATTGTCTGATGTTTCTGCTATTGTCTGATGTTTCTACTATTATCTGATGTTTCTGCTATTGTCTGATGTTTCTGCTATTGTCTGATGTTTCTGCTATTGTCTGATGTTTCTGCTATTATCTGATGTTTCTGCTAGTATCTGATGTTTCTGCTATTATCTGATGTTTCTGCTATTGTCTGATGGTTCTGCTATTGTCTGATGTTTCTGCTATTGTCTGATGTTTCTGCTATTGTCTGATG
>CM026394.1:27564458-27642953 GCA_014843695.1 Archivesica marissinica
TACCAGGGATGTAGATATACCAGGGATGTAGATATACCAGGCATGTAGATATACCAGGGATGTAGATATACCAGGGATGTAGATATACCAGGGATGTAGATATACCAGGCATGTAGATATACCAGGGATGTAGATATACCAGGGATGTAGATATACCAGGCATGTAGATATACCAGGCATGTAGATATACCAGGCATGTAGATATACCAGGGATGTAGATATACCAGGGATGTAGATATACCAGGGATGTAGATATACCAGGGATGTAGATATACCAGGCATGTAGATATACCAGGCATGTAGATATACCAGGCATGTAGATATACCGGCATGTAGAATACCAGGGATGTAGATATACCAGGGATGTAGATATACCAGGGATGTAGATATACCAGGGATGTAGATATACCAGGCATGTAGATATACCAGGCATGTAGATATACCAGGGATGTAGATATACCAGGGATGTAGATATACCAGGGATGTAGATATACCAGGGATGTAGATATACCGGGGATGTAGATATACCGGGGATGTAGATATACCAGGGATGTAGATATACCGGGGATGTAGATATACCGGGCATGTAGATATACCGGGCATGTAGATATACCAGGGATGTAGATATACCAGGGATGTAGATATACCGGGCATGTAGATATACCGGGGATGTAGATATACCAGGGATGTAGATATACCAGGGATGTAGATATACCAGGGATGTAGATATACCAGGGATGTAGATATACCAGGGATGTAGATATACCAGGCATGTAGATATACCAGGGATGTAGATATACCAGGCATGTAGATATACCAGGGATGTAGATATACCAGGGATGTAGATATACCAGGGATGTAGATATACCAGGGATGTAGATATACCAGGGATGTAGATATACCAGGGATGTAGATATACCAGGCATGTAGATATACCAGGGATGTAGATATACCAGGGATGTAGATATACCAGGGATGTAGATATACCAGGGATGTAGATATACCAGGGATGTAGATATACCAGGCATGTAGATATACCAGGCATGTAGATATACCAGGGATGTAGATATACCAGGCATGTAGATATACCAGGGATGTAGATATACCAGGGATGTAGATATACCAGGCATGTAGATATACCAGGGATGTAGATATACCAGGCATGTAGATATACCAGGGATGTAGATATACCAGGCATGTAGATATACCAGGCATGTAGATATACCAGGGATGTAGATATACCAGGGATGTAGATATACCAGGGATGTAGATATACCAGGGATGTAGATATACCAGGCATGTAGATATACCAGGCATGTAGATATACCAGGGATGTAGATATACCAGGCATGTAGATATACCAGGCATGTAGATATACCAGGGATGTAGATATACCAGGGATGTAGATATACCAGGGATGTAGATATACCAGGCATGTAGATATACCAGGCATGTAGATATACCAGGGATGTAGATATACCAGGGATGTAGATATACCAGGGATGTAGATATACCAGGGATGTAGATATACCAGGGATGTAGATATACCAGGCATGTAGATATACCAGGGATGTAGATATACCAGGGATGTAGATATACCAGGGATGTAGATATACCAGGGATGTAGATATACCAGGGATGTAGATATACCAGGGATGTAGATATACCAGGGATGTAGATATACCAGGGATGTAGATATACCAGGCATGTAGATATACCAGGGATGTAGATATACCAGGGATGTAGATATACCAGGGATGTAGATATACCAGGGATGTAGATATACCAGGGATGTAGATATACCAGGCATGTAGATATACCAGGGATGTAGATATACCAGGGATGTAGATATACCAGGGATGTAGATATACCAGGGATGTAGATATACCAGGGATGTAGATATACCAGGGATGTAGATATACCAGGGATGTAGATATACCAGGGATGTAGATATACCAGGGATGAGTCTGTAATAAAGCGACATCGCTGGCTTTTCTGTTACCTCCCTTGGCAGATAAAGTCAGATTCATCCCGAATATGCATATCGGTCCTTTTAGTTGGAATCATTTGTTCATACTATTATTCCCAAACGCCAACCTGCCAACCTAACGCCAACCGTTTATATACGTAATGTTAATGACGTTATAATAACGTTCACATATTCGCCTAACTATTCCCTAATCAGATGTTGCTGTATGATAATTATGGGTTTATCGAAATTATGTCAATTAATTGATAACAAATCCGTACAGATAATACAGATAAGTACCCATTGGATATACTGTATGATATATGTCAAGATATAGTACTTTATTAATGATAAGATGAGAAAGTGGATAGAAATTAATAGCATGTTGTGCAAAGAAAACAGCGATAAAAACAGAGGAATCCATGCATTTAAGAGAACCTATATACTTTTGAGGAGTATTCAGGGGCAGTAACTGACCAATGTCTCTCGTTGGCGCGTATTCGGTATATTGCACAAACGTCCATACAATAAACACCACTAATAATCGTCTAGAGACGCCGCATTAAGTAACCATGTTGTAAACAAACGTTTAATAAAAACAATAATCATTAGACGTAGATGCTGTTCATATTGTCTGCATTGTTATACATCGTTATTATAAAAAAATGCTTAGAAAATTAATGAAGCCTTTAACGTGTAGTTTTCACTATAATATATTTTTGTATAAGTTTAAAGTTTATTTATTTTACAACGATTGCGAAGCAAGTTCTAACAACTTATATTAATCACTCTCGTTGGCGCGGATGAAAGCGTAAATGTGGTCATTCGTGTGGGAGGAAACCGGAGTACCCGGAGAAAACCCACCTGCCCGATCTGGCGACCACCGTACCATCTCACATACTTCTCGGCTTATATTTTTGTAATTTGCTATTAAACATTGCATATGTTTTCGTTCAATAAAATGTTATATATTATTTACGCCTTACGTCAATGTTGTTTCGAGAGTTTGTGTAAGTGCACAGTGCGGGAACAACGGTTCATCCGAAGCTTACACGTGTTAAACCCTACCATTGGAGTCCAATTCATTCGTGTGAGGAAGTGGCCCCCGTGACAGAGTTGTTACTGTCGTTGACTTACCCCTCACCGTTGGTTCGAATCCAACTGGGGGTCTCGGATTATTTCGTGCGAGGAAGCCATCCAGCTGGCTTGCGGACGGTCCGTAGTTCTACTCGTGTGCCGCCCAAGTCTGACATACCGTCTTGCTCCATCAATAATAGTTGGAAAGTCACCATATTACCTACGCTGAGCGACGTTAAACCCCCAAAACGAACATTCATGTGCCGATGCTATCCAGCTGGAGTGCGGTCGAAGGTTCTACCCGGGTACCCTGGATCCGTCCAGGAAACACTGCTCCGAGGAACATCTGGAGTCTTCCTGCACGACATGAAGCTGGAAAGTCACTAAATACCTTCAACCGTTTGTGCCAGTGGTTTACACATTGAACTGCGAATCCATGAGTTCGATCCCCGATGCATTCATACTAATTGCAACATTCTTTCGGATGGGACAATACACCGAGTTCTTGCATATCGGTGCTATACACCGGGCATGTAAAAGAACCAGGGAGGCTCCAGCAATTGACTCGTCTTCTGTATCTTGCATATCCTCCAAAATTGTTTTAATGAATACTATACTTCTGGGGGCGTCGCCCCGAAGTTGCGGTGGCGACGATAAATAAACGCTTAATAATAATAAAATACTCTCAATTCAAAAAATACTTCCTTAAACCATACATAGCACATTGCTATATGTAGTGTATTTTCAGACGGTGGCCGAGTTAGTTCAGTTTAAAAAAATACTTCCTTAAACCATACAGAGCACATTGCTATAGTGTATTTGCAGACGGTGGCCGAGTAAATTCAGTTTAAAAAATACTTCCTTAAACAATACAGAGCACATTGCTATATGTAATGCATTTGTAGACGGTAGCTGAGTGCATTCAATTTAAAAAATACTTCCTTAAGCCTTCTATGCCTGTGCTAGCTGCGTGCATTCAATTTAAAAAATACTTCCTTAAGCATTCTATGCCTGTGCTAGCTGCGTGCATTCAATTACAAACAAATAATTGATAGAGCAAGACGAGAACCCGGATATAATTATTATTTTATAATAGTAGTATGTAGTGTCGCAAACTCTCCTTTTTCTTCTCGTAATAATATGTCTCGGTTGCTACGGCTCTTACCAGGGTCTATCCTATTGTAGACTCGCTGGAGTTGTCTAGGGGGTTTCTTCGTTATTATATGTATTACTGATAACTCAACACAGTATTACATTTCTTCTATATAATATCTTGTTTAAATTGGCATCAGAAATATCCATATATATATAATCAGTGATCTATATATATATACATCGTATCATTAAAAGCTTATTTAACAATCCATTTGTGTGAGCCGACTATGCGCTTACACAGTATATTTAACATCCAATCTTTCTAATCCGTCATTACTCAATATCACTATAATCTAATCACTGTTTCTGATTAGATTAACTTTTAATCACCTGGTATGGTTCGCCGAAACTCTCTGTTTCTTCTATGGCTGAACAATTTAATTATTCGACAAATCTTTATAAGTTATATTTCTTATAATGTCCATAATATCTAAGTTTCATAAATACAGTTTATATGTTCTATATACTAGATTGAGATCACGACCTTTCTCGCTCCTGGAGTTAGGCTCTAGTGTGTCTGATCTATGTTAATAAAATCCATTTCTTATATACATGATTGAATCAGTGTATATATGATATAACAATTCCTAAAACATCTGTTATTCCTAAACATCTGTTATGTTATCTAATATTACACCATCAAACCAGTTCGGTGCCTTTGTATTACATAACTGGACACCTGCAACCACGGCCTTGTTATCTAATATTACACCATCAAACCAGTTCGGTGCCTTTGTATTACATAACTGGACACCTGCAACCACGGCCTTGATAAACTGAGATTAGGCCTAACATCTTAAGTCATTTCCCGCGCGAAGCGAGATTGATAATTTTAGGCGCGAAAATAATAGCAGACGATTATGCATAATACAAATATATATATTACATGGTAAACATTTGGCCATATATAGAAACAGTTTAATGTATTTATATAATACATTACTATTTATATATAACAATAATAAACATTTCGTGCAAATTGGGGTTTTGCACAGTAGCCTATTCGCATGGCAGCTTCAATTGGGGCATACTTATCTTTACATATATAATATGTTTATATGTTTAGTTAACATAGTTTATACAAATTTATTTAGAATACCGACACAGTCTCTTATAACCCTTCTGATGGTAATGCATGTGCTATATTGTGATACAACGTTGGATGTCCGATTAGCGCAGTGGTCTTACCAATACAATCCGGGTTCGATCCTCAGACCGGGAAGTTTGTGAGATGGTACGGTTGTCGCCAGATCGGACAGGTGGGTTTTCTCCGGGTACCCTGGCTTCCTCCCACACGAATAACCACATATACGCTTTCATCCGCGCCAACGAGAGTGATTAATCGCAATCGTTGTAAAATAAATAAAGTTGAAACTTAAATTACTGAGTTTGCTTTATACCGTACACTTAAATGAAGCAGAGGAGACTCAGGAATGGGTGTGTCTGTATCATTGCACTATCATCTACTAATCCAAAATCACTATTCTCTCCAGGAGGCGTTGAACGTAAAACACATACATGTAACATCTGCGCAAATTGTTCTATATCTCGTTCCTAATGCATAATATCCGCATAAATGGTTTCTCTATCTCATTGCCATGGCATACTATCCGCATAAATGGTTTTTCTATCTCGTTGCCATGGCATAATATCCGCATAAATGGTTTTTCTATCTCGTTGCCATGGCATACTATCCGCATAAATGGTTTTTCTATCTCGTTGCCATGGCATAATATCCGCATAAATGGTTTTTCTATCTCGTTGCCATGGCATAATATCCGCATAAATGGTTTCTCTATCTCTTTGCCATGGCATAATATCCGCATAAATGGTTTCTCTATCTCGTTGCCATGGCATAATATCCGCATAAATGGTTTCTCTATCTCGTTTCCATGGCATAATATCCGCATAAATGGTTTCTCTATCTCGTTGCCATGGCATAATATCCGCATAAATGGTTTCTCTATCTCGTTGCCATGGCATAATATCCGCATAAATGGTTTCTCTATCTCGTTTCCATGGCATAATATCCGCATAAATGGTTTCTCTATCTCGTTTCCATGGCATAATATCAGCATAAATGGTTTATCTATCTCTTTGCAATGGCATAATATCCGCATAAATGTTTCTCTATCTCTTCCATGCATAATATCCGCATAAATGGTTTCTCTATCTCTTTGCCATGACATAATATTCGCATATATGGTTTATCTATCTCGTTTGTACGGATCCGCATAAATGGTTTATATGTCTCGTTGGCACGGATCCGCATAAATGGTTTATATATCTCGTTTATACGGATCCGCATAAATGGTTTATATATCTCGTTGGAACGGATCCGCATAAATGGTTTATATATCTCGTTTGTACGGATCCGCATAAATGCTTTATATATCTCGTTGATACGGATCCGCATAAATGGTTTATATATCTCGTTGATACGGATCCGCATAAATGGTTTATATACCTCGTTGGCACGGATCCGCATAACTGGTTTATATATCTCGTTGATACGGATCCGCATAAATGGTTTATATATCTCGTTGGCACGGATCCGCATAAATGGTTTATATATCTCATTGATACGGATCCGCATAAAGGGTTTATATATCTCGTTGGCACGGATCCGCATAAATGGTTTATATATCTCGTTTGTACGGATCCGCATAAATGCTTTATATATCTCGTTGATACGGATCCGCATAAATGGTTTATATATCTCGTTGATACGGATCCGCATAAATGGTTTATATACCTCGTTGGCACGGATCCGCATAACTGGTTTATATATCTCGTTGATACGGATCCGCATAAATGGTTTATATATCTCGTTGGCACGGATCCGCATAAATGGTTTATATATCTCATTGATACGGATCCGCATAAAGGGTTTATATATCTCGTTGGCACGGATCCGCATAAATGGTTTATATATCTCGTTTGTACGGATCCGCATAAATGCTTTATATATCTCGTTGATACGGATCCGCATAAATGGTTTATATATCTCGTTGATACGGATCCGCATAAATGGTTTATATATCTCGTTGGCACGGATCCGCATAACTGGTTTATATATCTCGTTGATACGGATCCGCATAAATGGTTTATATATCTCGTTGGCACGGATCCGCATAAATGGTTTATATATCTCGTTTGTACGGATCCTCATAAATGCTTTATATATCTCGTTGATACGGATCCGCATAAATGGTTTATATATCTCGTTGATACGGATCAGCATAAATGGTTTATATATCTCGTTGGCACGGATCCGCATAAATGGTTTATATATCTCGTTTGCACGGATCCGCATAAATGGTTTATATATCTCGTTTGTAAGGATCCGCATACATGGTTTATATATCTCGTTGGCACGGATCCGCATAACTGGTTTATATATCTCGTTGATACGGATCCGCATAAATGGTTTATATATCTCGTTTGTACGGATCCGCATAAATGGTTTATATATCTCGTTGATACGGATCCGCATAAATGGTTTATATATCTCGTTGATACGGATCCGCATAAATGGTTTATATATATCGTTGACACGGATCCGCATAAATGGTTTATATATCTCGCTGGCACGGATCCGCATAAATGGTTTATATAGCTCGTTGATACGGATCCGCATAAATGGTTTATATAGCTCGTTGATACGGCATAACATCGTTACATCAGCTTCGAGCCCCACTTACACAACTTTGTAAGGCACTCTTGTCCACACTGTCTCTTCACTCACCCCCTCCCATGGTGATGAATTCCATTAGTCTAAAGTTGTAATAACTTGTTTCGAAATCGAGCTAAAATAAGTTAGTATAAGCTAAATTAGTTATTATAACCGGAAGTGTGTTTGTGTGTCATTAGATTAAACTCAGTAATTTAAGTTTAAACTTTATGTATTTTACAACGATTGCGATTAATCACTCTCGTTGGCGCGGATATGTGGTCATTCGTGTGGGAGGAAACCGGAGTACCCGGAGAAACCCCACCTGTCCGATATGGCGACCACCGTACCATCTCATATACTTCCCTGTCCGATGATCGAACCCAGGTTGCATTGGTGAGACGCGAGCGCGCTAACCACTGCCATAATCGGACAGCCTCAGTAATCTCAACACCACAACCACCACCACCACCGCCAACAACAACAGCAACAACAACAACACAACAACAACCCAACAACAATTGTTATGGTACATCTATACTACACGTAAAGATACCCAGCAATGCATATCTTAATTCATTTACTATTTAATGAAAGGCATGCCCAGATGAAATCTTATATGCACCACGCCTAAGGATGTGCAACCAGGCACTAACACAAGGTAATACCCTGTTCACACTCGCATTTAAATCGGCTTCAACACAATAACTATTAAAAACGCTTTTGATCGACATCCACTTTGTGTTGTATTCATATTAGCAACCATTGCACAAACACAACATCGCAATGCGAACTGGGTTCAAGAACTAAGAATAAGCAATGCTGCAAACGACATTTTTAGTTCAGTTTAATCCATTATATTAGTTATCAGAACTACATTTTATAGACCTCGGATGCACTTCCGGCTATTTACGTACATAGAGTTTTATGGAAGCGACCATCTCGGAGTAACCAAGTCACGTGACTTTTTAAATCGCCCATTGTGTCAACATAAATATTTACTATATAACCATGTCTATTAAAAGCTGCTTGTGCATGGATCGCAGGTTCGATCCCCCGTCTGACCCTAATCAAATTAAGTATGTGCACGTAAAAGAACCAGAGGAGACTCTGGAATGGGTCTCTGTCTGTATCATTGCACTATCCTCCAACAATCTAAAATGACTAGAGTGGTGGAACCTATGCTCGGCGTATTTTCCATTTTCATTCATATTTAAAATATTTATATACATGTAGTTCTAGGCTAATTTCACCGACAGAGCTGAAGCATGGTTCAATAGCATTCCTTTGAGTGTATCGGTAGGCTGATGCAACTGTCACATAACTTGTCCAGCAGACGAATATAAGCAAGCAAATCATTGGGAGTATATTTCCACCGAAACTGTTACGGTGTATGAGCAATTCAGGTAGCTATCCGAGTTTAAAAAATGTACACTTAACCTGAACAATATTTTCTATACCATTTCTGATAAAGACCAATAAATGTTTTTACTCAATGATGTACTATATCAAAATAAGATATTCAACAAGTTATAGTTGATAACTAAAAAATAACAAGTACGCCGTGCATGAAGTCTTCAGTTCCCCATATAAACCGGTGCCGTCCGACACCGTTGCGATAGCTGTATTGAGCAGCAAGGTCACGTGATGAAGCTAAAACTGTCAACAAGAGTGTTTTGAAAGTTGATTTCATAACTTAAGAAAATAATAATATACGGCAAGTGCAATTAACATTTTATACTGATCATTATATGAGGGATTTACGCCGAGCATAGGTTCCACCACTCTATAATCTCTTCAGGAGGCGTCGCTCATATGGGTAACCGGTAGCGACGATAAATAAACGTAAAGTACACACTGGTTGTGTGTAGCTACATATATATGTTTACACAAGTTTACGTAGTTGTGTGACTTTCCTTATTATAATATTGACATTGATATCTATGTAATAATGCTGTTATAACTGCCCACAAATATTCAAAATGGCAGCCATTTTGAACCATATTTCAAGTTTTTAACTTCCCATAACTGTTTTAATTGAACTGCGAATTTCATTTAAAAACTGTATATTATGGACATATTTCCTCATTAGATGATGTTTAGGCAAGCAGTCTGTCGAAGATTGTCCTTTTATTGATGTATCGGTGGGGTATGGGTCAAACTAGGGGTCAACTATGGGGCGCCGTTTTGCTATTTATTCGTTCTTTATGGATATCCATAATTCGATATATGGATATCCACAATTCCAAGCTATTTATGGATATCCAAAAATCCATAATTCTTATTTTGGATATCCATAATTTGATGTTTGGATAAACACAATTCGATATTTGGATATCAATAAATCGATTGTTTGGATATCAATAATTCGATTTATGGATATTGATAATTCCAGGCGCGCCGTTTTGCTATTTATTCAGCATTTATGGATATCCAATAATGTGTTTATGGATATCCATAAATAACGAATAAATAGCAAATCGGAACCCCATAGTCAACTATTGATGACGCCATATTCTTCAACTCTAAAACATGTACTGATATTTCAACTACATTCATCGAAAACTATATATAAGGACACACACTAAAAGAAGAACATTAACTAGTACAATAATTAATCTATACTGTCACAGATGTACAATACAATCTCTGTGGATTAAGACAACCCGGAAGTTGCGAGAGCAGACGAGAATAGACCAGATATAACCTAAGTATCACGAACCAAACAATGCGTGAAATACTGTTAACATAAACCATTTGTAATAACATATACAAGTTTTATATGACGTGAACTTCCTTGTACGATGAAGGATCGATACATTAAATATGTATATAGTTGCGCTATCTATGCCACAGGAATTCGACGCACTACCACATGGATTCGACGCCCTACCACAGGCTTTCGGCGCATTTTAGTTTGTTTGTTTGTATGCTTGTGGTAGGGGGGGGGGGGTACCATAAAACAAGGATTGGTAGGATAGGATCGAACAAATATCGGTGAGGGTATATGAGTTAAAGACAACGGCATTGACCACTATTCAGTGTCCGAAACAAATTTTCACAGCATTGATGTAATCGCTCTCGAGACGGAATCCATTGTCACGACAGGGGCAACAGAAATTAATGTATTTTGCATTGAAGACATGGTGGTGCTGGCGCGGGTATGGTGGCACATCTACCCATGTATTATATGGGGGGTGCTTTACTATATATTCTGGCAATCTCTAACCCTGCTGAATCCCTGTCTAATCCATTTATAAGGCCAACTTTGAATAAAGAACAACAAAAAATGATTTTGTGAAAGTACATGTGTATGATGTCTCCAGAAAAGGCCAAACAAATCCCATTATGCAATTTGCATAATTTCCATGAATCCAAGATGGCCGCCAAACTGAAATATGTTCTTGTAGCACATTACTCAGATAACATATTAGAGGTTGAGGATTGACATGATTGCAAAGCTATATACTGTGATAGATGTTAAATTAAAATATCTTTGCACATGCAAATAATAGATAATCTTTAAAAAATACCACGAGCAGGCGTTCTCGTGAACACATACTGAAGTGAGGTAGTATGAACGTAGTGGAGAACGCTGAAGGAACTGAAATGGTTCACAAGACTAGTGTTTACATTATATAGCCTATAATTCATCCTATATCTAATCGACCGCTGTTCTCAGTTGGATTGAATCGTCTCTCATCTCGCCAAGGCCATGATTGTCTGGTATGCTGCAAATCATACAACGTGGCAGCACATATCCTGGGCAATCACCTGTTGAATTTCTACCCATGGTCGATCTTGATCCGAATTACTAGTAATGCATCTACACTACACTGAAGTTTGTATCATCGCATGCTGGTAACTATAACGTCACCCCAGTTGTCATATTTGACGGATCTGTAATCCAGTGGTAACACGTTGGACTGGTAATCCAGGGATTGCAGGTTCGATCCCCCATCTGACCCTAATAAAATTAACAGTCTTTCAGATAGGACTTTAAACAGAGGTCTCGTGTCGGTGCTTTACACCGTGCACGTAACAGAACCAGAGGAGACTCTGGAATGGGTCTCTCTGTATCATGCACTATCCTCCAAAATGACTAATATCTTCAGGAGGCGTCGCTCATATAAGCAACCGGTAGCGACGATAAATAAACGTAAAACACTCAGTTCAGTGTGGCGACATTTTAGTTGTGAAGTGTTAGTCCTAATTGGGTCTCTTTCTGCATCATTGCACTATCCTCCAAAAATCTAAACTGACTAATCTCTTCAGGAGGCGTCGCTCATATGGGCAACCGGTAGCGTCGATAAATAAACGTAAACTACACAAGCTTTATTGAGTTATCCTGCAAACAATAACAGTAACAATAAAACAATTAGCAACTTGTTATCAAATTTAATGTGTTTATTACCCCCCCCCCCACCCACACAATTCTCCGGTTATCTCGAAGTCGGAAGTCCCTTTACAGACACGTATCAGGTTACATATAACTGGCTCCGTTTATATCGAATTTCGTTAAGTCAAATTTCGGTTATGTCGAAGTATTTTGTTCGGTCCGACGGAATTCGACATAGCGGATGTAGACTGTATATTAACATATTTCTATTGGATTCTATTTCGAAATATATACATGAACAATTTCAACAACATAAAAATGTCACGTCGGTTACGACATGAACAGGGACGTGACACGAAGTGCTATATATAGATTATATTTCTCAGAAAGATGAAATAAATGTCTGTTGTGGTTGCTATATATAGTACAGTGGCCCGAGTGATTTAGGTCGTTTATTTCAAATCACATTGCCCTTACCGCTGAAGGTTCGAATTTGTTCTCATGTGAAGAAGCTATTCAGCTGGGGCATCAGTGCCTGATGGTACATCCGGGTTCTTCCACAGCCAATAATAGACGGAGAACCGCCAGATGACCTAAGCTGTTAGTACGACTTTAATCCCAAAATCAAACTAAATGGTATACACTGCTAGTATACAGCGATACAGTGGTACTAACATATAGCAAGTCCGACCCCACCTACCCATGGGCCTCATTTATTTTGAAATCCATGTCAAACCTGGCATAAGCAGCAGTCAGCCAAGGGTATCACAGAAAGTGGCTGCTTAGCACATGTGGCTGCTTAATAGAGGGCAAATGTATAATAAAACAACATGTTGGGAATCTAGAAACTAGCTGCTTAATACAGGCTGGCTGCTTAATAGAGGTGACCACTAACACAGGTTTGACTGTACTTAATGGAGGCGACCACTAACACAGGTTTGACTGTACTTAATGGAGGCAACCACTAACACAGGTTTGACTGTACCTAATGGAGGCGATCACTAACACAGGTTTGACTGTACTTAACGGAGGTGACCCTAACACAGGTTTCACTGTACTTAATAGATGTGTCCACTACCACAGGTTTGACTGTACTTAATAGAGGTGACCACTAACACAGGTTTGACTGTACTTAATGGAGGTGACCACTAATACAGGTTTGACTGTACTTAATGGAGGTGACCACTAACACAGATTTGACTGTACTTAATGGAGGTGACCATTAACACAGGTTTCACTGTACTTAATGGAGGTGCCCACTAACACAGGCTTGACTGTATTTAAATGAGGTGACCACTAACACAGGTTTGACTGTACTTAATAGAGGTGACCACTAACACAGGTTTGACTGTACTTAATAGAGGTGACCACTAATACAGATTTGACTGTACTTAATGGAGGTGAACACTAACACAGGTTTGACTGTACTTAATGGAGGTGACCACTAACACAGGCTTGACTGTACTTAATAGAGGTGACCACTACCACAGGTTTGACTGTACTTAATGGAGGTGACCACTACCACAGGTTTGACTGTACTTAATGGAGGTGACCACTAACACATGTTTGACTGTACTTAATGGAGGTGACCACTAACACATGTTTGACTGTACTTAATGGAGGTGACCACTACCACAGGTTTGACTGTACTTAATGGAGGTGACCACTACCACAGGTTTGACTGTACTTAATGGAGGTGACCACTAACACATGTTTGACTGTACTTAATGGAGGTGACCACTACCACAGGTTTGACTGTACTTAATGGAGGTGACCACTACCACAGGTTTGACTGTACTTAATAGAGGTGACCACTAACACAGATTTGACTGTACTTAGTTTATACAAATTTATTTTAGCTCGATTGCGAAACAAGTTATTTCAACTTATATTAATCACTCTCGAGACCTCATTCTTGATGGAATCCATCGCCACGAGGGAGAGAGAAGAGGCAACGTGGAATTTAAATGCCTTGCCTAAGGGCACAATCGTAACGGCTTCAGCGGGGCTCGAACTCCGGACCTTTCACACCTGAAGCGAACGCGATGCCGCATCCACTGCGCTATCACGACTTCCACTGTACTTAATAGAGGTGACCACTAACACAGGTTTGACTGTACTTAATAGAGGTGACCACTAACACAGGTTTGACTGTACTTAATGGAGGTGACCACTAATACAGGTTTGACTGTACTTAATGGAGGTGACCACTAACACAGGTGTGACTGTACTTAATAGAGGTGACCACTAACACAGGTTTCACTGTACTTAATGGAGGTGACCACTAACACAGGTTTGGCTGTACTTAATAGAGGTGACCACTACCACAGGTTTGACTGTACTTAATAGAGGTGACCACTAACACAGGTATGACTGTACTTAATAGAGGTGACCACTAACACAGGTTTGACTGTACTTATTAGAGGTGACCACTAACACAGGTTTGACTGTACTTAATGGAGGTGCCCACTAACACAGGTTTGACTGTACTTAATGGAGGTGCCCACTAACACAGGCTTGACTGTACTTAATAGAGGTGACCACTAACACAGGTTTCACTGTATTTAATGGAAGTGACCACTAACACAGGTTTGACTGTACTTAATGGAGGTGACCACTAGCACAGGTTTGACTGTACTTAATGGAGGTGACCACTAGCACAGGTTTGACTGTACTATTAATTGTGGAACCTCTATGGTGTAATGCATACAGTATCCGCCTTGTAACCACAAGGTTGTGAGCTTGATCCCTGCCAGAACCACGGTGGTGGTGTCCTTAGACAAGACATTAAATCCACTCTCCTTTCCCTCCCTCCCTCCCTCCCTCCCCTCCTCTCCCTCCCAAGAACTTAAAGATGGCTGCTATGATTGAACGATTCTAGCCATATTTGGAGCACCAAGTTTCATCATAATCAGTCAAGATGTTCGAAGAAATTGTGTATGCACACCAATCTACTGACGTATGCTACAAACTATTATCCTCATCTCTAGCTATATGAGCTAACAATGCACACCAATCTACTGACGTATGCTACAAACTATTATCCTCATCTCTAGCTATATGAGCTAACAATGCACACCAATCTACTGACGTATGCTACAAACTATTATCCTCATCTCTAGCTATATGAGCTAACAATGCACACCAATCTACTGACGTATGCTACAAACTCTTATCCTCATCTCTAGCTATATGAGCTAACATTGCACACCAATCTACTGACGTATGCTACACACTCTTAACCTCATCTCTAGCTATATGAGCTAACATTGCACACAAATCTACTGACGTATGCTACACACTCTTATCCTCATCTCTAGCTATATGAGCTAACATTGCACACCAATCTACTGACGTATGCTACACACACTTAACCTCATCTCTAGCTATATGAGCTAACAATGCACACCAATCTACTGACGTATGCTACAAACTCTTATCCTCATCTCTAGCTATATGAGCTAACAATGCACACCAATCTACTGACGTATGCTACAAACTCTTATCCTCATCTCTAGCTATATGAGCTAACAATGCACACCAATCTACGGACGTATGCTACAAACTCTTATCCTCATCTCTAGCTATATGAGCTAACATTGCACACCAATCTACTGACGTATGCTACAAACTCTTATCCTCATCTCTAGCTATATGAGCTAACATTGCACACCAATCTACTGACGTATGCTACACATACACTTATCCTCATCTCTAGAGCTAACATTTTGACACAAAAATCTGCAACAAACACCGGGGTAAGATAATTGCATTGATTATTGTACGATATTTAAATAATTTATGGTAACATATCAAACGTTATCAGCATTTTAATACAGATAAAATATACAACATCCGTATGTCAAAGTCGGTTATGTCGAATTCTCCGGATATCTCGAAGTCGGATCCAAGTCCCGTTTCAGACACTCATTTTACATATAACTGGCTCCGTTTATATTGAATTTCGTTATGTCAACCTTCGGTTATGTCGAAGTATTATGCTTGGTCCGACAGAATTCGACATAACGGATGTATAAGAATGAGCAGAAGGGGTAGGTATGTTGGTCTCTTACTCGGAACCGGTCAATGTCATACTAAACGTGAGTGAGTTCGAGCCCCATGAGAACAATACAGAGGATGTTCTTTGGCAAGGCACTTCTATCCACATTGCCTACTCTTTCCTATGTGGCGATGGCTTCCATCAGCAATGAGGTCTCAGGTCCGAGTAATCTAATGTTGTGAAACCTTTATATGCGATCGGGTAAACTAAATTTGTACAAGACTAATGATATACTAAAGGAAATACAAACTGGTTAGTTTATAGAATTGATCTAAGCTCGATTGTGAAACAAGTTACAACAACTTATATTAATCACTCTCAATACCTCATTCCTGATGGAATCCATAGCCACGGGGGAGAGAGAACTGGCAATGTGGAATATTCATTAAAATGAATGTTATGGGAGAATGTAACAAATATTCATTAAAACAAATGTTACAGGAGAATGTAACGAATATTCATTAAAAGAAATGTTACAGGAGAATGAAACGAATATTCATTAAAAACAAATGTTATGGGAGAATGTAACAAATATTCATTAAAAGATATGTTACAGGAGAATGAAACGAATATTCATTAAAAACAAATGTTATGGGAGAATGTAACGAATATTCATTAAAAACAAATGTTACGGGAGAATGTAACGAATATTCATTAAAACAAATGTTACAGGAGAATGTAACGAATATTCATTAAAACAAATGTTACAGGAGAATGTAACGAATATTCATGAAAACAAATGTTACAGGAGAATGTAACGAATATTCATTAAAACAAATGTTACAGGAGAATGTAACGAATATTCGTTAAAACAAATGTTACGGGAGAATGTAACGAATATTCATTAAAACAAATGTTACAGGAGAATGTAACGAATATTCATTAAAACAAATGTTACAGGAGAATGTAACGAATATTCATGAAAACAAATGTTACAGGAGAATGTAACGAATATTCATTAAAACAAATGTTACAGGAGAATGTAACGAATATTCATTAAAACAAATGTTACGGGAGAATGTAACAAATATTCATTAAAACAAATGTTACAGGAGAATGTAACGAATATTCATTAAAACAAATGTTACAGGAGAATGTAACGAATATTCATTAAAACAAATGTTACGGAAGAATGTAACGAATATTCATTAAAACAAATGTTACAGGAGAATGCAGACATCATAGAGCCAGATCTGTTTGCTATTCGAATAGTGGAGCTAAAACACTTGGCTGAATAGCAAACAACATAGATCCTGATCAGACTATCTGGATCTACGTTGCTTGCAAATGCGATATTGACTCAGCAGCCAAAGGGTTAATAGATGTCAACTGTAAAATAAAACAACATATTGGGAATCTGCTTTAATACAGGTTTGTTGCTTAATGAAGGTGATAACTAACACAGGTTTGACTGTATATAAATCTAAAATCAATGGAAGCACAAGTCAATGGTTTCACTTTACCATTAACACCTGAATTTAGACATTAACCCGTTGCCTGTTGAGAAAATAAAATCACATTTGCAAACAACATAGATCCAGATCAGCCGTGGGCGGCGTAACGATCGTCTGATCAGGATATATGCTGTTTACTATTCAGCCAAGTGTTTTAGCTCCACTATCTGAATACCAAACAGCATAGAGCCTGATCAGACGGCACATTCTGATCTGGCTATATATTTGAAAAGGTGATATTATCTGCCGCTAGTATGTAAAAGGTTATGCACCTCAAAACACGTTTTCATAAATTCTTATCGCAAGGCAACATGTCTGAGTCAAGTCTCAATGGGTGAATGTCGTCTGGAAGCTCACACAACACTACGTTAAGGCAGACAGATCGCTATAAACTCAATATACAACAATAACAGTCTTTATGGACAGGCATACCTCAATAAATTTCAACAACAATAACAAAATGTTTAATGCTGGGCGTGCAGACATTTATAAAGTTCAAACATTTAATACCAAATGTTAGCGGGCAAACCATTATAAAGTTCAAACACAATAACAAATGTTAGCGGGCAAACCATTATAAAGTTCAAACACAATAACAAGATGTTAGCGGGCAAACCATTATAACGTTCAAACACAATTAACAAATGTTAGCAGGCAAACCATTATAATGTTCAAACACAATAACAAATGTTAGCAGGCAAACCATTATAATGTTCAAACACAATAACAAATGTTAGCAGGCAAACCATTATAATGTTCAAACACAATAACAAATGTTAGCGGGCAAACCATTATAACGTTCAAACACAATTAACAAATGTTAGCAGGCAAATCATTATAATGTTCAAACACAATAACAAATGTTAGCGAGCAAACCATTATAATGTTCAAACACAATAACAAATGTTAGCGAGCAAATCATTATAATGTTCAAACACAATAACAAATGTTAGCGGGCAAACCATTATAATGTTCAAACACAATAACAAATGTTAGCGAGCAAACCATTATAATGTTCAAACACAATAACAAATGTTAGCGGGCAAACCATTATAATGTTCAAACACAATAACAAATGTTAGCAGGCAAACCATTATAACGTTCAAACACAATAACTAATGTTAGCAGGCAAACCATTATTAAGTTCAAACACAATAACAAGATGATAGGCACAATAGGCATTATAAAGTTTATAATGTTTAACAGTTTACAAATATCAGTTCTATTTAATATAATAACCAATCAAGCACTGTAAAATTAAATGGCATCGAAACAATTAAAATTATGACGAGTCATCCTCATACTGTTTATATATCTGTGCAAGCCGTCATAGTGCAGTGGTAGCGTGTTTGCTTCAGGTGTGAGAGGCCCGGAGTTCGTGCCCAGCTCTATTGTGTTATTGTGATCTCAGGCAAGGCACTTTCAATTCCATCCTGCCTCCCTTTCTGGGTGGGTTATATCACGATTCAAATGAGAAAGGGACCAGCCCAGTCACAAATTGATAATTTGAAATATCTGAATCACAACTCGTTCCCAATCATCAGGAATTGCTCATTCCAATTTGAGGTTTCAGTGATTTTATAGAGACATTTTATGCAATGTATATATCTGAATCACAGGAATTGCTCATTCCAATCTGAGGTTTCAGTGATTTTATAGAGACATTTTATGCAATGTATATATCTGAATCACAGGAATTGCTCATTCCGATCTGAGGTTTCAGTGATTTTATAGAGACATTTTATGCAATGTATATATCTGAATCACAGGAATTGCTCATTCCGATCTGAGGTTTCAGTGATTTTATAGAGACATTTTATGCAATGTATATATCTGAATCACAGGAATTGCTCATTCCGATCTGAGGTTTCAGTGATTTTATAGAGACATTTTATGCAATGTATATATCTGAATCACAGGAATTGCTCATTCCAATTTGAGGTTTCAGTGATTTTATAGAGACATTTTATGCAATGTATATATCTGAATCACAGGAATTGCTCATTCCGATCTGAGGTTTCAGTGATTTTATAGAGATATCCTTATGCAATGTATATATCTGAATCACAGGAATTGCTCATTCCAATTTGAGGTTTCAGTAATTTTATAGAGACATTTTATGCAATGTATATATCTGAATCACAGGAATTGCTCATTCCGATCTGAGGTTTCAGTGATTTTATAGAGACATTTTATGCAATGTATATATCTGAATCACAGGAATTGCTCATTCCGATCTGAGGTTTCAGTGATTTTATAGACATTTTTATGCAATGTATATATCTGAATCACAGGAATTGCTCATTCCAATTTGAGGTTTCAGTGATTTTATAGAGACATTTTATGCAATGTATATATCTGAATCACAGGAATTGCTCATTCCAATTTGAGGTTTCAGTGATTTTATAGAGACATTTTATGCAATGTATATATCTGAATCACAGGAATTGCTCATTCCAATTTGAGGTTTCAGTGATTTTATAGAGACATTTTATGCAATGTATATATCTGAATCACAGGAATTGCTCATTCCAATTTGAGGTTTCAGTGATTTTATAGAGACATTTTATGCAATGTATATATCTGAATCACAGGAATTGCTCATTCCAATTTGAGGTTTCAGTGATTTTATAGAGACATTTTATGCAATGTATATATCTGAATCACAGGAATTGCTCATTCCAATTTGAGGTTTCAGTGATTTTATAGAGACATTTTATGCAATGTATATATCTGAATCACAGGAATTGCTCATTCCAATTTGAGGTTTCAGTGATTTTATAGAGACATTTTATGCAATGTATATATCTGAATCACAGGAATTGCTCATTCCAATTTGAGGTTTCAGTGATTTTATAGAGACATTTTATGCAATGTATATATCTGAATCACAGGAATTGCTCATTCCAATTTGAGGTTTCAGTGATTTTATAGAGACATTTTATGCAATGTATATATCTGAATCACAGGAATTGCTCATTCCAATCTGAGGTTTCAGTGATTTTATAGAGACATTTTATGCAATGTATATATCTGAATCACAGGAATTGCTCATTCCAATTTGAGGTTTCAGTGATTTTATAGAGACATTTTATGCAATGTATATATCTGAATCACAGGAATTGCTCATTCCAATTTGAGGTTTCAGTGATTTTATAGAGACATTTTATGCAATGTATATATCTGAATCACAGGAATTGCTCATTCCAATTTGAGGTTTCAGTGATTTTATAGAGACATTTTATGCAATGTATATATCTGAATCACAGGAATTGCTCATTCCAATCTGAGGTTTCAGTGATTTTATAGAGACATTTTATGCAATGTATATATCTGAATCACAGGAATTGCTCATTCCAATCTGAGGTTTCAGTGATTTTATAGAGACATTTTATGCAATGTATATATCTGAATCACAGGAATTGCTCATTCCAATCTGAGGTTTCAGTGATTTTATAGAGACATTTTATGCAATGTATATATCTGAATCACAGGAATTGCTCATTCCAATTTGAGGTTTCAGTGATTTTATAGAGACATTTTATGCAATGTATATATCTGAATCACAGGAATTGCTCATTCCAATCTGAGGTTTCAGTGATTTTATAGAGACATTTTATGCAATGTATATATCTGAATCACAGGAATTGCTCATTCCAATCTGAGGTTTCAGTGATTTTATAGAGACATTTTATGCAATGTATATATCTGAATCACAGGAATTGCTCATTCCAATCTGAGGTTTCAGTGATTTTATAGAGACATTTTATGCAATGTATATATCTGAATCACAGGAATTGCTCATTCCAATTTGAGGTTTCAGTGATTTTATAGAGACATTTTATGCAATGTATATATCTGAATCACAGGAATTGCTCATTCCAATCTGAGGTTTCAGTGATTTTATAGAGACATTTTATGCAATGTATATATCTGAATCACAGGAATTGCTCATTTCTGAGGTTTCAGTGATTTTATAGAGACATTTTATGCAATGTATATATCTGAATCACAGGAATTGTGTTTCAGTGATTTTATAGAGACATTTTATGCAATGTATATATCTGAATCACAGGAATTGCTCATTCCAATCCGAGGTTTCAGTGATTTTATAGAGACATTTTATGCAATGTATATATCTGAATCACAGGAATTGCTCATTCCTGAGGTTTCAGTGATATTCTGAATCACAGGAATTGCTCATTCCAATCCGAGGTTTCAGTGATTTTATAGAGACTTTATGCAATGTATATATCTGAATCACAGGAATTGCTCATTCCAATTTGAGGTTTCAGTGATTTTATAGAGACATTTATGCAATGTATATATCTGAATCACAGGAATTGCTCATTCCGATCTCAGTGATTTTATAGAGACATTTTATGCAATGTATATATCTGAGGTTTCAGTGATTTTATAGAGATCACAGGAATTGCTCATTCCGATCGAGGTTTCAGTGATTTTATAGAGACATTTTATGCAATGTATATATCTGAATCACAGGAATTGCTCATTCCAATTTGAGGTTTCAGTGATTTTATAGAGACATTTTATGCAATGTATATATCTGAATCACAGGAATTGCTCATTCCGATCTGAGGTTTCAGTGATTTTATAGAGACATCCTTATGCAATGTATATATCTGAATCACAGGAATTGCTCATTCCAATTTGAGGTTTCAGTGATTTTATAGAGACATTTTATGCAATGTATATATCTGAATCACAGGAATTGCTCATTCCGATCTGAGGTTTCAGTGATTTTATAGAGATATCCTTATGCAATGTATATATCTGAATCACAGGAATTGCTCATTCCAATTTGAGGTTTCAGTGATTTTATAGAGACATTTTATGCAATGTATATATCTGAATCACAGGAATTGCTCATTCCAATCTGAGGTTTCAGTGATTTTATAGAGACATTTTATGCAATGTATATATCTGAATCACAGGAATTGCTCATTCCAATCCGAGGTTTCAGTGATTTTATAGAGACATTTTATGCAATGTATATATCTGAATCACAGGAATTGCTCATTCCAATTTGAGGTTTCAGTGATTTTATAGAGACATTTTATGCAATGTATATATCTGAATCACAGGAATTGCTCATTCCAATCTGAGGTTTCAGTGATTTTATAGAGACATTTTATGCAATGTATATATCTGAATCACAGGAATTGCTCATTCCGATCTGAGGTTTCAGTGATTTTATAGAGACATTTTATGCAATGTATATATCTGAATCACAGGAATTGCTCATTCCGATCTGAGGTTTCAGTGATTTTATAGAGACATTTTATGCAATGTATATATCTGAATCACAGGAATTGCTCATTCCGATCTGAGGTTTCAGTGATTTTATAGAGACATTTTATGCAATGTATATATCTGAATCACAGGAATTGCTCATTCCAATTTGAGGTTTCAGTGATTTTATAGAGACATTTTATGCAATGTATATATCTGAATCACAGGAATTGCTCATTCCAATCCGAGGTTTCAGTGATTTTATAGAGACATTTTATGCAATGTATATATCTGAATCACAGGAATTGCTCATTCCAATTTGAGGTTTCAGTGATTTTATAGAGACATTTTATGCAATGTATATATCTGAATCACAGGAATTGCTCATTCCAATCCGAGGTTTCAGTGATTTTATAGAGACATTTTATGCAATGTATATATCTGAATCACAGGAATTGCTCATTCCAATCCGAGGTTTCAGTGATTTTATAGAGACATTTTATGCAATGTATATATCTGAATCACAGGAATTGCTCATTCCAATTCGAGGTTTCAGTGATTTTATAGAGACATTTTATGCAATGTATAAATCTGAATCACAGGAATTGCTCATTCCAATCCGAGGTGTCAGTGATTTTATAGAGACATTTTATGCAATGTATATATCTGAATCACAGGAATTGCTCATTCCAATCCGAGGTTTCAGTGATTTTATAGAGACATTTTATGCAATGTATATATCTGAATCACAGGAATTGCTCATTCCAATCCGAGGTACAATGTATATAGGTGAATCACTAAATCTACTTTCATTACTCAAGTGTTATGTTATATTTAGGTTATATTTCGGGTTTTACGCCTGCATCAGCACCATTTCGGGCTATATCGCCGGCGGGCAGTTTACCTAACAACACCTTTCCTGGGCAGGCTCCAGCGGTTAACCAGTACTTGGGTGCACCAACCTCCGTAAGAAACTGCCAACTTTTTCATATAAATGAGATTACTCAAGTGTATAATCCAATTTTGTTATACCTCACGTGACTACCCCATGCAATGTCATACCTCACGTGACTACCCCATGCAATGTCATACCTCACATGACTACCCCAGGCAATGGTATACCTCACGTGACTACCCCATGTAATGCCATACCTCACATGACTACCCCATGCAATGTCATACCACACGTGACTACCCCATGCAATGCTATACCTCACGCGACTACCCCATGCAATGTCATACCTCACGTGACTATCCCATGCAATGCTATACCTCACGTGACTACCCCATGCAATGTTAATACCTCACGTGACTACCCCATGCCATGTTATACCTCACATGACTACCCCAGGCAATGTTATACCTCACATGACTACCCCATGCAATGTTATACCTCACGTGACTACCCCAGGCAATGTTATACCTCACACGTCTACCCCATGCAATGTTATACCTCACGTGACTACCCCATGCAATGTTATACCTCACATGACTACCCCATGCAATGTGTCATACCTCATGTGACTACCCCATGCAATGTTATACCTCACGTGACTACCCCAGGCAATGTCATACCTCACGTGACTACCCAATGCAATGGTATACCTCAGGTGACTACCCCAAGCAATGTTATACCTCACGTGACTACCCCATGCAATGTTATACCTCACGTGACTACCCCATGCAATGTTATACCTCACGTGACTACCCCATGCAATGTTATACCTCACGTGACTACCCCATGTAATGTCATACCTCACGCGACTACCCCATGCAATGTCATACCTCACGTGACTACCCCATGCAATGTCATACCTCACGTGACTACCCCATGCAATGTTATACCTCACGTGACTACACCATGTAATGTCATACCTCACACGACTACCCCATGCAATGTCATACCTCACGTGACTACCCCATGTAATGTCATACCTCACGCGACTACCCCATGCAATGTCATACCTCACGTGACTACCCCATGCAATGTCATACCTCACGTGACTACCCCATGCAATGTCATACCTCACGTGACTACCCCATGCAATGTCATACCTCACGTGACTACACCATGCAATGTTATACCTCACGTGACTACCCCATGCAATGTCATACCTCACGTGACTACCCCATGTAATGTCATACCTCACACGACTACCCCATGCAATGTCATACCTCACGTGACTACCCCATGCAATGTTATACCTCACGTGACTACTCCATGCAAAGTTATACCTCACGTGACTACCCCATGTAATGCCATACCTCACGTGACTACCCCATGCAATGTCATACCTCACGTGACTACCCCATGCAATGTCATACCTCACGTGACTACCCCATGCAATGTCATACCTCACGTGACTACACCATGCAATGTTATACCTCACGTGACTACCCCATGCAATGTTATACCTCACGTGACTACCCCATGCAATGTTATACCTCACGTGACTACCCCATGCAATGTCATACCTCACGTGACTACCCCATGCAATGTTATACCTCACGTGACTACACCATGCAATGTTATACCTCACGTGACTACCCCATGCAATGTCATACCTCACGTGACTACCCCATGTAATGTCATACCTCACGTGACTACCCCATGCAATGTCATACCTCACGTGACTACCCCATGCAATGTCATACCTCACGCGACTACCCCATGTAATGTCAATACCTCACGTGACTACCCCATGCAATGTCATACCTCACGTGACGCTACCCCATGCAATGTCATACCTCACGTGACGCTACCCCATGCAATGTCATACCTCACGTGACGCTACCCCATGCAATGTCATACCTCACGTGACGCTACCCCATGCAATGTCATACCTCACATGACTACCCCATGCAATGTCATACCTCACGTGACGCTACCCCATGCAAAATTTGCCATACCTAAGCAGGTGACATGTATCACCTCTGAATAACCTCATTCGGAACAAAATCACGCTAAACGGATGTTACCGTTTAATTACAATGAGATTTTATTTGTGATACCGCCATCTTGTTATCATGTAGTCTCGAAGAATGTTTTGTTGAAAAATTGTTCGGTAAAACAGAAAAATGTAAACAAGACTATTTATAATTATTTTATCAGTCAACATAGTTTGTACGCCGCTTAGCTGTATCGTTCTTTAAGTAATGTAGGGTACAGTAGCGGTTTTTGTTAAAGATTACACATTAAGGTCAAGGTTGCTGTCAAATCTCATTTGCGGAAAGTAAACAATAGTCGCAATGTCGGCTAGGTTCACGAATATATCCGAGGAAGAACAGCCGATTGTTCGGTATAACAAAATAAATATTTCACCGGATGAACATTGAAAACAATATTATTACGAGAGGCGAGGCGCCAGCTAAATGTGAAATATAAATCGACACTTCATTTCTACATAAAATTGTCTTTTTTATTTCATGCTTGAAAATGTGTTTTAAAATAACAAAACAATACCACCATACATTAAGTGGCGCTAGAACGTCACGATTACACGACGTTGCCAATTGTTTCAAATTGTAATCGCTGGCAACCGTAAACGTAAAGCAGCGAGAATACAACGTGGAAGTCGTGATAGCGCAGTGGCAACACGTTCAGTTCAGTTGTAAAAGGCCTGGAGTTCGCGCCCAGCTGTAGCCATTACGCTTGTGCCCTTAGGCAAGTCACTTAAATTCCACATTGCCTCTTTTCTCTCCCTCGTGGCGATGGATTCTACCAGGAATGACTATGAGAGCTCGAGAGCGACTAAAATCATGTTGTAAGAACTTGTTTCGCAATCGAGCTAAAATATATTTGTATAAACTATAAAGTATGAACTAATCAAATGTGTAGGTATATTCCACTGGTAGATGTGTAGATATCACTAACTGTTCATAATGCGAATCTGTGGTTTCTGTGCCTTTATTGACGCCGGACCATGCAGCACTTTCGCACGCTTTAAAAATGCATTCACATTTACTCGTACAACTTCGTCGAAAAATAGGTGAGATAGTTGGGAATGTAGCTGGGACCGAAACTCAAACGAAACCTGAAAAATAGGTGAGATAGTTGGGAATGTAGCTGGGACCGAAACTCGAACGAAACCTGAAAAATAGGTGAGATAGTTGGGAATGTAGCTGGGACCGAAACTCGAACGAAACCTGAAAAATAGGTGAGATAGTTGGGAATGTAGCTGGGACCGAAACTCGAACGAAACCTGAAAAATAGGTGAGATAGTTGGGAATGTAGCTGGGACCGAAACTCGAACGAAACCTGAAAAATAATACAACATATAAAGTTTAGTGCCTGATTGAAACTCACAAAGGTTGAGAACTTTACTAAGAGGATATTTCTTTGTTACAGCTTTCTCATCATCATGTGTGGCGTGAGCTTCTAAAATTTCAAAACCAAATCGGTCCAGGCCGAAATCGACAGCCAGCTTTCCCCCCACCCATGTTCTTCTAATATTTTTTGCACCCTCCTTTCTGCTATATATAGACTGAGCGTTGAATTCCTGCAGTATTGGTCCATTAATAGACATGTACAAATTGATAACCGACCAAAAACCATATTGAAGAAATGTCCGAATTGAATGAATGAATATGCTTGGGTTTTTCCAAAAGTAAGTATATGCGCGTGCGCGAGATTTCATTTTCAGAGGAAAATTATACATAAATATAGCAAGCCATGTGCTCGGAAACTGGGAGGTTTAAATTTACCTACAAATGGTATTTATAAATCTCGCTTCATAGGTCATAGTTCAGTCGCGGTATGATCTTTTGATAACAGCTAGTTTGCAAGTAATTTTAGGCGACGCGAATAACCAACCATTTGGGAATGCAGTCTAATTCATTTTAACATGCAGAAGCTACGTACAACACGCTTTTAACACGCAGCAGCTACGTACAACTTGCTTTTAACATGCAGCAGTTACGTACAACACACTTTTAACACGCAGCAGCTACGTACAACACGCTTTTAACATGCAGCAGTACGCACAACACACTTTTAACATGCAGCAGCTACGTACAACACGCTTTTAACATGCAGCAGTTATGTACAACACACTTTTAACATGCAGCAGCTACGTACAACACGCTTTTAACATGCAGCAGTTACGTACAACACACTTTTAACATGCAGCAGCTACGTACAACACGCTTTTAACATGCAGCAGTTACGTACAACACACTTTTAACATGCAGCAGCTACGTACAACACGCTTTTAACATGCAGCAGTTACGTACAACACACTTTTAACATGCAGCAGCTACGTACAACACGCTTTTAACACGCAGCAGCTACGTACAACACGCTTTTAACACGCAGCAGCTACGTACAACACGCTTTTAACACGCAGCAGCTACATACAACACGCTTTTAACACGCAGCAGCTACGTACAACACGCTTTTAACACGCAGCAGCTACGTACAACACGCTTTTAACACGCAACAGCTACATACAACACGCTTTTAACACGCAGCAGCTACGTACAACACGCTTTTAACACGCAGCAGCTACATACAACACGCTTTTAACACGCAGCAGCTACGTACAACACGCTTTTAACACGCAGCAGCTACATACAATACGCTTTTAACACGCAGCAGCTACGTACAACACGCTTTTAACGAGTGCAATAACACTATGGAAAGCATAATAAAAATATAACATAAATAAATGATTTATTAAATTATTATATACCGATTGAAAAACAAGCCTTATCAACTTTCATTAATTAATCACTCTAGTTGGCACGACTGCATGTATATATGTGGTCCTTGGTGTGGGAGGAAACCGGGGTACCCGGAGTAATACAGCTACCCAACCTGGCAACCATCATACCACATACTTGGCTAATCGGGCATTCAAACCGATATAAACAACACCAGTATAAAACATTTATTCCATTTATGAATTTTATTCATCAAACTAGACGTATTTTTGCGGTTTTTAATAAACTTTTATTACACGTTTGGAACCTCAGTGTTGTAATAAATATGGTGTTTTCCTTGAAAACTGAGGGGTTGTAAGTTCGAGCCCTCCAGGACCACGGTGGTGGTGTCCTTAGGCAAGACATTTGAATACACAGCGTTTTCCTCTTCACTCTCCCTCATGGCTACGGATTCTGTCAGTAATGGTGTTTTCTAGTTTAGTTTAATCAGCAAACGGGTCGAACCACAAGTTCTACCAACATGTTTCTAGAGCAGTTAATCTATGTTGAAAGAACTTGTTTTACAATTGAGAGAATCTTGCGAACTAAACCAATGCAATATCGCAGATGGTTTCTGACATTATCTTCATGTAATCATGGCGTAAGGGAGAGAAACTTAGAATTGGGTAAACCGGGTCAACATTCCCATGTAGTTACAATGCGGTTACACAGAATATTACACAGAAATCCAGGATACATGAGTTTGGATTCGGTTAACTTGGGAAAGAGGTAACCATAGAAACAGGTTGCTTTCTCCTTCAACCCTACATGTATCTACATTTTATGAATACTTCATTATGCAGATTCAAAGAAATAAATATTGGTTAAACACAACTTGGAATAAATTCCAACGTAGTTACACAATTCTTACAGAGAAATTCCGGTTACACGAGATTGGATTATCTGGTAAGTGGACTAATTCCCACATAGTTCCACAAGATACTCTAGTCGGTTCAAAAGCTCACTCAAGAGCTTGTGTTGTACTGTTGCCAACTCAAAATACAATTGATCTTATCTTAAGATGGTAAAACAATTATTACTTACAGAGAAGTTCAGGTTACACGAGTTTGGATTGTCAGGTAAACCAGGACTAAACTCCCACGTAGTTACAAGATGGTTAAACAATTTGCCATCAGCACACACAGACTGAAAATATGATCATGCATCATATAGAAGGAAAATACAGAAATTATACATGTATACCGATTTATTACTGACCGTATAAAATTACACTGAAAATACAGAAAATATATGCTGAATGTATACTACAAGAATTTGCAAATATTGTAATCTAAATAATGCTGAAAATGAATATCACTTATTATCAGTATGTCCACATCCTACATACATTTGTAGATATTTTTGCTCATGGCTAAATGTAAATGAATTGAAACAATTGTTAGAATCAATTAATATATGCTAACGAAGTATTGTAGATATACATTTAATGTTCACTTATTGGATACCATACCGTAAAGTTTGGTCTAGAAACTGTCATGACAGATGTATATTGTTAAACAAATTTAAACCTATACCATACCGTAACTGAGTTTGGTCTAGAAACTGTCATGACAGATGTGTATTGTTAAACAAGTTGAAACCTATACCATACCATAACTAAGTTTGGTCTAGAAACTGTTATGACAGATGTATATTGTTAAACAAGTGAAAACCTATACCATACCGTAACTAAGTTTGGTCTAGAAAGTGTCATGACAGATGTGTATTGTTAAACAAGTGGAAACCTATACCATACCTTAACTAAGTTTGGTCTTGAAACTGTCATGACAGATGTGTATCGTTCAACAAGGGGAGGAAATCCAATCTGTAGTTTACACCTGATCTGTCCGGTATCAGCATGTGTAATAGAGGATTGGGTACACCATGGAACAAATAGATGGTACTTGTCCACTGCAGCAACTATGTCATACATCTGATTCATCGAATATCTGAATATAAAATGATGACCCTCGTGAAATAGAATGCACAATACATTTGTAAAGTTTTTGCCAAAACTCTTTAAATTTTACAAATATGCACAGGATCTTGAAATTTTATCCATAGGACACCAAAAGCCCTCTATCCTAGTAATAGTAGTTACGTTTATTTATCCTCGCCGCCGGCAAGCCATGTGGGCGAGCATTCTAAGATGATTATATTCCAGGATTGATTATTCGTGAAGTGTCTGTAGAGTTGTTGAGTGTGGTCTTGTAGTGTGATGGTCTTGAAGTATTCGATGATGGTGCGATAAAATGACAACTGGAGGAGGCACCTTCTTTCTCTTCAGGGTGACAAGTCCTGATGTCTCTCATTTCGCAACAGCATATAAACGGTCATCTCTGTTGCTCCAATGTCAGGCCATACCTCCACCACTTCTGTAAGACGGCGATGCTGGAGCGTGTGTCCCTTGTCGCAAGGTTGACGACCAGAAGATCCCAAAATCCTACACTGCTGCTGCTTCGAGATGTGCCCCCGACCACGACATGCACACCGTGGGAAGATGCATGCCGTGGGGAGATCGGCCGAGAAACCACCCACTCTCTATATAATTTTCTTCTTCTTTATATATATAGAACATATAGCAACATATCTAATCAAAGGTTTTAAAAGTAACATTACACGCATGTTTTCAAGTATAAATAGCATGGCTACGTCACATTCTTCCGAAATAATTTCAATAATTAATTTTCATCAGTAGACGTGGCTTAAGCGATCTACAAACTCGTGAAAGTAGGAATTTCCGATACAGTTAATGCGACCCGGACAGTACATTTGCTTATTACTCAATCGTGCTATACAGGGGAGGTAATCGTGTGATACTGCCATTTACATCTAGGGTAACTCCGAAAATAACATTTTATATGCAGGGTGAGATATAGCAGTAAATTTGTACAAAAACACATTGTGATCATTGATAACACACATCTTTTTTCAAGATAAAACGTGCTGTGTCATGCGTTATTTTAGAATTTGTTTATATATACTGAGTCAAAAAAGAAACGATACCAAACTAAAAATGACGTAAAACGGATAAAACCATAGAAAGGTTTAATATATTATTACGTATCAGTACCGGGTATCTTATTGCAACGTCAGCCAACCATAAACACAGGTAAATAAACACCCGATAATCCTGGAACGCCGAATTTCCGATTTGCACGTGCTCCTCAACAAAGACAACTTCATACACATGTACAAATCGGAAAACCGGTTTATTGTACTGGTATTGCATTATCATCGAGGAAAAACACCTTACATACCCATTGTTACCTCTAACAAAATGCCTAGGCTAAACCGCAATCAGAGAATGCGTGCCATTGGCATGATTGACGGCGGTTTACGTCAGCGTGACGTCGCAAATCGACTTGGGGTTACGCGGATCACGATAACACGTCTACTTCGACATTATCGAACACATGGATCGGTGGACGACCGTCCAAGATCTGGTCGACCACGTGTGACGACGCGTGAACAGGACCGTCACATTCGGACGTCACATTTACGTGACCGGTTCCTACCTGCTACGCACACAGCTGCCGTTACTCCTGGGATGACCAACACTCGCATCAGTGCACAAACAGTCAGGAACCGGCTTGGTGAACGTGGCATTCGTGCCTATCGGCCATACGTTGGACCCATCCTGACACGACGTCACCGTGACGTACGGCGGGAATGGACGACGGAACGTGCTCGCTGGACTCGGTTACAGTGGAATTCGGTGATGTTTAGCGATGAATCGCGGTTCTGTTTGCGTCGAGCGGATGGCAGAGAGCGGGTATATCGCAGACGCGGTGAACGTTACGCCGACGCATGTGTACGTCAGGTCGATCTGTTCGGGGGCGGAAGCTTTATGGCGTGGGGCGGTATCACCTTCGGCAGTCGCACTGAACTGTTAGTGGTGGACGGTAACCTAAACGCCCAGCGGTACTGTGATGAGATCCTTGCGCCAGTTGTTGTGCCGTTCTTTAACGCCAACAGAAACGTCACACTGTTCCAACAGGACATGGCCAGGTGTCATACTACTCGGATTTCCACCACATTATTGGTGCAGAACAATATTGAAACCCTGCCGTGGCCTGCTTTGTCACCAGACTTGTCACCCATAGAACATTTGTGGGATACCTTAGACCGCCGCGTCAGACGACGTCAGCCGGTAACGTTAAACCAACTGAGGGATGTTTTGCGTCAGGAGTGGACAAATATTGACCAGCAAGAGATTTAGACACTCTTCCGTTCGATGCGACGGCGGTGCATTGCAGTGAGAGATGCAAATGGTGCCCATACTCGGTATTGACGTCTGTGTGAAAACTCCATTACGCAGCAGACAGTTTCGGAGGCTCATTATGCTTTATGTGCTCCTCTTTCAAACATGTTGGACTATCATCTTATGAATTTTCAAAGAATTTTCTTAATAAATGTTGAAATTATAGACACATAAACACCAGGTATCGTTTCTTTTTTGACTCAGTATATATTTGTTATGTCAACAAACTTATACAATATAAATAGGAAATTACATTCTGTATAAATTGTGTTTTCCTCCTCTATTCTGCTGTATATAAACTGTGATCTAAATTTATATATATTTCACTTATGTGCTATCTTCTAAAGAGAAAAAAGAAAAGAAAGAAAAAAAAAATTGTATTTTCACCGATGTACGGTATTATTGATTTAAGCATACTATATTCAACATACCCCAGCAGCCTACACTCTGCATATTCAACATACCCCCAGCAATCTACACTCTGCATATTCAACATACCCCAGCAGCCTACACTCTGCATATTCAACATACCCCAGCAGCCTACACTCTGCATGTTCAACATACCCCAGCAGCCTACACTCTGCATGTTCAACATACCCCAGCAGCCTACACTCTGCATATTCAACATACCCCAGCAGTCTATACTCTGCATGTTCAACATGTATCCCCAGCAACCTACACTCTGCATGTTCAACTACCCCAGCAGCCTACACTCGCATATTAACATACCCCAGCAGCCTACACTCTGCATATTCAACATACCCCAGCAACCTTACTCTGCATATTCAACATACCCAGCAGCCTACACTCTGCATATTCAACATACCCCAGCAACCTATACTCTGCATATTCAACATACCCCAACCTATACTCTGCATATTCAACATACCCCAGCAGCCTACCTCTGCATATTCAACATACCCCAGCAGCCTACACTCTGCATATTCACATACCCCAGCAGCCTACACTCTGCATATTCAACATTATACCCCAGCAGCTTACACTCTGCATATTCAACATACCCCAGCAGCCTACACTCTGCATATTTAACATGTATACCCCAGCAGCCTACACTCTGCATATTCAACATGTATACCCCAGCAGCCTACACTCTGCATATTCAACATGTATACCCCAGCAGCCTACACTCTGCATATTCAACATACCCCAGCAGCCTATACTCTGCATATTCCTTTCTCTTGTTGCCAAAAGGTGACTTTGGTAAAGTGAAGAACGTTCTGTAATTCTGAACTGATGTAAGCCTTCCCTCCTCACTTGATCTTGTTGCTAGTAAACATCCTACACATGCCGTTCTGTAATACATAACACTAATGTTAAGGGAGTGTTACCTTTAATACAGTTATTTATCGTCGTTCTCTAGTTAATCGGGGCGACTCCTCCAGAATACATAGTTCCCGTGTGACGTCATCATTCCTACTATGGCTGCCATTTTGATTGGCAAAGTTGATCAGATATTATATTATAATAATTAATATATAGTAGCGTAATTTTGTTTTCTTCATAAAATATTTATTTTTCATCCCACATTGCCAGATACATAAAACGCATACATATGAACAGAACTTCTTTTTTTTACAGAAGCAGTTTGTCATACATGTGGTACAGTGTAATATGCATGCATTGGCCAATGGAATTGATAACATTCCTAGATTCCATACCTCGCTTACTTCATTCTGCTATACAATTCAGTAGGAATTACTTTACTGGGTCCCTCTGTCACTGGTTGTACTCAACAGTTTTATAACGTGAACGGTTTGCCATAATACACATAAATACTTAATCTTCGGGCATGCGTTTATAACCATTCCAAATTGTGCATCATCGTTCTTTGTGTGGAATTGAATCGGTGATACTTGGCAATCTACGTCATGACGGTAATGGTCGATGTTTCCCAGGTCAATTATGTCATGCACGTGTTTCGTCTCATGAACACATGTCAATATCTTGTTCTGTGAGACTGTGTCCAATCATTTCGTTTGTTGTATTTGAATGAATGAAAGATTGTATGAACATTGATGAAAGCTCTGCATGCATTGGTTACTAATGAATCTTCTTTGTACAATGCTACCCCTGCCCTCAAGTGGTATATAAAGAACGGTTTAAATCCCTTTCTATTCCTGATCTCACATATTTCGCTTTCAACTGTTGTTTCTATCTATCTTCCTCTAATGTCAAACCCCTTGTGTGGTTCGTGGCATGTTGCCAATCAAATCGCAAAAAAAAATAAAAGGAAAATATATGTATGTATGTTCCATTAATGTCAAACCACTTGTGGGGACCTAGACATGTTTTCCTGGGCAGGCTTAGTCGATCTACGTGGTTAACCAATATTAAGCAATGTGTGTGAGGTGCCTTGCTCAATGACACTACATACGTGGCCTGACCGAGTATCGAATCTGGGACAGTTCGATTCCAAATCCGACGCTCTACCACTGGACCACGGACGCCACAATATAAGAAAGTAATGGAAAATAAGTTGGGTTAAAAGTTTGCATTGTTTTTCGAAATTGTTTTATAAATAAGAAATAAATATAAAAAAATTTTAATACATGTTTTATAATATTAAATAAGTATCTATTCTTTACCTACAGCGTCCATACAATATGTATGTATGTTCCATTAATGTCAAACCCCTTGCTGGGACCTAGACATGTTTTCCTGGGCAGGCCTACCCGACCTAAGTGGTTAACTAGTACTAAGCAATGTGTGTGAGGTGCCTTGCTCAATGGCACTGGCCTGACATTAATTTTAAAGGATAATATATATTTGTTGCAATAATTCTTGTGCAAAACCAGCTATTGAACCTAATTCAATAAATTTGGTTTATTAAAACATCATGTCACGTAGAACTGTTACTTTATTATTTGTTTGGGTCGAAATGTCCAACTATCCCAGTATTTCTGGGTCGAATTGTGTTGGGGTCGAAGTTTCCAACATGCCTAGCCCGGTAATCCGTTTCCGTGGATATAAGAGGTAGACTTATATATCTTCGGTATAATTTAAGCTCACCTATTTAGTTCACGGGCTTTATTTACAGTTCGTGATTCTTTTAAATTTCTTAAATGTCTGACACATTTTGTCAACGGCCTTGCCATTATTTCGACCCAATGTCCAATGTCGTTTGCTTAATTCCGCGTTCATCAGTAACATTTAACCAATTCCACTGAAACATGGGGAACCAAATTCTAACGTGTCGAATAATTCGGCCCCAAGACATTTCGATTTATGACAATTCGCCCCAAATAGGCAAATACAATTCGATATCTGGACATTTCGAGCCAAATGTAATAAGAATATTTAGATTTCGTGAAGGTACTTTATGCAGGAATAAGTGAGTTTAGCATTTGAGGACACTTACATAAAATTATATTGATATTCCTATAAAAACAAAAATATTTATTAGTGAAAGTTTTTAGTATGACTAGAGTGCGGAAACATCATTTAAACAACAGAAACGAATAACTTTCGTTATTTTTAAACATATCTTCTTCTTTTGGCAGTATGTTATTCAGAATTACAAATAACATAATTATGTCAAGTGGTGTCCAAAATATTAAGATTTTGTATCATATTAGGTGTTTGTTTAATCCAGGTATTATCCCACATGTGTTTGTTTTACCCATACGTTATGTATCTTTGTTTTTGTCGGCAAATAGCTATTGTAGCTAGTGTTTATTGTTGTTCATGTACATCCGATTCAAAATTCAAGTTTCTTGTATCTCTTGTATCTTGAATACCAAATTTCAATTTTTTAACATGTACATCTAACTTGGCAAAATGTGTAATATGTCATTCGTAATAAGATACTGTAAACAATACATTGGATTAAGACTCAGTCACGACCTCTCATGGACCAAACACATAAACAATATAACATCAACAGCTAATATCTCTCTTCGGTTCATAAAAAGGAATGTAAATACATCCAAAAAAAATGTTAAAGAAACAGCATACTCATAAGACATACGTGAGGCCCATATTAGAGTACTGCTCCACCATTTAGCTAACATATAAAATAGACCAAATCTATTGATCAGCTGCCAGATACATATTTAATGATTAAATTATACCAGTAACGCCACCAAAATAATCCCAATACCTAAACCGACAGACCCTACCTAACACCATTTCCAGGACACAGTATCACTAAAACTTTGTCGTCCCTAGAAGTAGACGCATATGGAATAGTCTTCCCATAAACGTTCAGTCTAGTCCAAGCTTAAACAGCTTTGCTGAGGATATAATGTTGTTGTTCTATAATTTTATATTAGAATTTTAATTGTTTATGTCCATATGATCTGCTTGCCGTTGTTTCCAAATAGCCTAATATGTTGTCTGAAGCTACTTTTTGAACAAATATAAGCAGTTCAGACTCTTTCACTGAACCCATGATACAATGTGCTCCACTTATATATTTAGAAAGATTCAGTATATGCAATAAAATTATAAAATACAAATATATATAATGGACAAAAGTTGGAGTCTTTATGACATACCAAGCTATTAAAGCAGATTAGCATGTTCCATTCCCAAATATAGGTTGAACCCAAACCCTAAAACAGTCTCTCTCCTGTGCGGTACAATATTAAAAATAAAAACTTCCATTTCCACAGAAGAGTGTCTGTATATTATAATATATATACAAACGGTTTCCTTTCCTAAATTTTTATATACCTAACGCAAATTGCGAGATGCTTAAGGGTAGCCTTTTATACTCTGGACCAATTGTTTGGAACTGTCTACCCTTGGAAATAAAAACTTCAAGCTCACTTACTTTGTTTAAATCGAATTGTTTAAAATGGCTGGATGTCTAATATTTACTAATACTGTAAACTACTGTTCATAATCCATGCATACAACTTGTAGTTTATGCAGATGCGTTCTTACTTTTATTAGTTCTAATATCACATTTTAGTTCAGTTGTTTCTTCTTCTTGGTGATTTCGGCACTCCCTCAATATTGAGGATTATGTGTCGTCGCTGGTGAATTTTGAGATGATATTTACAATGATTAATTAACAAATAACAAATAAGTGAATGTCCAAAGACAAATATACTACAGTGCTTGTTTAAGATTGTGTACATAGAATGAATGCTTTAGATCATGGTTGGGAGGGCAGAAACAGGGATGAGTGCTTTAAAGCCATCAACTGTTATTGCTTCATGTGCGGCAAGTGGTAACAGGTGCCATTGGATGACGGTTCTTGGATAAAAAGAGAATTTGTATGAATCTTTGTTGACAGGGATGTGTTTATAACAATATGGGTGTGTGTGTCTGGTTATGTTGTCTACGGGTATCAAAAGGTTTATGGGAATGTTTACAGCTACTATTTGGTGTATTATTTTATAAAAGAGAATCAATCTGTATCTAACTCTGCGTGTCTCAAGTGTTGGCCAGTTTAGGTTGTCGATCATTTCGGAGACTGAACTAGTATTATGGTATCGGTTGGTAACGAATCTGGCAGCACGTCGCTGTACCTTCTCAATTTGGTGTTTTTGTGTTTTAGAATGTGGGTCCCAGATGGTACTGGAGAATTCTAGCTTGGGTCTTACTAGTGCTTTGTATGCATGGTCTTTTGCTTTAGGTGATGTGAATTTTAGGTTGCGTTTCAAGAATCATAGTGATTGGTTTGCTTTATTGGTTATCGAGTTAATATGTTTGTCCCATTTTAGATTGTTTTGCAAGGTTAGGCCTAAATATTTTGCATCATTTACTTTTTGAAGGAGATGGTTATGGAGTTTATATGTAAAGAGAAATGGTTTGCGTTTTTGTGTGATGCTGAGTAGGTTACATTTATCGGGGTGAAATTTCATGAGCCAATCTTGCTCCCATCTACCAGCTGAATCAATATCTTCTTGGAGTAATGTGGTGTCATTTTGTGTTTTAATTTCTTATAAATGATACTGTCATCAGCGAAGAGACAAAGGGTACTATGCCCAGGCCGTGTCTCATTTATATGAAAAAGTTGGCAGTTTCTTACGGAGGTTGGTGCACGCAAGTACTGGTTAACCGCTGGAGCCTGCCCAGGAAAGGTGTTGTTAGGTAAACTGCCCGCCGGCGATATAGCCCAAAATGGTGCTGATGCAGGCGTAAAACCCGAAATATAACAAATATAACATAACATGTTGGATATATTCGGATATATCATTAATGTAGATGAGGAATAGGATTTTGTATGTCATGTGTGTATAAATATGTGTTATGTTTAAGAGGGCCCCGTGGATGATTATCCTTGCTAAATGGGTTACCCTCTCTAAATAAAGAATTTACTTACTTACTTACTAGAGCCACGTTAAACCTAACACCTAGTATTAAAAAATTATTTGTTGAATGTCGTTTCCGCACTCCAGTCATACCCGGAAATGCGCAATGTATTATGGGCCATAGAAAAATCATAGAATAAAATGGCCGCTCCGTATCAAACACGGGAAGGCAAGTATTTTTTCGAAGAACATTGTCCTTTTCAGTAGTATTTTAGCCAAGTGCCATTTAAAGGTTTAGAGAGATGTCCTCTCCAAAGTTTATGCACAATTAAGAAAACGATATATACTTCACCTTGTGCTACAAATGGATGAACTTGAGTTGACAACGTCCGCGTTACGATTTCCCCCAAAACATGTTTTTATTCTCCAATTACTGCCTTACACTCATTTTCTGACATTTATATATTCAATAGCTGTTGGACACATGAATGAGTAATGTTTCATATACCTGTTTGTCAACCGAGACGAGAGGTTTCATCATTTAATGAATTAGGATTTGTAATTTTGTCTTTCGGGCACTACGAACCCAATACAATTCGACCCCAAAATCCTAAGATAATTCGACCTAGGACATCTCGACCCAAAAATCAGTACTACGTCTTAGCTTTCCTACTGAATGTTTATTAGTGTATCTGATTTTCTTTACTGGTTGGCAACCTTTCCCATCCAAATGACATATTTTTCAATCTAACTTTAATATTTTTATACTGCATCATTATTTCTGTTACATCAATAAATAGGACAGCTCGTCATATATATTGATTAACACAAAACAGCTAATGTCGATGGGAGGTTAATTCCGATAGTGGGGCTCCAAAAGGGGTAATTCAAGATAAGACCCATCATACCCAGATATCACCAATTATTCTAAAGTGCATGTGTCCTCCAACCATACAAACCCCAAATATAGCCTGGTCTTCATTTAGAGATGAGTTCAATCACCTGTGCTCTTTACACATAGGATCAAAACGACACCCTCCGTGGTCGAGTTGTAACGGCCATTGACTTGTATACCACTGTACTTAACGTATCATCACTGATGGTCACAGGTTCGAGCCCCACTCAGACCGTGTCTCTTTATATGAACAAGTTTCGTAATTTCTTACGAAGGTTGGTGCACCAAGTACTTGTTAACCGCCTTTGCCTGTCCAGGAAAGTGTGTTGTTAAGTAAACTGCACGTCACTCAAATGGGCAACTGGTAGCGGCGTTAAATAATAAAAAAACCTGTCATAATCATCAGTTTATTATGCGTCTAATTTGAGGACAAATTAAGCCAATTACGCCAATCTATATAAATTGCAGTAATAAGATTGCTATCGTAAAATCTTTTTGTCCTAAAAGTCATTATAAGAGTCTTATCGATACTGTGTCAAGTAAATTTGAAAATAAGATTTAAATACGCCCTGCAGAAAATGCTTTAATAAACACAATTGTATTGTTTATGCAGACATAGAAGAACAGGTACGGAGCATACAAGCCCGAAAACAAGCACTCAATAAAGAGAATTATGAAGAGAAATCGCCAGAGAAACAGCGTGTGGGCCTTGGCGCTGGTGGACACTTTGACACAGATATTTACGGGTCAACACGCAGCAAGTTTGAGGGCTATCACACATACATCCCTGCCGAAGATGCAGAGGTATGATATAGTACTAATCATTTATAATTAGTTTATGTCGGTAGGTGGGCAATATCTTCAGGCACGTCTAAAGACAGTATTAGTCGATCAACATTCAAAATGTTGCTTCTTAGATAGTAGCATCAATTATTCTGAAAACCGCTTAAAAATCAATTGTCCGAATTATTTATACTTGCATATAATTACTGTTGATAAATTACACAATATCACCACTATGGACTGATATGGACGCATTGGATTGATCACAACTTACAGACACTCTATGAAATAATACAATTTATCAAGCGCTTTAGTGCTCGATGATACATACATGTACAGTGATTCCAGTCTATACCCATGTATCCGTGATTTCTGAAAATAATTTTACTGTCTACAAGGAAAGCACAATTGTGGTCATTACTCTATCCATCTATCTTCCTTACAATGTAGATGTCAAACCCCCTCGCAGGGATGTACTACAATGTAGTCAGATTCCACCATTCCAACGATGCCTTGTTCAGTAATTGATATTGGCTATCCCCGTTGATGGGTTGTGCATATTTCATATATTATATTCAAAATAATACTTGTATATTTTGTTCTGATTTTACAGACATGTATGCACGCGTACTTCCCACATACAGTCTTATTTTGGCAGCCATCTTGTATGGCAACGTTTAAAAACGACAATTTCAGGATTTTCCTTGTAATTCTTTAATTGCAATAACATTATTATGTTTATATATTATAATTATGTTTTGTTTATTTCATAATCATTTCAAATGTATTGAAATACACTTTAAATATCAATTTATTTTTTGACAACTGTGTGTATGGATTAGAATGTACCGTACCAGGTTATTGTCTCAGTGACTTCCCGTCTTATAAACGAGTGATAATGATTATAAAAATAATCAGTTTGTTCCAACTCAATAATTGATGACCTTTGAAATAACTGAAATGGTGTAACAAAAGCATAGACTTCCACAGCTCTGTCTGTAAACTGAACTTCTAATCTCTTCAGGAGGCGTCGCTCATATGGGCAACCGGTAGCGACGATAAATAAACGTAAAACACGTAATCTGAACTTGTCAATAGCATTTTAGCAAATCAAATTTATTGCATCAGTGCATTTTTTTATGATTTGACAAATTTACAGTACTTAATTAATTTGTTTGATCTTTACGTCCGAGTGGTTTCCATTTTCTCAACTTGTGTTATGCGCGGGTCTATGCAAAATACCACTGATTTAACACCAACGTTTGAGGGGGTCATCTTATAGTAGAGATCGTCCTATAGGCGAGTAGATAGAAAATATTTATTTTACGCTGCTGTACAATTGAATTAATATCTGGTAAATTTTGCCATACAAAATGGCCGCTACAATAGGAATGGTGATGTGATATGGGAACTATGTATTGGCGAGAATTTAGTCCTATGAGTCGCCATATGCAAATCCATATAGTCGACGATAAAATCAAACGCTTAAAAGCATTACTCCATCAATGCTTCAATTTTTGAAATTCCTATTTAGATGTATGTACAGAGTTGTATATACATGTGACTATGTTACATTAGCAATGTTTGTGATGATGAATTGATGATTTGTTAAAATGAATGATCTTGTATTTAAGGACGATGATGACGTGAATCCTGTAGAGACGGCTGGTCCCGTGAGATCGGCAGCTCCATTGAATGCTCTCAATGACTCGCTAAATGACAAGGTTTGTACTGAATGTATATAAATTCTATATGTGGAGCATCCTCCTATCTTGTCGTCTTGTCAACTTTGGATTCATTTCATGTCTCCTCTGTAGCTACATTGGTAAATATTGATGAAATTTGTTGTGAAGCTTTGGCATTACTTTGTGATAAAAAGTTGCTAAAACCATTCCGATCCGATGTCCAACATGGCTGATAGGGTGGGGTGGCCATCTTGAAAATGTACACCTTTTCAATTTCTGCATATTTCAACTGCATGCTGGTGAAATTGGTGTGGAGCATTTGGAGAAATAGATCAAATTTACTACGGTAAACCCCTCTAATCTGGACTGGACAAAATGTCCGATTTAGAGGTGTTCCGGATTAGAGGGCTTTTTTATATTTAATATTAATATTTAATACATGTATAACATACTATGGCATACAGTTAGTAGTAGAACATATGCAGAGCTCGAGAAATCCAATGCCCAGGGCAAGTTGCTGTCAACCAGAATTTAGTCTTGGACAAGTCGACTTTCCATGTGTATGAAAATCAGATAAAAACAGATCAATTAAATAGACAAACTAATGTTTGTCGTGTACTCGACCAAGCCAATTATTAATCATAAACCCCGCCCTCATACTATTAATGACAGGCATCGCGAGAAACAATTGTCAGATCAAAACTTTCTGAGTTCTTCTCAGCTCTTCTTATTAAATTCAAATTAAACTATGGAAAACACGATCTATATATATGGACGACAATCGTGAAATTACTTTTCTACACGCTTCAAATAATAACATTATTAAATATTAAATTTCAAGCAAGTGGAAAATCAATTAATCTGAACCATGTGGGGAGTGTGTACATACAGTGACACGCCAGTTACACTACCGGATGAGAAGGAAATTGCGTAGGGGCCCGAAACATATGAGGTCATGTGGTTCCGAATACCTTGCTTGCTATCCCTAGTTATTGGGTCTGCTACTGACCCTCTACAAAGTTATGAAGGGTGAAGCATTGGTTCAAATCCCACTGTGTCGATTTCTTTCAAGTGAGAAGCTATCCAACTGACTTGCAAAGGTCATTGTGACAATCCGGGTGCCTGTCCATGCCTGAAAATATGTGCGGAGGAGCAGTCGGGATCTTCCTCCACCAATTATAGCTGGATTCACCATATGACCTAACTAGTTGGTACAAGCACAAACCGGCCAATAATATTTATTCCAGGAATATGATCCGCTTGCGGAGCACCGCCGTGCTAAGATCTCGGACAGGGAAGATGAATACATGGCGCGACGTCGACAGATGATTATCTCCCCTGAGAGATACGATCCGTTCGCTGACGGTCAGTATTTAAAATAGAAATTGTTAGTCTTGTTCATGAGAATATTGTTTTATCAACTGGTAAAGCTAGGAAACTGTGTGCCTTCTTGAAAATATGTGATGATATTTCAATTATTCAAATCCTAAGTCATATTCCTGTATAAAGACACAAAATTGCCGATTGATCAAGCATCCTGTATTTTATGCCAGAAATTGTAATAATCCTTGCTAAGAGTCGGACAGTTATTTCATTTACTAATCACTCTCGAGACCTCATTCCTGATGGAATCCATCGCCACAAGGGAGTGAGAAGAGGCAACGTGGAATTTAAATGCATTGCCTAAGGGCACAATCGTAACGGCTCCAGCGGGGCTCAAACTCCAGGCCTTTCGCACCTGAAGCGAACGCGCTATCACAACTTCCACGATTTATTTCATTGCTATTGTGTTTTGATACAGAGCTACGGAGAGAGCCGAACGAAACAAAGACTATCCTAGTGTAAATCAAATTATACATATTTCAACAGTGTTCAAGTACAGTAAAAACTAAGAATTAATGACGGTCAATTTTAACAGGAATATAACTTTAAATTGTATATGGAGTACTTAATTTTTCTCTGTTTTGCAAAAAACTGAATGTTGTCCGAGACCGAATGGCGCTATTGGCTATCAGTTACTTAGTTTATCAGTTAGTACACAGTTTTGATATGTAAGACATTTCTTATCAACAAAATGCATAATGTATTTCATGTCAAGTAACTAAAAAGTTGACAGTTTAATAACGTAGCGCATCAATATGTGAGAGATAGTTGAATGTGAGTGAATTTGTAAGGTAGCATACGGGTGTTCAGCGGTTAAAAGAATGTGTAGCTCTTACCTCCGAGCGAGTCAACACTCAGATTGCTAGATTGACATGGCGATGCCATTAACATATGTGCGTGTCCATATCATACGGGCAAGTGCAAGTTTACGAACAACCAGTAGACTTTTCGGGTCACTAGTCCTACAAAAGGGCCTTTAAAACATTCTTTAACCCCAGAATTGTGTTGTTCTGTGTGATGTAATTTACGCTTGAGTTATCTATTGAGTTCTTTGAAAATATAAATATTGTAAAAATAGAATTGTATAATTGATACGGTGTACGACACGTTTAATTGCTACAATTGAGCCGACACAGTTTGCCAAATATTATCGGCAGTAATGGTGCTATTTGTGCCGTGTGGTGGTCAGTCGTACAACTTCTCCCCATGATTACAGGGTTCCCTCTGTCTGATTTTTTGCCTGCGCCACTTCTGTCGCCAATTGAAAAAAAGGGAGCCAATTTGAAAAACTTAGAACCAACTAAGACTGTTGTTCTAAGAGCCATATAGTTCACAGATAAATATTTGAAGCCATGCAGGGTTCCCTCTGTCTGATTTTTTGCCTGCGCCACTTCTGTCGCCAATTGAAAAAAAAGGAGCCAATTTGAAAAACTTGGAACCAACTAAGACTCTTATTCTAAGAGCCATATAGTTCACAGATAAATATTTGAAGCCATGCAGGGTTCCCTCTGTCTGATTTTCTGCCTGCGCCACTTCTGTCACCAATTGAAAAAAAAAACCCTGAGCTAATTTGAAAAACTTGGAGCCAAACTAAGAGCCACCATATAGTTCACAGATAAATATTTGAAGCCATGCAGGGTTCCCTCTGTCTGATTTTCTGCCTGCGTCACTTCTGTCGCCAATTGAGAGAAAAAAACCCTGAGCTAATTTGAAAAACTTGGAGCCAACTAAGAGCCACCATATAGTTCACAGATAAGTACTTGAATCATGTATTTGACACACACAAAAGTAGCGCCAACTATTTTCACCAATGCACAACCTTTGGCGCCAGTATTTTATTTGCCTCCATTGGCGACCGACAGCGAGAACCCTGCATGTATTTGACAAAACATGTAGCGCCAAAAAAAAAGTTGCGCCAGTTCAAAAAAATTGGCACCAGTATTTGTTTTTTTGTTACAATTGGCATCATTGGCGACCAACAGCGTGGGAACCCTGGCTTATAGTCAAGAGTTGTTATACTATGACTGTCATGGATGTGATGTATTGAAGAGTATTTTATAAGAGTCATTAGCACAATCTGTTTCGGGGTTGTTGCAGGTTGCGGTTGTAGAATGGTTAGATTTGTTATTGCTGGGTGATATTGACGTAGCGATGCAGCATAGAAGCCTGATTGACCTATATAATTAATGTAATTAGTTTTGTTAGTGATGGCAACGAATGTCCGAATATCCGAATACTATTACGGTGATGAATAATTTATACTTACAAAAATATAATCATCGTATTGAAAATATGTTTTCACGGAACTCTTCAGTAACAAATAGTGCGAACAGTTGTATGTCATTGTTGGACGTCTGTGAAATGTGTTTTGAACGGTTCTTAGTGATTGAGATGTTTGAACGGAGTATATGCTACTTAGGTATTGTTGTCATCTACGTGAACTGGTAGTGTGTGCTGTTTTGTTTTGTTTAAAATGATATGAAAACTTTCACAAACCGAGACTAATTCACAAAACTTTCCTTTCTAGCTCGACGACGGAGGTGCGTCCAGAATTGCCTGTGAAGGCTAAATGTTCTACATCAGAATTATATAAATCCTAGCATTACATCGTGTGTACATTTGGACAATGTCTAAATAATGTGCCTAAATTTAATTAGTATTTACTATTTTATAAATAACCAAATAAAAATATAAATTTTAATTTAACCCTTTCAACCCCACAGGCCTCTAAATAGGCTTATGAAAAGTGTAGATCCAGATGAGCCGGCTCATAACGAGCCGTCTCATCAGGATCTGCACTTTTTTGCCAGTAATAATTATTACTATTTTTAGATAAAATTACCCATTTTGATAAATGAACTGATCCAAATGTAATTTTGTTATTAATTTATTGGTCTAAAAATATCATGGACCAGTCCATGTCAGTTACTTGGGGTTGAAAGGGTTAATAAGTGCTAAATTTCAAGATTTTTTTGTCTCTTATTTTGAATCATGATGCATAATGTTGCTATAGTTTCATATAGCTTTATAAAGAGAAATTATGGTATTAAAGTTATTAGCTGACAATCTTAACCACTTTGCATGCTGAGTAAATAAACTCACATTTGCAAACAACGTAGAACCCGATCAGGATCTATGTTGTTTGGTATTCAGCCAAGTGTTTTAACTCCACTATTCGAATAGCAAACAGCGTAGAGCCTGATCAGACGGCACGTTCTGTGCCGTCTGATCTGGCTCTATGCCGTTTGCAAAAGTGACTTTATCTGCCGCTAGCGCGCAAAGGGTTAAGAAGTAACATGCATGGATTCCAGTAGAAAAAACCTTGTTGTGTGAGAGTGTTGATGAGAGAATGATGTTCAGAAAAAGCTCTACACTAATTCTAGAATTATTTTAGGTATAAACGCTGTCATTACAGTATCGCCGTCATGACGAGACCAGGTGTGGTAAAGTACGTATACACGAAATAGTTGCTCAACTCCAAAATTGTTGAATCGCTCATATTTTTCTCTCAAAATGCATAGCTAATGGAACCTTCCGTCTAGTCGATATCGAATGTAATCTGGCACAGACAGATGTGTAGATTATAGAAAATGTATTTGCCCGCTGTAAGTTTAGCCTTAATTGGAATTCATTTTCATAATGAATCATTGCATACAGATAGCTTAGAGAAATATTTCTAGTAAAATCTGCTTTGGCAGGACACACAGGTTGGCAGGACACACGGGTCAAATTTGGAGTACTTTGTCAGTTCTGTCTGTTTGTAATTCGTTGAGTCTTCCCGTGGTTGTTGACTGAATAAATTTCAATTTGCTGTTAAATCGATTTATCCTACCTTCATGTGTAATAATGATAAAAAGTGGCCTGCTTAATAAACTGCTTTATTAGTCAGTGCCTAATAAACCGTTTGTGACATCATAATGCTGCGTGTATGACGTCATATGTTTACAGATGGTATGATAAACTTCATGTCATGAGTATTCGGTGATCTTTCAATACTTCATTTTTTATCGGAAGATAGGATAAATAGAATATTAGGTTACTGTCTTATACATTTAAAATTATTAGGCTCGTCTACGAAAAAATACACGGCTCAGTAGAGCCTCGTATCGGTAGAGCCTCGCCGTGTATATTTTCTCCAACTCGGCTAATACATTAAAATTTATTTAAGACAGTAACCTAATATTCTCTATATATTCGATTCTAAAGTATGTACCGAAACTGAAAATACAAAATATACTTACTATAGTAGAAATCATGTCATTGTGATTCTCTGATTGGGAAATCTCATTGATGGTTTGATGCCGATAGATGAATGAAAAACATTCCCTCGTCAGGAGATTAACCTGTAAAACAATGAACGTTTTGGAGTTGACAACTTGCGCGATATATTCTTTGTTTTTCTATTCAATGATAATCATAGTCGTTAAAAACACAAAAACATTTCTCTTTCTTTTAAGCAAAATGTACTATATTTGTGTATTTAAATTATCCTGCGAGCCTATAACTAATGTATTTTCCCCGTCGCGGCCTCGTGTCGTGACCTCTCTGCTTTCTGTTTGCAGGTGGAAAGACGCCGGATCCGCAGGCAAGAACGTACCATCAGATTATGCAGGAGAAAGCTCTGGCTGTCCAAGAGGTATGTTACATTATGTTAACCCTTTATTACATAGAAGTGCCTCTTCACGCTAATGCCACATACAAGTTGGTAGAGTAGTCAAACAGACATTAAGCTCCATAATGAAGGTTAGAGCAACATAGTGGATGCAATGTTTTATAGATTCTCAGTGGGGGGGGGGTGGATACGTTTTATAGATAACCAGTGGGGGTGGTGGATACAACGTTTTATATATAACCAGTGGGGGTGCGATGCAGTTAGTTTACTGACTGTCCATTGATTATGATTTGTAATTTATACATACACTACAGAGATACACTATCGTATACACCAAAACAAAAATCAGAATCGGCAAGCAGGCTTTTTAATACAGGTTGATTGTTTAATAGTTGTGATTTATTAACATGTTTAATTGTATACATATCTATGTTTACAGAAAGGATTGCGAGAACAGATGAAGGACAAGGCTAAGGCGGGAGACCTGAAAGCCATGCACAGCACCGCCCAGAAGCTGCAAGAGAAGAAGAAGCGTAGATGGGACCAGCCCTCGGGTGCGGATGAACCGATGAAGAAGAAAGCGTCGTCATGGGATCAGGCAGAAGTAGGGACACCGTCGCAGGTAAACGCTGGCTCATTACAAATGTTGGTTTACTGTGGTGTGGAGGATTTGCATGGGGCTGGGTGGCTTTTGCAGCAGGGCATAGGTTATTGGGTCATGATCAATGATTGATCTGTTTTAAGTGGTTGTGTATGTCGCTAGAATTGACCATGCAGAAAGATAATTTAAGAATTGGCCATGTAGAAAGATAATTTAAAAATTGGCCATGTAGAAAGATAATTTAAAAACTGGCCATCTAGAAAGATATTGGTAACTGACATTGTAAGAGGAATATGGCTGGTTGCAAGCAGGGATGATATAATTGCAAGCATGGTTGGGATAATTGCAGGCAGGGATGGGATAATTGCAGGCAGGGATGGGATAATTGCAAGCAGGGATGGGATAATTGCAAGCATGGTTGGGATAATTGCAGGCAGGGATGGGATAATTGCAAGCATGGTTGGGATACTTGCAAGCATGAATGGGATAATTGCAAGCAGGGATGATTATCCGATCAGGGATGTGATAATTGCAAGCAGGGATGGGATACTTGCAAGCAGGGTTGGGATACTTGCAGGCAGGGATGGGATAATTGCACGCAGGGATGGGATACTTGCAAGCAGGGTTGGGATACTTGCAGGCAGGGATGGGATAATTGCACGCAGGGATGGGATAATTGCTGGTAGGGATGGGATAATTGCTGGTAGGGATGGGATACTTGCAAGCAGGGTTGGGATACTTGCAAGCAGGGTTGGGATAATTGCAAGCAGGGATGGGATAATTGCAAGCAGGGTTGGGATACTTGCAAGCAGGGTTGGGATAATTGCAAGCAGGGATGGGATAATTGCAAGCAGGGATGGGATACTTGCAAGCAGGGTTGGGATACTTGCAAGCAGGGTTGGATACTTGCAAGCAGGGTTGGGATACTTGCACGCAGGGTTGGGATACTTGCAAGCAGGGTTGGGATACTTGCAAGCAGGGATGGGATAATTGCAAGCAGGGTTGATTATCCGAGCAGGGATGTGATAATTGCAAGCAGGGATGGGATACTTGCAAGCAGGGTTGGGATACTTGCAAGCATGGTTGGGATAATTGCAAGCAGGGTTGGGATAATTGCAAGCAGGGATGGGATACTTGCAGGCAGGGATGGGATAATTGCAAGCAGGGATGGGATAATTGCAGGCAGGGATGGGATAATTGCAAGCAGGGATGGGATAATTGCAAGCAGGGATGGGATACTTGCAGGCAGGGATGGGATAATTGCAAGCAGGGATGGGATAATTGCAAGCAGGTTGGGATAATTGCAGGCAGGGATGGGATAATTGCAAGCAGGGATGGGATACTTGCAGGCAGGGATGGGATAATTGCAGGCAGGGATGGGATAATTGCAAGCAGGGATGGGATAAATGCAAGCAGGTTGGGATAATTGCAGGCAGGGATGGGATAATTGCAGGCAGGGATGGGATACTTGCAGGCAGGGATGGGATAATTGCAGGCAGGGATGGGATAATTGCAGGCAGGGATGGGATACTTGCAGGCAGGGATGGGATAATTGCAGGCAGGGTTGGGATACTTGCAAGCATGGTTGGGATAATTGCAAGCAGGGATGATTATCCGAGCAGGGATGTGATAATTGCAGGCAGGGTTGGGATACTTGCAAGCAGGGTTGGGATACTTGCAAGCAGGGTTGGGATACTTGCAAGCAGGGATGGGATACTTGCAGGCAGGGATGGGATACTTGCAGGCAGGGATGGGATACTTGCAGGCAGGGTTGGGATACTTGCAAGCAGGGTTGGGATACTTGCAAGCAGGGTTGGGATACTTGCAAGCAGGGTTGGGATACTTGCACGCAGGGTTGGGATACTTGCAAGCAGGGTTGGGATACTTGCAAGCAGGGATGGGATAATTGCAAGCAGGGTTGATTATCCGAGCAGGGATGTGATAATTGCAAGCAGGGATGGGATACTTGCAAGCAGGGATGGGATACTTGCAAGCAGGGATGGGATAATTGCAAGCAGGGATGGGATAATTGCAGGCAGGGATGGGATAATTGCAAGCAGGGATGGGATAATTGCAAGCAGGGATGGGATACTTGCAGGCAGGGATGGGATAATTGCAGGTAGGGATGGGATAATTGCAAGCAGGTATGGGATAATTGCAAGCAGGTTGGGATAATTGCAGGCAGGGATGGGATAATTGCAAGCAAGGATGGGATACTTGCAGGCAGGGATGGGATAATTGCAGGCAGGGATGGGATAATTGCAGTCAGGGATGGGATACTTGCAGGCAGAGATGGGATAATTGCAGGCAGGGATGGGATAATTGCAAGCAGGGTTGGGATACTTGCAAGCATGGTTGGGATACTTTCAAGCAGGGTTGGGATAATTGCAAGCAGGGATGGGATACTTGCAGGCAGGGATGGGATACTTGCAGGCAAGGATGGGATAATTTCAGGCAGGGATGGGATAATTGCAGGCAGGGATGGGATAATTGCAGGCAGGGATGGGATACTTGCAGGCAGGGATGGGATAATTGCAGGCAGGGATGGGATAATTGCAGGCAGGTTGGGATACTTGCAAACATGGTTGGGATAATTGCAAGCAGGGATGATTTCCGAGCAGGGATGTGATAATTGCAGGCAGGGTTGGGATACTTGCAAGCAGGGTTGGGATACTTGCAAGCAGGGTTGGGATACTTGCAAGCAGGGATGGGATACTTGCAGGCAGGGATGGGATACTTGCAGGCAGGGATGGGATACTTGCAGGCAGGGTTGGGATACTTGCAAGCAGGGTTGGGATACTTGCAAGCAGGGTTGGGATACTTGCACGCAGGGTTGGGATACTTGCAAGCAGGGTTGGGATACTTGCAAGCATGGATGGGATAATTGCAAGCAGGGTTGATTATCTGAGCAGGGATGTGATAATTGCAAGCAGGGATGGGATACTTGCAAGCAGGGTTGGGATACTTGCAAGCATGGTTGGGATACTTGCAAGCAGGGATGGGATAATTGCAAGCAGGGATGGGATACTTGCAGGCAGGGATGGGATAATTGCAAGCAGGGATGGGATAATTGCAAGCAGGTTGGGATAATTGCAGGCAGGGATGGGATACTTGCAGGCAGGGATGGGATAATTGCAGGCAGGGTTGGGATACTTGCAAGCATGGTTGGGATAATTGCAAGCAGGGATGATTATCCGAGCAGGGATGTGATAATTGCAGGCAGGGTTGGGATACTTGCAAGCAGGGTTGGGATACTTGCAAGCAGGGATGGGATACTTGCAAGCAGGGATGGGATACTTGCAGGCAGGGATGGGATACTTGCAGGCAGGGATGGGATACGTGCAGGCAGGGATGGGATACTTGCAAGCATGGTTTGGATACTTGCAGGCAGGGTGGGATACTTGCAAGCAGGGTTGGGATAATTGCAAGCAGGGATGGGATAATTGTAGGTAGGGATGGGATACTTGCAGGCAGGGTTGAGATACTTGCAAGCAGGGTTGGGATACTTGCAATCAGGGATGGGATACTTGCAAGCAGGGATGGGATAATTGCAAGCAGGGATGGAATACTTGCAAGCAGGGTTGGGATAATTGCAAGCAGGGATGGGATACTTGCAGGCAGGGATGGGATAATTGCAGGCAGGGATGGGATAATTGCAGGCAGGGATGGGATACTTGCAGGCAGAGATGGGATAATTGCAGGCAGGGATGGGATAATTGCAGGCAGGGATGGGATAATTGCAGGCAGGGATGGGATAATTGCAAGCAGGGATGGGATAATTGCAGGCAGGGATGGGATAATTGCAAGCAGGGATGGGATAATTGCAAGCAGGGATGGGATACTTGCAGGCAGGGATGGGATAATTGCAAGCAGGGATGGGATAATTGCAAGCAGGTTGGATAATTGCAGGCAGGGATGGGATACTTGCAGCAGGGATGGGATATTGCAGGCAGGGATGGGATAATTGCAGGCAGGGTTGGATACTTGCAAGCATGGTTGGGATAATTGCAAGCAGGGATGATTACCGAGCAGGGATGTGATAATGCAGGCAGGGATGGGATACTTGCAAGCAGGGTTGGGATACTTGCAAGCAGGGATGGGATACTTGCAGGCAGGGATGGGATACTTGCAGGCAGGGATGGGATACTTGCAGGCAGGGATGGGATACTTGCAAGCAGGGATGGGATACTTGCAAGCAGGGATGGGATACTTGCAAGCAGGGATGGGATAATTGCAAGCAGGGATGGGATACTTGCAAGCAGGGTTGGGATACTTGCAAGCAGGGTTGGGATACTTGCAAGCAGGGATGGGATACTTGCAGGCAGGGATGGGATAATTGCAGGCAGGGATGGGATACTTGCAAGCAGGGTTGGGATACTTGCAAGCAGGGATGGGATACTTGCAAGCAGGGATGGGATAATTGCAAGCAGGGATGGGATAATTGCAGGCAGGGATGGGATACTTGCAGGCAGGGTTGGGATAATTGCAAGCAGGGATGGGATAATTGCAAGCAGGGATGGGATAATTGCAAGCAGGGATGGGATAATTGCAAGCAGGGATGGGATAATTGCAAGCAGGGATGGGATAATTGCAAGCAGGGATGGGATAATTGCAGGTAGGGATGGGATAATTGCAGGCAGGGATGGGATAATTGCAGGCAGAGGGAGGGATAATTGCAGGCAGGGATGGGATAATTGCAAGAGGGATGGGATATTGCAAGCAGGGATGGGATATTACAAGCAGGGATGGGATAATTACAAGCAGGGATGGGATAATTACAAGCAGGGATGGGATAATTACAAAGGGATGGGATAATTACAAGCAGGGGAAACAAGCAGGATGGGATAATTACAAGCAGGGATGGGATAATTACAAGCAGGGATGGGAAATTACAAGCAGGGATGGGATAATTACAAGCAGGGATGGGATAATTACAAGCAGGGATGGGATAATTACAAGCAGGGATGGGATAATTACAAGCAGGGATGGGATAATTACAAGCAGGGATGGGATAATTACAAGCAGGGATGGGATAATTGCAAGCAGGGATGGGATAATTACAAGCAGGGATGGGATAATTACAAGCAGGGATGGGATAATTACAAGCAGGGATGGGATAATTACAAGCAGGGATGGGATAATTGAAAGTTGTAATCATAATTACCTGTCATTATTTAAATTTTCCCAATTAATCAAATGTAATTGAACATTTTTGATTTACTTAATTAATGTAATGTAATTAATTACAATGTTCAAAAAATGATGTAATTACTTTTGATTATAAAATGTCCAGTAAGCAAAATTGCACATTATCCAAGTGCAAATAGCAATTTACTTACTAAGATGATATTGTTGAACTATGTAGCTGGCTTGTGGAGGCTCGGTGTAACCTCAAAAATAGACACGGTAGACTCTGACTTAATTAATTTTAGCTACTACAGTCCATACTAATAATGGCTATTACTTTGTTACAGGGAAAATGGGACGAAACACCAAGCAAGGGTAAAGGAGCAGTCACACCTGGAGCCACCCCAGGAGCCAGTACTAGGATGTGGGATGCTACCCCAGGTCACGCCACACCTGGCGCAGTAACACCGGGGCGTGATACCCCTGGTCACCAGACAACACCCAGCGCACGTAGAAACCGGTGGGATGAGACACCGAGAGCAGAGGCTACCCCAGGTCACATGACCCCTGGAGGCCACCAGGCAGGCTGGGCAGAGACTCCGAAGACAGATAGAGGAGGCGACCTGATTGAAGACACACCTACTCCTGCAACAAGTAAGAGGCGATCACGTTGGGACGAAACCCCAGGCGCACAGACTCCCACAATGACCCCAGGTAATTTGACTCCAAGCTTGACTCCCGGAGGACACACACCTGGAGGTCTGACCCCTAGCGGTATGAGCGGAATGACGACACCTGGAGGTGGCACACCGAGCAGCTTTACCCCAGGTGGTCTAACCCCTGGAGGGTTCACGCCCAGCGGCGTGACTCCAACTGGATCGAAAGCGATGGCAATGTCGACGCCTACTCCTGGGCACCTTATGTCAATGACTCCGGAGCAGCTTCAGGCGTATACCTGGCAGCGAGAGATAGATGAAAGAAACAGGCCTCTAAATGATGAGGAACTAGACGCTATGTTTCCACCGGGATATAAGGTTTGTTGATTTATGTCAGTCGTCAAATAACGGTTATGTAGGGTTTATTCTAGAGTTGGGAAAGGGCAGGGTGGGTCAGAAAATGGGCAGGTGAGTCGTAAAACAGACAGGGTGCGTTTTGTGCAGTGAAGGGGGTAGGTGCTGGAATGGGTATTAGTGGTGGGGGGTGGGGTTACGGTGATTGACCGTTCATTATGTTTGATCAAAGAGGCAAGTAGGGCAGTACATTTTGATGAAAAGTGCAGACAAGTTATAGTTGGTATATATTTGCTCCAAGGCACTCGACTGTTGAGGCTTATATAAAAAGTAATAAAGATATTTAACCCATTCAACACCAAGTAACTGACATAGACTGGTCCATGATATCCATAAACCAATAAATGAATCAGAAAATCACATTTGGACAAGTTCATTTATCAAAATGGGTAATTATGTCTAAAAATAGTCATATCACTGGCAAAAAGTGCAGATCCTGATGAGACGGCTCGTCACGAGCCGGCTCATCTGGATCTACACTTTTTGTAAGCCTATTTAGAGGTCTGTGGTGTTGAAAGGGTTAAAGAAAAAGAGTCAAACAGGCGGAACTAAAAATGGGCAGGGCAACTCGTTCTATCATGCCACTCTAGAAAAAATCCTACTACGGTCATCTTGTGAGACAGAAGACCGACCATTTGTGCTTGTTTATTATGAGTATTATTTCAGACACCTGTAAGCTCCCAGGCAGAACCACTGGCTGGCTGTAACACAGCTGGAGAGATATATCCCATGACATGATTCTGCTGCATTGTGAACATTTTATATTAGCTCGATTGTGAAACAAGTGTTTACAACATTTAAGTAATCGCCCTCCGGACCTTGTTCCTGATTGAATCCATCGCCATGGGCGAGAGGAGTCAATATGAATTTAAATGTCTTACCAATGGACATGACCACTGTGGTTCTGATACCTCTCAGTTGCAAGGCTGATGCCATATCCATTACATCACAATTCTGCGTTGTGGATGGAGCAAGTGATTGTTAGAAAGCAGAAGTCGTGATAGCGCAGTGGATGCGCGTTCGCTTCAGGTGCGAAAGAGTTCGAGCCCCGCTGGAGCCGTTACGATTGTGCCCTTAGGCAAGGCATTTAAATTCCACATTGCCTCTTCTCTCCTTCATGGCGATGGATTCCATCAGGAATGAGGTCTCGAGAGTGATTAATATAAGTTGAAAGAACTTGTTTCGCAATCGAGCTAAAATAAATTTGTATAAATTAAATCAGAAATTAGAAAACAGCATGGAACGGCTGTTATATGTGGAAGTGTAACTATGGGATCAATAGCACCAGCACCATTTCTACATTGTCTTCTACTTTGCAGGTTCTTCAACCACCAACCGGTTATATCCCGATTCGAACCCCGGCCAGAAAGTTGATAGCGACGCCCACACCGATGGCAGGCACTCCACAAGGCTTCAGAATGCAGACACCAGACCACAAGACATCAGTTGTTGACATGCAGCCTAAAGGTTGGTTTATTTCTGCAAATCGACATAAAATAATTTAGGAATTCAAGCTTGATAGAAAGGTGGGATGTCTGTAGATCTATGAGGTTATTTTCGGTAGTGTTTATCATTGATACATAAAAGTCCACCTCCGTGGTCGAGTGGTTAAGGTCGCTGACTTGTATACCACTGTAACCTATCATTACTGATGGTCACGGGTTCGAGCCCCGCTCAGATCGTGTCTCATTTATATGAAAAAGTTGGCAGTTTCTTACGGAGGTTGGTGCACCCAAGTACTGGTTAACCGCTGGATCCTGCCCAGGAAAGGTGTTGTTAGGTAAACTGCCCACCGGCGATATAGCCCAAAATGGTGCTGATACAGGCGTAAAACCCGAAATATAACATATAGCATAATTGATACATAAAGATCTTAGATCATACGGTGTCTCTCCAACTATTATATATAGGAGGAAGACCCCGGGTGCTGCCGCCGAGCAGACACGGACTGGCACCCAGGTAGAACCAAACACCTTACAAGGCTAGCCGGATAGCTTCCTCTCATGAAATAATTTAACACCTCCAGTGGGATTCGAACATACAATGATGAGGAGAAAGTGATTTGAAGTCAATGACTGTTACCACTCGGGGAATTACTCGCGGTAGGTGAATTCTAGCACACGTACTCGTGCCTGCAATTTAAGACTTGCAATGTGTTTGTGGAATGCATTTAAAGTTTGAGCTTCCAATTGAAATGATTACAATATGGAGAAATTCAAAGCTAACTTCAGGGTTCCCTCTGTCTGAAAGAGCCATATAGTTCACAGATCTATATTTTGACAAAACCTGTTGCACACAAAAAAATGTGCGCCAAATATTTTCGCCAATTCAGTATTTGTTTTATTGGCGTCATTGACGACAGACGGCGGGAACCCTGAAATTGGATATTACTTTGATTGGATATCGATTTGATTATCTATCGAGGGTGAAGCTGCTAACAATAAAGCTACTTCTCCCGTGTTGCCTTGTAGCTATTGCCCTTCCTTATATGACATTAGCGGTTCTGGAACTCAAAATGTGTCGAGAGGGAGAGTAGAGAGAGGGGAGTAGAGAGAGAGAGGGAGAGAGAGTAGATTTAAGCCGGATTTAAACTACCTGTCGCCTTGGTTACAGGTAATCTGCCGATGATGAAGCCGGACGACATGCAGTATTTTGACAAGCTTCTGCAGGACGTAGATGAAGAAACTCTCACGGCAGAGGAACAGAAAGAACGTAAAATCATGAAACTGCTCCTGAAGATCAAGAACGGCACACCACCAATGAGAAAGGTGAAACTATGTTTGTTTTATTGTTGCTGGTGCTTATACACCACACACACTGTGCCCTACTTTACTTGAAGGAGTCATTATTACATGACAGGCATTTCCCCAGAAATTAACAGAAAATTTCTCGATTTAAAAGTAACATGATTCTGTGTAAAAAGAATGCTTATTTCACTACAATTCACAGACACAACTAATGTATTTCTTGATCTCAGCCGTATGTATTAATGCAGATTTTATGATTTCATAAAAATTCACAATCTAGTTGACTAGTCGTTAAAATCACTTGCCCCTCACTGCTGTGGGTTCGAATCCCACTGGGGGTGTCAAATTCGGAGATTGAGTTATATATGAAATTAATTGATTATCAACTTAATAATGAGCTGACCCTGACTTGCCTTATTTCACGTTCGCCCCCAACTTGTTGTTTCCATCCTTGTGATGAGCTCAACATTTATTTGAACATTACATTCCTGTTCTTGTACCTCAGGTCCATATCAATGTCATTAACCATGTATATTTACAGGCTGCTCTAAGACAAGTGACGGATAAAGCTCGGGAGTTTGGGGCTGGTCCCCTGTTTAACCAGATACTGCCACTTCTCATGTCGCCGACTCTGGAGGACCAGGAGCGCCATCTGCTGGTGAAGGTGATTGATCGTATCCTGTACAAGCTGGACGATCTGGTGCGTCCGTATGTGCACAAGATTCTGGTGGTTATCGAGCCGCTGCTGATTGACGAGGACTACTACGCTCGTGTGGAAGGCAGGGAGATCATCTCTAACCTGGCTAAGGTAAGTTCGTATGATACAAGTTGTGAACACACGTGTGTGGTGTGGTGTGTGTGGTGTGTGTGTGTGTGTGACAACGTTCAAATGTGTGTGTGTGACAACGTTCAAATTGTTGCAAAAATCATTGTTCTATTCAAATAATGGAATAGACAGTCAGGGGCGTAGCTTGCCCTTGCTATTTGTGTAGGCACCATTAAAATATGGTGTCGTGGGGCTATTTCCATGGACAATTTTGAAAATCTATATCTCCACAGCTGCATTCTGGGGCATTTTATGGCATGTTTTGATGAGAATCAAGGAACATAATTTTACATTTGTGAAAATCGTTTATCAATTAAAACGTAATGAAATACCAATTAAACTTCTTTCCATATTCAATGTATAGGTTTACACTTCATTTATTTTACAATGATTGCGGAACAAGCTTTAACAAGTTATATTAATGGTGCAGATGAAAGCGTAAATGTGGTCATTCGTGTGGAAAGAAACCGGAGTACCCGGAGAAAACCCACCTGTCCGATCTAGCGACCACCGTACCATCTCACATTCTTCCCGGTCAATGTAGTTGCTGCATATCATACGCCTACACCCTCGCACCCTTCAGTTTTTATTGCATTTTTCTCATTTTAAGGAATTTTTTTTTATAATTTAATAATAAATGCTACATTTAGCTACTTCATCCTTTGTATTATGAAATAAAAAGAAAAATTGTCCGTGTACGTGAATGATCAAATTATGTTTCACTCCTGAACATAGAAAGCTAGTATTATCACTTGATTTATATGAATATGGGAGGACCAAATCTATTTTATATATATAACTTGTGGTCCAATCCATTTGTATATGCATGTAATACTTGTACAATTGTGTGTTTAGTTTAGTTTATACAAATTTATTTTACAAGTTCTTGCAACGTATATTAATCATGCTCGAGACCTCGTTCCTGATGGGATCCATCGCCATGAGGGAGAGAGAAGAGACAATGGAATTTAAATGCCCTGGTTACGGGCACAATCTTAACGACTCCAGCGGAATCAAACTCCAGACCTTTCACACCTGAAGCGAACGCACTATCACGGCATCCACTGATTGTATTTATGTATACAATAAAACCTGTCTTAAGCAGCCAGTCAAGGGAATCACAGAAAGTGGCTGCTTAGCACAGGTGGCTGCTTAATAGAGGTCAAATGTGCAATAAAACAACTTATTGCATACGTTACTATAAATAGTAACAAATTTAATGGTAGAAAAGGCAAGCGCCGAGAACGAATCACAAGCACGTGTCACAGGTAGCAACAACATACAACATAACTACATTGTGTAAACATGGCCGCCGAAGCAACACTAAAGTCGTTGTCTGACAGATTGTTGTCTCTTGACGGTAAAATGGCTGAGCGAAATAAGCAAATAACAGCAGAAGAAACATATGGCTATGTAGAGAAAATGAAAAACGGACACACAAAAGCTACAACTCAAACTGGACTGAATAGGGCGTATGACTGGTTGAAATCTGTTGGTGAACATCGCGATTTATCTGAGATACCACCTGAAGAATTAAACATGCTGATGGGGCCGTTAAGGTATGCAATAAAGAGGCTATTAAACAGCTGCGGTGGGCCATTTGTGGATATTGGCGCACCTATCCGATATTGGCCTCCGGGCCAATATCTCCATAGGGTGCGCCAATATCCACAAATGGCCCATCTCCGCGGTTTAATAACCTCTAAATATTAGGAATATGGAAACTGGCTGTTTAATACAGGTTGGCTGCTTAATAGAGGTGACCACTAATACAGGTTTGACTGTACAATAAGATTAAACTAAATTTATATGAATGCTGGGAATTGTACCGTCTCTATGTAATTTTAGGCGGCTGGTTTGGCTACGATGATCTCCACAATGAGACCCGATATTGACAACATGGACGAATATGTGCGTAACACAACCGCTCGAGCGTTTGCTGTGGTGGCGTCGGCCCTGGGTATCCCGTCCCTGCTGCCGTTCTTGAAGGCCGTGTGTAAGAGTAAGAAGTCGTGGCAGGCGAGACATACGGGGATCAAGATCGTACAGCAGATAGCCATCCTGATGGGGTGCGCCATCTTGCCACATCTCAAGTCACTTGTGGAGATCATTGAGCACGGTGAGGTTGCATGCTTTTGCTGCACATTTTCTATTTATTTATGCTTTCCAATTAGTCCGCCTCCGTGGTCGAGTGGTTACGGTCGCTGACTTGTATACCACTGTAACCTATCATCACTGATGATCACGGGTTCGAGTCTCATTTATATGAACAAGTTGGCAGTTTCTTACGGAGGTTGGTGCACCCAAGTACTGGTTAACCGCTGGAGCCTGCCCAGGAAAGGTGTTGTTAAGTAAACTGCCCGCCGGCGATATAGCCCGAAATGGTGCTGATGCAGGCGTAAAACCCGTAATATAACATATAACATAGCTTTCCAATTAGATAGAGAAGTTTATCAGTGAATTAGATGTGTTATTCCACCTGCTGGAAGCCGCTGGATGCTGTCTACACCAACATTTATGGACTCGATCTGTTACGATGTCCAAGCATAACGTACTTATTTATCAGTTATTGCATTGCTGCATCATAAAAACACTGTTCAACCAACAAACATCGCGGTACATCAGTAATGGCGATCTTTCATTCATTGAAACTTAACAACGTATATACATGTTTAACACAACTTGTCCTGATGTGTTCAAATGTGCATTCGGCGCCCCCCCCCCACACACACACTTTTAACAGCACTAATGTATTGTCTACCCAATAAGCACAACACGGGTTGATTTTATTTCGTAAATATTCCAATAAGTGTTCTGTATTTCAGGTCTGGTGAACGAACAACAGAAGGTGCGGACGATCACTGCCTTGGCTCTGGCTGCGCTTGCTGAGGCTGCTACCCCGTACGGTATTGAATCGTTTGACAGCGTTCTCAAACCTCTCTGGAAGGGTATCCGACAACACAGGGGAAAGGTAAGCTTCTGTTATTAACCCACGTCGGTAAGAATGGGGGTTAATATTTTTGGGTGCGTGTGTGTTTATGTGCGTACGGGATAGCTCAAACGTTATTGAAGGATTTTGATAAAACTTGTTGGTATATAAAGGGCTGGTCTCGGAGGAAGTGGATCGATTTTGGGAGAAATTTGTCCGTGAAGTGTCCACTCCCATTGTGTATATACCACTGTAAGACGTGGCTAACATGTTGGACTGTGAATCAAGGTGCCGCATGCTGTACTCTAATTGAGCACTTGTTAGTTCAATGATATTTTTAACTCTAATTAGATAAATAACTGCTAAAGATGTCGGAGTCGCCCCAATGTTGACTTGTAAACTTGTGTAGAGTTGCCCTAAATGTGACTAGTAATATTGTGGAGGAGTCGCCCCAATGTTGACTAGTAATAGTGTGGAAGAGTCGCCCCGACGTTGACTAGTAATATTGTGGAGGAGTCGCCCCAATGTTGACTAGTAATAGTGTGGAGGAGTCGCCCCAATGTTGACTAGTAATAGTGTGGAGGAGTCGCCCCAACGTTGACTAGTAATATTGTGGAGGAGTCGCCCCAATGTTGACTAGTAATAGTGTGGAGGAGTCGCCCCGACGTTGACTAGTAATATTGTGGAGGAGTCGCCCCGATGTTGACTAGTAATAGTGTGGAGGAGTCGCCCCAACATTGACTAGTAATATTGTGGAGGAGTCGCCCCAATGTTGACTAGTAATAGTGTGGAGGAGTCGCCCCGACGTTGACTAGTAATAGTGTGGAGGAGTCGCCCCGACGTTGACTAGTAATGTGTGGAAGAGTCGCCCCGACGTTGACTAGTATATTGTGGAGGAGTCGCCCCAATGTTGACTAGTAATAGTGTGGAGGAGTCGCCCGACGTTGACTAGTAATATTGTGGAGGAGTCGCCCCGACGTTGACTAGTAATATTGTGGAGGAATCGCCCCAATGTTGACTAGTAATAGTGTGGAGGAGTCGCCCCGACGTTGACTAGTAATAGTGTGGAGGAGTCGCCCCGTTGACTAGTAATATTGTGGAGGAGTCGCCCCGACGTTGACTAGTAATATTGTGGAGGAGTCGCCCCAATGTTGACTAGTAATAGTGTGGAGGAGTCGCCCCGACGTTGACTAGTAATAGTGTGGAGGAGTCGCCCCGACGTTGACTAGTAATAGTGTGGAGGAGTCGCCCCAATGTTGACTAGTAATAGTGTGGAGGAGTTGCCCCGACGTTGACTAGTAATATTGTGGAGGAGTCGCCCCAATGTTGACTAGTAATAGTGTGGAGGAGTCGCCCCAATGTTGACTAGTAATAGTGTGGAGGAGTCGCCCCGAACATTGTGGGTAGGATTATTAATAAACGCTGGTTGATCATGCTGCATTTTTGAAAATATATTCTTATCTCAACACATTCTTTTGTTTACAGGGTCTGGCTGCATTCTTGAAGGCGATTGGTTATCTCATCCCGTTGATGGACGCCGAATATGCCAACTACTACACTAGGGAAGTGATGTTGATCCTCATACGAGAGTTTCAATCTCCCGACGAGGAGATGAAGAAGATCGTGCTGAAGGTCGTCAAGCAGTGTTGCGCCACAGATGGTGTGGAGCCGCAGTACATCAAGGACGAGATCCTGCCGCCGTTCTTCAAACATTTCTGGAACCAGCGGATGGCGCTCGATCGCAGGAACTACCGACAGGTTGTGAAGAGAATTAGTGTTGTGTTTCCGCGATGTAGATATTTTTATCCCCAATGTCATTCTGAATACGAGAATGTTGCAACTCGTAAAAGAAATGAGGTTGCGCGGGCCGTGTTACTTGGACCTCGAGATGAGGCCATGCTAAAGCGAGCATATAATGCCATCTTGAATATCCTGAAATGGAAAGAAAATATTTGAGATTTGGTTTATTTTTTTAAAGCCCCATAGATTAGAAATTTTGTGTGGTGCATACCAGGATATTCTAATCGGAGAAAAATTTGAAATCATTGTTGCTGTTCATTGGTGACCTAAACTGTTGGTGCAACTTTATACCCCAAAAACAGAGAAACACCATTATTGTCTTATAGTTTATGAAATTACTATTTTTATCAAGTACCTCCATTTATTTATGGGTCTTTATTTACAAACTTACTATTAGCTTTGTGTAAATGGTGGTTTACTAAAAGTTTTTTTTGAAAATTTGAAATAATAATAAAAACACTCGTCCAGACCAGAGGCTCTAACAGAATTTATTCTGTATGAACAGTGTTGTAGAACCTGGCCCGAGGTTACAAAACTCGGATCTCAAATTCAGTCTCGCGCTTCTGATTGGTTGAGCCATGAGCAAATCTCAAAGACTCGACTGGAGAAGTTTTTCTAACCTCTGAGCCTTGTTTTACGTCGTCATTTCATTGCCCCATTATGATGTATATGTCACAGGCAATCTGAATCCAGTCATTTCATGCCTAAATATTTCGTGGAACGACTAGACTCTATTTTCATGTAATTTTAGTCATTTCGTGAAACGACCGAGGGTCTCGTCCATTACGCAAAATGCCTGAAATTGTTGTGACTGGATTCACAAATTACATGTTAGGACAAGCATACATAGACTATTAAAACTACACTGCTTGCAATAATTGCCTCGGATAAAAAATGCATGTGCTTTGATAAGAAACGTCCTTTATGTTGTGAAGCATATCATGTTTTTTCTATATAGCTATTTTTGCAGATCCGACAAAGTAAAGAGTTGTTTTTACTGGGAACTTGTGCCCGCATGCAACCAGATACATTCTAGGAGACATGGGGTTTTACTGGGAACTGGTGTCCGCATGCAACCAGATACATTCTAGGAGTCATGGGGTTTTACTGGGAACTGGTGTCGGCATGCAACCAGATACATTCTATGAGACATTGGGTTTTACTGGGAACTGGTGTCCGCATGCAACCAGATACATTCTAGGAGACATGGGGTTTTACTGGGAACTGGTGTCGGCATGCAACCAGATACATTCTATGAGACATGGGGTTTTACTGGGAACTGGTGTCCGCATGCAACCAGATACATTCTAGGAGACATGGGGTTTTACTGGGAACTGGTGTCGGCATGCAACCAGATACATTCTATGAGACATTGGGTTTTACTGGGAACTGGTGTCGGCATGCAACCAGATACATTCTATGAGACATTGGGTTTTACTGGGAACTGGTGTCGGCATGCAACCAGATACATTCTAGGAGACATTGTTGTTGTTTGGTTAAGATATTTTGAGCGTTTTTAATAGTAGAATAATAGGAGTTTTTAAAATAGAAATTTTGTCAACACATTTTTATATTAACCCATTCAACACCAAGTAACTGACATGGACTTGTGCATGATATTTTTAGACCAATACATTAATTGGAAAATTACATTTGGACCAGTTCATTTATCAAAATGGGTGATTTTGTATAAATATAGTAATATTACTGGCAAAAAGTGCAGATCCTGATGAGACAGCTTGTAGTGTTGAAAGGGTTAAGTTCTCTATGAAATTTGGCTGGCCGATTAGCGCAATTGTTAGCACACTCAATTCTCACCATTGCAACATGGGTTCGATCTTCGGACCGGGAAGTATGTGAGACGGTGGTTGCTAGATTGGACACTTGTGTTTTCGGTGTGTTCTCCGTTTCCGTCCTCGCCAAATACCACATATACCTATCATCACCGCCAACGGGTATGATTAATATAAGTTGTTAAAGCTTGTTATGCAATCGTTATAAAATATAACGTTTGTACTTTTTTTTAATGAAATTTGTTGATTTAATTCTATATTGTTATTGTTAAAATCTAATGCATCTATACTTTATATAACTATACTATATGTTTTGCATGTATTAGTTGTTACATTTCTCTTTGGTTTATGTTGTTTTCACCAAGGCCTAAGAGTTAAGAGCTTTAGAATAGGGAGAATGTTTTGGTTTATTAGGGAGAATGTGGTAAAGCTTTAAAATAGGGAGACATTGAAGGTGTATTAGGGACATGGCTGGTAGAGCTTCAAAATAGGAGAAGTGTGTTTGACTCGGTCAAGAGTCTATCTATTTTCGTCTAATGTCAAACCCCTCACGGGGATGTACACATGTGTATTGTGTATGAAGATCTACCTTAGCTCAAAATAAGGAGATGTGATGAAATACTCTCCCTGTAGCACAAGCCCTGATGAAACTATGCATTGTACTTGGAAATTATTTACATACATGTATTGTATTGCTTTGTATTGATTTGAAATAAATGATATTTACCAAACTTTTTTCATATTTTCGCTGCTTCTAGCTTGTGGACACAACCGTGGAGATTGCGAACAAAGTGGGAGCCGCGGAGATCATCGGACGCGTGGTGGACGACCTGAAGGACGAGGCAGAACAGTACAGGAAGATGGTCATGGAGACGATAGAGAAGGTGATGGCAAACCTAGGGGCAGCGGACATTGATTCGCGTCTGGAGGAACAACTCATCGACGGTATCCTGTATGCCTTCCAGGAACAGACCACCGAGGTAAGGGATAAACACTGTACGCCTTCCAGGAACAGACCACCGAGGTAAGGGATAAACCACACCCAAACAACCCCAAAACAAAAAAACACCCCCAACACCAAACACTGTACGCCTTCCAGGAACAGACCACCGAGGTAAGAGATAAACACTGTACGCCTTCCAGGAACAGACCACCGAGGTAAGGGATAAACATTGTACGCCTTCCAGGAACAGCACCGAGGTAAGGGATAAACACTGTACGCCTTCCAGGAACAGCACCGAGGTAAGGGATAAACACTGTACGCCTTCCAGGAACAGACCACCGAGGTAAGAGATAAACACTACGCCTTCCAGGAACACTGTTTTGGAACGTTGAAAAGCTAGAACATATACGAGTCAAGTAGGAATAGCAACATTATAGACACTTGAATCCACATTGCCCCTCTCTCCCTCATGGCGATGGATTCCATCAGGAATGAGGCCTCGAGCATTAGATTAAATGGTCTTGAGGCCTCATTCTCCAGGGAATCCAAAATTTGTTTCGCAATCAAGCTAAAATAAGTTTGTATAAAAATAACATAAATCCTAAGTAATGCTGTTTGTCAGTTATGTTTCATTTCCTATAACTTTGCTTGTATCAAATTGGATTTTAATTTAATCATATTTTATTGAATTCATCATGATATAATATACAACACAATGTTACAAAAATATAGACGGATCTGTAGTCCAGTGGTAACATGCTGGACTGGTAATCCAGGGATCGTAGGTTCGTTCCCCCGTCTGACCATAATAAAATTAACAGTCTTTCAGATGGGACGTCTTGTGTTGGTGCTTTACACCATGCACGTAAAAGAACCAGAGGAGACTCTGGAATGGTTCTCTGTCTGTATCATTGCACTATCCTCCAAAAATCTAAAATGACTAATCTCTTCAGGAGGCGTCGCTCATATGGGCAACCGATAGCGACGATAAATAAACGTAAAATACACACAAAATATAGCATGATAATACAAATGGTTTGGGCCACAAGTTTTAACAACGTTAGAAAACGGCCCACACCAGAATAGAATTGGATATTGCATTGTCTATGTATACTTTAAGGAAAGTTGGGCATTGTATTTAGTGCATTTTGGTGCATATCCATATTATATTACATGGGTGGGGATTGATAGACATTTGGAATAAATTGATCAACAAAGCAAAATCCCATCAGTTTTGTAAAATTCTGATGCGAGTCGGTGTATAGGTTTACGGTAACATTAGAATCCGGGAACTCGTATTAAGATGTATCAGTTTATGATAGTTATTAACAAACTGGGTTTTATGCACCTAATTTGCACCCTGCCCATTCTCGGCTAATTGATATGTCCCCGCTCCCACACCCCACCCCCTATACAGCCGCCCCTTCAGATTGGTGAGTATGACGCATGCATATGTAGTTGATATATTACAACCATTCATGGCTTGAACATTTTGGACAGACATGGCTCAAGGGTCTAAAGCTTTTTCTCAGATCTCCAGCTCAAATAATTTGATTGGTTGAGTCTTGAGATTTGCATTTGGCTCAACCAATGGGAACCTTGAGACTGAACTTGAGATTGTAACAAAGTTTTATAACCTTAGTGCATGGAGATAATCTCAATAAGCTTTAAGCTTTCGATTAAATCCATTTTCATTCTGTATACAATAGATATGTACTGTTCATTATGAATGAATAAATATGTTTAAACCAATCTTTGTGCCTGATTATACATGTACTGTAGGTATTTTAATTGCTATATAATTGGGATTCATAATGATGCAATGTATATATTTACCAGGATGTGGTGATGTTGAACGGCTTTGGTACAGTAGTTAATGCACTGGGTAAGCGAGTGAAGCCGTACCTGCCACAGATCTGTGGTACGATCCTCTGGCGTCTCAACAATAAGTCTGCCAAGGTGCGACAGCAGGCTGCTGATTTAATCTCCAGAATTGCCATTGTCATGAAGACATGCCAGGAGGTAAGCAAAAAAATGACTGCCAATAATTTTGGGTATTGCAGTTAGATTATTTAGCGACATTGTTTGTTTTTCTATTACCTCCCTTGACAGATAAAGTATGATACTGAAATGTATATTGGTCCGTTTAGTTGGAATCCTTTGTTTTTACTGTTGTTCCGTAACCGGATGATCGGATGATCAATGTCATTTATCAAAATCGTGTAAAATAATTGAAGTAAAGTATCTGTTGGATATATGGATATGTGTATGACATCTGTCGAGATTCAGTATTAAAATTAATAGCCATCTACGCCATTTTGTTGGATTATCTGTGAATCAGTTGGCAATGTTTTGAATTCTGTTAAGTGGGTAGGTAACCTGTCTAACTGACTTGTAAAGGTCAATGATTCTACAATGGTGGCTGCCCGTACATAAAAGTTCTCGGAGACGGCACCTGGGCACTAACTTTTACATAGACTGAACCTGACATGGATTAACTGTGATATGCACTAACTTTGACATAAATGACCCTGACATGGATTAACTGTGATATGCACTAACTTTGACATAAATGATCCTGACATGGATTAACTGTTGATATGTACTGACTTTGACATAAATGACCCTGACATGGATTAACTGTGATATGTACTGACTGACATAAATTTACCCTGACATGGATTAACTGTGATATGCACTAACTTTGACATAAATGATCCTGACATGGATTAACTGTGATATGTACTAACCCTGACATAAATGACCCTGACATGGATTAACTGTGATATGCACTAACTTTGACATAAATGACCCTGACATGGATTAACTGTGATATGTACTGACTTTGACATAAATTGACCCTGACATGGATTAACTGTGATATGCACTAACCCTGACATAAATGACCCTGACATGGATTAACTGTGATATGCACTAACTTTGACATAAATGACCCTGACATGGATTAACTGTTGATATGTACTGACTTTGACATAAATTGACCCTGACATGGATTAACTGTGATATGTACTGAGTTTGACATAAATTGACCCTGACATGGATTAACTGTGATATGCACTAACCCTGACATGGATTAACTGTGATATGTACTGACTTTGACATAAATTGACCCTGACATGGATTAACTGTGATATGCACTAACTTTGACATGGACTGTTCTTGACATGACTGACCTTAGTATGGATTGACCTTGACATGGATTAACTGTGATATGCACTAACCTTGACATCGACTGTCCTTGACATGACTGACCTTAGTATGGATTGACCTTGACATGGACTGTTCTTGACATGACTGACCTTAGTATGGATTGACCTTGACATGGATTGTCCTTGACATGACTGACCTTAGTATGGATTGACCTTGACATGACTGACCTTGGTATGGATTGACCTTGTGTAATCTTGTATTTCAGGAGAAACTGATGGGTCATTTGGGTGTGGTGTTGTACGAGTATCTCGGAGAAGAGTACCCGGAAGTGCTCGGTAGCATCCTCGGAGCCCTGAAGGCCATCGTCAACGTGATTGGTATGACGAAGATGACTCCACCCATCAAAGATCTCTTACCCAGGCTAACACCTATCCTCAAAAACAGGTTGGCATTAGTTGATACGGTTTCTATGGAAACGTTTTCTCTTTGAAACTTTATTATTCTCTGCAGGAATTTCAGCCATAGTGTATGTATGTATGTTCCATTAATGTCGAACCCATTGCAGGGACCTAGACATGTTTTTCCTGGGCAGGCGTAGTCGACCTAAGCTGTTAACCAGTACTAAGCAATGTGTGCGAGGTGCCTTGAATGACACTACATACGTGGCCTGACCCAAGTATCGAAACCAGGACTGTTCGACTCCAAATCCGACGCTCTACCACTGAACCACGGACGCCACACAATATAGTGTGGTGGTGCATGTGCACTTTTCATCAGGGTCGACCACGTATCATCAGAGTTATTACTATAATGACAGACATTTTGTATTGTTTTCTATTTATTAATGTAGGGGCTGAATCACTGGCCCCTGGGTCTCCTGCTGGCTCAAAAGCTTTATGTACAGTAAATTATGTGTCAAGGTGGCTGCTCAATAGAGGTTAATTCTTAAACAGACTGCGACATTTGGGAATGTTATATGCTTAATAGATGTGGAATCCGCTTGTGTTGACCAAAAAACAAGGAACCACTAAATGAAAACTAGCTGTATGGAATATTGTCGTTCATTTTGTTTGATTAATGCGTGATCGTTGCCCGAGCGGTGGCGATCAAATCGCTTGCCCATGGCTATATAGGTTCGAATCCCTGGTTATTAGCATGTATAAACTGTTTATTAGCACGTATAAACTGTTTATTATCATGTATAAACTGTTTATTATCATGTATAAGCTGTTTATTATCACGTATAAACTGTTTATTATCACGTATAAACTGTTTATTATCATGTATAAACTGTTTATTATCATGTATAAACTGTTTATTATCACATATAAGCTGTTTATTATCACATATAAACTGTTTATTATCACGTATAAGCTGTTTATTATCAAGTATAAGTTGTTTATTATCACGAGTTACAACCCTTTACAGACATGAGAAGGTACAGGAGAACTGCATAGATCTGGTGGGCCGTATCGCAGATCGTGGTGCGGAGTACGTTTCGGCCAGAGAGTGGATGAGGATCTGTTTCGAGCTGCTGGAACTACTGAAGGCGCATAAGAAAGCCATCCGTAGAGCTACAGTCAACACATTTGGTTATATTGCTAAGGCTATTGGGTAAGTGGAGTCTATTCTATTCGGATGATCACATACCCCCTCACCATCACACCTCTGTTAGTCCGGCCCTATTGAAGATGTCTGCCTTCGTTGTCGGGTGGTTATGGTCGCTGGCTCGTATACCACTGTAACCTATCATCACTTGATAGTCACGGGTTCGAGACCCGCTCGGGCTGTGCTTATTTATATGAAAAAGTTGGCAGTTTCATAAGGAGGTTGGTGCACCAAGTACTGGCCTGGAGATTATAAAACTTCTCCAATCTCAAAACTCGGTCTCAAGCACCTGACTGGTTCAACTGACAGTAACACTCAGAATCAACGTCTGATCTGGCTCTATGCTCTTTGCAAAAGTGATTCTATCTTCCGCTAGCGTGCATAGGGTTAATATAGTGGAGATTCCGTGGTGTAATGGATATTGCAATCGAGAAGCTGTGTGTGAGCCCCACCAGAACCACAGTGGTGGTGTCCTTAGGCAAGCCACTTACATCTGCATTGCTCTCTCCCTCATGACGATGGATTCCGACAGTCAGTGAAATTACGTAGTCGATCTTAACATAACCTGTTACCATATACAAGCATACAACAAAGGAATGGGCTAAGACATAGTGGTCTCCCTTTATCCATTAAATACTCGCCTATAAGGTGACCCTCCCCTCTACATTGGTCATGTTGTTTTGGCATGCACTCGCATATAAGACGGGTGGATAAAATGGACACCAGACCATGTATAAATGGCATGTTTGGCCAGTGCAAGTTGAGGAAATGTTCAGTGTCGGAGTGCTCTTCTATATATAATAATTACGGATACCATTCAGCACTATACTTCTTAAAAACCTTATAGGAGAGTATTGATTGTATGACAAATGTTTTTGTTTTTTTTCATTTTGAGGCCCCTATCCGGGTAACCTCGTTTATTTCTTTATTGCATATACATTTAGTTGATACATATTTCGACATTTTTTTATTGGTTTTTAATAGTATACATATTACTTCAGTTCGAATATCTATATGTACAGTGTGTCCCTTAAGATTGAGTGCATACAAAGATTGTCAACAGTTAAAATTGAACAATGGGTAACTAAGGAGTAGTTGTTAAAGCGAGAGAGAGAGAGAGAGGAGAGAGAGATGTAATGAGTGGCTGATCGCTTCTGCTTGCTAACATTTCTATTTGTTAATAGGATAAGGAGTGTGTCAAACAAGGATTTGTAGGGGTTGGATAATTGGTGTGGGGGTTCATTTGTAGTGTAAGCTGTTCCAGGTCCTGTGTTGTTTAGAGTTATCTTTGTACTATATGACAAATGTTTATAAGCAAATGTAATAGCACTGTGTATTGAGGCAGGATGTGGGCGGGCGGTTGTAACTGGGAAGAATTACCACGGATACGAGCTATCTTTAATGATATACTATAATATTGGAAGTTGTGCGATTTTTCTGTTTCAGTCCACATGACGTGTTGGCGACATTGTTAAACAATCTGAAAGTGCAGGAGCGTCAGAATCGTGTTTGTACAACAGTTGCCATAGCGATCGTCGCCGAGACGTGTTCACCATTCACAGTGCTACCTGCGTTAATGAACGAGTATCGTGTACCAGAACTGAACGTTCAGAACGGTGTATTAAAATCCCTGTCGTTTATGTTCGAGTACATCGGGGAGATGGGGAAGGATTATATTTATGCAGTCACTCCATTATTGGAGGACGCGCTTATGGACAGGTACTATTCTTTGCACGACGTTACATGCATGCACACTTTTTAGATGCCCTCACCGCTGTAGGTTCAAATCTCATTGCCCCAAGGGTGTCGAGTTCTTTCATGTGAGGAAACTTGCCAGCTGGCTTGTAGAAGTCTGTGGTTGTACCCGGGTGAATTCCCATGTCTGAAATACTGTTCATGGGAAAAACCATGGTGCATTTCCATGTCTGAAATACTGTTCATGGGAAAAACCATGGTGCATTTCCATGTCTGAAATACTGTTCATGGGAAAAACCATGGTGCATTTCCATGTCTGAAATACTGTTCATGGGAAAACCATGGTGCATTTCCATGTCTGAAATACTGTTCATGGGAAAAACCATGGTGCATTTCCATGTCTGAAATACTGTTCATGGGAAAAACCATGGTGCATTTCCATGTCTGAAATACTGTTCATGGGAAAACCATGGTGCATTTCCATGTCTGAAATACAGTTCGGAGAGGCACCCAGGATTTTCCTCCACCAATAATTAGCTTCAATATACACTTGTCTCCTTGGCCTAGTGAGCAAGGCGCCCAAATACGGAGCTGGAGGTCGAAGGTCATCAGGGCTTCATTCTGATATAGCTGATTGGTAATCCGGAAGCTAGTTAAATAATGGTTACCAATTACCTATCAGCCTGGCGTCTGGCCTGTATGGATAGGAGTCTGGAAGTCGGAAATGACCCTTTTAAATAAGGGTGCCACTATAATAAACAATCACTTATATACTAATATATGAAGTGGAGTCTCCATGGTGCAATGGATATTGGGGATTTATTCTAGAGTAGAAACGGGCTGGGTGCATTATGAGGTGCTGAAGGCCCCGGAGGGGTCATTTTGGTGTTAGCCCCTAGAAAAATTGTGCTAAGTTACGGTGATTGATCAAAAAAGGTAGTACATATTGATATTTATGAAAAGGACAGATGAGTTCCAAGTTTATAGGTTTGCCCGCCCGAAGGCACCTGTTGAGTCATAGATATAATTTCCAAAAGGGCATGGCGGCATGCTTTGTGTGCCAATCCCGCTCTAGTAATAATCCCTAGCATATGGTTTCCATCTTGTAGTGTAGGGAGTCCGAAGCCCTAAAGAACAATGGTGGTAGTGTCTATGGTAGATTGGCGATGGATTCCTCCCGGTCTCGACAGCGATTAAACTAACAATATACAAACTTAATTGTTGCTTGTTTGCTAAGTATTTACAATGTTATTGTTTGCAGAGACTTGGTGCACAGACAGACGTCGATGACCGCTATACAACACATGGCCCTCGGTGTGTACGGGTTTGGGTGCGAGGACGCCCTCGTCCATCTCATGAACTATGTATGGCCCAACGTGTTTGAGACGTCGCCCCATGTTGTGCAAGCGTTTATGGGCTCTATTGAAGGCATGCGTGTTGGGGTGGGTCCGTCAAAAGTCCTGCAATATGCTTTACAGGTTGGTTACTTTTTCTCGGATGGTTTATAAGTCGCTGTTATCTCAACACCAGCAGTTGCCTTCCATTAAATCATAGGATTTTCTCAGTGAAAGAAAACACCATCTTACACCGCTTTGAAACAGCGAGTTGGCATTTTTTCTGCCACCAGTTCGATGTACGTTTGCATATTTTCTGACTCATGAACAGTAATTTATTCTAATTAGGGATGGCTCCGAATACTATTCCAGTATTCGAATATTATATTTTCCTCAAAAATGCCCGCTCAGTCACATGCTTGGAAATGCTTTAAATCGCTATGAGAATAAGAAAACTGCTAGATGTAATCTATGCAAATTGGATTTAACATTAAATGAACAAATCTTATATTAGCCAAAGTCATTGGAAATCAAAAATAAAGAAACACTATCTATGTATTGGGGGTGGCCTCAGCCAGCATTGATTTCACTTTTTGTTTCAATATTCATTACAGGGTTTGTTCCATCCAGCACGGAAAGTGAGGGACGTTTATTGGAAAGTTTACAACACCATATATATAGGAGCTCAGGATGGAATGATACCAGCATATCCCAGAGTTCCAAATGATGCTAAAAATAACTTTCTCAGATACGAACTTGACTACTTATTGTGATCGGTGGATTTCTGTTTTTTGGCGACTTTCTCTAATTTGCAAATTGTGTTGATAATAATTCTACGGTAGTTGAGTTAGTATCGATGTTTACCGATTCATATATTTATGAGCTCAGCGTAAAAGAAGACGTCTTCACATGCCAAGTCATTTTCATGAATTAGCGTACGATAGTGTCCTCCCTAAAATATTCAATTGTGATTGTACTCGGCATTTATTGGGTTCCGAAAGTCTGGGCAAGACTATAAACCGAGGTACAGTACCTCGTGGTCTTCAACATTACTATTGTTATATAGTTCGAGGTTACGGGTGAACCGGCTATCTTTGCAGTACATTCATTGTATGTTCATTTGATCATGAATTAAAATTTGTACAGACGTGTTGTTTTATTAAAAAACATGAAGTGGGGTGTAGATTGATGGGTAGTGGGGTGTAGATTGATAGTGGGGAGAGGCAGGTATATTGTGGGGTGGGGTAGATTGATAGGTAGTGGGGTGAGAGGAGGGTAGATTGATATGTAGTGGGGTGTGAGGAGGGTAGATTGATATGTAGTGGGGTGAGAGCAGGGTAGATTGATAGGTAGTGGGGTGAGAGGAGGGTTAGATTGATAGATAGTGGGGTGAGGAGGGTAGATTGATAGGGGGACGAGGAAGGTAGATTGATGGGTAGGGTGAGAGGAGGGTAGATTGATGGGTAGGTGGTGATTGGGGGGATGAGGAGGGTAGATTGATGGGTGTAGGTGGGGTGAGGAAGGTAGATGGGTAGTGATGTGGGATGAGAAAGGTAGATTGATGGGTAGGGGTGGATAGGTGGTGGGATGAGGAAGGTAGATAGTGGGTGAGGTTGGATAAGGAGGGTAGGTTGATGGTGGGATGAGGAAGGTAGAGGGTAGATGATGGGAGGGATGGGATAAGGGTAATTGATGGGTAGTGAGGTGGGATGAGGAGGGTAAATAGATGGGTAGATGGGGTGAGGTGGGATAAGGAGGGTAGATTGATGGGTAGGGTGGGATAAGGAAGGTAGATTGATGGGTAGTGAGGTGGGATAAGGAGGGTAGATTGATGGGTAGTGAGGTGGGATAAGGAGGGTAGATTGATGGGTAGTGAGGTGGGATAAGGAGGGTATATTGATGGGTAGTGAGGTGGGATAAGGAGGGTATATTGATGGGTAGTGAGGTGGGATAAGGAGGGTATATTGATGGGTAGTGAGGTGGGATAAGGAGGGTAATTGATGGGTAGGAGGTGGGATAAGGAGGTAATGATGGTAGGTGGGGATGAGGAAGTAGATTGATGGGTAGTGAGGTGGGATAAGGAGGGTAATTGATGGGTGGGATAAGGAGGGTAGATTGATGGGTAGTGAGGTGGGATAAGGAGGGTATATTGATGGGTAGTGAGGTGGGATAAGGAGGGTAGATTGATGGGTAGTGAGGTGGGATAAGGGGGGTAGTGAGGTGGGATAAGGAGGGTATATGATGGGTAGTGAGGTGGGATAAGGAGGGTAGTGAGGTGGATAAGGAGGGTAGATTGATGGTGATGAGGTGGGATATTGATGGGTAGTGAGGTGGGATAAGGAGGGTAGATTGATTGGTGGTGGGATAAGGAGGGTAGATTGATGGGTAGGTGGTGGGATGAGAAGGGTAGTGAGGTGGGATAAGGAGGGTAGATTGATTGGTGGTGGGATAGGAGGGTAGATGAGGGTAGGGGTGGGATGAGAAGGGTATATGATGGGTAGTTGGTGGGATAAGGAGGGTAGATTCATGGGTAGTGAGGAGGGTAGATTGATGGGTATGGTTGTGATGAGGAGGGTCGATTGGTGGGTAGGTGGTGGGATAAGGAGTGTAGATTGATGAGGTGGGATGAGGAAGGTAGATAGATGGGTAGGTGGTGGGATGAGGAAGGTAGATTCATGGGTAGTGAGGAAAATGGGTAGGTGTTGGGATGAGGGTAGATTGATGGGTAGTGAATGTGAGGTCGGTAGATTGATGGGTGGTGGGATGAGGAAGGTAGATTCATGGGTAGTGAGGAGGGTAGATTGATGGGTAGGTGTTGGATGAGGGTAGGATGGGTATGTGGTGTGATGAGAGGGTAGATTGATGGGTATGAGGAGGGTAGATTGATGGGTAGGTGTTGGGATGAGGGTAGATTGATGGGTAGTGGTGTGAGGACGGTAGATTGATGGGTGGTGGGATGAGGAGGGTAGATTGATGGGTAGGTGGTGGGATGAGGAGGGTAGATTGATGGGTAGTTAGATGATAGGGTAGTGGGATGAGGAGGGTAGATTGATGGGTAGTGGTGGGATGAGGAAGGTAGAAATGAGGAGGGTAGATTGATGGGTAGGAGGTGGGATGAGGAGGGTAGATTGATGGGTAGTGAGGTGGGATGAGGAGGGTAGATTGATGGGTAGGAGGTGGGATGAGGAGGGTAGATTGATGGGTAGTGAGGTGGGATGAGGAGGGTAGATTGATGGGTAGGATGAAGAAGGTAGATTGATGGGTAGTGAGGTGGGATAAGGAGAGTAGATTGATGGGTAGGATGAGGAAGGAGGGTAGATTGATGGGTAGTGAGGTGGGATAAGGAGGGTAGATTGATGGGTAGTGAGGTGGGATAAGGAGGGTAGATTGATGGGTAGTGAGGTGGGATAAGGAGGGTAGATTGATGGGTAGGTGGGTGGGATAAGGAGGGTAGATTAATGGGTGTGAGGTGGGATGAGTAGATAATGGTAGTGAGGGGATAGGAGGGTAGAGTGATGGGTAGTGAGGTGGGATAAGGAGGGTAGATTGATGAGTAGGTGGTGGGATAAGGAGGGTAGATTGATGGGTAGTGAGGTGGGATAAGGAGAGTATATTGATGGGTAGTGAGGTGGGATAAGGAGGGTAGATTGATTGGTAGGTGGTGGGATGAGGAGAGTAGATTGATGGGTTGTGAGGTGGGATAAGGAGGGTATATTGATGTGTAGTGAGGTGGGATGAGGAGAGTAGATTGATGGGTAGTGAGGTGGGATGAGGAGAGTAGATTGATGGGTAGGATGAAGAAGGTAGATTGATGGGTAGTGAGGTGGGATAAGGAGAGTAGATTGATGGGTAGGATGAGGAAGGTAGATTGATGGTGTAGGATGAGGAAGGTTGTGAGGAGGGTAGATTGATGGGTAGGTGTTGGGATGAGGAGGGTAGATTGATGGGTAGGTGGTGGGATGAGGAGGATTGATTGGTAGGGAGGTGGGATAAGGAGGGTAGATTGATTGGTGGTGGGATGAGGAAGGTAGGTGGAGGGGTAGTGAGGTGGGATAAGGAGGGTAGATTGATGGGTAGGTGGTGGGATGAGGAGGGTAGAATGATGGTGGGATAAGGAGGGTAGGTGGTGGGATAAGGAGTGTAGATTGACGGGTAGTTCGGTGGGATAAGGAGTGTAGATTGATGAGGTGGGATGAGGAAGGTAGATTGATGGGTAGGTGGTGGGATGAGGTAGGTAGATAGATGGGTAGTGAGGTGGGATGAGGAAGGTAGATAGATGGGTAGGTGGTGGGATGAGGAAGGTAGATTCATGGGTAGTGAGGAGG
>CM026394.1:27643953-27666296 GCA_014843695.1 Archivesica marissinica
AGTATAGTGAAGTATTGGACGATGGTAACGAGTATAGTGAAGTATTAGACCATGGTAACGAGTATAGTGAAGTATTAGACCATGGTAACGAGTAAAGTGAAGTATTAGACCATGGTAACGAGTAAAGTGAAGTATTGGACCATGGTAACGAGTATAGTGAAGTATTAGACCATGGTAACGAGTAAAGTGAAGTATTAGACGATGGTAACGAGTATAGTGAAGTATTAGACGATGGTAACGAGTATAGTGAAGTATTAGACCATGGTAACGAGTATAGTGAAGTATTAGACCATGGTAACGAGTATAGTGAAGTATTAGACGATGGTAACGAGTAAAGTGAAGTATTAGACCATGGTAACGAGTATAGTGAAGTATTAGACCATGGTAACGAGTAAAGTGAAGTATTAGACGATGGTAACGAGTAAAGTGAAGTATTAGACGATGGTAACGAGTATAGTGAAGTATTAGACGATGGTAACGAGTATAGTGAAGTATTAGACGATGGTAACGAGTAAAGTGAAGTATTGACATGGTAAGAGTAAAGTGAAGTATTAGTAAGTAGACGATGGTAACGAGTATAGTGAAGTATTAGACGATGGTAACGAGTAAAGTGAAGTATTAGACGATGGTAACGAGTAAAGTGAAGTATTAGACGATGGTAACGAGTAAAGTGAAGTATTAGACGATGGTAACGAGTATAGTGAAGTATTGGACCATGGTAACGAGTAAAGTGAAGTATTAGACGATGGTAACGAGTATAGTGAAGTATTAGACGATGGTAACGAGTAAAGTGAAGTATTAGACGATGGTAACGAGTAAAGTGAAGTATTAGACGATGGTAACGAGTAAAGTGAAGTATTAGACGATGGTAACGAGTATAGTGAAGTATTAGACGATGGTAACGAGTATAGTGAAGTATTAGACCATGGTAACGAGTATAGTGAAGTATTAGACCATGGTAACGAGTAAAGTGAAGTATTAGACCATGGTAACGAGTAAAGTGAAGTATTGGACCATGGTAACGAGTATAGTGAAGTATTAGACCATGGTAACGAGTATAGTGAAGTATTGGACGATGGTAACGAGTAAAGTGAAGTATTAGACGATGGTAACGAGTAAAGTGAAGTATTAGACGATGGTAACGAGTAAAGTGAAGTATTAGACGATGGTAACGAGTAAAGTGAAGTATTAGACGATGGTAACGAGTAAAGTGAAGTATTAGACCATGGTAACGAGTATAGTGAAGTATTGGACCATGGTAACGAGTAAAGTGAAGTATTAGACGATGGTAACGAGTAAAGTGAAGTATTGGACGATGGTAACGAGTAAAGTGAAGTATTAGACGATGGTAACGAGTATAGTGAAGTATTAGACGATGGTAACGAGTATAGTGAAGTATTAGACGATGGTAACGAGTAAAGTGAAGTATTAGACGATGGTAACGAGTAAAGTGAAGTATTAGACGATGGTAACGAGTATAGTGAAGTATTAGACGATGGTAACGAGTAAAGTGAAGTATTAGACGATGGTAACGAGTATAGTGAAGTATTAGACGATGGTAAAGAGTAAAGTGAAGTATTAGACGATGGTAACGAGTAAAGTGAAGTATTGGACGATGGTAACGAGTATAGTGAAGTATTAGACCATGGTAACGAGTAAAGTGAAGTATTAGACGATGGTAACGAGTATAGTGAAGTATTAGACGATGGTAACGAGTATAGTGAAGTATTGGACGATGGTAACGAGTATAGTGAAGTATTGGACGATGGTAACGAGTATAGTGAAGTATTGGACGATGGTAACGAGTAAAGTGAAGTATTGGACGATGGTAACGAGTAAAGTGAAGTATTAGACGATGGTAACGAGTATAGTGAAGTATTAGACGATGGTAACGAGTATAGTGAAGTATTAGACGATGGTAACGAGTAAAGTGAAGTATTAGACGATGGTAACGAGTAAAGTGAAGTATTAGACGATGGTAACGAGTATAGTGAAGTATTAGACGATGGTAACGAGTAAAGTGAAGTATTAGACGATGGTAACGAGTATAGTGAAGTATTAGACAATGGTAAAGAGTAAAGTGAAGTATTAGACGATGGTAACGAGTAAAGTGAAGTATTGGACGATGGTAACGAGTATAGTGAAGTATTGGACCATGGTAACGAGTAAAGTGAAGTATTAGACGATGGTAACGAGTATAGTGAAGTATTAGACGATGGTAACGAGTAAAGTGAAGTATTAGACGATGGTAACGAGTATAGTGAAGTATTAGACGATGGTAATGAGTATAGTGAAGTATTGGACCATGGTAACGAGTAAAGTGAAGTATTAGACCATGGTAACGAGTATAGTAAAGTATTAGACCATGGTAATGAGTAAAGTGAAGTATTAGACCATGGTAACGAGTATAGTGAAGTATTGGACGATGGTAACGAGTATAGTGAAGTATTAGACGATGGTAACGAGTAAAGTGAAGTATTGGACGATGGTAACGAGTATAGTGAAGTATTGGACGATGGTAACGAGTAAAGTGAAGTATTAGACGATGGTAACGAGTATAGTGAAGTATTAGACGATGGTAACGAGTAAAGTATTAGACCATGGTAACGAGATAGTGAAGTATTAGACGATGGTAACGAGTAAAGTGAAGTATTAGACGATGGTAACGAGTATAGTGAAGTATTGGACGATGGTAACGAGTATAGTGAAGTATTAGACGATGGTAACGAGTAAAGTGAAGTATTAGACGATGGTAACGAGTATAGTGAAGTATTGGACGATGGTAACGAGTATAGTGAAGTATTAGACGATGGTAACGAGTATAGTGAAGTATTGGACGATGGTAACGAGTAAAGTGAAGTATTGGACGATGGTAACGAGTAAAGTGAAGTATTAGACGATGGTAACGAGTATAGTGAAGTATTGGACGATGGTAACGAGTAAAGTGAAGTATTGGACGATGGTAACGAGTAAAGTGAAGTATTAGACGATGGTAACGAGTATAGTGAAGTATTAGACGATGGTAACGAGTATAGTGAAGTATTAGACGATGGTAACGAGTATAGTGAAGTATTGGACCATGGTAACGAGTAAAGTGAAGTATTGGACCATGGTAACGAGTATAGTGAAGTATTGGACGATGGTAACGAGTAAAGTGAAGTATTAGACGATGGTAACGAGTATAGTGAAGTATTAGACGATGGTAACGAGTATAGTGAAGTATTAGACGATGGTAAAGAGTAAAGTGAAGTATTAGACCATGGTAACGAGTAAAGTGAAGTATTGGACCATGGTAACGAGTATAGTGAAGTATTAGACCATGGTAACGAGTAAAGTGAAGTATTAGACGATGGTAACGAGTATAGTGAAGTATTAGACGATGGTAACGAGTATAGTGAAGTATTGGACGATGGTAACGAGTATAGTGAAGTATTGGACGATGGTAACGAGTATAGTGAAGTATTGGACAATGGTAACGAGTAAAGTGAAGTATTGGACGATGGTAACGAGTAAAGTGAAGTATTAGACGATGGTAACGAGTATAGTGAAGTATTAGACGATGGTAACGAGTATAGTGAAGTATTAGACGATGGTAACGAGTAAAGTGAAGTATTAGACGATGGTAACGAGTAAAGTGAAGTATTAGACGATGGTAACGAGTATAGTGAAGTATTAGACGATGGTAACGAGTAAAGTGAAGTATTAGACGATGGTAACGAGTATAGTGAAGTATTAGACAATGGTAAAGAGTAAAGTGAAGTATTAGACGATGGTAACGAGTAAAGTGAAGTATGGACCATGGTAACGAGTAAAGTGAAGTATTAGACGATGGTAACGAGTATAGTGAAGTATTAGACGATGGTAACGAGTAAAGTGAAGTATTAGACGATGGTAACGAGTAAAGTGAAGTATTAGACGATGGTAACGAGTATAGTGAAGTATTAGACGATGGTAATGAGTATAGTGAAGTATTGGACCATGGTAACGAGTATAGTGAAGTATTAGACCATGGTAACGAGTATAGTAAAGTATTAGACCATGGTAATGAGTAAAGTGAAGTATTAGACCATGGTAACGAGTAAAGTGAAATATTGGACCATGGTAACGAGTATAGTGAAGTATTAGACCATGGTAACGAGTATAGTGAAGTATTGGACGATGGTAACGAGTAAAGTGAAGTATTAGACGATGGTAATGAGTAAAGTGAAGTATTAGACGATGGTAACGAGTAAAGTGAAGTATTAGACAATGGTAAAGAGTAAAGTGAAGTATTAGACGATGGTAACGAGTAAAGTGAAGTATTGGACCATGGTAACGAGTATAGTGAAGTATAGGACCATGGTAACGAGTAAAGTGAAGTATTAGACGATGGTAACGAGTAAAGTGAAGTATTGACATGGTAACGAGTAGTGAAGTATGGACGATGGTAACGAGTAAAGTGAAGTATTAGACGATGGTAACGAGTATAGTGAAGTATTAGACGATGGTAATGAGTATAGTGAAGTATTGGACCATGGTAACGAGTAAAGTGAAGTATTGGCCATGGTAACGAGTAAAGTGAAGTATTGGACGATCGTAACGAGTATAGTGAAGTATTGGACGATGGTAACGAGTAAAGTGAAGTATTGGACGATGGTAACGAGTATAGTGAAGTATTGGACGATGGTAACGAGTATAGTGAAGTATTAGACCATGGTAACGAGTAAAGTGAAGTATTGGACGATGGTAACGAGTATGGTGACGTATTGGACGATGGTAACGAGTAAAGTGAAGTATTAGACCATGGTAACGAGTATTGTGAAGTATTAGACCATGGTAACGAGTAAAGTGAAGTATTAGACGATGGTAACGAGTATAGTGAAGTATTAGACCATGGTAACGAGTAAAGTGAAGTATTGGACCATGGTAACGAGTAAAGTGAAGTATTGGACGATGGTAACGAGTAAAGTGAAGTATTAGACGATGGTAACGAGTATAGTGAAGTATTAGACCATGGTAACGAGTATAGTGAAGTATTAGACGATGGTAACGAGTAAAGTGAAGTATTAGACGATGGTATCGAGTATAGTGAAGTATTAGACGATGGTAACGAGTATAGTGAAGTATTAGACGATGGTAACGAGTAAAGTGAAGTATTAGACGATGGTAACGAGTAAAGTGAAGTATTAGACGATGGTAACGAGTATAGTGAAGTATTAGACGATGGTAACGAGTAAAGTGAAGTATTAGACGATGGTAACGAGTATAGTGAAGTATTAGACAATGGTAAAGAGTAAAGTGAAGTATTAGACGATGGTAACGAGTAAAGTGAAGTATTGGACGATGGTAACGAGTATAGTGAAGTATTGGACCATGGTAACGAGTAAAGTGAAGTATTAGACGATGGTAACGAGTAAAGTGAAGTATTGGACGATGGTAACGAGTAAAGTGAAGTATTAGACGATGGTAACGAGTATAGTGAAGTATTAGACGATGGTAATGAGTATAGTGAAGTATTGGACCATGGTAACGAGTAAAGTGAAGTATTGGACCATGGTAACGAGTAAAGTGAAGTATTGGACGATCGTAACGAGTATAGTGAAGTATTAGACGATGGTAACGAGTATAGTGAAGTATTGGACGATGGTAACGAGTAAAGTGAAGTATTAGACGATGGTAAGAGTAAAGTGAAGTATTGGACCATGGTAACGAGTATGTGAAGTATGACCATGGTAACGAGTAAAGTGAAGTATTAGACGATGGTAACGAGTAAAGTGAAGTATTGGACGATGGTAACGAGTAAAGTGAAGTATTAGACGATGGTAACGAGTATAGTGAAGTATTAGACCATGGTAACGAGTAAAGTGAAGTATTAGACGATGGTAACGAGTAAAGTGAAGTATTAGACGATGGTAAAGAGTATAGTAAAGTATTAGACGATGGTAACGAGTAAAGTGAAGTATTAGACGATGGTAACGAGTATAGTGAAGTATTGGACGATGGTAACGAGTATAGTGAAGTATTAGACGATGGTAACGAGTATAGTGAAGTATTGGACGATGGTAACGAGTAAAGTGAAGTATTGGACGATGGTAACGAGTATAGTGAAGTATTAGACGATGGTAAAGAGTATAGTGAAGTATTAGACGATGGTATCGAGTATAGTGAAGTATTAGACGATGGTAACGAGTAAGGTGAAGTATTGGACCATGGTAACGAGTAAAGTGAAGTATTAGACGATGGTAACGAGTATAGTGAAGTATTAGACGATGGTAACGAGTAAAGTGAAGTATTGGACGATGGTAACGAGTATAGTGAAGTATTAGACGATGGTAAAGAGTATAGTGAAGTATTAGACGATGGTATCGAGTATAGTGAAGTATTAGACGATGGTAACGAGTATTGTGAAGTATAGGACCATGGTAACGAGTAAAGTGAAGTATTAGACGATGGTAACGAGTAAAGTGAAGTATTGGACAATGGTAACGAGTAAAGTGAAGTATTAGACGATGGTAACGAGTATAGTGAAGTATTAGACCATGGTAATGAGTAAAGTGAAGTATTAGACGATGGTAACGAGTAAAGTGAAGTATTATACGATGGTAAAGAGTATAGTAAAGTATTAGACGATGGTAACGAGTAAAGTGAAGTATTAGACGATGGTATCGAGTATAGTGAAGTATTGGACGATGGTAATGAGTAAAGTGAAGTATTGGACGATGGTAACGAGTATAGTGAAGTATTAGACGATGGTAAAGAGTATAGTGAAGTATTAGACGATGGTAACGAGTAAGGTGAAGTATTGGACCATGGTAACGAGTAAAGTGAAGTATTAGACGATGGTAACGAGTATAGTGAAGTATTAGACGATGGTAACGAGTAAAGTGAAGTATTGGACGATGGTAACGAGTATAGTGAAGTATTAGACGATGGTAAAGAGTATAGTGAAGTATTAGACGATGGTAACGAGTATAGTGAAGTATTAGACGATGGTAACGAGTAAAGTATTAGACGATGGTAACGAGTAAAGTGAAGTATTAGACGATGGTAACGAGTATAGTGAAGTATTAGACGATGGTAACGAGTATAGTGAAGTATTAGACAATGGTAAAGAGTAAAGTGAAGTATTGGACGATGGTAACGAGTATAGTGAAGTATTAGACGATGGTAATGAGTAAAGTGAAGTATTAGACGATGGTAACGAGTATAGTGAAGTATTAGACGATGGTAATGAGTATAGTGAAGTATTGGACCATGGTAACGAGTATAGTGAAGTATTAGACCATGGTAACGAGTATAGTAAAGTATTAGACCATGGTAATGAGTAAAGTGAAGTATTAGACCATGGTAACGAGTAAAGTGAAATATTGGACCATGGTAACGAGTATAGTGAAGTATTAGACCATGGTAACGAGTATAGTGAAGTATTGGACGATGGTAACGAGTAAAGTGAAGTATTAGACGATGGTAACGAGTATAGTGAAGTATTGTATTAGACGATGGTAACGAGTAAAGTGAAGTATTAGACGATGGTAACGAGTAAAGTGAAGTATTAGACCATGGTAACGAGTATAGTGAAGTATTAGACGATGGTAACGAGTAAAGTATTGACGATGGTAACGAGTATAGTGAAGTATTAGACGATGGTAACGAGTATAGTGAAGTATTAGACGATGGTAACGAGTAAAGTGAAGTATTAGACCATGGTAACGAGTATAGTGAAGTATTAGACCATGGTAACGAGTAAAGTGAAGTATTAGACGATGGTAACGAGTAAAGTGAAGTATTAGACGATGGTAACGAGTATAGTGAAGTATTAGACGATGGTAACGAGTATAGTGAAGTATTGGACGATGGTAACGAGTAAGTGAAGTATTAGACGATGGTAACGAGTATAGTGAAGTATTGACATGGTAAGAGTAAGTAAGTATTAGACGATGGTAACGAGTAAAGTGAAGTATTAGACGATGGTAACGAGTATAGTGAAGTATTAGACGATGGTAACGAGTAAAGTGAAGTATTAGACGATGGTAACGAGTATAGTGAAGTATTAGACCATGGTAACGAGTAAAGTGAAGTATTGGACGATGGTAACGAGTAAAGTGAAGTATTAGACGATGGTAACGAGTAAAGTGAAGTATTGGACCATGGTAACGAGTATAGTGAAGTATTGGACCATGGTAACGAGTAAAGTGAAGTATTAGACGATGGTAACGAGTAAAGTGAAGTATTGGACGATGGTAACGAGTATAGTGAAGTATTAGACGATGGTAACGAGTATAGTGAAGTATTAGACGATGGTAACGAGTAAAGTGAAGTATTAGACGATGGTAACGAGTAAGTGAAGTATTAGACGATGGTAACGAGTATAGTGAAGTATTAGACCATGGTAATGAGTAAAGTGAAGTATTAGACGATGGTAACGAGTAAAGTGAAGTATTATACGATGGTAAAGAGTATAGTAAAGTATTAGACGATGGTAACGAGTAAAGTGAAGTATTAGACGATGGTATCGAGTATAGTGAAGTATTGGACGATGGTAACGAGTAAAGTGAAGTATTAGACGATGGTAACGAGTATAGTGAAGTATTGGACGATGGTAATGAGTAAAGTGAAGTATTGGACGATGGTAACGAGTATAGTGAAGTATTAGACGATGGTAAAGAGTATAGTGAAGTATTAGACGATGGTATCGAGTATAGTGAAGTATTAGACGATGGTAACGAGTAAGGTGAAGTATTGGACCATGGTAACGAGTAAAGTGAAGTATTAGACGATGGTAACGAGTATAGTGAAGTATTAGACGATGGTAACGAGTATAGTGAAGTATTAGACGATGGTAACGAGTATAGTGAAGTATTAGACGATGGTAACGAGTAAAGTGAAGTATTAGACCATGGTAACGAGTATAGTGAAGTATTAGACCATGGTAACGAGTAAAGTGAAGTATTAGACGATGGTAACGAGTATAGTGAAGTATTAGACCATGGTAACGAGTAAAGTGAAGTATTGGACCATGGTAACGAGTAAAGTGAAGTATTGGACGATGGTAACGAGTAAAGTGAAGTATTAGACGATGGTAACGAGTATAGTGAAGTATTAGACGATGGTAACGAGTATAGTGAAGTATTAGACGATGGTAACGAGTATAGTGAAGTATTAGACGATGGTAACGAGTAAAGTGAAGTATTAGACGATGGTAACGAGTAAAGTGAAGTATTAGACGATGGTAACGAGTATAGTGAAGTATTAGACGATGGTAACGAGTATAGTGAAGTATTAGACGATGGTAACGAGTATAGTGAAGTATTAGACGATGGTAACGAGTAAAGTGAAGTATTAGACGATGGTAACGAGTATAGTGAAGTATTAGACGATGGTAACGAGTAAAGTGAAGTATTAGACCATGGTAACGAGTATAGTGAAGTATTAGACGATGGTAACGAGTATAGTGAAGTATTAGACGATGGTAACGAGTAAAGTGAAGTATTAGACGATGGTAACGAGTATAGTGAAGTATTAGACGATGGTAACGAGTAAGTGAAGTATTAGACGATGGTAACGAGTATAGTGAAGTATTGGACGATGGTAACGAGTAAAGTGAAGTATTGGACGATGGTAACGAGTAAGTGAAGTATTAGACGATGGTAACGAGTATAGTGAAGTATTAGACGATGGTAACGAGTAAAAGTGAAGTATTAGACGATGGTAACGAGTAAAGTGAAGTATTAGACGATGGTAACGAGTATAGTGAAGTATTGGACGATGGTAACGAGTATAGTGAAGTATTAGACGATGGTAACGAGTATAGTGAAGTATTGGACGATGGTAACGAGTAAAGTGAAGTATTGGACGATGGTAACGAGTAAAGTGAAGTATTAGACGATGGTAACGAGTATAGTGAAGTATTGGACGATGGTAACGAGTAAAGTGAAGTATTGGACGATGGTAACGAGTAAAGTGAAGTATTAGACGATGGTAACGAGTATAGTGAAGTATTAGACGATGGTAACGAGTATAGTGAAGTATTAGACGATGGTAACGAGTATAGTGAAGTATTGGACCATGGTAACGAGTAAAGTGAAGTATTGGACCATGGTAACGAGTATAGTGAAGTATTGGACGATGGTAACGAGTAAAGTGAAGTATTAGACGATGGTAACGAGTATAGTGAAGTATTAGACGATGGTAAAGAGTAAAGTGAAGTATTAGACCATGGTAACGAGTAAAGTGAAGTATTGGACCATGGTAACGAGTATAGTGAAGTATTAGACCATGGTAACGAGTAAAGTGAAGTATTAGACGATGGTAACGAGTATAGTGAAGTATTAGACGATGGTAACGAGTATAGTGAAGTATTGGACGATGGTAACGAGTATAGTGAAGTATTGGACGATGGTAACGAGTATAGTGAAGTATTGGACAATGGTAACGAGTAAAGTGAGGTATTGGACGATGGTAACGAGTAAAGTGAAGTATTAGACGATGGTAACGAGTATAGTGAAGTATTAGACGATGGTAACGAGTATAGTGAAGTATTAGACGATGGTAACGAGTAAAGTGAAGTATTAGACTATGGTAACGAGTAAAGTGAAGTATTAGACGATGGTAACGAGTATAGTGAAGTATTAGACGATGGTAACGAGTAAAGTGAAGTATTAGACGATGGTAACGAGTAGAGTGAAGTATTAGACAATGGTAAAGAGTAAAGTGAAGTATTAGACGATGGTAACGAGTAAAGTGAAGTATAGGACCATGGTAACGAGTAAAGTGAAGTATTAGACGATGGTATCGAGTATATTGAAGTATTAGACGATGGTAACAAGTAAAGTAAAGTATTAGACGATGGTAACGAGTAAAGTGAAGTATTAGACGATGGTAACGAGTATAGTGAAGTATTAGACGATGGTAATGAGTATAGTGAAGTATTGGACCATGGTAACGAGTATAGTGAAGTATTAGACCATGGTAGCGAGTATCGTAAATTATTAGACCATGGTAATGAGTAAAGTGAGTGAAGTATTAGACCATGGTAACGAGTAAAGTGAAAAATTGGACCATGGTAACGAGTATAGTGAAGTATTAGACCATGGTAACGAGTATAGTGAAGTATTGGACGATGGTAACGAGTAAAGTGAAGTATTAGACGATGGTAATGAGTAAAATGAAGTATTAGACGATGGTAACGAGTAAAGTGAGGTATTAGACAATGGTAAAGAGTAAAGTGAAGTATTAGACGATGGTAACGAGTAAAGTGAAGTATTGGACCATGGTAACGAGTATAGTGAAGTATAGGACCATGGTAACGAGTAAAGTGAAGTATTAGACGATGGTAACGAGTAAAGTGAAGTATTGGACGATGGTAACGAGTCAAGTGAAGTATTAGACGATGGTAACTAGTATAGTGAAGTATTAGACGATGGTAATGAGTATAGTGAAGTATTGGACCATGGTAACGAGTAAAGTGAAGTATTGGACCATGGTAACGAGTAAAGTGAAGTATTGGACGATCGTAACGAGTATAGTGAAGTATTGGAAGATGGTAACGAGTAAAGTGAAGTATTGGACGATGGTAACGAGTATGGTGAAGTATTGGACGATGGTAACGAGTATAGTGAAGTATTAGACCATGGTAACGAGTAACGTGAAGTATTGGACGATGGTAACGAGTATGGTGACGTATTGGACGATGGTAACGAGTAAAGTGAAGTATTAGACCATGGTAACGAGTATTGTGAAGTATTAGACCATGGTAACGAGTAAAGTGAAGTATTAGACGATGGTAACGAGTATAGTGAAGTATTAGACCATGGTAACGAGTAAAGTGAAGTATTGGACCATGGTAACGAGTAAAGTAAAGTATTGGACGATGGTAACGAGTAAAGTGAAGTATTAGACGATGGTAACGAGTATAGTGAAGTATTAGACCATGGTAACGAGCATAGTGAAGTATTAGACGATGGTAACGAGTAAAGTGAAGTATTAGACGATGGTATCGAGTATAGTGAAGTATTAGACGATGGTAACGAGTATAGTGAAGTATTAGACGATGGTAACGAGTAAAGTGAAGTATTAGACGATGGTAACGAGTAAAGTGAAGTATTAGACGATGGTAACGAGTATAGTGAAGTATTAGACGATGGTAACGAGTAAAGTGAAGTATTAGACGATGGTAACGAGTAGAGTGAAGTATTAGACAATGGTAAAGAGTAAAGTGAAGTATTAGACGATGGTAACGAGTAAAGTGAAGTATTGGACGATGGTAACGAGTATAGTGAAGTATAGGACCATGGTAACGAGTAAAGTGAAGTATTAGACGATGGTAACGAGTAAAGTGAAGTATTGGACGATGGTAACGAGTAAAGTGAAGTATTAGACAATGGTAACGAGTATAGTGAAGTATTAGACGATGGTAATGAGTATAGTGAAGTATTGGACCATGGTAACGAGTAAAGTGAAGTATTGGACCATGGTAACGAGTAAAGTGAAGTATTGGACGATCGTAACGAGTATAGTGAAGTATTAGACGATGGTAACGAGTATAGTGAAGTATTGGACGATGGTAACGAGTAAAGTGAAGTATTAGACGATGGTAATGAGTAAAGTGAAGTATTGGACCATGGTAACGAGTATTGTGAAGTATAGGACCATGGTAACGAGTAAAGTGAAGTATTAGACGATGGTAACGAGTAAAGTGAAGTATTGGACGATGGTAACGAGTAAAGTGAAGTATTAGACGATGGTAACGAGTATAGTGAAGTATTAGACCATGGTAATGAGTAAAGTGAAGTATTAGACGATGGTAACGAGTAAAGTGAAGTATTATACGATGGTAAAGAGTATAGTAAAGTATTAGACGATGGTAACGAGTAAAGTGAAGTATTAGATGATGGTATCGAGTATAGTGAAGTATTGGACGATGGTAACGAGTATAGTGAAGTATTAGACGATGGTAAAGAGTATAGTGAAGTATTGGACGATGGTAATGAGTAAAGTGAAGTATTGGACGATGGTAACGAGTATAGTGAAGTATTAGACGATGGTAAAGAGTATAGTGAAGTATTAGACGATGGTATCGAGTATGGTGAAGTATTAGACGATGGTAACGAGTCAGGTGAAGTATTGGACCATGGTAACGAGTAAAGTGAAGTATTAGACGATGGTAACGAGTATAGTGAAGTATTAGACGATGGTAACGAGTAAAGTGAAGTATTGGACGATGGTAACGAGTATAGTGAAGTATTAGACGATGGTAAAGAGTATAGTGAAGTATTAGACGATGGTATCGAGTATAGTGAAGTATTAGACGATGGTAACGAGTATTGTGAAGTATAGGACCATGGTAACGAGTAAAGTGAAGTATTAGACGATGGTAACGAGTAAAGTGAAGTATTGGACAATGGTAACGAGTAAAGTGAAGTATTAGACGATGGTAACGAGTATAGTGAAGTATTAGACCATGGTAATGAGTAAAGTGAAGTATTAGACGATGGTAACGAGTAAAGTGAAGTATTATACGATGGTAAAGAGTATAGTAAAGTATTAGACGATGGTAACGAGTAAAGTGAAGTATTAGACGATGGTATCGAGTATAGTGAAGTATTGGACGATGGTAATGAGTAAAGTGAAGTATTGGACGATGGTAACGAGTATAGTGAAGTATTAGACGATGGTAAAGAGTATAGTGAAGTATTAGACGATGGTAACGAGTATAGTGAAGTATTAGACGATGGTAACGAGTATGGTGAAGTATTGGACCATGGTAACGAGTAAAGTGAAGTATTAGACGATGGTAACGAGTATAGTGAAGTATTAGACGATGGTAACGAGTAAAGTGAAGTATTGGACGATGGTAACGAGTATAGTGAAGTATTAGACGATGGTAACGAGTATAGTGAAGTATTAGACGATGGTAACGAGTATAGTGAAGTATTAGACGATGGTAACGAGTAAAGTGAAGTATTAGACGATGGTAACGAGTAAAGTGAAGTATTAGACGATGGTAACGAGTATAGTGAAGTATTAGACAATGGTAAAGAGTAAAGTGAAGTATTGGACGATGGTAACGAGTATAGTGAAGTATTAGACGATGGTAATGAGTAAAGTGAAGTATTAGACGATGGTAACGAGTATAGTGAAGTATTAGACGATGGTAATGAGTATAGTGAAGTATTGGACCATGGTAACGAGTATAGTGAAGTATTAGACCATGGTAACGAGTATAGTAAAGTATTAGACCATGGTAATGAGTAAAGTGAAGTATTATACCATGGTAACGAGTAAAGTGAAATATTGGACCATGGTAACGAGTATAGTGAAGTATTAGACCATGGTAACGAGTAAAGTGAAGTATTGGACGATGGTAACGAGTAAAGTGAAGTATTAGACGATGGTAACGAGTATAGTGAAGTATTGGACCATGGTAACGAGTAAAGTGAAGTATTAGACCATGGTAACGAGTATAGTGAAGTATTAGACCATGGTAACGAGTAAAGTGAAGTATTAGACCATGGTAACGAGTACGATGGTAACGAGTATAGTGAAGTATTAGACGATGGTAACGAGTATAGTGAAGTATTAGACGATGGTAACGAGTATAGTGAAGTATTAGACGATGGTAACGAGTAAAGTGAAGTATTGGACGATGGTAACGAGTAAAGTGAAGTATTAGACGATGGTAACGAGTAAAGTGAAGTATTAGACGATGGTAACGAGTATAGTGAAGTATTGGACGATGGTAACGAGTAAAGTGAAGTATTAGACGATGGTAACGAGTAAAGTGAAGTATTAGACGATGGTAACGAGTATAGTGAAGTATTAGACGATGGTAACGAGTATAGTGAAGTATTAGACGATGGTAACGAGTAAAGTGAAGTATTGGACCATGGTAACGAGTATAGTGAAGTATTGGACGATGGTAACGAGTAAAGTGAAGTATTAGACGATGGTAACGAGTATAGTGAAGTATTAGACGATGGTAACGAGTATAGTGAAGTATTAGACGATGGTAACGAGTAAAGTGAAGTATTAGACCATGGTAACGAGTAAAGTGAAGTATTGGACCATGGTAACGAGTATAGTGAAGTATTAGACCATGGTAACGAGTAAAGTGAAGTATTAGACGATGGTAACGAGTATAGTGAAGTATTAGACGATGGTAACGAGTATAGTGAAGTATTGGACGATGGTAACGAGTATAGTGAAGTATTGGACGATGGTAACGAGTATAGTGAAGTATTGGACAATGGTAACGAGTAAAGTGAAGTATTGGACGATGGTAACGAGTAAAGTGAAGTATTAGACGATGGTAACGAGTATAGTGAAGTATTAGACGATGGTAACGAGTATAGTGAAGTATTAGACGATGGTAACGAGTAAAGTGAAGTATTAGACTATGGTAACGAGTAAAGTGAAGTATTAGACGATGGTAACGAGTATAGTGAAGTATTAGACGATGGTAACGAGTAAAGTGAAGTATTAGACGATGGTAACGAGTAGAGTGAAGTATTAGACAATGGTAAAGAGTAAAGTGAAGTATTAGACGATGGTAACGAGTAAAGTGAAGTATAGGACCATGGTAACGAGTAAAGTGAAGTATTAGACGATGGTATCGAGTATATTGAAGTATTAGACGATGGTAACAAGTAAAGTAAAGTATTAGACGATGGTAACGAGTAAAGTGAAGTATTAGACGATGGTAACGAGTATAGTGAAGTATTAGACGATGGTAATGAGTATAGTGAAGTATTGGACCATGGTAACGAGTATAGTGAAGTATTAGACCATGGTAACGAGTATCGTAAATTATTAGACCATGGTAATGAGTAAATGAGTGAAGTATTAGACCATGGTAACGAGTAAAGTGAAATATTGGACCATGGTAACGAGTATAGTGAAGTATTAGACCATGGTAACGAGTAAAGTGAAGTATTAGACGATGGTAACGAGTAAAGTGAAGTATTGGACGATGGTAACGAGTAAAGTGAAGTATTAGACGATGGTAACGAGTATAGTGAAGTATTAGACGATGGTAATGAGTATAGTGAAGTATTGGACCATGGTAACGAGTAAAGTGAAGTATTGGACCATGGTAACGAGTAAAGTGAAGTATTGGACGATCGTAACGAGTATAGTGAAGTATTAGACGATGGTAACGAGTATAGTGAAGTATTGGACGATGGTAACGAGTAAAGTGAAGTATTAGACGATGGTAACGAGTAAAGTGAAGTATTGGACCATGGTAACGAGTATTGTGAAGTATAGGACCATGGTAACGAGTAAAGTGAAGTATTAGACGATGGTAACGAGTAAAGTGAAGTATTGGACGATGGTAACGAGTAAAGTGAAGTATTAGACGATGGTAACGAGTATAGTGAAGTATTAGACCATGGTAACGAGTAAAGTGAAGTATTAGACGATGGTAACGAGTAAAGTGAAGTATTATACGATGGTAAAGAGTATAGTAAAGTATTAGACGATGGTAACGAGTAAAGTGAAGTATTAGAGATGGTACATGAAGTATTGGACGATGGTAACGAGTATAGTGAAGTATTAGACGATGGTAAAGAGTATAGTGAAGTATTGGACGATGGTAATGAGTAAAGTGAAGTATTGGACGATGGTAACGAGTATAGTGAAGTATTAGACGATGGTAACGAGTATAGTGAAGTATTGGACCATGGTAACGAGTAAAGTGAAGTATTGGACCATGGTAACGAGTATAGTGAAGTATTGGACGATGGTAACGAGTAAAGTGAAGTATTAGACGATGGTAACGAGTATAGTGAAGTATTAGACGATGGTAAAGAGTATAGTGAAGTATTAGACGATGGTAAAGAGTATAGTGAAGTATTAGACGATGGTAACGAGTAAGGTGAAGTATTGGACCATGGTAACGAGTAAAGTGAAGTATTAGATGATGGTAACGAGTATAGTGAAGTATTAGACGATGGTAACGAGTAAAGTGAAGTATTGGACGATGGTAACGAGTATAGTGAAGTATTAGACGATGGTAAAGAGTATAGTGAAGTATTAGACGATGGTATCGAGTATAGTGAAGTATTAGACGATGGTATCGAGTATAGTGAAGTATTAGACGATGGTAACGAGTAAAGTAAAGTATTAGACGATGGTAACGAGTAAAGTGAAGTATTAGACGATGGTAAAGAGTATAGTGAAGTATTAGACGATGGTAACGAGTATAGTGAAGTATTAGACGATGGTAACGAGTATAGTGAAGTATTAGACAATGGTAAGGAGTAAAGTGAAGTATTGGACGATGGTAACGAGTATAGTGAAGTATTAGACGATGGTAACGAGTATAGTGAAGTATTAGACAATGGTAAAGAGTAAAGTGAAGTATTGGACGATGGTAACGAGTAAGTGAAGTATTAGACGATGGTAATGAGTAAAGTGAAGTATTAGACGATGGTAACGAGTATAGTGAAGTATTAGACGATGGTAATGAGTATAGTGAAGTATTGGACCATGGTAACGAGTATAGTGAAGTATTAGACCATGGTAACGAGTATAGTAAAGTATTAGACCATGGTAATGAGTAAAGTGAAGTATTAGACCATGGTAACGAGTAAAGTGAAATATTGGACCATGGTAACGAGTATAGTGAAGTATTAGACCATGGTAACGAGTATAGTGAAGTATTGGACGATGGTAACGAGTAAAGTGAAGTATTAGACGATGGTAATGAGTAAAATGAAGTATTAGACGATGGTAACGAGTAAAGTGATAATAGACAATGGTAAAGAGTAAAGTGAAGTATTAGACGATGGTAACGAGCATAGTGAAGTATTAGACGATGGTAACGAGTAAAGTGAAGTATTAGACGATGGTAACGAGTATAGTGAAGTATTAGACGATGGTAACGAGTATAGTGAAGTATTAGACGATGGTAACGAGTAAAGTGAAGTATTAGACGATTGTAACGAGTAAAGTGAAGTATTAGACGATGGTAACGAGTATAGTGAAGTATTAGACGATGGTAACGAGTAAAGTGAAGTATTAGACGATGGTAACGAGTAAAGTGAAGTATTAGACAATGGTAAAGAGTAAAGTGAAGTATTAGACGATGGTAACGAGTAAAGTGAAGTATTGGACGATGGTAACGAGTATAGTGAAGTATAGGACCATGGTAACGAGTAAAGTGAAGTATTAGACGATGGTAACGAGTAAAGTGAAGTATTGGACGATGGTAACGAGTAAAGTGAAGTATTAGACGATGGTAACGAGTATAGTGAAGTATTAGACGATGGTAATGAGTATAGTGAAGTATTGGACCATGGTAACGAGTAAAGTGAAGTATTGGACCATGGTAACGAGTAAAGTGAAGTATTGGACGATCGTAACGAGTATAGTGAAGTATTAGACGATGGTAACGAGTATAGTGAAGTATTGGACGATGGTAACGAGTAAAGTGAAGTATTAGACGATGGTAATGAGTAAAGTGAAGTATTGGACCATGGTAACGAGTATTGTGAAGTATAGGACCATGGTAACGAGTAAAGTGAAGTATTAGACGATGGTAACGAGTAAAGTGAAGTATTGGACGATGGTAACGAGTAAAGTGAAGTATTAGACGATGGTAACGAGTATAGTGAAGTATTAGACCATGGTAATGAGTAAAGTGAAGTATTAGACGATGGTAACGAGTAAAGTGAAGTATTATACGATGGTAAAGAGTATAGTAAAGTATTAGACGATGGTAACGAGTAAAGTGAAGTATTAGATGATGGTATCGAGTATAGTGAAGTATTAGACGATGGTAACGAGTATAGTGAAGTATTAGACGATGGTAAAGAGTATAGTGAAGTATTGGACGATGGTAATGAGTAAAGTGAAGTATTGGACGATGGTAACGAGTATAGTGAAGTATTAGACGATGGTAAAGAGTATAGTGAAGTATTAGACGATGGTATCGAGTATAGTGAAGTATTAGACGATGGTAACGAGTAAGGTGAAGTATTGGACCATGGTAACGAGTAAAGTGAAGTATTAGACGATGGTAACGAGTATAGTGAAGTATTAGACGATGGTAACGAGTAAAGTGAAGTATTGGACGATGGTAACGAGTATAGTGAAGTATTAGACGATGGTAAAGAGTATAGTGAAGTATTAGACGATGGTATCGAGTATAGTGAAGTATTAGACGATGGTAACGAGTATTGTGAAGTATAGGACCATGGTAACGAGTAAAGTGAAGTATTAGACGATGGTAACGAGTAAAGTGAAGTATTGGACAATGGTAACGAGTAAAGTGAAGTATTAGACGATGGTAACGAGTAAGTGAAGTATTAGACATGGTAATGAGTAACGAGTATAGTGAAGTATTAGACGATGGTAACGAGTAAAGTGAAGTATTAGACGATGGTAACGAGTATAGTGAAGTATTAGACGATGGTAATGAGTAAAGTGAAGTATTAGACGATGGTAACGAGTATAGTGAAGTATTAGACGATGGTAAAGAGTATAGTGAAGTATTAGACGATGGTAAAGAGAAGTGAAGTATTAGACCATGGTAACGAGTAAAGTGAAGTATTGGACGATGGTAACGAGTATAGTGAAGTATTGGACGATGGTAACGAGTAAAGTGAAGTATTGGACGATGGTAACGAGTAAAGTGAAGTATTGGACGATGGTAACGAGTAAAGTGAAGTATTAGACGATGGTAACGAGTAAAGTGAAGTATTGGACCATGGTAACGAGTAAAGTGAAGTATTAGACGATGGTAACGAGTATAGTGAAGTATTGGCGATGGTAACGAGTAAAGTGAAGTATTGGACGATGGTACGAGTAAAGTGAGTATAGACGATGGAACAAAAAAACGATGGTAACGAGTATAGTGAAGTATTAGACGATGGTAACGAGTAAAGTGAAGTATATGACCATGGTAACGAGTAAAGTGAAGTATTGGCGATGGTAACGAGTATAGTGAAGTATTGGACGATGGTAACGAGTAAAGTGAAGTATTAGACGATGGTAACGGTATGTGAAGTATTAGACGATGGTAACGAGTAAGTGAAGTATTAGACGGTAAGAGTAAAGTGAAGTATTGACATGGTAACGAGTATAGTGAAGTATAGACCATGGTAACGAGTAAAGTGAAGTATTAGACGATGGTAACGAGTAAAGTGAAGTATTAGACGATGGTAACGAGTATAGTGAAGTATTAGACCATGGTAACGAGTATAGTGAAGTATTGGACGATGGTAACGAGTATAGTGAAGTATTGGACAATGGTAACGAGTAAAGTGAAGTATTGGACGATGGTAACGAGTAAAGTGAAGTATTAGACGATGGTAACGAGTATAGTGAAGTATTAGACGATGGTAACGAGTATAGTGAAGTATTAGACGATGGTAACGAGTAAAGTGAAGTATTAGACTATGGTAACGAGTAAAGTGAAGTATTAGACGATGGTAACGAGTATAGTGAAGTATTAGACGATGGTAACGAGTAAAGTGAAGTATTAGACGATGGTAACGAATAGAGTGAAGTATTAGACAATGGTAAAGAGTAAAGTGAAGTATTAGACGATGGTAACGAGTAAAGTGAAGTATAGGACCATGGTAACGAGTAAAGTGAAGTATTAGACGATGGTATCGAGTATATTGAAGTATTAGACGATGGTAACAAGTAAAGTAAAGTATTAGACGATGGTAACGAGTAAAGTGAAGTATTAGACGATGGTAACGAGTATAGTGAAGTATTAGACGATGGTAATGAGTATAGTGAAGTATTGGACCATGGTAACGAGTATAGTGAAGTATTAGACCATGGTAGCCAGTATCGTAAATTATTAGACCATGGTAATGAGTAAAGTGAGTGAAGTATTAGACCATGGTAACGAGTAACGTGAAAAATTGGACCATGGTAACGAGTATAGTGAAGTATTAGACCATGGTAACGAGTATAGTGAAGTATTGGACGATGGTAACGAGTAAAGTGAAGTATTAGACGATGGTAATGAGTAAAATAAATTATTAGACCATGGTAACGAGTAAAGTGAGGTAATAGACAATGGTAAAGAGTAAAGTGAAGTATTAGACGATGGTAACGAGTAAAGTGAAGTATTGGACCATGGTAACGAGTATAGTGAAGTATAGGACCATGGTAACGAGTAAAGTGAAGTATTAGACGATGGTAACGAGTAAAGTGAAGTATTGGACGATGGTAACGAGTCAAGTGAAGTATTAGACGATGGTAACTAGTATAGTGAAGTATTAGACGATGGTAATGAGTATAGTGAAGTATTGGACCATGGTAACGAGTAAAGTGAAGTATTGGACCATGGTAACGAGTAAAGTGAAGTATTGGATGATCGTAACGAGTATAGTGAAGTATTGGAAGATGGTAACGAGTAAAGTGAAGTATTGGACGATGGTAACGAGTATGGTGAAGTATTGGACGATGGTAACGAGTATAGTGAAGTATTAGACCATGGTAACGAGTAACGTGAAGTATTGGACGATGGTAACGAGTATGGTGACGTATTGGACGATGGTAACGAGTAAAGTGAGGTATTAGACCATGGTAACGAGTATTGTGAAGTATTAGACCATGGTAACGAGTAAAGTGAAGTATTAGATGATGGTAACGAGTATAGTGAAGTATTAGACCATGGTAACGAGTAAAGTGAAGTATTGGACCATGGTAACGAGTAAAGTAAAGTATTGGACGATGGTAACGAGTAAAGTGAAGTATTAGACGATGGTAACGAGTATAGTGAAGTATTAGACCATGGTAACGAGCATAGTGAAGTATTAGACGATGGTAACGAGTAAAGTGAAGTATTAGACGATGGTATCGAGTATAGTGAAGTATTAGACGATGGTAACGCAGTATAGTGAAGTATTAGACGATGGTAACGAGTAAAGTGAAGATTAGACGATCTGTAACGAGTAAAGTGAAAGTATTAGACGATGGTAACGAGATAGTGAAGATAGCGATGGTAAGAGTAAAAGTGAAGTATTAGACGATGGTAACGAGAAATAGAGTGAAGTATATAGCAATGGAAAGAGTTAAATAGTATAGACGATGTAAACGGTAAAGTGATATCAGTATTGGAGCGATGGAGGACGGGAGTTTAGTGAATATTATGGACATGGTTAACGAGTAAAAAGTGAAGTATTAGACGATGTTAAAGAGGTAGTAAAGGAATAGGTATTGGACGATGGTACCGAGTAAAGTGAAGGATTTTTAGACAATGGTTAAGAGTTATAGTGAAGTATTAGACGATGGTAATGAGTATAGTGAAGTATTGGACCATGGTAACGTGTAAAGTGAAGTATTGGACGATCGTAACGAGTACAGTGAAGTATTGGACGATGGTAACGAGTAAAGTGAAGTAT
>CM026394.1:27667296-27787109 GCA_014843695.1 Archivesica marissinica
TGTTCACATAGTTTGTATTGTCTGATAGAAGGACCAGTGATGTTCACATAGTTTGTATTGTCTGATAGAAGGACCAGTGATGTTCACATAGTTTGTATTGTCTGATAGAAGGACCAGTGATGTTCACATAGTTTGTATTGTCTGATAGAAGGACCAGTGATGTTCACATAGTTTGTATTGTCTGATAGAAGAACCAGTGATGTTCACATAGTTTGTATTGTCTGATAGAAGAATCAGTGATGTTCACATAGTTTGTATTGTCTGATAGAAGGACCAGTGATGTTCACATAGTTTGTATTTTCTGATAGAAGGACCAGTGATGTTCACATAGTTTGTATTGCCTGATCGAAGGACCAGTGATGTTCACATAGTTTGTATTGTTTGATAGAAGGACCAGTGATGTTCATATAGATTGCATTGTCTGATAGAAGGACCAGTGATGTTCTCATTGTTTGTATTGCCTGATCGAAGGACCAATAATGTTCACATAGTTTGTATTATTTGATAGAAGGACCAGTGATGGTCACATATTTTGTATTGTCTGATAGAAGGACCAGTGATGATCACATAGTTTGTGTTGTCTGGTCGAAGTGATGTTCACATAGATTGTATTGCATGCTGGAAGGACAAGTGATGTTCACATAGTTGGTATTGTCCGATAGAAGGACCAGTGATGTTCACATAGTTGGTATTGTCTGATAGAAGAACCAGTGATGTTCACACAGTTTGTATTGCCTGATCGAAGGACCAGTGATGTTCACATAGTTTGCATTGTCTGATAGAAGGACCAGTGATGTTCCATTAGTTTGTATTGTCTGGTCGAAGTGATGTTCGCATAGTTTGTATTGCATGCTCGAAGGACCAGTGATGTTCACATAGTTGGTATTGTCTGATAGAAGGAACAGTGATGTTCACATAGTTTGTATTGTTTAATAGAAGGACCAGTGATGTTCACATAGTTTGTATTTTCTGATAGAAGGACCAGTGATGTTCACATAGTTTGTATTCTCTGATAGAAGGACCAGTGATGTTCACATAGTTTGTATTGTTTGATAGACGTGATGTTCACATAGTTTGTATTGCCTGATCGAAGAAACAATACTGTTCACATAGTTTGTATTGTCTGATAGAAGGACCAGAGATGTTCAAATTGTTTGTATTTTCTGATAGAAGAAACAGTGATGTTCACATAGTTTGTATTGTTTGATAGACGTGATGTTCACATAGTTTGCATTGTCTGATAGAAGGACCAGTGATGTTCACATAGTTTGTATTGTGTGATAGAAGGACCAGTGATGTTCACATAGTTTGTATTGTCTGATAGAAGGACCAGTGATGTTCACATATATTGTATTGTCTGATAGAAGGACCAGTGATGTTCGCATAGTTTGTATTGTCTGATAGAAGAACCAGTGATGTTCACATAGTTTGTATTGTCTGATAGAGGAATCAGTGATGTTCACATAGTTTGTATTGTCTGATAGAAGGACCAGTGATGTTCACATAGTTTGTATTGTCTGATAGAAGGACCAGTGATGTTCACATAGTTTGTATTGTCTGATCGAAGGACCAGTGATGTTTGTATTGTCTGATAGAAGGACCAGTGATGTTCACATAGTTTGCATTGTCTGATAGAAGGACCAGTGATGTTCACATAGTTTGTATTGTCTGATCGAAGGACCAGTAATGTTCACATAGTTTGTATTGTCTGATAGAAGGACCAGTGATGTTCACATAGTTTGTATTGTCTGATAGAAGGACCAGTGATGTTCACATAGTTTGTATTGTCTGATAGAAGGACCAGTGATGTTCACATAGTTTGTATTGTCTGATGGAAGGACAAGTGATGTTCACATAGTATTGTCCGTAGAGGACCAGTGATGTTCACATAGTTGGTATTGTCTGATAGAAGAACAGTGATGTTCACACAGTTTGTATTGCCTGATCGAAGGACCAGTGATGTTCACATAGTTGCATTGTCTGATAGAAGGACCAGTGATGTTCCATTAGTTTGCATTGTCTGATAGAAGGACCAGTGATGTTCACATAGTTTGTATTGTCTGATAGAAGAACCAGTGATGTTCACATAGTTTGTATTGTCTGATAGAAGGACCAGTGATGTTCACATAGTTTGTATTGTCTGATAGAAGGACCAGTGATGTTCACATAGTTTGTATTATTTGATAGAAGGACCAGTGATGTTCACATAGTTTGTATTGTCTGGTCGAAGTCATGATCACATAATTTGTATTGTCTGATAGAAGGACCAGTGATGTTCACATAGTTTGTATTGTCTGGTCGAAGTGATGTTCGCATAGTTTGTATTGCATGCTCGAAGGACCAGTGATGTTCACATAGTTGGTATTGTCTGATAGAAGGACCAGTGATGTTCACATAGTTTGTATTGTTTAATAGAAGGACCAGTGATGTTCACATAGTTTGTATTTTCTGATAGAAGGACCAGTGATGTTCACATAGTTTGTATTGTCTGATAGAAGGACCAGTGATGTTCACATAGTTTGTATTGTTTGATAGACGTGATGTTCACATAGTTTGTATTGCCTGATCGAAGAAACAATACTGTTCACATAGTTTGTATTGTCTGATAGAAGGACCAGAGATGTTCAAATTGTTTGTATTTTCTGATAGAAGGAACAGTGATGTTCACATAGTTTGTATTGTTTGATAGACGTGATGTTCACATAGTTTGTATTGTGTGATAGAAGGACCAGTGATGTTCACATAGTTTGTATTGTCTGGTCGAAGTCATGATCACATAATTTGTATTGTCTGATAGAAGGACCAGTGATGTTCACATAGTTTGTATTGTTTGATAGAAGGACCAGTGATGTTCACATATTTTGTATTGTCTGATAGAAGGACCAGTGATGTTCACATAGTTTGTATTGCATGCTCGAAGGACCAGTGATGTTCACATATTTTGTATTGTTTGATAGAAGGACCAGTGATGTTCACATAGTTTGATCGCAGGACTGGTGATGTTCACATATTTTGTTTTGTTTGATAGAAGGACCAGAGATGTTCACATAGTTTGTATTGTTTGATAGACGTGATGTTCACATAGTTTGCATTGTCTGACAGAAGAACCAGTGATGTTCACATAGTTTGTATTGTTTGATAGACGTGATGTTCACATAGTTTGCATTGTCTGATAGAAGGACCAGTGATGTTCACATAGTTTTTATTGCCTGATCGAAGGACCAGTGATGTTCACATAGTTTGTATTTTCTGATAGAAGGACCAGTGATGTTCACATAGTTTGTATTGTCTGATAGAAGGACCAGTGATGTTCACATAGTTTGTATTGTTTGATAGAAGGACCAGTGATGTTCACATAGTTTGTATTGTCTGGTCGAAGTCATGATCACATAATTTGTATTGTCTGATAGAAGGACCAGTGATGTTCACATAGTTTGTATTGTCTGGTCGAAGTGATGTTCGCATAGTTTGTATTGCATGCTCGAAGGACCAGTGATGTTCACATAGTTGGTATTGTCTGATAGAAGGACCAGTGATGTTCACATAGTTTGTATTGTTTAATAGAAGGACCAGTGATGTTCACATAGTTTGTATTGTCTGATAGAAGGACCAGTGATGTTCACATAGTTTGTATTGTTTGATAGACGTGATGTTCACATAGTTTGTATTGCCTGATCGAAGAAACAATACTGTTCACATAGTTTGTATTGTCTGATAGAAGGACCAGAGATGTTCAAATTGTTTGTATTTTCTGAAAGAAGAACAGTGATGTTCCATATTTGTATGTTTGTAGACGTGATGTTCACATAGTTTGCATTGTCTGATAGAAGGACCATGATGTTCACATAGTTTATTGTCTGATAGAGGACCAGTGTGTTCACATAGTTTGTATTGTCTGATAGAGACCAGTGATGTTCACATAGTTTGTATTGTCTGATAGAAGGACCAGTGATGTTCACATAGTTTGTATTGTCTGATAGAAGGACCAGTGATGTTCACATAGTTTGTATTGTCTGATAGAAGGACCAGTGATGTTCACATAGTTTGTATTGTCTGATAGAAGGACCAGTGATGTTCACATAGTTTGAATTGTCTGATAGAAGGACCAGTGATGTTCACATAGTTTGTATTGTCTGATAGAAGAACCAGTGATGTTCACATAGTTTGTATTGTCTGATAGAGGAATCAGTGATGTTCACATAGTTTGTATTGTCTGATAGAAGGACCAGTGATGTTCACATAGTTTGTATTTTCTGATAGAAGGACCAGTGATGTTCACATAGTTTGTATTGCCTGATCGAAGGACCAGTGATGTTCACATAGTTTGTATTGTTTGATAGAAGGACCAGTGATGTTCATATAGATTGCATTGTCTGATAGAAGGACCAGTGATGTTCTCATTGTTTGTATTGCCTGATCGAAGGACCAATAATGTTCACATAGTTTGTATTATTTGATAGAAGGACCAGTGATGTTCACATATTTTGTATTGTCTGATAGAAGGACCAGTGATGATCACATAGTTTGTGTTGTCTGGTCGAAGTGATGTTCACATAGATTGTATTGCATGCTGGAAGGACAAGTGATGTTCACATAGTTGGTATTGTCCGATAGAAGGACCAGTGATGTTCACATAGTTGGTATTGTCTGATAGAAGAACCAGTGATGTTCACACAGTTTGTATTGCCTGATCGAAGGACCAGTGATGTTCACATAGTTTGCATTGTCTGATAGAAGGACCAGTGATGTTCCATTAGTTTGCATTGTCTGATAGAAGGACCAGTGATATTCACATAGTTTGTATTGTCTGATAGAAGAACCAGTGATGTTCACATAGTTTGTATTGTCTGATAGAAGGACCAGTGATGTTCACATAGTTTGTATTGTCTGATAGAAGGACCAGTGATGTTCACATATTTTGTCTGATAGAAGGACAAGTGATGTTCACATATTTTGTCTGCTAGAAGGACCAGTGATGTTCACATAGTTTGTCTGATAGAAGAACCAGTGATGTTCGCATAGTTTGTATTGTCTGATAGAAGGACCAGAGATGTTCACATAGTGTGTATTGTCTGACAGAAGGACCAGTGATGTTCACATATTTTGTATTTTCTGACAGAAGGACCAGTGATGTTCACATAGTTTGTATTGTCTGATAGAGGGACCAGTGATGTTCACATAGTTTGTATTGTCTGATAGAAGGACCAGTGATGTTCACATAGTTTGTATTTTCTGACAGAAGGACCAGTGATGTTCACATAGTTTGTGTTGTCTGATAGAAGAACCAGTGATGTTTACATAGTTTGTATTGTCTGATAGAAGAACCAGTGATGTTCACACAGTTTGTATTGCCTGATCGAAGGACCAGTGATGTTCACATAGTTTGCATTGTCTGATAGAAGGACCAGTGATGTTCCATTAGTTTGCATTGTCTGATAGAAGGACCAGTGATGTTCACATAGTTTGTATTGTCTGATAGAAGAACCAGTGATGTTCACATAGTTTGTATTGTCTGATAGAAGGACCAGTGATGTTCACATAGTTTGTATTGTCTGATAGAAGGACCAGTGATGTTCACATATTTTGTCTGATAGAAGGACCAGTGATGTTCACATAGTTTGTCTGATAGAGAACCAGTGATGTTCGCATAGTGTATTGTCTGATAGAAGGACCAGTGATGTTCACATATTTTGTCTGATAGAAAACCATGATGTTCACACAGTTTGTATTGTCTGATAGAAGACCCAGTGATGTTCACATAGTTTGTATTGTCTGATAGAAGGACCAGTGATGTTCACATAGTTTGTATTGTCTGATAGAAGGACCAGTGATGTTCACATATTATTGTCTGATAGAAGAACCAGTGATGTTCACATAGTTTGTATTGTCTGATAGAAGGACCAGTGATGTTCACATAGTTTGTCTGATAGAAGGACCAGTGATGTTCCATAGTTTGCATTGTCTGATAGAAGGACCAGTGATGTTCACATAGTTTGTATTGTCTGATAGAGAACCAGTGATGTTCACATAGTTTGTATTGTCTGATAGAAGGAACAGTGATGTTCACATAGTTTGTATTGTCTGATAGAATGACCAGTGATGTTCACATATTTTGTCTGATAGAAGGACCAGTGATGTTCACATATTTTGTCTGCTAGAAGGACCAGTGATGTTCACAAAGTTTGTCTGATAGAAGAACCAGTGATGTTCTCATAGTTTGTATTGTCTGATAGAAGAACCAGAGATGTTCACATAGTGTGTATTGTCTGACAGAAGGACCAGTGATGTTCACATATTTTGTATTTTCTGACAGAAGGAGCAGTGATGTTCACATAGTTTGTATTGTCTGATAGAGGGACCAGTGATGTTCACATAGTTTGTATTGTCTGATAGAAGGACCAGTGATGTTCACATAGTTTGTATTGTCTGATAGAAGGACCAGTGATGTTCACATATTTTCTATTTTCTGACAGAAGGACCAGGATTTTCACATAGTTTGTGTTGTCTGATAGAAGAACCAGTGATGTTTACATAGTTTGTGTTGTCTGATAGAAGGGATAAAGGACCAGTGATGTTCACATAGTTTGTATTGTCTGATAGAAGGACCAGTGATGTTCACATAGTTTCTATTGTCTGATAGAAGGACCAGTGATGTTCACATAGTTTGTATTGTTGATAGAAGGACCAGTGATGTTCACATATTTGTATTGTCTGATAGAAGACCAGTGATGTTCACATAGTTTGTATTGTCTGATAGAAGGACCAGTGATGTTCACATAGTTTCTATTGTCTGATAGAAGGACCAGTGATGTTCACATAGTTTGTATTGTCTGATAGAAGGACCAGTGATGTTCACATAGTTTGTATTGTCTGATAGAAGGACCAGTGATGTTCACATAGTTTGTATTGTCTGATAGAAGGACCAGTGATGTTCGCATAGTTTGTATTGTCTGGTCGAAGTGATGATCACATAATTTGTATTGTCTGATAGAAGGACCAGTGATATTCACATAGTTTGTATTGCATGCTCGAAGGACCAGTGATGTTCACATTGTTGGTATTGTCTGATAGAAGGACCAGTGATGTTCACATAGTTTGCATTGCCTGATCGAAGGACCAATAATGTTCACATAGTTTGTATTGTCTGCTAGAACGACCAGTGATGTTCACATAGTTTGTATTGTCTGATAGAAGAATCAGTGATGTTCGCATAGTTTGTATTGTCTGGTCGAATGATCACATAATTTGTATTGTCTGATAGAAGGACCAGTGATGCTCACATAGTTTGTATTGTCTGGTCGAAGTGATGCTCACACAGTTTGTATTGCCTGCTCGAAGGACCAGTAATATTCACATAGTTGGTATTGTCTGATAGAAGGACCAGTGATGTTCACATAGTTTGTATTGCCTGATGGGAAGGACCATTGATGTTCACATAGTTTGCGTTGTCTGATAGAAGGACCAGTGATGTTCACATAGTTTGCATTGCCTGATCGAAGGACCAATAATGTTCACATAGTTATTGTCTGCTCAAGGACCAGTTATGTTCACATATTTTGTATTTTCTGATAGAAGGACCAGTGATGTTCACATAGTTTGTATTGTCTGATAGAAGAATCAGTGTTGTTCACATAGTTTGTATTGTCTAATAGAAGGACCAGTGGTGTTCACATAGTTTGTATTGTCTGCTAGAAGAACCAGTGATGTTCACATATTTTGTATTTTCTGATAGAAGGACCAGTGATGTTCACATAGTTGATATTGTCTGATAGAAGGACCAGTGATGTTCACATAGTATGTATTGCCTGATGGGAAGGACCATTGATGTTCATATAGTTTGCATTGTCTGATAGAAGGACCAGTGATGTTCACATAGTTTGAAATGCCTGATCGAAGGACCAATAATGTTCACATAGTTTGTATTGCCAGCTCTAAGGACCAGTGATGTTCACATAGTTTGTATTGTCTGATAGAAGGACCAGTGATGTTCACATAGTTTGTATTGTCTGATAGAAGGACCAGTGATGTTCACATAGTTTGTATTGTCTGTTAGAAGGACCAGTGATGTTCTCGTATTTTGTATTGTCTGATAGAAGAACCAGTGATGTTCACATAGTTTGTATTGTCTAATAGAAGGACCAGTGATGTTCACGTATTTTGTATTGCCTGGTAGAAGAACCAGTGATGTTCACATAGTTTGTATTGTCTGGTCGAAGTGATATTCACATAGTTTGTATTGTCTGATAGAAGGACCAGTGATGTTCACATAGTTTGTATTGTCTGATAGAAGAACCAGTGATGTTCACATAGTTTGTATTGTCTGGTAGAAGGACCTGTGATACTCACATAGTCTGTATTGCCTGATCGAAGGACGAGTGATGTTCACATAGTTTGTATTGTCTGGTAGAAGGACCTGTGATATTCACATAGTCAGTATTGTCTGATCGAAGCACAATTATTATTATTATATTTAGGGTTTTACGCCTGCATCAGCACAATTTTGGGCTATATCGCCGGCGGGCAGATTACCTAACAACACCTTTCCTGGGCAGGCTCCAGCCGTTAACCAGTACTTGGATGCACCAACCTCCGTAAGAAACTGCCAACTTTTTCATATAAATGAGACACGGCCTGAGCGGGGCTCTAACCCGTGACCATCAGTGATGATAGGTTACAGTGGTATACAAGTCAGCGACCTTAACCACTCGACCACGTAGGCGGACCCATCGGGAGAAGTGATGTTCACATAGTTTGTATTTTTGATAGAAGGACCAGTGATGTTCACATATTTGTACTGACTGATAGAAGACCAGTGATGTTCACATAGTTTGTATTGTCTGATAGAAGGACAAGTGATGTTCACATATTTTGTATTGTCTGCTAGAAGGACTAGTGGTGTTCATATAGTTTGTATTGTCTGATCGAAGAATCAGTGATGTTCACATAGTTTGTATTGTCTAATGAAGGACCAGTGGTATTCACATAGTGTGTATTGTCTGCTAGAAGAACCAGTGATGTTCACATATTTTGTATTTTCTGATAGAAGGACCAGTGATGTTCACATAGTTGGTATTGTCTGATAGAAGGACCAGTGATGTTCACATAGTATGTATTGCCTGATGGAAGGACCATTGATGTTCACATAGTTTGCATTGTCTGATAGAAGGACCAGTGATGTTCACATAGTTTGTATTGTCTGATAGAAGGACCAGTGATGTTCACATAGTTTGTATTGTCTGATAGAAGGACCAGTGATGTTCACATAGTTTGTATTGTCTGCTAGAAGTACCAGTGGTGTTCACATAGTTTGTATTGTCTAATAGAAGGACCACTGATGTTCACATAGTTTGTATTGTCTGGTAGAAGGACCAGTGATGTTCACATAGTTTGTCTGATAGAAGGACCAGTGATGTTCACATAGTTTGTCTGATAGAAGGACCAGTGATGTTCACATAGTTTGTATTGTCTGGTCGAAGTGATGTTCACATAGTTTGTATTGTCTGATAGAAGGACCAGTGATGTTCACATAGTCTGCATTGTCTGATCGATGCACAATTATTATTATTATATATGTCGGGTTTTACGCCTGCATCAGCACCATTTTGGGCTATATCGCCGGCAGGCAGTTTACCTAACAACACCTTTCCTGGGCAGGCTCCAGCCGTTAACCAGTACTTGGGTGCACCGACCTCCGTAAGAAGCTGCCAACTTGTTCATGTAAATCAGACATGGCCTGAGCGGGGCTCGAACCCGTGACCATCAGTGATGATAGGTTACAGTGGTATACAAGTCAGCGACCTTAACCACTCGACCACGGAGGCGGACCCATCGAAGGACAAGTGATGTTCACATAGTTTGTATTGCCTGATAGAAGGAACAGTGATGTTCACATAGTTTGTATTGTCTGCTAGAAGCACCAGTGATGTTCACATAGTTTGTATTGTCTAATAGAAGGACTAGTGGTGTTCATATAGTTTGTATTGTCTGATAGAAGGACAAGTGATGTTCACATAGTTCATATTGTCTAATAGAAGGACCAGTGTTGTTCGCATAGTTTGTATTGTTTGATAGAAGGACCAGTGATGTTCACATATGTTGTACTGACTGATAGAAGAACCAGTGATATTCACATAGTTTGTATTGTCTGATAGAAGGACAAGTGATGTTCACATATTTTGTATTGTCTGCTAGAAGGACTAGTGGTGTTCATATAGTTTGTATTGTCTGATAGAAGGACAAGTGATGTTCACATAGTTTATATTGTCTAATAGAAGGACCAGTGTTGTTCGCATAGTTTGTATTGTCTGATCGAAGAATCAGTGATGTTCACATAGTTTGTATTGTCTAGTAGAAGGACCAATGATGTTCACATATTTTGTATTGTCTGCTAGAAGGACCAGTGATGTTCACATAGTTTGTATTGTCTGATAGAAGGACAAGTGATGTTCACATAGTTTATATTGTCTAATAGAAGGACCAGTGTTGTTCGCATAGTTTGTATTTTCTGATAGAAGGACCAGTGATGTTCACATAGTTGGTATTGTCTGATAGAAGGACCAGTGATGTTCACATAGTATGTATTGCCTGATGGAAGGACCATTGATGTTCATATAGTTTGCATTGTCTGATAGAAGGACCAGTGATGTTCACATAGTTTGTAATGCCTGATCGAAGGACCAATAATGTTCACATAGTTTGTATTGCCTGATAGAAGGATCAGTGATGTTCACATAGTTTGTATTGTCTGCTAGAAGTACCAGTGGTGTTCACATAGTTTATATTGTCTAATAGAAGGACCACTGATGTTCACATAGTTTGTATTGTCTGGTAGAGGTGATGTTCACATAGTTTGTATTGTCTAATAGAAAGACCAGTGATGTTCACATAGTTTGTATTGTCTGATAGAAGGACCAGTGATGTTCACATATTTTGTATTGTCTGATAGAAGGACCAGTGATGTTCACATAGTTTGTATTGTCTGGTCGAAGTGATGTTCACATTGTTTGTATTGTCTGATAGAAGGACCAGTGATGTTCACATAGTCTGCATTGTCTGATCGATGCACAATTATTATTATTATTATATGTCTGGTTTTACGCCTGCATCAGCACCATTTTGGGCTATATCGCCGGCAGGCAGTTTACCTAACAACACCTTTCCTGGGCAGGCTCCAGCCGTTAACCAGTACTTGGGTGCACCGACCTCCGTAAGAAGCTGCCAACTTGTTCATGTAAATCAGACATGGCCTGAGCGGGGCTCGAACCCGTGACCATCAGTGATGATAGGTTACAGTGGTATACAAGTCAGCGACCTTAACCACTCGACCATGGAGGCGGACCCATCGAAGGACAAGTGATGTTCACATAGTTTGTATTGCCTGATAGAAGGACCAGTGATGTTCACATAGTTTGTATTGTCTGCTAGAAGCACCAGTGATGTTCACATAGTTTGTATTGTCTAATAGAAGGACCAGTGATGTTCACATAGTTTGTATTGCCTGATGGGAAGGACCACTGATGTTCATATAGTTTGCGTTGTCTGATAGAAGGACCAGTGATGTTCACATAGTTTGCATTGCCTGATCGAAGGACCAATAATGTTCACATAGTTTGTATTGTCTGCTCGAAGGACCAGTGATGTTCACATATTTTGTATTTTCTGATAGAAGGACCAGTGATGTTCACATAGTTTGTATTGTCTGATAGAAGAATCAGTGATGTTCACATAGTTTGTATTGTCTAATAGAAGGACCAGTGGTGTTCACATAGTTTGTATTGTCTGCTAGAAGAACCAGTGATGTTCACATATTTTGTATTTTCTGATAGAAGGACCAGTGATGTTCACATAGTTGGTATTGTCTGATAGAAGGACCAGTGATGTTCACATAGTATGTATTGCCTGATGGGAAGGACCATTGATGTTCATATAGTTTGCCTTGTCTGATAGAAGGACCAGTGATGTTCACATAGTTTGAAATGCCTGATCGAAGGACCAATAATGTTCACATAGTTTGTATTGCCAGCTCTAAGGACCAGTGATGTTCACATAGTTTGTATTGTCTGATAGAAGGACCAGTGATGTTCACATAGTTTGTATTGTCTGATAGAAGGACCAGTGATGTTCACATAGTTTGTATTGCCTGATCGAAGGACGAGTGATGTTCACATAGTTTGTATTGTCTGATAGAAGGACCAGTGATGTTCACATAGTCTGTATTGTCTGATCGAAGCACAATTATTATTATTATATTTAGGGTTTTACGCCTGCATCAGCACAATTTTGGGCTATATCGCCGGCGGGCAGATTACCTAACAACACCTTTCCTGGGCAGGCTCCAGCCGTTAACCAGTACTTGGATGCACCAACCTCCGTAAGAAACTGCCAACTTTTTCATATAAATGAGACACGGCCTGAGCGGGGCTCTAACCCGTGACCATCAGTGATGATAGGTTACAGTGGTATACAAGTCAGCGACCTTAACCACTCGACCACGTAGGCGGACCCATCGAAGGACAAGTGATGTTCACATAGTTTGTATTGTTTGATAGAAGGACCAGTGATGTTCACATATGTTGTACTGACTGATAGAAGAACCAGTGATGTTCACATAGTTTGTATTGTCTGATAGAAGGACAAGTGATGTTCACATATTTTGTATTGTCTGCTAGAAGGACTAGTGGTGTTCATATATTTTGTATTGTCTGATAGAAGGACAAGTGATGTTCACATAGTTTATATTGTCTAATAGAAGGACCAGTGATGTTCACATAGTTTGTATTGTCTGATAGAAGGACCAGTGATGTTCGCATAGTTTGTATTGTCTGATCGAAGAATCAGTGATGTTCACATAGTTTGTACTGTCTAATAGAAGGACCAGTGGTGTTCACATAGTTTGTATTGTCTGCTAGAAGAACCAGTGATGTTCACATAGTTTGTATTGTCTGCTAGAAGCACCAGTGATGTTCACATAGTTTGTATTGTCTAATAGAAGGACTAGTGGTGTTCATATAGTTTGTATTGTCTGATAGAAGGACAAGTGATGTTCACATAGTTTATATTGTCTAATAGAAGGACCAGTGATGTTCACATAGTTTATATTGTCTAATAGAAGGACCAGTGTTGTTCGCATAGTTTGTATTGTTTGATAGAAGGACCAGTGATGTTCACATATGTTGTACTGACTGATAGAAGAACCAGTGATGTTCACATAGTTTGTATTGTCTGATAGAAGGACAAGTGATGTTCACATATTTTGTATTGTCTGCTAGAAGGACTAGTGGTTTTCATATAGTTTGTATTGTCTGATAGAAGGACAAGTGATGTTCACATAGTTTATATTGTCTAATAGAAGGACCAGTGTTGTTCGCATAGTTTGTATTGTCTGATCGAAGAATCAGTGATGTTCACATAGTTTGTATTGTCTAATAGAAGGACCAATGGTGTTCACATAGTTTGTATTGTCTGCTAGAAGGACCAGTGATGTTCACATAGTTTGTATTGTCTGATAGAAGGACCAGTGATGTTCACATAGTATGTATTGCCTGATGGAAGGACCATTGATGTTCACATAGTTTGCATTGTCTGATAGAAGGACCAGTGATGTTCACATAGTTTGTATTGTCTGATAGACGTGATGTTCACATAGTTTGTATTGCCTGATAGAAGGACCAGTGATGTTCACATAGTTTGTATTGTCTGATAGAAGGACCAGTGATGTTCACATAGTTTGTATTGTCTGATAGAAGGACCAGTGATGTTCACATAGTTTGTATTGTCTGATAGAAGGACCAGTGATGTTCACATAGTTTGTATTGTCTGATAGAAGGACCAGTGATGTTCACATAGTTTGTATTGTCTGATAGAAGGACCAGTGATGTTCACATATTTTGTATTGTCTGATAGAAGGACCAGTGATGTTCACATAGTTTGTATTGTCTGGTCGAAGTGATGTTCACATAGTTTGTATTGTCTGATAGAAGGACCAGTGATGTTCACATAGTCTGCATTGTCTGATCGATGCACAATTATTATTATTATTATATGTCGGGTTTTACGCCTGCATCAGCACCATTTTGGGCTATATCGCCGGCAGGCAGTTTACCTAACAACACCTTTCCTGGGCAGGCTCCAGCCGTTAACTAGTACTTGGGTGCACCGACCTCCGTAAGAAGCTGCCAACTTGTTCATGTAAATCAGACATGGCCTGAGCGGGGCTCGAACCCGTGACCATCAGTGATGATAGGTTACAGTGGTATACAAGTCAGCGACCTTAACCACTCGACCATGGAGGCGGACCCATCGAAGGACAAGTGATGTTCACATAGTTTGTATTGCCTGATAGAAGGACCAGTGATGTTCACATAGTTTGTATTGTCTGCTAGAAGCACCAGTGATGTTCACATAGTTTGTATTGTCTAATAGAAGGACCAGTGATGTTCACATAGTTTGTATTGCCTGATGGGAAGGACCATTGATGTTCATATAGTTTGCGTTGTCTGATAGAAGGACCAGTGATGTTCACATAGTTTGCATTGCCTGATCGAAGGACCAATAATGTTCACATAGTTTGTATTGTCTGCTCGAAGGACCAGTGATGTTCACATATTTTGTATTTTCTGATAGAAGGACCAGTGATGTTCACATAGTTTGTATTGTCTGATAGAAGAATCAGTGATGTTCACATAGTTTGTATTGTCTAATAGAAGGACCAGTGGTGTTCACATAGTTTGTATTGTCTGCTAGAAGAACCAGTGATGTTCACATATTTTGTATTTTCTGATAGAAGGACCAGTGATGTTCACATAGTTGGTATTGTCTGATAGAAGGACCAGTGATGTTCACATAGTATGTATTGCCTGATGGGAAGGACCATTGATGTTCATATAGTTTGCCTTGTCTGATAGAAGGACCAGTGATGTTCACATAGTTTGAAATGCCTGATCGAAGGACCAATAATGTTCACATAGTTTGTATTGCCAGCTCTAAGGACCAGTGATGTTCACATAGTTTGTATTGTCTGCTAGAAGAACCAGTGATGTTCACATATTTTGTATTTTCTGATAGAAGGACCAGTGATGTTCACATAGTTGGTATTGTCTGATAGAAGGACCAGTGATGTTCACATAGTATGTATTGCCTGATGGGAAGGACCATTGATGTTCATATAGTTTGCATTGTCTGATAGAAGGACCAGTGATGTTCACATAGTTTGTAATGCCTGATCGAAGGACCAATAATGTTCAAATAGTTTGTATTGCCTGATAGAAGGACCAGTGATGTTCACATAGTTTGTATTGTCTGCTAGAAGTACCAGTGGTGTTCACATAGTTTATATTGTCTAATAGAAGGACCACTGATGTTCACATAGTTTGTATTGTCTGGTAGAGGTGATGTTCACATAGTTTGTATTGTCTAATAGAAAGACCAGTGATGTTCACATAGTTTGTATTGTTTGATAGAAGGACCAGTGATGTTCACATATTTTGTATTGTCTGATAGAAGGACCAGTGATGTTCACATAGTTTGTATTGTCTGGTCGAAGTGATGTTCACATAGTTTGTATTGTCTGATAGAAGGACCAGTGATGTTCACATAGTCTGCATTGTCTGATCGATGCACAATTATTATTATTATTATATGTCGGGTTTTACGCCTGCATCAGCACCATTTTGGGCTATGTCGCCGGCAGGCAGTTTACCTAACAACACCTTTCCTGGGAAGGCTCCAGCCGTTAACCAGTACTTGGGTGCACCGACCTCTGTAAGAAGCTGCCAACTTGTTCATGTAAATCAGACATGGCCTGAGCGGGGCTCGAACCCGTGACCATCAGTGATGATAGGTTACAGTGGTATACAAGTCAGCGACCTTAACCACTCGACCACGGAGGCGGACCCATCGAAGGACAAGTGATGTTCACATAGTTTGTATTGCCTGATAGAAGGACCAGTGATGTTCACATAGTTTGTATTGTCTGCTAGAAGCACCAGTGATGTTCACATAGTTTGTATTGTCTAATAGAAGGACTAGTGGTGTTCATATAGTTTGTATTGTCTGATAGAAGGACAAGTGATGTTCACATAGTTTATATTGTCTAATAGAAGGACCAGTGATGTTCACATAGTTTATATTGTCTAATAGAAGGACCAGTGTTGTTCGCATAGTTTGTATTGTTTGATAGAAGGACCAACCAAACACAAAAAACCAGTGATGTTCACATAGTTTGTATTGTCTGATAGAAGGACAAGTGATGTTCACATATTTTGTATTGTCTGCTAGAAGGACTAGTGGTTTTCATATAGTTTGTATTGTCTGATAGAAGGACAAGTGATGTTCACATAGTTTATATTGTCTAATAGAAGGACCAGTGTTGTTCGCATAGTTTGTATTGTCTGATCGAAGAATCAGTGATGTTCACATAGTTTGTATTGTCTAATAGAAGGACCAATGGTGTTCACATAGTTTGTATTGTCTGCTAGAAGGACCAGTGATGTTCACATAGTTGGTATTGTCTGATAGAAGGACCAGTGATGTTCACATAGTATGTATTGCCTGATGGGAAGGACCATTGATGTTCATATAGTTTGCATTGTCTGATAGAAGGACCAGTGATGTTCACATAGTTTGTAATGCCTGATCGAAGGACCAATAATGTTCACATAGTTTGTATTGCCTGATAGAAGGATCAGTGATGTTCACATAGTTTGTATTGTCTGCTAGAAGTACCAGTGGTGTTCACATAGTTTATATTGTCTAATAGAAGGACCACTGATGTTCACATAGTTTGTATTGTCTGGTAGAGGTGATGTTCACATAGTTTGTATTGTCTAATAGAAAGACCAGTGATGTTCACATAGTTTGTATTGTCTGATAGAAGGACCAGTGATGTTCACATATTTTGTATTGTCTGATAGAAGGACCAGTGATGTTCACATAGTTTGTATTGTCTGGTCGAAGTGATGTTCACATAGTTTGTATTGTCTGATAGAAGGACCAGTGATGTTCACATAGTCTGCATTGTCTGATCGATGCACAATTATTATTATTATTATATGTCTGGTTTTACGCCTGCATCAGCACCATTTTGGGCTATATCGCCGGCAGGCAGTTTACCTAACAACACCTTTCCTGGGCAGGCTCCAGCCGTTAACCAGTACTTGGGTGCACCGACCTCCGTAAGAAGCTGCCAACTTGTTCATGTAAATCAGATATGGCCTGAGCGGGGCTCGAACCCGTGACCATCAGTGATGATAGGTTACAGTGGTATACAAGTCAGCGACCTTAACCACTCGACCATGGAGGCGGACCCATCGAAGGACAAGTGATGTTCACATAGTTTGTATTGTCTGCTAGAAGTACCAGTGGTGTTCACATAGTTTATATTGTCTAATAGAAGGACCACTGATGTTCACATAGTTTGTATTGTCTGGTAGAGGTGATGTTCACATAGTTTGTATTGTCTAATAGAAAGACCAGTGATGTTCACATAGTTTGTATTGTTTGATAGAAGGACCAGTGATGTTCACATATTTTGTATTGTCTGATAGAAGGACCAGTGATGTTCACATAGTTTGTATTGTCTGGTCGAAGTGATGTTCACATAGTTTGTATTGTCTGATAGAAGGACCAGTGATGTTCACATAGTCTGCATTGTCTGATCGATGCACAATTATTATTATTATTATATGTCGGGTTTTACGCCTGCATCAGCACCATTTTGGGCTATATCGCCGGCAGGCAGTTTACCTAACAACACCTTTCCTGGGCAGGCTCCAGCCGTTAACTAGTACTTGGGTGCACCGACCTCCGTAAGAAGCTGCCAACTTGTTCATGTAAATCAGACATGGCCTGAGCGGGGCTCGAACCCGTGACCATCAGTGATGATAGGTTACAGTGGTATACAAGTCAGCGACTTTAACCACTCGACCATGGAGGCGGACCCATCGAAGGACAAGTGATGTTCACATAGTTTGTATTGCCTGATAGAAGGACCAGTGATGTTCACATAGTTTGTATTGTCTGCTAGAAGCACCAGTGATGTTCACATAGTTTGTATTGTCTAATAGAAGGACCAGTGATGTTCACATAGTTTGTATTGCCTGATGGGAAGGACCATTGATGTTCATATAGTTTGCGTTGTCTGATAGAAGGACCAGTGATGTTCACATAGTTTGCATTGCCTGATCGAAGGACCAATAATGTTCACATAGTTTGTATTGTCTGCTCGAAGGACCAGTGATGTTCACATATTTTGTATTTTCTGATAGAAGGACCAGTGATGTTCACATAGTTTGTATTGTCTGATAGAAGAATCAGTGATGTTCACATAGTTTGTATTGTCTAATAGAAGGACCAGTGGTGTTCACATAGTTTGTATTGTCTGCTAGAAGAACCAGTGATGTTCACATATTTTGTATTTTCTGATAGAAGGACCAGTGATGTTCACATAGTTGGTATTGTCTGATAGAAGGACCAGTGATGTTCACATAGTATGTATTGCCTGATGGGAAGGAACATTGATGTTCATATAGTTTGCCTTTTCTGATAGAAGGACCAGTGATGTTCACATAGTTTGAAATGCCTGATCGAAGGACCAATAATGTTCACATAGTTTGTATTGCCAGCTCTAAGGACCAGTGATGTTCACATAGTTTGTATTGTCTGATAGAAGGACCAGTGATGTTCACATAGTTTGTATTGTCTGATAGAAGGACCAGTGATGTTCACATAGTTTGTATTGCCTGATCGAAGGACGAGTGATGTTCACATAGTTTGTATTGTCTGATAGAAGGACCAGTGATGTTCACATAGTCTGTATTGTCTGATCGAAGCACAATTATTATTATTATATTTAGGGTTTTACGCCTGCATCAGCACAATTTTGGGCTATATCGCCGGCGGGCAGATTACCTAACAACACCTTTCCTGGGCAGGCTCCAGCCGTTAACCAGTACTTGGATGCACCAACCTCCGTAAGAAACTGCCAACTTTTTCATATAAATGAGACACGGCCTGAGCGGGGCTCTAACCCGTGACCATCAGTGATGATAGGTTACAGTGGTATACAAGTCAGCGACCTTAACCACTCGACCACGTAGGCGGACCCATCGAAGGACAAGTGATGTTCACATAGTTTGTATTGTTTGATAGAAGGACCAGTGATGTTCACATATGTTGTACTGACTGATAGAAGAACCAGTGATGTTCACATAGTTTGTATTGTCTGATAGAAGGACAAGTGATGTTCACATATTTTGTATTGTCTGCTAGAAGGACTAGTGGTGTTCATATAGTTTGTATTGTCTGATAGAAGGACAAGTGATGTTCACATAGTTTATATTGTCTAATAGAAGGACCAGTGTTGTTCGCATAGTTTGTATTGTCTGATCGAAGAATCAGTGATGTTCACATAGTTTGTACTGTCTAATAGAAGGACCAGTGGTGTTCACATAGTTTGTATTGTCTGCTAGAAGAACCAGTGATGTTCACATATTTTGTATTTTCTGATAGAAGGACCAGTGATGTTCACATAGTTGGTATTGTCTGATAGAAGGACCAGTGATGTTCCCATAGTATGTATTGCCTGATGGGAAGGACCATTGATGTTCATATAGTTTGCATTGTCTGATAGAAGGACCAGTGATGTTCACATAGTTTGTAATGCCTGATCGAAGGACCAATAATGTTCACATAGTTTGTATTGCCTGATAGAAGGACCAGTGATGTTCACATAGTTTGTATTGTCTGCTAGAAGTACCAGTGGTGTTCACATAGTTTATATTGTCTAATAGAAGGACCACTGATGTTCACATAGTTTGTATTGTCTGGTAGAGGTGATGTTCACATAGTTTGTATTGTCTAATAGAAAGACCAGTGATGTTCACATAGTTTGTATTGTTTGATAGAAGGACCAGTGATGTTCACATATTTTGTATTGTCTGATAGAAGGACCAGTGATGTTCACATAGTTTGTATTGTCTGGTCGAAGTGATGTTCACATAGTTTGTATTGTCTGATAGAAGGACCAGTGATGTTCACATAGTCTGCATTGTCTGATCGATGCACAATTATTATTATTATTATATGTCGGGTTTTACGCCTGCATCAGCACCATTTTGGGCTATATCGCCGGCAGGCAGTTTACCTAACAACACCTTTCCTGGGCAGGCTCCAGCCGTTAACCAGTACTTGGGTGCACCGACCTCCGTAAGAAGCTGCCAACTTGTTCATGTAAATCAGACATGGCCTGAGCGGGGCTCGAACCCGTGACCATCAGTGATGATAGGTTACAGTGGTATACAAGTCAGCGACCTTAACCACTCGACCACGGAGGCGGACCCATCGAAGGACAAGTGATGTTCACATAGTTTGTATTGCCTGATAGAAGGACCAGTGATGTTCACATAGTTTGTATTGTCTGCTAGAAGCACCAGTGATGTTCACATAGTTTGTATTGTCTAATAGAAGGACTAGTGGTGTTCATATAGTTTGTATTGTCTGATAGAAGGACAAGTGATGTTCACATAGTTTATATTGTCTAATAGAAGGACCAGTGTTGTTCGCATAGTTTGTATTGTTTGATAGAAGGACCAGTGATGTTCACATATGTTGTACTGACTGATAGAAGAACCAGTGATGTTCACATAGTTTGTATTGTCTGATAGAAGGACAAGTGATGTTCACATATTTTGTATTGTCTGCTAGAAGGACTAGTGGTTTTCATATAGTTTGTATTGTCTGATAGAAGGACAAGTGATGTTCACATAGTTTATATTGTCTAATAGAAGGACCAGTGTTGTTCGCATAGTTTGTATTGTCTGATCGAAGAATCAGTGATGTTCACATAGTTTGTATTGTCTAATAGAAGGACCAATGGTGTTCACATAGTTTGTATTGTCTGCTAGAAGAACCAGTGATGTTCACATATTTTGTATTTTCTGATAGAAGGACCAGTGATGTTCACATAGTTGGTATTGTCTGATAGAAGGACCAGTGATGTTCACATAGTATGTATTGCCTGATGGGAAGGACCATTGATGTTCATATAGTTTGCATTGTCTGATAGAAGGACCAGTGATGTTCACATAGTTTGTAATGCCTGATCGAAGGACCAATAATGTTCACATAGTTTGTATTGCCTGATAGAAGGACCAGTGATGTTCACATAGTTTGTATTGTCTGATAGAAGGACCAGTGATGTTCACATAGTTTGTATTGTCTGATAGAAGGACCAGTGATGTTCACATAGTTTGTATTGTCTGATAGAGAGTGATGTTCACATAGTTTGTATTGTCTGATAGAAGGACCAGTGATGTTCACATAGTTTGTATTGTCTGATAGAAGGACCAGTGATGTTCACATATTTTGTATTGTCTGCTAGAAGGACTAGTGGTGTTCATATAGTTTGTATTGTCTGAAGAAGGACAAGTGATGTTCACATAGTTTATATTGTCTAATAGAAGGACCAGTGATGTTCACATAGTTTGTATTGTCTGATCGAAGAATCAGTGATGTTCACATAGTTTGTATTGTCTAATAGAAGGACCAGTGGTGTTCACATAGTTTGTATTGTCTGCTAGAAGAACCAGTGATGTTCACATATTTTGTATTTTCTGATAGAAGGACCAGTGATGTTCACATAGTTGGTATTGTCTGATAGAAGGACCAGTGATGTTCACATAGTATGTATTGCCTGATGGGAAGGACCATTGATGTTCATATAGTTTGCATTGTCTGATAGAAGGACCAGTGATGTTCACATAGTTTGTAATGCCTGATCGAAGGACCAATAATGTTCACATAGTTTGTATTGCCTGATAGAAGGACCAGTGATGTTCACATAGTTTGTATTGTCTGCTAGAAGTACCAGTGGTGTTCACATAGTTTATATTGTCTAATAGAAGGACCACTGATGTTCACATAGTTTGTATTGTCTGGTAGAGGTGATGTTCACATAGTTTGTATTGTCTAATAGAAAGACCAGTGATGTTCACATAGTTTGTATTGTTTGATAGAAGGACCAGTGATGTTCACATATTTTGTATTGTCTGATAGAAGGACCAGTGATGTTCACATAGTTTGTATTGTCTGGTCGAAGTGATGTTCACATAGTTTGTATTGTCTGATAGAAGGACCAGTGATGTTCACATAGTCTGCATTGTCTGATCGATGCACAATTATTATTATTATTATATGTCGGGTTTTACGCCTGCATCAGCACCATTTTGGGCTATATCGCCGGCAGGCAGTTTACCTAACAACACCTTTCCTGGGCAGGCTCCAGCCGTTAACCAGTACTTGGGTGCACCGACCTCCGTAAGAAGCTGCCAACTTGTTCATGTAAATCAGACATGGCCTGAGCGGGGCTCGAACCCGTGACCATCAGTGATGATAGGTTACAGTGGTATACAAGTCAGCGACCTTAACCACTCGACCACGGAGGCGGACCCATCGAAGGACAAGTGATGTTCACATAGTTTGTATTGCCTGATAGAAGGACCAGTGATGTTCACATAGTTTGTATTGTCTGCTAGAAGCACCAGTGATGTTCACATAGTTTGTATTGTCTAATAGAAGGACTAGTGGTGTTCATATAGTTTGTATTGTCTGATAGAAGGACAATGATGTTCACATAGTTTTATTGTCTATAGAAGGACCAGTGATGTTCACATAGTTTATATTGTCTAATAGAAGGACCAGTGTTGTTCGCATAGTTTGTATTGTTTGATAGAAGGACCAGTGATGTTCACATATGTTGTACTGACTGATAGAAGAACCAGTGATGTTCACATAGTTTGTATTGTCTGATAGAAGGACAAGTGATGTTCACATATTTTGTATTGTCTGCTAGAAGGACTAGTGGTGTTCATATAGTTTGTATTGTCTGATAGAAGGACAAGTGATGTTCACATAGTTTATATTGTCTAATAGAAGGACCAGTGTTGTTCGCATAGTTTGTATTGTCTGATCGAAGAATCAGTGATGTTCACATAGTTTGTATTGTCTAATAGAAGGACCAATGGTGTTCACATAGTTTGTATTGTCTGCTAGAAGGACCAGTGATGTTCACATAGTTGGTATTGTCTGATAGAAGGACCAGTGATGTTCACATAGTATGTATTGCCTGATGGGAAGGACCATTGATGTTCATATAGTTTGCATTGTCTGATAGAAGGACCAGTGATGTTCACATAGTTTGTAATGCCTGATCGAAGGACCAATAATGTTCACATAGTTTGTATTGCCTGATAGAAGGATCAGTGATGTTCACATAGTTTGTATTGTCTGCTAGAAGTACCAGTGGTGTTCACATAGTTTATATTGTCTAATAGAAGGACCACTGATGTTCACATAGTTTGTATTGTCTGGTAGAGGTGATGTTCACATAGTTTGTATTGTCTAATAGAAAGACCAGTGATGTTCACATAGTTTGTATTGTCTGATAGAAGGACCAGTGATGTTCACATAGTTTGTATTGTCTGATAGAAGGACCAGTGATGTTCACATAGTTTGTATTGTCTGAAGAAGTGAGTGATGTTCACATAGTTTGTATTGTCTGATAGAAGACCGAAGGACCAGTGATGTTCACATAGTTTGTATTGTCTGATAGAAGGACCAGTGATGTTCACATAGTTTGTATTGTCTGATAGAAGGACCAGTGATGTTCACATAGTTTGTATTGTCTGTGAAGTGATGTTCACATAGTTTGTATTGTCTGATAGAAGGACCAGTGATGTTCACATAGTCTGCATTGTCTGATCGATGCACAATTATTATTATTATTATATGTCTGGTTTTACGCCTGCATCAGCACCATTTTGGGCTATATCGCCGGCAGGCAGTTTACCTAACAACACCTTTCCTGGGAAGGCTCCAGCCGTTAACCAGTACTTGGGTGCACCGACCTCCGTAAGAAGCTGCCAACTTGTTCATGTAAATCAGATATGGCCTGAGCGGGGCTCGAACCCGTGATCATCAGTGATGATAGGTTACAGTGGTATACAAGTCAGCGACCTTAACCACTCGACCATGGAGGCGGACCCATCGAAGGACAAGTGATGTTCACATAGTTTGTATTGCCTGATAGAAGGACAAGTGATGTTCACATAGTTTGTATTGTCTGCTAGAAGCACCAGTGATGTTCACATAGTTTGTATTGTCTAATAGAAGGACCACTGATGTTCACATAGTTTGTATTGTCTAATAGAAGGACCACTGATGTTCACATAGTTTGTTTTGTCTGATAGAAGGACCAGTGATGTTCACATAGTCTGTATGGCCTGATAGAAGGGCCAGTGATGTTCACATAGATTGTATTGTCTGATAGAAGGACCAGTGATGTTCACATATGTTGTACTGACTGATAGAAGACCCAGTGATGTTCACATAGTTTATATTGTCTGATAGAAGGACAAGTGATGTTCACATAGTTTGTATTGTCTGATAGAAGGACAAGTGATGTTCACATAGTTTGTATTGTCTGCTAGAAGGACTAGTGGTGTTCATATAGTGTGTATTGTCTGATAGAAGGACAAGTGATGTTCACATAGTTTATATTGTCTAATAGAAGGACCAGTGATGTTCGCATAGTTTGTATTGTCTGAACGAAGGACCAGTGCTGTTCACGTACTTTGTATTGTCTGATAGAAGAACCAGTGATGTTCACATAGTTTGTATTGTCTGGTCGAAGTGATGTTCACATAGTTTGTGTTGCCTGATAGAAGAACCAGTGATGTTCACATAGTTTGTGTTGTCTGATAGAAGGACCAGTGATGTTCACATAGTTTATATTGTCTGATCGAAGGACCAGTGATGTTCACATAGTTTGCATTGTCTGATAGAAGAACCAGTGATGTTCACATAGTTTGTATTGTCTGGTCGAAGTGATGTTCACATAGTTTGTATTGTCTGATAGAAGAACCAGTGATGTTCACATATGTTGTACTGACTGATAGAAGAACCAGTGATGTTCACATAGTTTGTATTGCCTGATAGAGGGACCAGTGATGTCCACATAGTTTGTATTGTCTGATAGAAGGACCAGTGATGTTCACATAGTTTACATTGTCTAATAGAAGGACCAGTGATGTTCACATAGTTTGTATTGTCTGATAGAAGGACCAGTGATGTTCACATAGTTTGTATTGTCTGGTAGAGGTGATGTTCACATAGTTTGTATTGTCTAATAGAAAGACCAGTGATGTTCACATAGTTTGTATTGTCTGATAGAAGAACCAGTGATGTTCACATAGTTTGTATTGTCTGATAGAAGGACCAGTGATGTTCACATAGTCTGCATTGTCTGATCGAAGCACAATTATTATTATTATATGTTTTACGCCTGATAGCACCAGGGCTATATCGCACAGTTTGCCTACATTTCCTGGGCAGGTCCAGCCGTTAACGTACTTTGCAACCTCGTAAGAATGCCAATTGTTCATGTATCACACGGACTGGCGGCTCGAAGGACTCAGTGATGATAGTACAGTGGTATAAGTCAGACAAAATCGAAGGAACAAGTGATGTTCACATAGTTTGTATTGTCTGATAGAAGGACCAGTGATGTTCACATAGTTTGTATTGTCTGATCGAAGGACCAGTGATGTTCACATAGTTTGTATTGTCTGATAGAAGAACCAGTGATGTTCACATAGTTTGTATTGTCTGGTCGAAGTGATGTTCACATAGTTTGTATTGTCTGATAGAAGAACCAGTGATGTTCACATAGTTTGTATTGTCTGATAGAAGGACCAGTGATGTTCACATAGTTTGTATTGTCTGATAGAAGGACCAGTGATGTTCACATATGTTGTATTGTCTGATAGAAGAACCAGTGATGTTCACATAGTTTGTATTGCCTGATAGAAGGACCAGTGATGTTCACATAGTTTGTATTGTCTGATAGAAGGACCAGTGATGTTCACATAGTTTACATTGTCTGATAGAAGGACCAGTGATGTTCACATAGTTTGTATTGTCTGGTAGAGGTGATGTTCACATAGTTTGTATTGTCTGATAGAAGGACCAGTGATGTTCACATAGTTTATATTGTCTAATAGAAGGACCAGTGATGTTCACATAGTTTGTATTGTCTGATAGAAGGACCAGTGATGTTCACATATTTTGTATTGTCTGATAGAAGGACCGTGATGTTCACATAGTTTGTCTGATAGAAGGACCAGTGATGTTCACATAGTTTGTATTGTCTGGTCGAAGTGATGTTCACATAGTTTGTATTGTCTGATAGAAGGACCAGTGATGTTCACATAGTCTGCATTGTCTGATCGAAGCACAATTATTATTATTATATGTCGGGTTTTACGCCTGCATCAGCACCATTTTGGGCTATATCGCCGGCAGGCAGTTTACCTAACAACACCTTTCCTGGGCAGGCTCCAGCCGTTAACCAGTACTTGGGTGCACCAACCTCCGTAAGAAACTGCCAACATGTTCATGTAAATCAGACACGGCCTGAGCGGGGCTCGAACCCGTGACCATCAGTGATGATAGGTTACAGTGGTATACAAGTCAGCGACCTTAACCACTCGACCACGGAGGCGGACCCATCGAAGGACAAGTGATGTTCACATAGTTTGTATTGTCTGATAGAAGGACAAGTGATGTTCACATACTCTGTATGGCCTGATAGAAGGACCAGTGATGTTCACATAGTTTGTATTGTCTGATAGAAGGACCAGTGATGTTCACATATGTTGTACTGACTGATAGAAGAACCAGTGATGTTCACATAGTTTGTATTGTCTGATAGAAGTACAAGTGATGTTCACATAGTTTGTATTGTCTGATAGAAGGACCAGTGATGTTCACATAGTTTGTATTGTCTGCTAGAAGGACTAGTGGTGTTCATATAGTTTGTATTGTCTGATAGAAGGACAAGTGATGTTCACATAGTTTATATTGTCTAATAGAAGGACCAGTGATGTTCACATAGTTTGTATTGTCTGATCGAAGGACGAGTGATGTTCACATAGTTTGTATTGTCTGATAGAAGGACCAGTGATGTTCACATAGTTTGTATTGTCTGATAAAGGACCAGTGATGTTCACATAGTCTGTATTGTCTGATCGAAGCACAATTATTATTATTATATTTAGGGTGTTACGCCTGCATCAGCACAATTTTGGGCTATATCGCCGGCGGGCAGATTACCTAACAACACCTTTCCTGGGCAGGCTCCAGCCGTTAACCAGTACTTGGGTGCACCAACCTCCGTAAGAAACTGCCAACTTTTTCATATAAGAGACACGGCTGAGCGGGGCTCTAACCCGTGACCATCAGTGATGATAGGTTACAGTGGTATACAAGTCAGCGACCTTAACCACTCGACCACGGAGGCGGACCCATCGAAGGACACTGATGTTCACATAGTTTGTATTGTCTGATAGAAGGACCAGTGATGTTCACATATGTTGTACTGACTGATAGAAGAACCAGTGATGTTCACATAGTTTGTATTGTCTGATAGAAGGACAGTGATGTTCACATATTTGTATTGTCCGATAGAAGGACCAGTGATGTTCACATAGTTTGTATTGTCTGCTAGAAGGACTAGTGGTGTTCATATAGTTTGTATTGTCTGATAGAAGGACAAGTGATGTTCACATAGTTTATATTGTCTAATAGAAGGACCAGTGATGTTCACATAGTTTGTATTGTCTGATCGAAGGACGAGTGATGTTCACATAGTTTGTATTGTCTGATAGAAGGACCAGTAATGTTCACATAGTTTGTATTGTCTGATAGAAGGACCAGTGATGTTCACATAGTCTGTATTGTCTGATCGAAGCACAATTATTATTATTATATTTAGGGTGTTACGCCTGCATCAGCACAATTTTGGGCTATATCGCCGGCGGGCAGATTACCTAACAACACCTTTCCTGGGCAGGCTCCAGCCGTTAACCAATACTTGGGTGCAACAACCTCCGTAAGAAACTGCCAACTTTTTCATATAAATGAGACACGGCCTGAGCGGGGCTCTAACCCGTGACCATCAGTGATGATAGGTTACAGTGGTATACAAGTCAGCGACCTTAACCACTCGACCACGGAGGCGGACCCATCGAAGGACAAGTGATGTTCACATAGTTTGTATTGTCTGATAGAAGGACCAGTGATGTTCACATAGTCTGCATTGTCTGATCGAAGCACAATTATTATTATATGTCGGGTTTTACGCCTGCATCAGCACCATTTTGGGCTATATCGCCGGCAGGCAGTTTACCTAACAACACCTTTCCTGGGCAGGCTCCAGCCGTTAACCAGTACTTGGGTGCACCAACCTCCGTAAGAAGCTGCCAACTTGTTCATGTAAATCAGACACGGCCTGAGCGGGGCTCGAACCCGTGACCATCAGTGATGATAGGTTACAGTGGTATACAAGTCAGCGACCTTAACCACTCGACCACGGAGGCGGACCCATCGAAGGACAAGTGATGTTCGCATAGTTTGTATTGTCTGATAGAAGGACAAGTGATGTTCACATAGTCTGTATGGCCTGATAGAAGGACCAGTGATGTTCACGTAGTTCGTATTGTCTGATAGAAGGAACAGTGATGTTCACATAGTTTGTATTGTCTGATAGAAGGAACAGTGATGTTCACATATGTTGTACTGACTGATAGAAGAACCAGTGATGTTCACATAGTTTGTATTGTCTGATAGAAGGACAAGTGATGTTCACATAGTTTGTATTGTCTGATAGAAGGACCAGTGATGTTCACATAGTTTGTATTGTCTGCTAGAAGGACTAGTGGTGTTCATATAGTTTGTATTGTCTGATAGAAGGACAAGTGATGTTCACATAGTTTATATTGTCTAATAGAAGGACCAGTGATGTTCGCATAGTTTGTATTGTCTGATCGAAGGACCAGTGCTGTTCACGTACTTTGTATTGTCTGATAGAAGAACCAGTGATGTTCACATAGTTTGTATTGTCTGGTCGAAGTGATGTTCACATAGTTTGTATTGTCTGATCGAAGGACCAGTGCTGTTCACGTACTTTGTATTGTCTGATAGAAGAACCAGTGATGTTCACATATTTTGTATTGTCTGATCGAAGGACCAGTGCTGTTCACGTAGTTTGTATTGTCTGATAGAAGAACCAGTGATGTTCACATAGTTTGTATTGTCTAATAGAAAGACCAGTGATGTTCACATAGTTTGTATTGTCTGATAGAAGAACCAGTGATGTTCACATAGTTTGTATTGTCTGGTCGAAGTGATGTTCACATAGTTTGTATTGTCTGATAGAAGAACCAGTGATGTTCACATAGTTTGTATTGTCTGATAGAAGGACCAGTGATGTTCACATAGTTTGTATTGTCTGATAGAAGAACCAGTGATGTTCACATATGTTGTACTGACTGATAGAAGAACCAGTGATGTTCACATAGTTTGTATTGCCTGATAGAAGGACCAGTGATGTTCACATATGTTGTACTGACTGATAGAAGAACCAGTGATGTTCACATAGTTTGTATTGTCTGATAGAAGGACCAGTGATGTTCACATATGTTGTACTGACTGATAGAAGAACCAGTGATGTTCACATAGTTTGTATTGTCTGATAGAAGGACCAGTGATGTTCACATAGTTTGTATTGTCTGCTAGAAGGACTAGTGGTGTTCATATAGTTTGTATTGTCTGATAGAAGGACAAGTGATGTTCACATAGTTTATATTGTCTAATAGAAGGACCAGTGATGTTCACATAGTTTGTATTGTCTGATCGAAGGACGAGTGATGTTCACATAGTTTGTATTGTCTGATAGAAGGACCAGTAATGTTCACATAGTTTGTATTGTCTGATAGAAGGACCAGTGATGTTCACATAGTCTGTATTGTCTGATCGAAGCACAATTATTATTATTATATTTAGGGTGTTACGCCTGCATCAGCACAATTTTGGGCTATATCGCCGGCGGGCAGATTACCTAACAACACCTTTCCTGGGCAGGCTCCAGCCGTTAACCAATACTTGGGTGCAACAACCTCCGTAAGAAACTGCCAACTTTTTCATATAAATGAGACACGGCCTGAGCGGGGCTCTAACCCGTGACCATCAGTGATGATAGGTTACAGTGGTATACAAGTCAGCGACCTTAACCACTCGACCACGGAGGCGGACCCATCGAAGGACAAGTGATGTTCACATAGTTTGTATTGTCTGATAGAAGGACCAGTGATGTTCACATAGTCTGCATTGTCTGATCGAAGCACAATTATTATTATATGTCGGGTTTTACGCCTGCATCAGCACCATTTTGGGCTATATCGCCGGCAGGCAGTTTACCTAACAACACCTTTCCTGGGCAGGCTCCAGCCGTTAACCAGTACTTGGGTGCACCAACCTCCGTAAGAAGCTGCCAACTTGTTCATGTAAATCAGACACGGCCTGAGCGGGGCTCGAACCCGTGACCATCAGTGATGATAGGTTACAGTGGTATACAAGTCAGCGACCTTAACCACTCGACCACGGAGGCGGACCCATCGAAGGACAAGTGATGTTCACATAGTTTGTATTGTCTGATAGAAGGACAAGTGATGTTCACATAGTCTGTATGGCCTGATAGAAGGACCAGTGATGTTCACATAGTTTGTATTGTCTGATAGAAGGACCAGTGATGTTCACATAGTTTGTATTGTCTGATAGAAGGACCAGTGATGTTCACATATTTTGTACTGTCTGATAGAAGAACCAGTGATGTTCACATAGTTTGTATTGTCTGATAGAAGGACAAGTGATGTTCACATAGTTTGTATTGTCTGATAGAAGGACCAGTGATGTTCACATAGTTTGTATTGTCTGCTAGAAGGACTAGTGGTGTTCATATAGTTTGTATTGTCTGATAGAAGGACAAGTGATGTTCACATAGTTTATATTGTCTAATAGAAGGACCAGTGATGTTCGCATAGTTTGTATTGTCTGATCGAAGGACCAGTGCTGTTCACGTACTTTGTATTGTCTGATAGAAGAACCAGTGATGTTCACATAGTTTGTATTGTCTGGTCGAAGTGATGTTCACATAGTTTGTATTGTCTGATCGAAGGACCAGTGCTGTTCACGTACTTTGTATTGTCTGATAGAAGAACCAGTGATGTTCACATATTTTGTATTGTCTGATCGAAGGACCAGTGCTGTTCACGTAGTTTGTATTGTCTGATAGAAGAACCAGTGATGTTCACATAGTTTGTATTGTCTAATAGAAAGACCAGTGATGTTCACATAGTTTGTATTGTCTGATAGAAGAACCAGTGATGTTCACATAGTTTGCATTGTATGATAGAAGAACCAGTGATGTTCACATAGTTTGTATTGTCTGGTCGAAGTGATGTTCACATAGTTTGTATTGTCTGATAGAAGAACCAGTGATGTTCACATAGTTTGTATTGTCTGATAGAAGGACCAGTGATGTTCACATAGTTTGTATTGTCTGATAGAAGAACCAGTGATGTTCACATATGTTGTACTGACTGATAGAAGAACCAGTGATGTTCACATAGTTTGTATTGCCTGATAGAAGGACCAGTGATGTTCACATATGTTGTACTGACTGATAGAAGAACCAGTGATGTTCACATAGTTTGTATTGTCTACTAGAAGCACCAGTGGTGTTCACATAGTTTACATTGTCTAATAGAAGGACCACTGATGTTCACATAGTTTGTATTGTCTGATAGAAGGACCACTGATGTTCACATAGTTTGTAATGTCTGATAGAAGGACCAGTGATGTTCACATAGCTTGTATTGTCTGGTAGAGGTGATGTTCACATAGTTTGTATTGTCTAATAGAAAGACCAGTGATGTTCACATAGTTTATATTGTCTAATAGAAGGACCAGTGATGTTCACATAGTTTGTATTGTCTGATAGAAGAACCAGTGATGTTCACATAGTTTGTCTGATAGAAGGACCAGTGATGTTCACATAGTTTGTATTGTCTGATAGAAGGACCAGTGATGTTCACATAGTCTGCATTGTCTGATCGAAGCACAATTATTATTATTATATTTCGGGTTTTACGCCTGCATCAGCACCATTTTGGGCTATATCGCCGGCAGGCAGTTTACCTAACAACACCTTTCCTGGGCAGGCTCCAGCCGTTAACCAGTACTTGGGTGCACCAACCTCCGTAAGAAGCTGCCAACTTGTTCATGTAAATCAGACACGGCCTGAGCGGGGCTCTAACCCGTGACCATCAGTGATGATAGGTTACAGTGGTATACAAGTCAGCGACCTTAACCACTCGACCACGGAGGCGGACCCATCGAAGGACACGTGATGTTCACATAGTTTGTATTGTCTGATAGAAGGACCAGTGATGTTCACATATGTTGTACTGACTGATAGAAGAACCAGTGATGTTCACATAGTTTGTATTGTCTGATAGAAGGACAAGTGATGTTCACATAGTTTGTATTGTCTGATAGAAGGACCAGTGATGTTCACATAGTTTGTATTGTCTGCTAGAAGGACTAGTGGTGTTCATATAGTTTGTATTGTCTGATAGAAGGACAAGTGATGTTCACATAGTTTATATTGTCTAATAGAAGGACCAGTGATGTTCGCATAGTTTGTATTGTCTGATCGAAGGACGAGTGATGTTCACATAGTTTGTATTGTCTGATAGAAGGACCAGTGATGTTCACATAGTTTGTATTGTCTGATAGAAGGACCAGTGATGTTCACATAGTCTGTATTGTCTGATCGAGGCACAATTATTATTATTATATTTAGGGTGTTACGCCTGCATCAGCACCATTTTGGGCTATATCGCCGGCGGGCAGATTACCTAACAACACCTTTCCTGGGCAGGCTCCAGCCGTTAACCAATACTTGGGTGCAACAACCTCCGTAAGAAACTGCCAACTTTTTCATATAAATGAGACACGGCCTGAGCGGGGCTCTAACCCGTGACCATCATGATGATAGGTTACAGTGGTATACAAGTCAGCGACCTTAACCACTCGACCACGGAGGCGGACCCATCGAAGGACAAGTGATGTTCACATAGTTTGTATTGTCTGATAGAAGGACCAGTGATGTTCACATAGTCTGCATTGTCTGATCGAAGCACAATTATTATTTATGTCGGGTTTTACGCCTGCATCAGCACCATTTTGGGCTATATCGCCGGCAGGCAGTTTACCTAACAACACCTTTCCTGGGCAGGCTCCAGCCGTTAACCAGTACTTGGGTGCACCAACCTCCGTAAGAAGCTGCCAACTTGTTCATGTAAATCAGACACGGCCTGAGCGGGGCTCGAACCCGTGACCATCAGTGATGATAGGTTACAGTGGTATACAAGTCAGCGACCTTAACCACTCGACCACGGAGGCGGACCCATCGAAGGACAAGTGATGTTCACATAGTTTGTATTGTCTGATAGAAGGACAAGTGATGTTCACATAGTCTGTATGGCCTGATAGAAGGACCAGTGATGTTCACATAGTTTGTATTGTCTGATAGAAGGAACAGTGATGTTCACATAGTTTGTATTGTCTGATAGAAGGACCAGTGATGTTCACATAGTTTGTATTGTCTGATAGAAGAACCAGTGATGTTCACATAGTTTGTATTGTCTGATAGAAGGACAAGTGATGTTCACATAGTTTGTATTGTCTGATAGAAGGACCAGTGATGTTCACATAGTTTGTATTGTCTGCTAGAAGGACTAGTGGTGTTCATATAGTTTGTATTGTCTGATAGAAGGACAAGTGATGTTCACATAGTTTATATTGTCTAATAGAAGGACCAGTGATGTTCGCATAGTTTGTATTGTCTGATCGAAGGACCAGTGCTGTTCACGTACTTTGTATTGTCTGATAGAAGAACCAGTGATGTTCACATAGTTTGTATTGTCTGGTCGAAGTGATGTTCACATAGTTTGTATTGTCTGATCGAAGGACCAGTGCTGTTCACGTACTTTGTATTGTCTGATAGAAGAACCAGTGATGTTCACATATTTTGTATTGTCTGATCGAAGGACCAGTGCTGTTCACGTAGTTTGTATTGTCTGATAGAAGAACCAGTGATGTTCACATAGTTTGTATTGTCTAATAGAAAGACCAGTGATGTTCACATAGTTTGTATTGTCTGATAGAAGAACCAGTGATGTTCACATAGTTTGCATTGTCTGATAGAAGAACCAGTGATGTTCACATAGTTTGTATTGTCTGGTCGAAGTGATGTTCACATAGTTTGTATTGTCTGATAGAAGAACCAGTGATGTTCACATAGTTTGTATTGTCTGATAGAAGGACCAGTGATGTTCACATAGTTTGTATTGTCTGATAGAAGAACCAGTGATGTTCACATATGTTGTACTGACTGATAGAAGAACCAGTGATGTTCACATAGTTTGTATTGCCTGATAGAAGGACCAGTGATGTTCACATATGTTGTACTGACTGATAGAAGAACCAGTGATGTTCACATAGTTTGTATTGTCTGATAGAAGGACCAGTGATGTTCACATAGTTTGTATTGTCTGATAGAAGGACCAGTGATGTTCACATAGTTTGTATTGTCTGATAGAAGGACCAGTGATGTTCACATAGTTTGTATTGTCTGATAGAAGGACCAGTGATGTTCACATAGTTTGTATTGTCTGGTAGAGGTGATGTTCACATAGTTTGTATTGTCTAATAGAAAGACCAGTGATGTTCACATAGTTTATATTGTCTAATAGAAGGACCAGTGATGTTCACATAGTTTGTATTGTCTGATAGAAGAACCAGTGATGTTCACATAGTTTGTCTGATAGAAGGACCAGTGATGTTCACATAGTTTGTATTGTCTGATAGAAGGACCAGTGATGTTCACATAGTCTGCATTGTCTGATCGAAGCACAATTATTATTATTATATTTCGGGTTTTACGCCTGCATCAGCACCATTTTGGGCTATATCGCCGGCAGGCAGTTTACCTAACAACACCTTTCCTGGGCAGGCTCCAGCCGTTAACCAGTACTTGGGTGCACCAACCTCCGTAAGAAGCTGCCAACTTGTTCATGTAAATCAGACACGGCCTGAGCGGGGCTCGAACCCGTGACCATCAGTGATGATAGGTTACAGTGGTATACAAGTCAGCGACCTTAACCACTCGACCACGGAGGCGGCCCATCGAAGGACAAGTGATGTTCACATAGTTTGTATTGTCTGATAGAAGGACAAGTGATGTTCACATAGTCTGTATGGCCTGATAGAAGGACCAGTGATGTTCACATAGTTTGTATTGTCTGATAGAAGGACAGTGATGTTCACATAGTTTGTATTGTCTGATAGAAGGAACAGTGATGTTCACATATGTTGTACTGACTGATAGAAGAACCAGTGATGTTCACATAGTTTGTATTGTCTGATAGAAGGACAAGTGATGTTCACATAGTTTGTATTGTCTGATAGAAGGATCAGTGATGTTCACATAGTTTGTATTGTCTGCTAGAAGGACTAGTGGTGTTCATATAGTTTGTATTGTCTGATAGAAGGACAAGTGATGTTCACATAGTTTATATTGTCTAATAGAAGGACCAGTGATGTTCGCATATTTTGTATTGTCTGATCGAAGGACCAGTGCTGTTCACGTACTTTGTATTGTCTGATAGAAGAACCAGTGATGTTCACATAGTTTGTATTGTCTGGTCGAAGTGATGTTCACATAGTTTGTATTGTCTGATCGAAGGACCAGTGCTGTTCACGTACTTTGTATTGTCTGATAGAAGAACCAGTGATGTTCACATAGTTTGTATTGTCTGATAGAAGGACCAGTGATGTTCACATAGTTTGTATTGTCTGATAGAAGAACCAGTGATGTTCACATAGTTTGCATTGTCTGATAGAATAACCAGTGATGTTCACATAGTTTGTATTGTCTGGTCGAAGTGATGTTCACATAGTTTGTATTGTCTGATAGAAGAACCAGTGATGTTCACATAGTTTGTATTGTCTGATAGAAGAACCAGTGATGTTCACATAGTTTGTATTGTCTGATAGAAGGACCATTGATGTTCACATAGTTTGTATTGTCTGATAGAAGAACCAGTGATGTTCACATATGTTGTACTGACTGATAGAAGAACCAGTGATGTTCACATAGTTTGTATTGCCTGATAGAAGGACCAGTGATGTCCACATAGTTTGTATTGTCTGATAGAAGGACCAGTGATGTTCACATAGTTTACATTGTCTAATAGAAGGACCACTGATGTTCACATAGTTTGTATTGTCTGGTAGAGGTGATGTTCACATAGTTTGTATTGTCTAATAGAAAGACCAGTGATGTTCACATAGTTTGTATTGTCTGATAGAAGGACCAGTGATGTTCACATATTTTGTATTGTCTGATAGAAGGACCAGTGATGTTCACATAGTTTGTATTGTCTGATAGAAGTGATGTTCACATAGTTTGTATTGTCTGATAGAAGACCAGTGATGTTCACATAGTTTGTATTGTCTGATAGAAGGACCAGTGATGTTCACATAGTCTGCATTGTCTGATCGAAGAACAATTATTATTATTATTATATGTCGGGTTTTACGCCTGCATCAGCACCATTTTGGGCTATATCGCCGGCAGGCAGTTTACCTAACAACACCTTTCCTGGGCAGGCTCCAGCCGTTAACCAGTACTTGGGTGCACCAACCTCCGTAAGAAGCTGCCAACATGTTCATGTAAATCAGACACGGCCTGAGCGGGGCTCGAACCCGTGACCATCAGTGATGATAGGTTACAGTGGTATACAAGTCAGCGACCTTAACCACTCGATCACGGAGGCGGACCCATCGAAGGACAAGTGATGTTCACATAGTTTTTATTGTCTGATAGAAGGACAAGTGATGTTCACATACTCTGTATGGCCTGATAGAAGGACCAGTGATGTTCACATAGTTTGTATTGTCTGATAGAAGGACCAGTGATGTTCACATATGTTGTACTGACTGATAGAAGAACCAGTGATGTTCACATAGTTTGTATTGTCTGATAGAAGGACAAGTGATGTTCACATAGTTTGTATTGTCTGATAGAAGGACCAGTGATGTTCACATAGTTTGTATTGTCTGCTAGAAGGACTAGTGGTGTTCATATAGTTTGTATTGTCTGATAGAAGGACAAGTGATGTTCACATAGTTTATATTGTCTAATAGAAGGACCAGTGATGTTCACATAGTTTGTATTGTCTGCTCGAAGGACGAGTGATGTTCACATAGTTTGTATTGTCTGATAGAAGGACCAGTAATGTTCACATAGTTTGTATTGTCTGATATAAGGACCAGTGATGTTCACATAGTCTGTATTGTCTGATCGAAGCACAATTATATTATTATATTTAGGTGTACGCCGCACACACCAACCCCCACACAACACCCCACCCACAACCCAACCAAAACCCACCAAAAAACACCACCCACCCACACAGATGAAGGTTACAGTGGTATACATCAGCGACCTTAACCACTCGACCAGGAGGCACCCATCGAAGGACAAGTGATGTTCACATAGTTTGTATTGTCTGATAGAAGGACCAGTGATGTTCACATATGTTGTACTGACTGATAGAAGAACCAGTGATGTTCACATAGTTTGTATTGTCTGATAGAAGGACCAGTGATGTTCACATAGTTTGTATTGTCTGATAGAAGGACCAGTGATGTTCACATAGTTTGTATTGTCTGCTAGAAGGACCAGTGGTGTTCATATAGTTTGTATTGTCTGATAGAAGGACAAGTGATGTTCACATAGTTTGTATTGTCTGATAGAAGGACCAGTGATGTTCACATAGTTTGTATTGTCTGCTAGAAGGACTAGTGATGTTCACATAGTTTGTATTGTCTGATAGAAGGACAAGTGATGTTCACATAGTTTGTATTGTCTAATAGAAGGACCAGTGATGTTCACATAGTTTGTATTGTCTGATAGAAGGACCAGTGATGTTCACATAGTTTGTATTGTCTGATAGAAGGACCAGTGATGTTCACATAGTTTGTATTGTCTGATAGAAGGACCAGTGATGTTCACATAGTCTGTATTGTCTGATCGAAGCACAATTATTATTATTATATTTAGGGTGTTACGCCTGCATCAGCACAATTTTGGGCTATATCGCCGGCGGGCAGATTACCTAACAACACCTTTCCTGGGCAGGCTCCAGCCGTTAACCAATACATGGGTGCAACAACCTCCGTAAGAAACTGCCAACTTTTTCATATAAATGAGACACGGCCTGAGCGGGGCTCTAACCCGTGACCATCAGTGCTGATAGGTTAGTGGTATACAAGTCAGCGACCTTAACCACTCGACCACGGAGGCGGACCCATCGAAGGACAAGTGATGTTCACATAGTTTGTATTGTCTGATAGAAGGACAAGTGATGTTCACATACTCTGTATGGCCTGATAGAAGGACCAGTGATGTTCACATAGTTTGTATTGTCTGATAGAAGGGCCAGTGATGTTCACATATGTTGTACTGACTGATAGAAGAACCAGTGATGTTCACATAGTTTGTATTGTCTGATAGAAGTACAAGTGATGTTCACATAGTTTGTATTGTCTGATAGAAGGACCAGTGATGTTCACATAGTTTGTATTGTCTGCTAGAAGGACTAGTGATGTTCACATAGTTTGTATTGTCTGATAGAAGGACCAGTGATGTTCACATATGTTGTATGACTGATAGAAGAACCAGTGATGTTCACATAGTTTGTATTGTCTGATAGAAGGACCAGTGGTGTTCATATAGTTTGTATTGTCTGATAGAAGGACAAGTGATGTTCACATAGTTTATATTGTCTAATAGAAGGACCAGTGATGTTCACATAGTTTGTATTGTCTGATCGAAGGACGAGTGATGTTCACATAGTTTGTATTGTCTGATAGAAGGACCAGTAATGTTCACATAGTTTGTATTGTCTGATATAAGGACCAGTGATGTTCACATAGTCTGTATTGTCTGATCGAAGCACAATTATTATTATTATATTTAGGGTGTTACGCCTGCATCAGCACAATGTTGGGCTATATCGCCGGCGGGCAGATTACCTAACAACACCTTTCCTGGGCAGGCTCCAGCCGTTAACCAATACTTGGGTGCAACAACCTCCGTAAGAAACTGCCAACTTTTTCATATAAATGAGACACGGCCTGAGCGGGGCTCTAACCCGTGACCATCAGTGATGATAGGTTACAGTGGTATACAAGTCAGCGACCTTAACCACTCGACCACGGAGGCGGACCCATCGAAGGACAAGTGATGTTCACATAGTTTGTATTGTCTGATAGAAGGACCAGTGATGTTCACATATGTTGTACTGACTGATAGAAGAACCAGTGATGTTCACATAGTTTGTATTGTCTGATAGAAGGACAAGTGATGTTCACATAGTTTGTATTGTCTGATAGAAGGACCAGTGATGTTCACATAGTTTGTATTGTCTGCTAGAAGGACTAGTGGTGTTCATATAGTTTGTATTGTCTGATAGAAGGACAAGTGATGTTCACATAGTTTATATTGTCTAATAGAAGGACCAGTGATGTTCGCATAGTTTGTATTGTCTGATCGAAGGACGAGTGATGTTCACATAGTTTGTATTGTCTGATAGAAGGACCAGTAATGTTCACATAGTTTGTATTGTCTGATAGAAGGACCAGTGATGTTCACATAGTCTGTATTGTCTGATCGAAGCACAATTATTATTATTATATTTAGGATGTTACGCCTGCATCAGCACAATTTTGGGCTATATCGCCGGCGGGCAGATTACCTAACAACACCTTTCCTGGGCAGGCTCCAGCCGTTAACCAATACTTGGGTGCAACAACCTCCGTAAGAAACTGCCAACTTTTTCATATAAATGAGACACGGCCTGAGCGGGGCTCTAACCCGTGACCATCAGTGCTGATAGGTTAGTGGTATACAAGTCAGCGACCTTAACCACTCGACCACGGAGGCGGACCCATCGAAGGACAAGTGATGTTCACATAGTTTGTATTGTCTGATAGAAGGACCAGTGATGTTCACATAGTCTGCATTGTCTGATCGAAGCACAATTATTATTATATGTCGGGTTTTACGCCTGCATCAGCACCATTTTGGGCTATATCGCCGGCAGGCAGTTTACCTAACAACACCTTTCCTGGGCAGGCTCCAGCCGTTAACCAGTACTTGGGTGCACCAACCTCCGTAAGAAGCTGCCAACTTGTTCATGTAAATCAGACACGGCCTGAGCGGGGCTCGAACCCGTGACCATCAGTGATGATAGGTTACAGTGGTATACAAGTCAGCGACCTTAACCACTCGACCACGGAGGCGGACCCATCGAAGGACAAGTGATGTTCGCATAGTTTGTATTGTCTGATAGAAGGACAAGTGATGTTCACATAGTCTGTATGGCCTGATAGAAGGACCAGTGATGTTCACGTAGTTCGTATTGTCTGATAGAAGGACCAGTGATGTTCACATAGTTTATATTGTCTGATCGAAGGACCAGTGATGTTCACATAGTTTGCATTGTCTGATAGAAGAACCAGTGATGTTCACATAGTTTGTATTGTCTGGTCGAAGTGATGTTCACATAGTTTGTATTGTCTGATAGAAGAACCAGTGATGTTCACATAGTTTGTATTGTCTGATAGAAGGACCATTGATGTTCACATAGTTTGTATTGTCTGATAGAAGAACCAGTGATGTTCACATATGTTGTACTGACTGATAGAAGAACCAGTGATGTTCACATAGTTTGTATTGCCTGATAGAAGGACCAGTGATGTCCACATAGTTTGTATTGTCTGATAGAAGGACCAGTGATGTTCACATAGTTTACATTGTCTAATAGAAGGACCACTGATGTTCACATAGTTTGTATTGTCTGGTAGAGGTGATGTTCACATAGTTTGTATTGTCTAATAGAAGGACCAGTGATGTTCACATAGTTTATATTGTCTAATAGAAGGACCAGTGATGTTCACATAGTTTGTATTGTCTGATAGAAGGACCAGTGATGTTCACATATTTTGTATTGTCTGATAGAAGGACCTGTGATGTTCACATAGTTTGTCTGATAGAAGGACCAGTGATGTTCACATAGTTTGTATTGTCTGGTCGAAGTGATGTTCACATAGTTTGTATTGTCTGATAGAAGGACCAGTGATGTTCACATAGTCTGCATTGTCTGATCGAAGAACAATTATTATTATTATTATTATATGTCGGGTTTTACGCCTGCATCAGCACCATTTTGGGCTATATCGCCGGCAGGCAGTTTACCTAACAACACCTTTCCTGGGCAGGCTCCAGCCGTTAACCAGTACTTGGGTGCACCAACCTCCGTAAGAAGCTGCCAACATGTTCATGTAAATCAGACACGGCCTGAGCGGGGCTCGAACCCGTGACCATCAGTGATGATAGGTTACAGTGGTATACAAGTCAGCGACCTTAACCACTCGATCACGGAGGCGGACCCATCGAAGGACAAGTGATGTTCACATAGTTTTTATTGTCTGATAGAAGGACAAGTGATGTTCACATACTCTGTATGGCCTGATAGAAGGACCAGTGATGTTCACATAGTTTGTATTGTCTGATAGAAGGACCAGTGATGTTCACATATGTTGTACTGACTGATAGAAGAACCAGTGATGTTCACATAGTTTGTATTGTCTGATAGAAGGACAAGTGATGTTCACATAGTTTGTATTGTCTGATAGAAGGACCAGTGATGTTCACATAGTTTGTATTGTCTGCTAGAAGGACTAGTGGTGTTCATATAGTTTGTATTGTCTGATAGAAGGACAAGTGATGTTCACATAGTTTATATTGTCTAATAGAAGGACCAGTGATGTTCACATAGTTTGTATTGTCTGATCGAAGGACGAGTGATGTTCACATAGTTTGTATTGTCTGATAGAAGGACCAGTAATGTTCACATAGTTTGTATTGTCTGATATAAGGACCAGTGATGTTCACATAGTCTGTATTGTCTGATCGAAGCACAATTATTATTATTATATTTAGGGTGTTACGCCTGCATCAGCACAATGTTGGGCTATATCGCCGGCGGGCAGATTACCTAACAACACCTTTCCTGGGCAGGCTCCAGCCGTTAACCAATACTTGGGTGCAACAACCTCCGTAAGAAACTGCCAACTTTTTCATATAAATGAGACACGGCCTGAGCGGGGCTCTAACCCGTGACCATCAGTGATGATAGGTTACAGTGGTATACAAGTCAGCGACCTTAACCACTCAACCACGGAGGCGGACCCATCGAAGGACAAGTGATGTTCACATAGTTTGTATTGTCTGATAGAAGGACCAGTGATGTTCACATATGTTGTACTGACTGATAGAAGAACCAGTGATGTTCACATAGTTTGTATTGTCTGATAGAAGGACAAGTGATGTTCACATAGTTTGTATTGTCTGATAGAAGGACCAGTGATGTTCACATAGTTTGTATTGTCTGCTAGAAGGACTAGTGGTGTTCATATAGTTTGTATTGTCTGATAGAAGGACAAGTGATGTTCACATAGTTTATATTGTCTAATAGAAGGACCAGTGATGTTCGCATAGTTTGTATTGTCTGATCGAAGGACGAGTGATGTTCACATAGTTTGTATTGTCTGATAGAAGGACCAGTAATGTTCACATAGTTTGTATTGTCTGATAGAAGGACCAGTGATGTTCACATAGTCTGTATTGTCTGATCGAAGCACAATTATTATTATTATATTTAGGGTGTTACGCCTGCATCAGCACAATTTTGGGCTATATCGCCGGCGGGCAGATTACCTAACAACACCTTTCCTGGGCAGGCTCCAGCCGTTAACCAATACTTGGGTGCAACAACCTCCGTAAGAAACTGCCAACTTTTTCATATAAATGAGACACGGCCTGAGCGGGGCTCTAACCCGTGACCATCAGTGATGATAGGTTACAGTGGTATACAAGTCAGCGACCTTAACCACTCGACCACGGAGGCGGACCCATCGAAGGACAAGTGATGTTCACATAGTTTGTATTGTCTGATAGAAGGACCAGTGATGTTCACATAGTCTGCATTGTCTGATCGAAGCACAATTATTATTATATGTCGGGTTTTACGCCTGCATCAGCACCATTTTGGGCTATATCGCCGGCAGGCAGTTTACCTAACAACACCTTTCCTGGGCAGGCTCCAGCCGTTAACCAGTACTTGGGTGCACCAACCTCCGTAAGAAGCTGCCAACTTGTTCATGTAAATCAGACACGGCCTGAGCGGGGCTCGAACCCGTGACCATCAGTGATGATAGGTTACAGTGGTATACAAGTCAGCGACCTTAACCACTCGACCACGGAGGCGGACCCATCGAAGGACAAGTGATGTTCGCATAGTTTGTATTGTCTGATAGAAGGACAAGTGATGTTCACATAGTCTGTATGGCCTGATAGAAGGACCAGTGATGTTCACGTAGTTCGTATTGTCTGATAGAAGGACCAGTGATGTTCACATAGTTTATATTGTCTGATCGAAGGACCAGTGATGTTCACATAGTTTGCATTGTCTGATAGAAGAACCAGTGATGTTCACATAGTTTGTATTGTCTGGTCGAAGTGATGTTCACATAGTTTGTATTGTCTGATAGAAGAACCAGTGATGTTCACATAGTTTGTATTGTCTGATAGAAGGACCATTGATGTTCACATAGTTTGTATTGTCTGATAGAAGAACCAGTGATGTTCACATATGTTGTACTGACTGATAGAAGAACCAGTGATGTTCACATAGTTTGTATTGCCTGATAGAAGGACCAGTGATGTCCACATAGTTTGTATTGTCTGATAGAAGGACCAGTGATGTTCACATAGTTTACATTGTCTAATAGAAGGACCACTGATGTTCACATAGTTTGTATTGTCTGGTAGAGGTGATGTTCACATAGTTTGTATTGTCTAATAGAAAGACCAGTGATGTTCACATAGTTTATATTGTATAATAGAAGGACCAGTGATGTTCACATAGTTTGTATTGTCTGATAGAAGGACCAGTGATGTTCACATATTTTGTATTGTCTGATAGAAGGACCAGTGATGTTCACATAGTTTGTATTGTCTGAGAAGAACCAGTGATGTTCACATAGTTTGTATTGTCTGATAGAAGGACCAGTGATGTTCACATAGTCTGCATTGTCTGATCGAAGAACAATTATTATTATTATTATATGTCGGGTTTTACGCCTGCATCAGCACCATTTTGGGCTATATCGCCGGCAGGCAGTTTACCTAACAACACCTTTCCTGGGCAGGCTCCAGCCGTTAACCAGTACTTGGGTGCACCAACCTCCGTAAGAAGCTGCCAACATGTTCATGTAAATCAGACACGGCCTGAGCGGGGCTCGAACCCGTGACCATCAGTGATGATAGGTTACAGTGGTATACAAGTCAGCGACCTTAACCACTCGATCACGGAGGCGGACCCATCGAAGGACAAGTGATGTTCACATAGTTTTTATTGTCTGATAGAAGGACAAGTGATGTTCACATACTCTGTATGGCCTGATAGAAGGACCAGTGATGTTCACATAGTTTGTATTGTCTGATAGAAGGACCAGTGATGTTCACATATGTTGTACTGTCTGATAGAAGAACCAGTGATGTTCACATAGTTTGTATTGTCTGATAGAAGGACAAGTGATGTTCACATAGTTTGTATTGTCTGATAGAAGGACCAGTGATGTTCACATAGTTTGTATTGTCTGCTAGAAGGACTAGTGATGTTCATATAGTTTGTATTGTCTGATAGAAGGACAAGTGATGTTCACATAGTTTATATTGTCTAATAGAAGGACCAGTGATGTTCACATAGTTTGTATTGTCTGATCGAAGGACCAGTGATGTTCACATAGTTTGTATTGTCTGATAGAAGACCAGTGATGTTCACATAGTTTGTATTGTCTGATAAGGACCAGTGATGTTCACATAGTCTGTATTGTCTGATCGAAGACAATTATTATTATTATATTTGGTGTTACGCCTGCATCAGCACAATTTTGGGCTATATCGCCGGCGGCATACCTAACAACACCTTCCTGGCAGGCTCCAGCCGTTAACCATACTTTGCACAACCTCCGTAAGAAACTGCCAACTTTTCATATAATGAGACACGGCCTGACGGGGTCAACCCGTGACCATCAGTGATGATAGGTTACAGTGGTATACAAGTCAGCGACCTTAACCACTCGACCACGGAGGCGGACCCATCGAAGGACAAGTGATGTTCACATAGTTTGTATTGTCTGATAGAAGGACCAGTGATGTTCACATATGTTGTACTGACTGATAGAAGAACCAGTGATGTTCACATAGTTTGTATTGTCTGATAGAAGGACAAGTGATGTTCACATAGTTTGTATTGTCTGATAGAAGGACCAGTGATGTTCACATAGTTTGTATTGTCTGCTAGAAGGACTAGTGGTGTTCATATAGTTTGTATTGTCTGATAGAAGGACAAGTGATGTTCACATAGTTTATATTGTCTAATAGAAGGACCAGTGATGTTCGCATAGTTTGTATTGTCTGATCGAAGGACCAGTGATGTTCACATACTTTGTATTGTCTGATAGAAGAACCAGTGATGTTCACATAGTTTGTATTGTCTGATAGAAGTGATGTTCACATAGTTTGTATTGTCTGATCGAAGCACTATATATTATTATTTACGCCTGCAGTGATGATAGTTATGGATACAAGCAGCGACCTTAATCGCACGACCCATCGAAGGACAAGTGATGTTCACATAGTTTGTATTGTCTGATAGAAGGACCAGTGATGTTCACATAGTCTGCATTGTCTGATCGAAGCACAATTATTATTATATGTCGGGTTTTACGCCTGCATCAGCACCATTTTGGGCTATATCGCCGGCAGGCAGTTTACTAACAACACCTTTCCTGGGCAGCTCCAGGTTAACCAGTACTTGGGTGCACAAACCTCCGTAAGAAGCTGCCAACTTTTCATGTAAATCAGACACGGCCTGAGCGGGGCTCGAACCCGTGACCATCAGTGATGATAGGTTACAGTGGTATACAAGTCAGCGACCTAACCACTCGACCACGGAGGCGGACCCATCGAAGGACAAGTGATGTTCACATAGTTTGTATTGTCTGATAGAAGGACAAGTGATGTTCACATAGTCTGTATGGCCTGATAGAAGGACCAGTGATGTTCACGTAGTTCGTATTGTCTGATAGAAGGACCAGTGATGTTCACATAGTTTATATTGTCTGATAGAAGGACCAGTGATGTTCACATAGTTTGCATTGTCTGATAGAAGAACCAGTGATGTTCACATAGTTTGTATTGTCTGATAGAAGGACCAGTGATGTCCACATAGTTTACATTGTCTAATAGAAGGACCACTGATGTTCACATAGTTTGTATTGTCTGGTAGAGGTGATGTTCACATAGTTTATATTGTATAATAGAAGGACCAGTGATGTTCACATAGTTTGTATTGTCTGATAGAAGAACCAGTGATGTTCACATATGTTGTACTGACTGATAGAAGAACCAGTGATGTTCACATAGTTTGTATTGTCTGATAGAAGGACCAGTGATGTCCACATAGTTTGTATTGTCTGATAGAAGGACCAGTGATGTTCACATAGTTTACATTGTCTAATAGAAGGACCACTGATGTTCACATAGTTTGTATTGTCTGGTAGAGGTGATGTTCACATAGTTTGTATTGTCTAATAGAAAGACCAGTGATGTTCACATAGTTTGTATTGTCTGATAGAAGGACCAGTGATGTTCACATATTTTGTATTGTCTGATAGAAGGACCTGTGATGTTCACATAGTTTGTCTGATAGAAGGACCAGTGATGTTCACATAGTTTGTATTGTCTGGTCGAAGTGATGTTCACATAGTTTGTATTGTCTGATAGAAGGACCAGTGATGTTCACATAGTCTGCATTGTCTGATCGAAGAACAATTATTATTATTATTATATGTCGGGTTTTACGCCTGCATCAGCACCATTTTGGGCTATATCGCCGGCAGGCAGTTTACCTAACAACACCTTTCCTGGGCAGGCTCCAGCCGTTAACCAGTACTTGGGTGCACCAACCTCCGTAAGAAGCTGCCAACATGTTCATGTAAATCAGACACGGCCTGAGCGGGGCTCGAACCCGTGACCATCAGTGATGATAGGTTACAGTGGTATACAAGTCAGCGACCTTAACCACTCGATCACGGAGGCGGACCCATCGAAGGACAAGTGATGTTCACATAGTTTTTATTGTCTGATAGAAGGACAAGTGATGTTCACATACTCTGTATGGCCTGATAGAAGGACCAGTGATGTTCACATAGTTTGTATTGTCTGATAGAAGGGCCAGTGATGTTCACATATGTTGTACTGACTGATAGAAGAACCAGTGATGTTCACATAGTTTGTATTGTCTGATAGAAGTACAAGTGATGTTCACATAGTTTGTATTGTCTGATAGAAGGACCAGTGATGTTCACATAGTTTGTATTGTCTGCTAGAAGGACTAGTGGTGTTCATATAGTTTGTATTGTCTGATAGAAGGACAAGTGATGTTCACATAGTTTATATTGTCTAATAGAAGGACCAGTGATGTTCACATAGTTTGTATTGTCTGATCGAAGGACGAGTGATGTTCACATAGTTTGTATTGTCTGATAGAAGGACCAGTAATGTTCACATAGTTTGTATTGTCTGATATAAGGACCAGTGATGTTCACATAGTCTGTATTGTCTGATCGAAGCACAATTATTATTATTATATTTAGGGTGTTACGCCTGCATCAGCACAATGTTGGGCTATATCGCCGGCGGGCAGATTACCTAACAACACCTTTCCTGGGCAGGCTCCAGCCGTTAACCAATACTTGGGTGCAACAACCTCCGTAAGAAACTGCCAACTTTTTCATATAAATGAGACACGGCCTGAGCGGGGCTCTAACCCGTGACCATCAGTGATGATAGGTTACAGTGGTATACAAGTCAGCGACCTTAACCACTCGACCACGGAGGCGGACCCATCGAAGGACAAGTGATGTTCACATAGTTTGTATTGTCTGATAGAAGGACCAGTGATGTTCACATATGTTGTACTGACTGATAGAAGAACCAGTGATGTTCACATAGTTTGTATTGTCTGATAGAACGACAAGTGATGTTCACATAGTTTGTATTGTCTGATAGAAGGACCAGTGATGTTCACATAGTTTGTATTGTCTGCTAGAAGGACTAGTGGTGTTCATATAATTTGTATTGTCTGATAGAAGGACAAGTGATGTTCACATAGTTTATATTGTCTAATAGAAGGACCAGTGATGTTCGCATAGTTTGTATTGTCTGATCGAAGGACGAGTGATGTTCACATAGTTTGTATTGTCTGATAGAAGGACCAGTAATGTTCACATAGTTTGTATTGTCTGATAGAAGGACCAGTGATGTTCACATAGTCTGTATTGTCTGATCGAAGCACAATTATTATTATTATATTTAGGGTGTTACGCCTGCATCAGCACAATTTTGGGCTATATCGCCGGCGGGCAGATTACCTAACAACACCTTTCCTGGGCAGGCTCCAGCCGTTAACCAATACTTGGGTGCAACAACCTCCGTAAGAAACTGCCAACTTTTTCATATAAATGAGACACGGCCTGAGCGGGGCTCTAACCCGTGACCATCAGTGATGATAGGTTACAGTGGTATACAAGTCAGCGACCTTAACCACTCGACCACGGAGGCGGACCCATCGAAGGACAAGTGATGTTCACATAGTTTGTATTGTCTGATAGAAGGACCAGTGATGTTCACATAGTCTGCATTGTCTGATCGAAGCACAATTATTATTATATGTCGGGTTTTACGCCTGCATCAGCACCATTTTGGGCTATATCGCCGGCAGGCAGTTTACCTAACAACACCTTTCCTGGGCAGGCTCCAGCCGTTAACCAGTACTTGGGTGCACCAACCTCCGTAAGAAGCTGCCAACTTGTTCATGTAAATCAGACACGGCCTGAGCGGGGCTCGAACCCGTGACCATCAGTGATGATAGGTTACAGTGGTATACAAATCAGCGACCTTAACCACTCGACCACGGAGGCGGACCCATCGAAGGACAAGTGATGTTCGCATAGTTTGTATTGTCTGATAGAAGGACAAGTGATGTTCACATAGTCTGTATGGCCTGATAGAAGGACCAGTGATGTTCACGTAGTTCGTATTGTCTGATAGAAGGAACAGTGATGTTCACATAGTTTGTATTGTCTGATAGAAGGAACAGTGATGTTCACATATGTTGTACTGACTGATAGAAGAACCAGTGATGTTCACATAGTTTGTATTGCCTGATAGAAGAACCAGTGATGTTCACATAGTTTGTATTGTCTAATAGAAAGACCAGTGATGTTCACATAGTTTGTATTGTCTGATAGAAGAACCAGTGATGTTCACATAGTTTGCATTGTCTGATAGAATAACCAGTGATGTTCACATAGTTTGTATTGTCTGGTCGAAGTGATGTTCACATAGTTTGTATTGTCTGATAGAAGGACCAGTGATGTTCACATAGTTTGTATTGTCTGATAGAAGAACCAGTGATGTTCACATATGTTGTACTGACTGATAGAAGAACCAGTGATGTTCACATATGTTGTACTGACTGATAGAAGGACCAATGATGTTCACATAGTTTGTACTGACTGATAGAAGAACCAGTGATGTTCACATAGTTTGTATTGTCTGATAGAAGGACAAGTGATGTTCACATAGTTTGTATTGTCTGATAGAAGGACCAGTGATGTTCACATAGTTTATATTGTCTAATAGAAGGACCAGTGATGTTCGCATAGTTTGTATTGTCTAATCGAAGGACCAGTGCTGTTCACGTAGTTTGTATTGTCTGATAGAAGAACCAGTGATGTTCACATAGTTTATATTGTCTGGTCGAAGTGATGTTCACATAATTTGTGTTGCCTGATAGAAGAACCAGTGATGTTCACATAGTTTGTATTGTTTGATAGAAGGACCAGTGATGCTCACATAGTTTGTATTGCCTTATAGAAGAACCAGTGATGTTCACATAGTTTGTATTGTCTGATAGAAGGACCAGTGATGCTCACATAGTTTATATTGTCTGCTAGAAGGACCAGTGATGTTAGCTTAGTTTGTATTGTCTGATAGAAGGACCAGTGATGTTCACATAGTTTGTATTGTCTGATAGAAGGACCAGTGATGTTCACATAGTTTATATTGTCTGCTAGAAGGACCAGTGATGTTCACATAGTTTGTATTGTCTGATAGAAGGACCAGTGATGTTCACATAGTTTGTATTGTCTGATAGAAGTGACTATAAGGCCATGAAGGCCCGGGCGGGCCTGTAGATTGTCCAAGAAAATATAAAATCGTATACCTCAATATTGCAATAAAACATGTAGGGGTGGGGATATGACGAAGCGTTGGGTTGTCATCTTGGGGTGGGGATATGACGAAACGTTGGGTTGTCATCTTGGGGTGGGGATATGACGAAGCGTTGGGTTGTCATCTTGGGGTGGGGGTATGACGAAGCGTTGGTTTGTCATCTTGGGTGGGGGTATGACGAAGCGTTGGGTTGTCATCTTGAGGTGGGGGTATGACGAAGCGTTAAGTTGTCCATCTTGTGGTGGGGGTATGACGAAGCGTTGGGTTGTCATATTGGGGTGGGGATATGACGAAGCGTTGGGTTGTCATCTTGGGGTGGGGGTATGACGAAGCGTTGGGTGTTCATCTTGGGGGTCATATACATTCTCGCAACATAAAAACTCAAATTCATATCAGATTTTCTAAAACTATCGAAATTTGAACATACAAGACTTAAATATAAATGCTACAGAGTGCACCATTGATCTTCTAGGAATCAAAATGTTCATGGTGACACAGGCCATCACAGCCATAGATCTATCAAAATCACATCATTCGGTTCACCATTTATCGTCTAGGATTCAAAATGTTCATGGTGAAGCAGGCCATCACAGCCATAGATCTATCAAAATCACATCATTCGGTGCACCATTGATCGTCTAGGATTCAAAATGTTCATGGTGACGCAGGCCATCACAGCCATAGATCTATCAAAATCACATCATTCGGTGCACCATTGATCGTCTAGGATTCAAAATGTTCATGGTGAAGCAGGCCATCAGGGCCATATATCTATCAAAATCACATCATTCGGTGCACCATTTATCTTCTAGGATTCAAAATGTTCATGGTGACGCAGGCCATCAGGGCCATAGATCTATCAAAATCACATCATTCAGTGCACCATTGATCGTCTAGGATTCAAAATGTTCATGGTGACGCAGGCCATCACAGCCATATATCTATCAAAATCACACCATACCGTGCACCATTTATCGTCTATGATTCAAAATGTCCATGGTGACGCAGGCCATCACAGCCATAGATCTATCAAAATCACATCATTCGGTGCACCATTTATCTTCTAGGATTCAAAATGTCCATGGTGACGCAGGCCATCACAGCCATAGATCTATCAAAATCACATCATTCGGTACACCATTTATCGTCTAGGATTCAAAATGTTCATGGTGACGCAGGCCATCAGAGCCATAGATCTATCAAAATCACATCATTCAGTGCACCATTGATCGTCTAGGATTCAAAATGTTCATGGTGACGCAGGCCATCAGAGCCATAGATCTATCAAAATCACATCATTCAGTGCACCATTGATCGTCTAGGATTCAAAATGTTCATGGTGACGCAGGCCATCAGAGCCATAGATCTATCAAAATCACATCATTCAGTGCACCATTGATCGTCTAGGATTCAAAATGTTCATGGTGACGCAGGCCATCAGAGCCATAGATCTATCAAAATCACATCATTCAGTGCACCATTGATCGTCTAGGATTCAAAATGTTCATGGTGACGCAGGCCATCAGAGCCATAGATCTATCAAAATCACATCATTCAGTGCACCATTGATCGTCTAGGATTCAAAATGTTCATGGTGACGCAGGCCATCACAGCCATAGATCTTTCAAAATCACATCATTCGGTGCACCATTTATCGTCTAGGATTCAAAATGTTCATGGTGACGCAGGCCATCACAGCCATAGATCTATCAAAATCACATCATTCAGTGCACCATTGATCGTCTAGGATTCAAAATGTTCATGGTGACGCAGGCCATCACAGCCATAGATCTATCAAAATCACATCATTCGGTGCACCATTGATCGTCTAGGATTCAAAATGTTCATGGTGACGCAGGCCATCACAGCCATAGATCTATCAAAATCACATCATTCGGTGCACCATTGATCGTCTAGGATTCAAAATGTTCATGGTGACGCAGGCCATCACAGCCATAGATCTATCAAAATCACATCATTCGGTGCACCATTGATCGTCTAGGATTCAAAATGTTCATGGTGACGCAGGCCATCACAGCCATAGATCTATCAAAATCACATCATTCGGTGCACCATTGATCGTCTAGGATTCAAAATGTTCATGGTGACGCAGGCCATCACAGCCATAGATCTATCAAAATCACATCATTCGGTGCACCATTGATCGTCTAGGATTCAAAATGTTCATGGTGACGCAGGCCATCACAGCCATAGATCTATCAAAATCACATCATTCGGTGCACCATTGATCGTCTAGGATTCAAAATGTTCATGGTGACGCAGGCCATCAGGGCCATAGATCTATCAAAATCACATCATTCGGTGCACCATTTATCGTCTAGGATTCAAAATGTTCATGGTGACGCAGGCGATCAGAGCCATAGATCTATCAAAATCACATCATTCGGTGCACCATTGATTGTCTAGGATTCAAAATGTTCATGGTGACGCAGGCGATCAGAGCCATAGATCTATCAAAATCACATCATTCGGTGCACCATTGATTGTCTAGGATTCAAAATGTTCATGGTGACGCAGGCCATCAGGGCCATAGATCTATCAAAATCACATCATTCGGTGCATCATTGATTGTCTAGGATTCAAAATGTTCATGGGGAAGCAGGCCATCACAGCCATATATCTATCAAAATTACATCATTCAGTACACCATTTATTATAGTCTGGCCTACATATTTAAAATCGCTAGCTACGCCCATGTATACAATGCAAAACATTATACAATGTGTGTGTTGTTTACATTTATTTATCGTCGCTACCGGTTGTCCATATGAGCGACGCCTCCTGAAGAGATTAGTCATTTTTAAATGTGTGGAGGATAGTGCAATGATACAGACAGAGACCCATTCCAGAGTCTCCTCTGGTTCTTTTACGTGCACGGTGTAAAACACCGACACGAGACCTCGGTTTAACGTCCCATCTGAAAGACTGTTAATTTTTTTAGGGTCAGACGGGGGATCGAACCTGGATTACCAGTCCAGCGTGTTACCACTGGACTACAGATCCGTCTGTATATACTAATTTTGGAATACATTGTTAGTTATATACCTCAAGCTTACATGAAATGTGAGAAATAAAATTGAATTGAATTGAATAATAAAGGTCATATTATAACAGAGTTAAACCAATTTAAGTTACACACACTTATTCTTATAGATAATAAGAGGATTACGGATGTGTGTTTGTGTACCACACACGTATACGCTATAAATAATCTATCTCGTTTTCAACAATAGGCCGCGGGCTTACGAATAGTGGCGTGACCGCTAAAAGCATCAGGTCAATCTAAGCAAACTATGCCTTCCAACCTAACGACAAATCACCTGATCAGTGAACTCATCAAGCGCCATTGTAATCCTAGGACTTGAAGAAACATCTCACCATATGACAACGAGAAAGCCCGGCAAAGTATGAAGTAAACATATTTATAAACTATAATGGTTTAATATGATGATTTCCTGGGTCAAAATTGATAATGTTTACAAATAACATTCATTCACTTTAATGTGTCGTCCGAGGTTAGCTTAATAACTTAAAATAGAATTACGGTTTTACCCACTATTAATGCAAACTTGGTGAATGAACTGAAATAGGCTACTTAGGTCTGCCTATACAAGTAACACGATATATAGCGAACACGCCAGTTTTCACGCGATATTGAGGCCCGTATGCAAAATTAGTCGATTGTTTTCAGTGATATGTGTGCACAAATAATAAATTGTCGAGAAGAAAGCGTGGCGTTTATCAGTAACAGCTCTTCTTGTTTACCAAGTTGACTGGTGGTTTAATGCCAATGACACTGCTCTACAACGGCGGCTCAAGGGCCAGTTTTTCTAAAATAAAAAACAACAACAACAACAACAACATACAGCACAACTGAAGTTAGAACTTTGCTTCCATGCCAAATTGGATAATACTAAATAGAGACAACCAACATATGTAATTACATAGAAGCAATTGCTACGTACTGCTCTATAAACTTAAGTCGAAACTCACGATCAATGTTCAACGAATTTTAATTTAGCTAGATTGCGAAACAAGAGATTAATCACTTTCGAGACATCATTCCTGGTGTGTCCGGATTACATCACCAATAGAGAGAGAGAGCGAGGGAGGGGGAGCGAGATAGAGGGGGGGGGTAATGTGGATTCAAGTGTCTTGCCTAACAGCAAGTTATGAATGGGCTCGAATTCACAACCTCTCGATTACAGTGCGAACACCGTATCGCCTACACCACAGATCGAGGCTCTACATACTGTCTTTCGAGAAACGGGGCCAATGGATGCTGACAATATATATTTCATGAAAATATTAAGTGACTGGTGTACGTGTCCCATTCAGTGCCGTCGACACAAAGATCATGCAGATGCGGACCATCAAGGGAGTGGATAATAAATGATCGAATGGAACACGCATACAATCAAACCCGACGGGCCAGTTGTGCCAATGCTTAATACGTTGGATTGCCACTTTAGCGCTCGCAGGTTCGAGCCCCCGTCAGGACATAATATTCTTAAATCTTTCAGATGTGACTATAGACCGAGGTCTCGTGTATCGGTGCTACAAACCGGGCATGTAAAGGAAACCAGGGATGCTTTTGGAATGGGAGCGTATTCTGTGTCTTGTACTTGCACTGTCCTCAAAACAAAGATAATTAGTAGAGCAGAAAAACAATGACAAACCAAAATGCCGCAATGATATGAATCACCCACCATGTACTTTACCCTCGAACTTACAATATTCAAGAGTTGGGGTGGTGACATACGCCGGTACCCGGTTCTCTATTACGGACAGTAGACCTAGTCTCAACGAATGGAACTGTGCATGTTGGTCCACACTGATCATATTGCATATGATGTGAGGGATGGCGGTTGTGGGTGCCGGTGGCTGTTGAATATAGGTGGTGCTATATGGTAAGGCATGTGACTGGTGGTGGCGGTTGCTAGATAAAAGTGCTTGTTATATGCAGGTACCCGTTGTTGAGGCCACAAAATCATAGTTACCAAATGAAGGGACTATTGCCAACAGCCGTAACATTCCAACCTCATTAAAAGGAAAACATAAGACAGAGATAATTATTGATCCTCTTGACTCTGGAATGGGTCTCTGTCTGGATGCACTATCCTCCAAAATGACTAATTGCTTCAGGAGGCGTCGCTCATATGGGCAAACGGTAGCGACGATAAATAAACGTAAAAACAAACACACATTGCACACTGTTTCTATTATGAGTGCGACCGAACCATATCCTGTGTATAGGCAGTGTGACCGAACCATATCATGTGTATAGGCTGTGCGACCGAACCATATCCCGTGTATAGGCAGTGCGACCGGACCATATCCTGTGTATATGCAGTGCGACCGGACCATATCCCGTGTATAGGCAGTGCGACCGGACCATATCCTGTGTATAGGCAGTGCGACCGGACCATATCCTGTGTATAGGCAGTGCGACCGGACCATATCCTGTGAATAGGCTGTGCGACCGGACCATATCCTGTGCATAGGCAGTGCGACCGGACAATATCCTGTGTATAGGCAGTGCGACCGGACCATATCCTGTGTATAGGCAGTGCGACCGGACCATATCCTGTGTATAGGCAGTGCGACCCGACCATATCCTGTGTATAGGCTGTGCGATCGAACATTTCTCTCAGATGCCCTATTTAGGCCTCAACTACACTTCTCGCACCAGTGATTTTAACTATAATATCATTTAATATGCCTATATATATATATATATATGTGTAAAGTAGAATTTACTAAAGACCCTCGGTAAGGGCCTCACTAGTTTTCATCTGTTGTTCTGCATGAATAGCACTGTTTTACTTCGTGTACTATATACCGTACCATACATTGTACAGTAGTTGTTTGTTTACATACGTATGCAACTATGCATCCCCCCCCCCACAAAAAAAGGTTTATAGGCCTACATGAACCTATCGACTTCCCTGTTTCATGAACATGCTACTGAATATATATATATATAATTGAATAAAGCATACTTGCAGTTTCGCATTTTGATCACTATTAAGCTAGTGACTTTTATCTAGACAGGTCTATTGTTTTCATATTCGTATTTTGTATACAAGAATCTATATGGACCAATAACCGGCTGCTAATTCATGTTGACATTGTGAATTTCTGTTGATGCGAAATAAGTTTGGCTATATGAAATGTATATTGACCGCTTCCACATACGCATATTATATGATCGGAATATATTATGTTACCGAAATCAGAACACGTAACTATAATACCGGCGGGCAGCTTACACCCAACACCTTTCCTGGGCAGACTACAGCGGTTAATCAGTAGCCTACTTTGTGCACGGACGGATCTGTAGTCCAGTGGTAACACGCTGGACTGGTAATCCAGGGATCGCAGGTTCGATCCCCCATCTGACCCTAATAAAATTAACAGTCTTTCAGATGGGACGTTAAACCGAGGTCTCGTGTCGGTGCTTTACACCGTGCACGTAAAAGAACCAGATGAGACTCTGGAATGGGTCTCTGTCTGTATCATTGCACTAGGCTACCCTCCACAATCTAAAATGACTAATATCTTCAGGAGGCGTCGCTCATATGGGCATCCGGTAGCGACGATAAATAAACGTAAAACACACACATAAACCGTAATTGTCCGCCTCTATGGTCGAGAGATTACGGTCACTGACTTGTATACCACTGTAACCTATCATCACGGGTTCAAGCCCCACGCATGCCATGCCTAATCTATATGAACAAGTTGGCAGTTTCTTGCGGTGGTTGGTGCACCAAGTACTGGTTAACCGCTGGAGCCGCCCCAGGAAAGGTGCTGTTATATGTAAACTGCCCGCCGCTCAAAAGGCAATCGATATCGACGCTTAAATAAACTTAAATTAAATCAAATGTATCCGAAATTGAAGGTAATAAAGACCTGTGAATCGGTACCATCTAAGCGATGTTAAAATCTGTTCGAATCGCATGTTATTTACAAACAAGTTATTAATAACAATTGCAAAGCAATGACACGTGTATATGGTTACCTAAGAGTTCATTAGTTGAAAAAACGCGTGACTCATGTTTTTATACCTGTAAATTTATACACCAGGGAAATATTGGGTATATTTCTTCTCTAGATGTACCAGAATACACTTAAATTTGACGAAACGTAGTCATCTTCAAAATATAAATCAGTACTGATGAATTTCGATCGTTAAAAACGTATACCTGTGTACGCGTTATTTAAACTTCAGTGCTGTTTGACAATCGACAGCAGTGACAACTGGATTTAATATTTAAACACGGAGAATAAAGGAAATGTACGTATATATATATTATATAATTTCTTATCCAACATAACGATACAGTATATATACGGTTTATAGATTATATATCTTGCAATGTAGCGAAATTTAAACTATATAGCGTGCACTGTTTATTACAATTGATACACATTCCATAGTGATATGAATATGTTGGTTTATACAAATATATTTAGCTCGATTGCGAAATAAGTTCTGACAACGTTATGCTATTGTCAGTTTATGTCAAATCGTGTGTCTGGTGGAATCCGTCGCCAAGAGCACAGGAACCTTTTTATCCACAAGACACAAAAAAACCCGAGAGTACTCTATTCTAGCCCCATCCACAGTATCAGGCAGCCAAAACCTTGTACTCTATCCTAGCCCTCCCCCACCAATGTAAGGCACCCACAGCAGTACACCTCTATCCCCCCAACCAGTATAATAAAAATTATGGCACCTAAACCATTGTACCTCTATTCAACCCCCCAGCCAGTATAAGGCACCCACACCATTGTACCTCTATCCAAGCAAGCCCCCCCCCCCCAACTGTATAAGGCACCCAAACCATTGTACCTCTATCTAAGCAAGCCCCCCCCCCCAACTGTATAAGGCACCCAAACCATTGTACCTCTATTCAACCCCCCAACTGTATAAGGCACCCAAACCATTGTACCTCTATTCAACCCCCCAACTGTATAAGGCACCCAAACCATTGTACCTCTATCCAAGCAAGCCCCCCCATCTGTATAAGGCACCCAAACCATTGTACCTCTATCCAAGCAAGCCCCCATCTGTATAAGGCACCCAAACCATTGTACCTCTATCCAAGCAAGCCCCCCCATCTGTATAAGGCACCCAAACCATTGTACCTCTATCCAAGCAAGCCCCCAACTGTATAAGGCACCCAAACCATTGTACCTCTATCCAAGCAAGCCCCCACTGTATAAGGCACCCAAACCATTGTACCTCTATCCAAGCAAGCCCCCCCCCCCCCAACAGTACCTCTATTCACCCCCCCCCCCCCCCCAGTGTATGGTACCTAAACCATTGTACCTCTATTCAACCCCCCCCCCCCCCACTGTATAAGGCACCTAAACCAGTGTACCTCTATCCACCCCCCCCCCCCAACCAGTATAAGGCACCCAACCATTGCACCTCTATTCAAGCCCCCCAACTGTATAAGGTAACCAAAACAGTGTACCTCTATTCTAGCCCCCCCCCCCCCACCAGTATAAGGCACCCAATACATTGTACCTATATCGACCCCTCCCCCAGTATAAGGCACCCATAACATTGTAACTCAATCCTAGCCCCCCCCCCCCTGCCACCACCATCCACCCAGTATAAGACACCCAAAACCGTGTACCTCTATCCCTAGCCCCCAACCAGTATAAGGCACCCAAAACCTTGTACTTTATCCTAGCCCCCCCCCCCCACCAGTATAAGGTAACCAAAACAGTGTACCTCTATTCTAGCCCCCCCCACACGCACACATTATAATGCACCCAAAACATTGTACCTATATCGACCCCTCCCCAGTATAAGGCACCCATAACCTTGTAACTCATTCCTAGCCACCCACCCAGCCACCACCACCCACCCAGTATAAGACGCCCATAACCGTGTAACTCAATCCTAGCCACCCAGTCACCACCACCCACCCAGTATAAGACACCCATAACCTTGTAACTCATTCCTAGCCACCCAGCCACCACCACCCACCCAGTATAAGACACCCATAACCTTGTAACTCATTCCTAGCCACCCAGCCACCACCACCCACCCAGTATAAGGCACCCATAACCTTGTAACTCAATCCTAGCCACCCAGCCACCACCACCCACCCAGTATAAGACACCCATAACCTTGTAACTCATTCCTAGCCACCCAGCCACCACCACCCACCCAGTATAAGGCACCCATAACTTTGTAACTCAATCCTAGCCACCCAGCCACCACCACCCACCCAGTATAAGACGCCCATAACCTTGTAGCTCATTCCTAGCCACCCAGCCACCACCACCCACCCAGTATAAGACACCCATAACCTTGTAACTCAATCCTAGCCACCCAACCACCACCACCCACCCAGTATAAGACACCCATAACCTTGTAACTCATTCCTAGCCACCCAGCCACCACCCACTCCGTATAAGTCACTCAAAACCGTGTACCTCTATCCCTAGCCCCCTCACTATAAGTCACTCAAAACCGTGTACCTCTATCCCTAGCCCCCTCACTATAAGTCACTCAAAACCGTGTACCTCTATCCCTAGCCCCCTCACTATAAGTCACTCAAAACCGTGTACCTCTATCCCTAGCCCCCATCCACATCTCACACAGTATAAGGCACCCGAAACATTGTACCTATATCTTAACCCCCCCCCAGTATAACTTAAGGCACCACACTCATTGTATGTAACCCCACCCATCCTGTATAATGCACCCAAAGCCTCGTAACTCTATCCTAGGACGCCAACTCAAAAATATATTACTAATATTACGTAACTAGAGGTGAGATCCGGGGATAGGGGTTCAGTGGTGTGTGTGCCTTGTTGGTGAAATCTCAAACGTTCCTACACCAAGAGTAAGAGAGAAGAGGCAATGAAGGTGTGGATTCAAGTGTCTTGCGTAACCATCCCCGTGGTTCTCTGACAGGGCTGAATCTCGTATCCCCTCGATTACGAGTCGGACTCCCGAGGATTCGCAACAAGAATCCGGAGTATACCCAGCCCCCCTCCCACCCAACAACGGGTTAATACACCCCAGGACAACACAAAATACATTGTAGCCAATAATCAAATATCATTTCTATAGTCAAAAACACATATTTGTGGGGTGCAAAATGTGTTTAGAATACATTAATCGGATTCAAATATATACAAGTCTTTTTGGGGGGGGGTACATTTGTTTATCGTCGCCCACTGGTTAACAGGTTAATCTGGGCGTTGCTACTAGAAGTATATTAGTCATTGATTAGTCACAGAAGTCGCTCAAATTCCAGAAGCATGCAACGTTCTTACATTACCGGTGTACAGCACCAATACAATATACATCGGTGTATAGTCCCACCTGACAGTCTGTTAATATCATTAGGGTCAGACGTGAGGATCGAACTTGTAATCCATGGATTCGCAGCCCACCGTGTTAACCACTGACCGTGTCAACATTCATCGTAAACCATACACTTCATATCTTACTTTATTGGTGTGTTTTCAATTGTACAAGCATTACATTTGTTCGGTCGCTAACTAGCCTATTGTGTATACTAGCAATCAATCCACGGACTTAACCATCAGTCGGATTAATAAAACCATTGTAACGGCTTGTACATAAGTAAATCGTACGAGGTTTATGTAAGCCTATTCATTGAGCCGTGTCAATCTAACAAAGAATCTATACATGTATAAACATAAATACAAAGTAACCAAAAATGGGTTGATCGAAAAGATATCGTCCATTTTCTAAATAGTGCTAAAACGAAGTATAGTGCGGTTATCTTCAACGCAAAGAAGTATGCTCGATTTTATAAACTAATATATTTAGAATATTCGAGCAACACACTGGACACAATGTGAGTTTGTTTATATATTCATTTCGCTTCTTCAATTAATCAATAGGTATTTCCTTTAACCCTTTCCTTCATAGAGATTTAGGTTAATATACTGTTATATCTCCATACAAACGACAGCCATTTAGCTATCATGCAGTGAATACGTAGTTGCCATATCTATCCCACTCCATAGATATTACTGGGACCACATGCGATTCTGGCATTTATTATGAAAATTGGTCTGGCTACTACATTGTCAATGTATGTCGTATTGGTAATGGCGTCAAGAGGTGCTTCTATGAGGGAAAGGGTTGATTCGATTGTGAAACAGTTACACTTTAAGCGTGAGGGGAGGGAGAGGGGAGAAATATGGATTTACTCTTCTTGTCTAAGGAGTGAGTCTGGTGGGGTTTAGTTTATACAAATTTATTTTAGCTCGATTGCGAAACAAGTTCTTTCAACTTATATTAATCACTCTCGAGACCCCATTCATGATGGAATCCATCGCCATGAAGGAGAGAGAAGAGGCAACGTGGAATTTAAATGCCTTGCCTAAGGGCACAATCGTAACGGCTCCAGTGGGGCTCGAACTCCGGACCTTTCGCACCTGAAGCTACTACTGCGCTATCACGACTGGTCTGGTGGGGGGGGGTTGTATCATGCAACAACCCATCGGTTACGAGGTTGACGACATATATACTATTATATACAGTCAAACTTGTCTTAGCAGTCACCTCTATTAAGCAGCCACCCTGTATTAAGAAGCCAGTTTCAAGATTCCCAATATTGTGTTTTGTTATACATTTGACCTCTATTAAGCAGCCACCTGTGCTAAGCAGCCACTTTCTGAGATTCCCTTGGCTGGCTGCTTAAGACAGGTTTGACTGTATTCATTTATTCCCTTCTGAATTGAAGAGCACAGTACAACATGAGACATTAAACATAACTTTTGAACATTCTAGTTGGCGTTATTTGTTGTAATTGAGAAGATAAAGCATTCGGTATGGACTTCCAATGGTTTAGGCATACAATGTCTATTGCCATTGAATAAATGATAATAGATTTATCTGCCGTAGTGTGTGTTTTACGTTTATTTATTGTCGCAACCGGTTGCCCATATGAGCGACGCTTCCTGAAGAGATTAGTCATTTTAGATTTTTGGAGGATAGTGCAATGATACAGACAGAGGTTCTTTTACGTGCACGGTGTAAAGTACCGACACGAGACCTCGGTTTAAGTCCCATCTGAAAGTAGCAATTCATATATACGTGAGAAAAAACGTGAAATATTGTATTGTATTGTCAGTATGTGTATTCACCAGATTGCTGTCAGTACGTGTATAAACCAGATTGCTCTCAATACTATACCAGTACGTGTATGCACCATATTGCCGTCGGCACGTGTATACACCAGATTGCTGTCAGTACATGTATGCACCATGTTGCTGTCAGTACGTGTGTACACCAGATTGCTGTCAGTATGTGTATAAACCAGATTGCTCTCAATACTATACCAGTACGTGTATGCACCATATTGCCGTCAGCATGTGTATACACCAGATTGCTGTCAGTACATGTATGCACCATGTTGCTGTCAGTACATGTATACACCATATTGCTGTCAGTGCGTGTATACACCATATTGCTGTCCATACGTGTATACACCATATTGCTGTCAGTACTATACCAGTACGTGTATACACCATATTGCTGTCAGTACTATACCAGTACGTGTATACACCATATTACTGTCAGCACGTGTATACACCATATTGCTGTCAGTACGTGTATTCACCATATTGCTGTCAATACGTGTATTCACCATATTGTTGTCAGTACGTGTATTCACCATATTGCTGTCAGTACGTGTATACACCAGATTGCTGTCAGTACGTGTGTACACCAGATTGCTGTCAGTACATGTATAAACCAGATTGCTCTCAATACTATACCAGTACGTGTATGCACCATATTGCCGTCAGCACGTGTATACACCAGATTGCTGTCAGTACGTGTATACACCATATTGCTGTCAGTGCGTGTATACACCATATTGCTGTCCGTACGTGTATACACCATATTGCTGTCGGTACATGTATTCACCATATTGCTGTCAGTACGTGTATTCACCATATTGCTATCAGTACGTGTATTCACCATATTGCTGTCGGTACGTGTATTCACCATATTGCTGTTGGTACGTGTATTCACCATGTTGCTGTCAGTACGTGTATTCACCATATTGCTGTCAGTACATGTATTCACCATATTGCTGTCAGTACGTGTATACACCATATTGCTGTCAGTACATGTATTCACCAGATTGCTGTCAGTACGTGTATTCACCAGATTGCTGTCAGTACTATACCAGTATGTGTATACACCAGATTGCTGTCAGTACGTGTATACACCATATTGCTGTCAGCACGTGTATGCACCATATTACTGTCAGTACGTGTATTCACCATATTGCTGTCAGTACGTGTATGCACCATATTGCTGTCCATACGTGTATTCACCATATTGCTGTATGTACGTTTATTCACGATATTACTGTCAGTACGTGTATGCACCATATTGCGGTCAGTACGTGTATTCACCATATTGCTGTCAATACGTGTATTCACCATATTGCTGTCAGTACGTGTATTCACCATATTGCTGTCAGTATGTGTATACACCAGATTGCTGTCAGTACGTGTGTACACCAGATTGCTGTCAGTATGTGTATAAACCAGATTGCTCTCAATACTATACCAGTACGTGTATGCACCATATTGCCGTCAGCACGTGTATACACCAGATTGCTGTCAGTACATGTATGCACCATGTCGCTGTCAGTACGTGTATACACCATATTGCTGTCCGTACGTGTATACACCATATTGCTGTCAGTACATGTATTCACCATATTGCTGTCGGTACGTGTATACACCATATTGCTGTATGTACTTTTATTCACCATATTACTGTCCGTACATGTATGCACCATGTCGCTGTCAGTACGTGTATATACCATATTGCTGTCCGTACGTGTATACACCATATTGCTGTCAGTACATGTATTCACCATATTGCTATCAGCACGTGTATACACCATATTGCTGTCAGTACATGTATACACCATATTGCTGTCAGTACGTGTATTCACCATATTGCTGTCAGTACGTGTATTCAACATATTGCTATCAGTACGTGTATTCACCATATTGCTGTCAGTACGTGTATTCACCATATTGCTATCAGTACGTGTATTCACCAGATTGCTGTCCGTACGTGTATACACCATATTGTTGTCGGTACGTGTATTCACCATATTACTGTCAGTACGTGTATTCACCATATTGCTGTCAGTACGTGTATTCACCATATTACTGTCAGCACGTGTATACACCATATTGCTGTCATTACGTGTATTCACCATATTACTGTCAGTATGTGTATGTACCATATTGCTGTCAGCACGTGTATACACCAGATTGCTGTCAGTACGTGTATGCACCATATTGTTGTCGGTACGTGTATTCACCATATTACTGTCAGTACGTGTATTCACCATATTGCTGTCAGTACGTGTATTCACCAGATTGCTGTCAGCACGTGTATACACCATATTGCTGTCAGTACGTGTATTCACCATATTTCTGTCGGTATATGTATACACCAGATTGCTGTCAGTACGTGTATACACCAGATTGCTGTCAGTACGTGTGTACACCAGATTGCTGTCAGTACGTGTATAAACCAGATTGCTCTCAATACTATACCAGTACGTGTATGCACCATATTGCCCTCAGCACGTGTATACACCAGATTGCTGTCAGTACATGTATGCACCATGTTGCTGGCAGTACGTGTATACACCAGATTGCTGTCAGTACGTGTATGCACCATATTGCTGTCAGTACATGTATGCACCATGTTGCAGGCAGTACGTGTATACACCAGATTGCTGTCAGTACGTGTATGCACCATATTGCTGTCAGTACGTGTATACACCAGATTGCTGTCAGTACATGTATGCACCATGTTGCTGTCAGTACGTGTATACACCATATTGCTGTCAGTGCGTGTATACACCATATTGCTGTCAGTACGTGTATTCACCATATTGTTGTCGGTACATGTATTCACCATATTGCTGTCAATACGTGTATACACCATATTGCTGTCAGTACTATACCAGTACGTGTATTCACCATATTGCTGTCAGTACGTGTATTCACCATATTGCTGTCAATACGTGTATACACCATATTGCTGTCAATACGTGTATACACCATATTGCTGTCAGTACTATACCAGTACGTGTATTCACCATATTGCTGTCAGTACGTGTATTCACCATATTGCTGTTGGTACGTGTATTCACCATATTGTTGTCAGTACGTGTATTCACCATATTGCTGTCAGTATGTGTATACACCATATTGCCGTCAGCACGTGTATACACCAGATTGCTGTCAGTACGCGTATGCACCATATTGCTGTCAGCACGTGTATTCACCATATTACTGTCAGTACGTGTATTCACCATATTGCTGTCAGTACATGTATTCACCATATTGCTGTCAGTACGTGTATTCACCATATTACTGTCAGCACGTGTATACACCATATTGCTGTCATTACGTGTATTCACCATATTACTGTCAGTACGTGTATGTACCATATTGCTGTCAGCACGTGTATACACCAGATTGCTGTCAGTACGTGTATGCACCATATTGTTGTCGGTACGTGTATTCACCATATTACTGTCAGTACGTGTATTCACCATATTGCTGTCAGTACGTGTATTCACCAGATTGCTGTCAGCACGTGTATACACCATATTGCTGTCAGTACGTGTATTCACCATATTGCTGTCGGTATATGTATACACCAGATTGCTGTCAGTACGTGTATACACCAGATTGCTGTCAGTACGTGTGTACACCAGATTGCTGTCAGTACGTGTATAAACCAGATTGCTCTCAATACTATACCAGTACGTGTATGCACCATATTGCCCTCAGCACGTGTATACACCAGATTGCTGTCAGTACATGTATGCACCATGTTGCTGGCAGTACGTGTATACACCAGATTGCTGTCAGTACGTGTATGCACCATATTGCTGTCAGTACATGTATGCACCATGTTGCAGGCAGTATGTGTATACACCAGATTGCTGTCAGTACGTGTATGCACCATATTGCTGTCAGTACGTGTATACACCAGATTGCTGTCAGTACATGTATGCACCATGTTGCTGTCAGTACGTGTATACACCATATTGCTGTCAGTGCGTGTATACACCATATTGCTGTCAGTACGTGTATTCACCATATTGTTGTCGGTACATGTATTCACCATATTGCTGTCAGTACGTTTATTCACCATATTGCTGTCAGTACGTGTATTCACCATATTGCTGTCGGTACATGTATTCACCATATTGCTGTCAGTACGTTTATTCACCATATTGCTGTCAGTACGTGTATTCACCATATTGCTGTCAGTACATGTATTCACCATATTGCTGTCAGTACATGTATTCACCATATTGCTGTCAGTACGTGTATTCACCATATTGCTGTCAGTACGTGTATTCACCATATTGCTGTCGGTACGTGTGTGTATTCACCATATTGCTGTCCAAAAGAAGAATTAATAGAGGGGGTGTCCTAGGATAGAGGTACACGACCTATGGTGGCTTATGGATACAATTTCAAGTTCCTGTGGTCTGTGCGACTTTAAACCCCAAATCATGCTTGTATGCATAGTCTGTCTATGCGACTTTAAACGCCAATCAATCTTGTATGCATAGTCTGTCTGTGCGACTTTAAACCCCAATCAATCTTGTATGCATAGTCTGTCGGTGCGACTTTAAACCCCAATCAATCTTGTATGCATAGTCTGTCTGTGCGACTTTAAACCCCAATCAATCTTGTATGCATAGTCTGTCTGTGCGACTTTAAACCCCAATCAATCTTGTATGCATAGTCTGTCTGTGCGACTTTAAACCCCAATCAATCTTGTATGCATAGTCTGTCGGTGCGACTTTAAACCCCAATCAATCTTGTATGCATAGTCTGTCTGTGCGACTTTAAACCCCAAATCATGCTTGTATGCATAGTCTGTCTGTGCGACTTTAAACCCAAATCATGCTTGTATGCATAGTCTGTCTGTGCGGCTTTAAACCCCAAATCATTATTGTGTGCATAGTAATTCGAATAGACATACAATGGCGGACTAGCTATTGTGTATATATTGTCTTGTTTCCGCTCGCCCAGACAAAGCGGAAGATATGATAATAATTTGAATTGGCAATATACAAACTGTATACTACATTTGAGGAGATTGTGAAGATTATTCTTTCACTGTTAAAGAAACACTATATCGGTTCAAGTACCAGATATTTAAAGACTATATATAATTGCCAATAAGTCTTTGTTTTTAAACTTTATTTATTTTTACAACGATTGCGAAACAGGCTTTAACAACTTATATTAATAACTCTCGTTGGCGCAGATGAAAACGTCCATGTGGTCATTCGTGTGGAAGGAAACCAGAAGATCCGGCTCATCTGGCTCTACACGTTTTGTCAACTTATTTAGAAGTCTGCATAGTGTTGAAATGGTTAATACACATGCGTGATGCAACAACAAATCTTGAATGTTTGTTCCCATTGTCGATATAGAGCGATGTGTTCCGATTGTACGCAGGGCATGGCGAACCGATAAACACTTTAATGTTGATATATTGCCCCAAAACAAACAACACATTGTGTATTGCCTCAACATAATTTATTCAAATAATAATGGAATATGTTGTTGCATCACTGCTGGGCCTACTTGTGCGTAACATTTCAAATTTTATAATATGTCATCGTTTTAAACGGTCATTAAAAGTATTAAAGTTACAGAATCAAACATTATAAATTAATGAAATATATTATCTCTACATCTCCATCTACATAATACTCCCAACACTCAGACGCGAGTATGACAGAGAGGCGCTTGTCAGGGACAGTGGTTAAAAATCTCAATTAGTGAGATAGAGAGTATGAAAATGAAAAAGAACTACATACTACGGTTAAAAACATACATCAGGTTACATGAGTGGTACCGTGGTCCGCCTCCGTGGTCGAGTGGTTAAGGTCACTGACATGTATACCACTGTAACCTATCATCACTAATGGTTACGGGTTCGAGCCCCGCTCAGGCCGTGTCTCATTAATATGAAAAAGTTGGCAGTTTCTTACGGAGGTTGGTGTACCCAAGTACTGGTTAACCGCTGTAGCCTGCCCAGGAAAGGTGTTGTTGGGTAAACTGCCCGCCGGCGATATAGCCCGAAATATAAATAAATGAGTGGTACCGTGGCCAGCCGCTCATTATTACATGAAACCTGCAGACGATTAGAACAGTGTTGAAGTTGCTGATCATGAACTGTCTATACACACAACAAAACGACACATTATGACACTACAAATGCGGTTTCGTACTGCAGGGGGCCTCCGTGGCAGTGTGATTAAGGATGTTACCCCTCACCCATATATGTTCGAATACCACTGTGTGGTGTCGAATTCTTTAGTTTAATAATATTTTAATATTTTATTGCAAATCAATAGCAAAAGTGAAAGTATTTTGAATTCTTTCAAGTGAGGATGTGAGGAAGTTATCTAGCTAGCTTGCGGAAGGTCGGTGGTTCTATCATGGTGCCCGTCCGTGCCTGAAATACTACTCACAGGGGCACCCGGAGTCTTCCACCACCAATACTAGCTGGAGAGTCGCCATCATGATTGACCTAGGCTGTCGGTGCGACTTTAAACGCCAAAAACATACTCATTTCTCTATTGCAGAAAGGTATACAAAATGGCCGGCAGCATGTTGTATAACACAATCTGGGATGAAACTTTCTGGTTCCCGGCGAATAGAAGTCACGGATGGGATGATCTTGTAAACAAGCCTGGAAGCAGCACATACTACCCGGATATCAACCATCTAAACTGGTCCCTGGTACTGGGAGTAGTACTCCTGGGAGTCAGATATATTCTTGAAACGTAAGTTGTTTGTAAGCATCGTTTAAACATTGACCACACGGGGTCTTTCTGTACCTCTTTTACAAATGATGCAACATAATTTATATTAAAATTAATGGCGGATGCGTAATTAATACCCAATTAAGACGTCCGTATTTCCGCGTCAAGTCTAAGAAAATGACACAACGTTGACGTTTTTGAATCAAAATGACGCTACGTCAAAATTTTGTTTGGCACCCAGTAGTTCGTGTTATCGAACGGGAACATCTGTATCCCACCCAAGCGCACCTGCTTGCACTGCAATACTGATTATTATTATACCATTGCAAGTCATCCGCGGACAAGTTATGGTGTATAAACTGTACGCGGAGAGTTTTAGTTGGTACACATTTATTTTAGCTCGATTGCGAAACAAGTTTTTACCCCGTTAGATTAGTCGTTCTCGAGACCTCGTTCCTGATGAAATCCATCGACATGAGGGAGCGAGAGGATGCAATTTTAAAGACTTTTTTTAAATTTTAAATACTTGCCTAAGGGCACAATCGTAACGGTTACAGCTGGGCACGAGCGAATTCCGGGCCTTTCGCACCTGGAGTTTTTTATACAAGTTTATTTACGTCGCTACCGGTTGGCCATATCAGCGATGGGCATTTTACCTAACAACGCCTTTCCTGGCTGGGCAGGCTCCAGCGGTTAGCCAGTACTTGGTGCACCAACCTCCGTAAGATATCAAAAGAAACGGGTTGAACAGGACTCGAATAAGTGACCACTCGACCACGGAGGGGGGACTTCTCCTGAAGCTAAGGCGCTACAACTGCGCTATCATAACTTGCACAAAAACTGCCCGCGGACGAAAACCACAAGGCATCAAGAAACCATCCGTGGACAATATTATTTAACCCTTTAGATTAAAATAAACTTGGGATGTTCGAATTTAAAGCGAAAAGTCAACTTGCGCATTCTGTCGTGAAATTAGCCTTCGATTTCTATTCTTAATCATATCGTACGATGTATTTGCAGAATAGTCTGCTTAACATCAGTCCAGCTTAACATCAGTCCACTGAGTCATATGATCTCACGCGCTGAAATACAATATTTATTTACAAAACAGTATACCTACACGGCTTATACAGCTGTGTTACTGTACCGTGAATATGACACATAGCCGAACCAATTTAACCTAGCTTTCAAGTATAAAACACGAATTTGATCTACCAAACGAGCAACTACCAAACGATAATTATCTATATATTAGATATACGATTATATTTTTTAAAAAGCAACATGATTCAATGCATTGTGTATGTATACTAGAGGACATAGAAAACGCACACCTACATTATATACTAGAGGACATAGAAAACGCACACCTACATTATATACTAGAGGACATAGAAAACGCACACATACATTATATACTAGAGGACATAGAAAACGCACACATACATTATATACTAGAGGACATAGAAAACGCACACCTACATTATATACTAGAGGACATAGAAAACGCACACATACATTATATACTAGAGGACATAGAAAACACACACATACATTATATACTAGAGGACATAGAAAACGCACACCTACATTATATACTAGAGGACATAGAAAACGCACACCTACATGATTATTATTACATGAAACGAAATACGATTCCATCCAAGATATATATCACATCTTTATTACAAAGCACAAACTGAACAACTAAAAATATTCCAAAATGTTTAAAACTACGTATTTATATACACTTAGTGCCACTTCTAACCCGACACTTATATAATTCGGGTTAATTGGATTATTTGTGAAAGGATTTCTTTCTAATTTGGACTATGTATAAATCAACACAGCATACGTACATGCTTTATTTTTCAATTGATAAACAAAAAGGTATAACACAACACTTAACACATAATAAACAACATTGGAAAATCAAATTTCACAAAATAACACCATGAAAGACCCGACACTTTTCAAATTGGATTTTATCGAGCATGGTTCAATGTATTGATAGATGATGTTATTCGGCTACATTAGCTGTACACAAATGTTAAATCCGTTCACCTGTGATACAGAGGTGTGTGCACGTCGTAAGAGACATGGGAGGACACACTAGATATTAGTTTCTCGGACATACGGATTGTATTGGGATTCGGTGACTTTTCACATTGTTCGAATTTTGCGTTGTGTCATCATTTTTGTGAATTTTGATTTGACAGTGATGTTTGTTATTTGTTAAGTTTTATATCTTATTGTTGATGAATTTCAATGACATTTCTAGTATGTACGTATAATATGTCGAGTTATTCATGGTCCAAATGTGAACACAATCCTTTCTCAAATAATCCATTTACAACATGTATACCGAATTATATTAGTGTCGGGTTGCAAGTGGCCCTAAGTGTAGTTATTGTTTTTCATGTAAAAACACACTTATCCGAAGTGTGCGTTTTCTATGTCCTCTAGTATATATCCGAAGTGTGCGTTTTCTATGTCCTCTAGTATATATGTATCATAAACGTTCTATTTACACATACAAACAACTTTATTTTAGTAGACTCGGGTGTATCTTGTGAGGAAGCTATCCAACTGGCTTGCGGAAGGTCGGTGGTTCTACCGGGTGCCCGTCTATGCTTCATATGCTGCTATAGAACTGTTGTTAGGCCTTTAACCCCAAAACAAACACACACAATGGTAGCGCGTTCGTTTCAAGTGCGAAGAGACCGGAGTTCGCTCCCCGCTGGAACCGTTACGATTGTGCCCTTAGGCAAGGCATTTGAATTCCATGTTGCCTCTTCTCTCTCCCCCATGACGATGGATTCCATCAGGAATGAGGTATCGAGGGTGATTAATATAAGTTGTAAGAACTTGTTTCGCAATCGAGCTGAAATAAATGTGTATAAAATATTTTGGTTTAAGCTTCATAGCGTTTTATTCTGCTATATTATAAGTTATAACACATAAGCATAAATCTACCCGCCTATAAACGAAGTAAACAGTCACGTTCAGCTACAGGTCAACTAGAATAAACAAGGTCATTTGTCTGACAAAACGTAACCGTGTTACTTTATAGCTAGTATATATGTCCGCCTCCGTGGTCGAGTGGTTAAGGTCGCTGACTTGTATACCACTGTAACCTATCATCACTGATGGTCATTGGTTCGAGCCCCGCTCAGACCGTGTCTATTTATATGAAAAAGTTGGCAGTTTCTTACGGAGGTTGGTGCACCCAAGTACTGGTTAACCGCTGGAGTCTGCCCAGGAAAGGTGTTAGGTAAACTGCCCGCCGGCGATATAGCCCAACATGATGCTGATGCAGGCGTAAAACCCGAAATATAACATAATTATAGCTAGTATTGATGGACGTCCAGTGAGTGGTTGCCATGCCAAGTCAGCGTCGGTCAATGGAGACAAAACTGCTCGACATGTCGTCCCTAGGCTAAGGTTATTATTGTTATTAGTAGAGTGTGTGTTTTACGTTTATTTATTGTCGCTACCGGTTGCCCATATGAGCGACGCATCCTGAAGAGATTAGTCATTTTAGAGTATTGGAGGCTAATGCAATGATACAGACAGATGCACATTCCAGAGTCTCCTCTGGTTCTTTTACGTACACTGTGTACAGCACCGACACGAGACATCGGTTTAAAGTCCCACCGGAAAGACTGTTAATTGTATTAGGGTCAGACTTCCATGGGGATCGAACCTGCGATCCCTGGATTACCAGTCCAGCGTGTTGCCACTGGACTACAGATCCGTCTGTGAGTGAGGTGCCCACATATGCACTAGCTATATAGCATTGATTGTGACGAGGTGTCATTTTAAAACTTGCTTGGAATGGCCTAAGCAAATTATGTATAGTATACCGGTGTATTAGTTTTGTGGTTTTGAACCCGAAAACATTTTTTATATACAAATTTATATTAGCTCGATTGCGAAACAAGTTCTTAAAACTTATATTAATCACTCTCGATACCTCATTCCTGATGGATAATCCATCGCCACGAGGGAGAGAGAAGACATTTGTCCAGACCTCAAGCGTCTGTGCACATATGTAGAAAGAAATAGTTCACCACACCCAAGATGGCCGACTTATTACGTTACACATTATGACTTAAACAGAGTTATTTTTATCTCCAGTCTGAAACAAATTCTTGTGGAGTTTTAGAATGACTCAGTGATGTAGTCACACTGGGAACATGAGTTAACATGGGTATGCTTGGCGTACCCACATACCTCTTCTCTCTCTCTCGTGGCGATGGATTCCATCAGGAATGAGGTCTCGAGAGTGATTAATATAAGGTGTAAGAAGAACTTGTTTCGCAATCGAGCTAAAATAAATTTGTATACAAACTAGTCCTCTCAATAACGCTTGAACCGCCAAAATGAATTTAAAAGTGACTTGGAACTATGGACTGGTTTCTTCTATAATATTTAATATGGACTGGTTTCTTCTATAATATTTAATATGAACTGGTTTCTTCTATAATATTTAATATGGACTGGTTTCTTCTATAATATTTAATATGGATGATGTTTCTTCTATAATAGTTAATATGGACTGGTTTCTTCTATAATATTTAATATGGACTGGTTTCTTCTATAATATTTAATATGGATGATGTTTCTTCTATAATATTTAATATGGACTGGTTTCTTCTATAATATTTAATATGGACTGGTTTCTTCTATAATATTTAATATGGATGATGTTTCTTCTATAATAGTTAATATGGACTGGTTTCTTCTATAATATTTAATATGGACTGGTTTCTTCTATAATATTTAATATGGACTGGTTTCTTCTATAATATTTAATATGAACTGGTTTCTTCTATAATATTTAATATGGATGATGTTTCTTCTATAATAGTTAATATGGACTGGTTTCTTCTATAATATTTAATATGGACTGGTTTCTTCTATAATATTTAATATGGACTGGTTTCTTCTATAATATTTAATATGAACTGGTTTCTTCTATAATATTTAATATGGATGATGTTTCTTCTATAATAGTTAATATGGACTGGTTTCTTCTATAATATTTAATATGGACTGGTTTCTTCTATAATATTTAATATGGACTGGTTTCTTCTATAATATTTAATATGAACTGGTTTCTTCTATAATATTTAATATGGATGATGTTTCTTCTATAATAGTTAATATGGACTGGTTTCTTCTATAATATTTAATATGGACTGGTTTCTTCTATAATATTTAATATGGACTGGTTTCTTCTATAATATTTAATATGAACTGGTTTCTTCTATAATATTTAATATGGATGATGTTTCTCCTACAATATTTAACATTGACCTGGTTTCCCCTACAATATTTAATATGGACTGGTTTCTCTACAATATTTAACATGGACTGGTATGGTTTCTCTTACAAAATTTGATATGGATTGGTTTGTCCAACAATATTTAAAATGGACTGGTTTCTCCTACAATATTTAAAATGGACTGGTTTCTCCTACAATATTTAATATGGCCTTGTTTCTCTACACTATTTAACATGTACTGGTGTCCCCTACACTATTTAACATGGACTGGTTTCCCCTACAATATTTAACATGGCCTGGTTTCTCTTACAGAGTCATTGTCGTGCCCATAGCAATATGGCTTGGCGTACCCAAAGTGAATGTTCGAACAGTAAAACCAAATGTACAACTGGAGAAGGCATACAAAGACAAGAATACTCACAATTACAAACTAATAAAGGTAATTATGTCTTGACAAATGTACGATTACAAGTACATGTATGTGCATCTGCGCAGTGACGCCCACACCCCATTCCCCACCTCCATCACGAGTGGTCGTTGACTTAAATCACTTGCCCATCCACCTCAGCAGGTTCGAATTCCACTTGCAGTAGAGGTGTCGCATTCATTTGATGAAGATATCCAGTTTGTTTGCAGAAGGTCAGTGGTTCTACCCGGGTACATGTACATACCTGAAACACCCGGGGTCTTGCTCCAACAATAATATCTGAAGAGTCACCATATGACCTCAGTTGTTTGTGCGACTTTAAGCCACCCCCAAAACAGCATATGTGTGCTTGCTCGTGTTTGCATAACTACTTTTAAGAATAGTATATATTCACCGACATGCAGATGAAAACATACTATTATTACTTAGATATGGATTTTAGCCTTTTTTGCCATTATTTGCCTACCACAAAACTGTCTACCAACTAGGTTGATACGCTGTGTTTTCCAGTCTGATATTACGCTTGCTTGTTTGATACGGTCACGAGCCCGTATCAAACCTGAACAAAACCGTACCATAACTAGATCCTGCGAAATAACGCATGCACACTCGGTGTTAGTTTGTTTACTTCCGTAGCATCTCAGTGTATCAAATTTGACAGATAACTATGTGTGTAGCTTCGTGGTAATATTTCAATCGTTTTCGTGTATCTAATTCAGTAATTATGATTTATTCATTATGAATGGATAACGGAGTGCATGATTTCGATAATTAAATGTTCAAATTCACATCAAAGTAATAATGACGTTATTACGTGGCTAGTTTCATAGTCTTTGGCTGATATCAAGTTACCTTGGGTCGATGCCTATGCTGATCACAGGGATTCGGCACGTTTGGGGGATAATCATAATCCAATCAGAATGCTCGTTTCAACGCGAATTGCGCTGCTTTAGAAATGTTCAAAACAAATTGAAAAATTCTACGAAATCTCTTTTTGACGTACATTTTTGCCGAATAAACCTTAGTGGAAACACATTTTATTGATAATGTTATTCACAGTTAAAACTCTCCCGTCGAAGATTTTTGTTGTTGCTGACAGAACCCGTGTCCTAGTATGGAAATGTGACCTGCTATGGCCAATGTATGTGGCAATTGTTTGCAAAGTACACATGCATGCAGCTTAAAGTTGTGTTTTATTTGAAGAACAATATAAAGACTCGGGATAGGCGTTATATTTGGACAGATTTGTACAAAATTGTTTCAGATAGGGCCATTTTACTGATCGATGCGAAATCTGACATCCCACAGAGTAGAATCCCTGTACTTAAATATATATACTAGTACCCCCCAAACGTGCCGAATCCCTGTGGTTATGATATGAAACTAGGCACGTAATAATCTCTAAGACTCTCGGGAGAATCGAGACATGCATATTTATTTCCAACTCTCGTATTATAATACATTTAACATTATAAAACAGTAACCGAATATGCTCTACCATTGTTGATATACAATTATCACGAAGTGAATATATACGCTCTTGATATTACAATGTAGAATCGAACAAAACAGAAGTGTATTCGTGACGTATATATAAGCACATAGTCGTAAATATATATACTAGTAGTAGTACACAAGTGAGTAAGATAGTTATCGTAATGCTACTGTATTCGATCCTCGGACCGGGAAGTATATGAGATGGTACGGTGGTCGCCAGATCGGACAGGTGGGTTTTCTCCGGGTACTCCGGTTTCCTCCCACACGAATGACCACATATACGCTTTTCATCCGCGCCAACGAGAGTGATTAATTAGTTGTTAGAATTTGCTTCGCAATCGTTGTAAAATAAATAATGTTTAATCTACTGTATTATACATTAATATATAGTATGAACATTCTAGTCAGTGAGTTGGTGTAATAAAGACGACTTAATAAATTCAGTATGACGTCACTATGATTCCAAGCATTCTTAAGAAAAGCCAAGTTTAATAACACCTTTTTTTAATTTTTTTTATTTTATACTTTATTTATTTTACAACGATTGCGAAGCAAGTTTTAACAACTTCTATTAATCACTCTCGTTGGCTCGGATGAAAGCGTATATGTGGTCATTCATGTGGGAGGAAACCGGAGTACCCGGAGAAACCCCACCTGTCCGATCTGGCGACCATCGTACCATCTCACATACTTCCCTATCCGAGGATCGAACCCGGGTCGCATTGGTGAGAAGCGAGCGCGCTAATCGGACACCTTTCTAGTATCACTGTTCATTAACCCATTCAACACCAAGTAACTCACATGGACTGGTCCATGATATTCATAAACCAATAAATGAATCAGAAAATCACATTTGGACAAGTTCATTTATCAAAATGGGTAATTATGTCTAAAAATAGTCATATCACTGGCAAAAAGTGCAGATCCTGATGAGACGGCTCGTCACGAGCCGGCTCATCTGGATCTACACTTTTTGTAAGCCTATTTAGAGGTCTGTGGTGTTGAAAGGGTTAAAATACAAAATGTATACATGCTTGGTCTCGTGTAGTTGTACTTATTACTTACACGGACAAATTGAAATAAAATGATACTCCTCTTCAATATCTCTAACACTGCAACATTGGCAATAATGTATAATACTATGTTAACACGTGAGCGTGTATCTGCAGAGTATATCGAAACAGACTGATCTAACAGAGCGGCAGATTGAAATTTGGTTCAGGAAGAGACAGAAGATGGATTCGGCAACACCCATGCACAAATTCCGGGAATGCAGGTAGCTTGATAACTTTGAAACTGCCGTGGCACTCGTGGTTATGGTACTTGTCTTCAAGTCAAAACACTTGCCCCTCACTGCTATAGGTTCGAATCTCACTGCGGGTGTCGAATTAATTTATATGATGGAACCTATCCAGCTGGCTTTCGGGATGTCGTTGGTTCTACCCGACTGCCCGAAATACTGCTCGGAGGGGCACCCGGGGGTCTTCCTCCATCGAGCATAGCTGGAGTATATGTTTAAACATATGCTTAAATGTGGGTCTGGATTGTTAGATTTGCAGCTCATTATGTTTGATCTTAATAATATATATAAATTTACTCTTTACTCGATTGCCAATCACCTTCTTACACATTTAGACTAATCAACCGAGAACACAATCCATCGCCATGGTGGAGAGAGTAGAGACAATGTGTCTTGGCTAGCGGTACCACTACCGCAGTTGTGGCTGGGTTTGAACTCGTGATAAGGATAAGATAGACCACAGGAACTTGACATTTTATCCATAAGCCACCAAAGGTCTCGTACCTCTATCCTAGGACACCCCTCTATTAAAAAATGATCCTTTATCCTAGGACACCCCCTCTATTAAAAAAGATCCTTTTTTTTAATAGAGGGGGTGTCCTAGGATAGAGGTACGAGACCTTTGGTGGCTTATGGATAACATTTCAAGTTCCTGTGGATAGACTTTGGATAAGAGGAATTCTCTGTATCCGGTACAGCACAGAGGTTCCTTATATAGAAAAGTTCCATATAACCAGGTTTCCTTTTCGTAAATGGAAATACATGAAATACTTCATGAATGATTTATTATTGAATATATTCATAATATTGTATAACCTCCGCCATGTCCTATTCAAGGGAAGTCACTCTTCCAACTCTAATAAACAAAATGATCCTATAACGGTCAGAAACCACCAAATGATTGAGAACCACCAATATCCTATGGTTCTTCACAACCTATATGCATAGGAAATAGAATGTTTATACAGATGTTATTTTAGCTCGATTGATTGCGAATCAAGTTATTACACCATTAATTAAATCGCTATCGAGACCTCATTGCTGATGGAATCCATCGCCATGATGAGGGAGGAAGAGGAGAGAGGAGGCAATATGGATTTTAAGTGCATTGCCCGAGGGCACAATCGTAACGGCTATAGATGGGCGAGAACTCCGGGCATCTCACAAACTGTTGTCCTCTCACGAACTCCGGGCTTCTCACGAACTCCGGGCCTCTTACGAATTCTGGGCCTCTTACGAATTCCGGGCCTCTTACGAATTCCGGGCCTCTCACGAACACCAGGCCTCCCACGAACTCCATGCCTCTCATGAACTCCGGTCCTCTCCCACGAACGCCGGTCCTCTCCCACGAACTCCGGTCCTCTCCCACGAACTCCGTGCCTCTCCCACGAACTCCGGTCATCTCCCACGAACTCCGTGCCTCTCCCACGAACTCCGGTCATCTCCCATGAACTCCGTGCCTCTCCCACGAACTCCGGTCATCTCCCACGAACTCCGTGCCTCTCACAAACTCCGGTCCTCTCCCACGAACTCCGTGCCTCTTCCACGAACTCCGGTCATCTCCCATGAACTCCGTGCCTCTCCCATGAACTCCGGTCATCTCCCACGAACTCCGTGCCTCTCCCATGAACTCCGGTCATCTCCCACGAACTCCGTGCCTCTCACGAACTCTGGTCCTCTCCCACGAACTCCATGCCTCTCACATATGAAACAAATGCGCTACCAGGAGTCTGTGTACATTGACAATAAAGATAAACTGAATTAAAAACAAAACTGGAAAAAAAGATAAACACTTGTTTATAATAATATATTAATTATAAGTAAATCGCAATGTAAATATCTTGTTTCTTTGTATTTCAGTTGGCACCTTGTGTTCTACACCATCATTTTCATATATGCCATGGTCTATTTATGGCAAGTAAGTATGTTTTATAACGTTTTGCGTAAGTGGTCAACCTTAAAATGATACTTCGTGTTCAGGATGTCTAAGTCATGTTTAGTTCGTGTTCAGGATGCCTACGTCGTGTTTAGTTCGTGTTCAGGATGCCTACGTCGTGTTTAGTTTGTGTTCAGGATGCCTACGTCGTGTTTAGTTTGTGTTCAGGATGCCTACGTCATGTTTAGTTTGTGTTCAGGATGTCTATGTCGTGTTTAGTTCGTGTTCAGGATGACTAAGTCATGTTTAGTTCATGTTCAGGATGCCTACGTTATGTTTAGTTTGTGTTCAGGATGTCTATGTTGTGTTTAGTTCGTGTTCAGGATGATTAAGTCATGTTTAGTTCATGTTCAGGATGCCTACGTCGTGTTTAGTTCGTGTCCAGGATGCCTACATCGTGTTTAGTTCGTGTCCAGGATGACTAAGTCATGTTTAGTTTGTGTTCAGGATGTAGTCATGTTTAGTTCATGTTCAGGATGACTAAGTCATGTTTAGTTTGTGTCAAGGATGCCTACGTCGTGTTTAGTTTGTGTCCAGTGTGACTAAGTCATATTTAATTCATGTTCAGGATGCCTACGTCGTGTTTAGTTCATGTTCAGTGTGACTAAGTCATATTTAGTTCATGTTCAGGATGCCCAAGTCATGTTTAGTTTGTGTTCAGTGTGACTAAGTCATGTTTAGTTCATGTTCAGGATGCCTACGTCGTGTTTAGTTAATGTTCAGGATGCCTACGTCGTGTTTAGTTAATGTCCAGGATGCCTACGTCATGTTTAGTTCGTGTTCAGGATGCCTACGTCGTGTTTAGTTTGTGCCCAGGATGCCTACGTCGTGTTTAGTTCATGTTCAGGATGCCTATGTCGTGTTTAGTTCGTGTTCAGGATGCCTACGTTGTGTTTAGTTCGTGTTCAGGATGCCTACGTCGTGTTTAGTTCGTGTTCAGGATGACTAAGTCATGTTTAGTTTGTGTTCAGGATGCCTACGTCATGTTTAGTTTGTGTTCAGGATGCCTAAGTCATGTTTAGTTTGTGTTCAGTGTGACTAAGTCGTGTTTAGTTTGTGTTCAGGATGCCTAAGTCGTGTTTAGTTCGTGTTCAGGATGATAAGTCATGTTTAGTTCGTGTTCAGTGTGACTAAGTCCTGTTTAGTTCAGGATGCCTACGTCATGTTTAGTTCGTGTTCAGGATGCCTATGTCGTGTTTAGTTCGTGTTCTGGATTCCTACGTCGTGTTTAGTTCGTGTTCAGGATGCCTAAGACATGTTTAGTTCGTGTTCAGCATGTCTAAGTCATGTTTAGTTCGTGTTCAGGATGACTAAGTCGTGTTGAGTTTGTGTTCAGTGTGACTAAGTCGTGTTTAGTTTGTGTTCAGGATGTCTAAGTCATGTTTAGTTCGTGTTCAGGATGACTAAGTCATGTTTAGTTCATGTTCAGGATGTATACGTCGTGTTTAGTTCGTGTTCAGGATGCCTAAGTCATGTTTAGTTCGTGTTCAGCGTGCCTACGTCATGTTTAGTTCATGTTTAGGATGACTAAGTCATGTTTAGTTCATGTTCAGGATGCCTACGTCGTGTTTAGTTCATGTTCAGGTTGCCTACGTCGTGTTTAGTTCATGTTCAGGATGCCTACGTCGTGCTTAGTTCGTGTTCAGGATGCCTACGTCGTGCTTAGTTCATGTTCATGATACCTACGTCGTGTTTAGTTCGTGTTCAGGATGGCTATGTCGTGTTTAGTTCATGTTCAGGATGCCTACGTCATGCTTAGTTCGTGTTCAGGATGCCTAAATCATGTTTAGTTCGTGTTCAGGAATCCTAAGTCATGTTTAGTTCGTGTTCAGGATGCCTAAGTAATATTTAGTTCGTGTTCAGGATGATAAGTCATGTTTAGTTCGTGTTCAGTGTGAATAAGTCTTGTTTAGTTCGTGTTCAGTGTGACTAAGTCATGTTTAGTTCGTGTTCAGTGTGACTAAGTCATGTTTAGTTCGTGTTCAGTGTGACTAAGTCATGTTTAGTTCGTGTTCAGTGTGACTAAGTCATGTTTAGTTCGTGTTCAGTGTGACTACGTCATGTTTAGTTCATGTTCAGGATGCCTATGTCGTGTTTAGTTCATGTTCAGGATGCCTACATCGTGTTTAGTTCATGTTCAGGATGCCCAAGTCATGTTTAGTTCATGTTCAGGATGCCTAAGTCATATTTAGTTCATGTTCAGGATGCCCAAGTCATGTTTAGTTTGTGTTCAGTGTGACTAAGTCATGTTTAGTTCATGTTCAGGATGCCTACGTCGTGTTTAGTTAATGTTCAGGATGCCTACGTCGTGTTTAGTTAATGTCCAGGATGCCTACGTCATGTTTAGTTCGTGTTCAGGATGCCTACGTCGTGTTTAGTTCGTGCCCAGGATGCCTACGTCGTGTTTAGTTCATGTTCAGGATGCCTATGTCGTGTTTAGTTCGTGTTCAGGATGCCTACGTTGTGTTTAGTTCGTGTTCAGGATGCCTACGTCGTGTTTAGTTCGTGTTCAGGATGACTAAGTCATGTTTAGTTTGTGTTCAGGATGCCTACGTCATGTTTAGTTTGTGTTCAGGATGCCTAAGTCATGTTTAGTTTGTGTTCAGTGTGACTAAGTCGTGTTTAGTTCGTGTTCAGGATGCCTAAGTCGTGTTTAGTTCGTGTTCAGGATGATAAGTCATGTTTAGTTCGTGTTCAGTGTGACTAAGTCCTGTTTAGTTCAGGATGCCTACGTCATGTTTAGTTCGTGTTCAGGATGCCTATGTCGTGTTTAGTTCGTGTTCAGGATTCCTACGTCGTGTTTAGTTCGTGTTCAGGATGCCTAAGACATGTTTAGTTCGTGTTCAGCATGTCTAAGTCATGTTTAGTTCGTGTTCAGGATGACTAAGTCGTGTTGAGTTTGTGTTCAGTGTGACTAAGTCGTGTTTAGTTTGTGTTCAGGATGTCTAAGTCATGTTTAGTTCGTGTTCAGGATGACTAAGTCATGTTTAGTTCATGTTCAGGATGTATACGTCGTGTTTAGTTCGTGTTCAGGATGCCTACGTCATGTTTAGTTCGTGTTCAGCGTGCCTACGTCATGTTTAGTTCATGTTTAGGATGACTAAGTCATGTTTAGTTCATGTTCAGGATGCCTACGTCGTGTTTAGTTCATGTTCAGGTTGCCTACGTCGTGTTTAGTTCATGTTCAGGATGCCTACGTCGTGCTTAGTTCGTGTTCAGGATGCCTACGTCGTGCTTAGTTCATGTTCATGATACCTACGTCGTGTTTAGTTCGTGTTCAGGATGGCTATGTCGTGTTTAGTTCATGTTCAGGATGCCTACGTCATGCTTAGTTCGTGTTCAGGATGCCTAAATCATGTTTAGTTCGTGTTCAGGAATCCTAAGTCATGTTTAGTTCGTGTTCAGTGTGAATAAGTCTTGTTTAGTTCGTGTTCAGTGTGACTAAGTCATGTTTAGTTCGTGTTCAGTGTGACTAAGTCATGTTTAGTTCGTGTTCAGTGTGACTAAGTCATGTTTAGTTCGTGTTCAGTGTGACTAAGTCATGTTTAGTTCGTGTTCAGTGTGACTACGTCATGTTTAGTTCATGTTCAGGATGCCTATGTCGTGTTTAGTTCATGTTCAGGATGCCTACATCGTGTTTAGTTCATGTTCAGGATGCCCAAGTCATGTTTAGTTCATGTTCAGGATGCCTAAGTCATGTTTAGTTCGTGTTCAGGATGCCTAAGTCATGTTTAGTTCGTGTTCAGGATGCCTATGTTGTGTTTAGTTCGTGTTCAGTGTGACTAAGTCATGTTTAGTTCGTGTTCAGTGTGACTAAGTCATGTTTAGTTCGTGTTCAGGATGCCTAAGTCATGTTTAGTTCGTGTTCAGGATGCCTACGTCGTGTTTAGTTCGTGTTCAGTGTGACTAAGTCATGTTTAGTTCGTGTTCAGTGTGACTAAGTCATGTTTAGTTCGTGTTCATTGTGACTAAGTCATGTTTAGTTTGTGTTCAGTGTGACTACGTCATGTTTAGTTTGTGTTCATGATGACTAAGTCATGTTTAGTTTGTGTTCAGGATGACTACGTCTTGTTTAGTTTGTGTTCAGTGTGACTAAGTCATGTTTAGTTCGTGTTCAGTGTGACTAAGTCATGCTTAGTTAATGTTCAGGATGCCTACGTCGTGTTTAGTTCGTTTTCAGGATGCCTACGTCATGTTTAGTTCGTGTTCAGGATGCCTACGTTATGTTAAGTTCGTGTTCAGGATGCCTACGTCGTGTTTAGTTCGTGTTCAGGATGCCCAAGTCATGTTTAGTTCATGTTCAGGATGCCTAAGTCATGTTTAGTTCATGTTCAGGATGCCTAAGTCATGTTTAGTTCGTGTTCAGTGTGAACTACGTCTTGTTTAGTTTGTGTTCAGTGTGACTAAGTCATTTTTAGTTCGTGTTCAGTGTGACTTAGTCATGCTTAGTTAATGTTCAGGATGCCTACGTCGTGTTTAGTTCGTTTTCAGGATGCCTACGTCATGTTTAGTTAGTGTTCAGGATGCCTACGTCATGTTAAGTTCGTGTTCAGGATGCCTACGTCGTGTTTAGTTCGTGTTCAGGATGACTACGTCGTGTTTAGTTCGTGTTCAGGATGCCTACGTCGTGTTTAGTTCGTGTTCAGTGTGAATAAGTCATGTTTAGTTCATGTTCAGTGTGAATAAGTCATGTTTAGTTTATGTTCAGTGTGAATAAGTCATGTTTAGTTCGTGTTCAGTGTGACTAAGCATGTTAGTTCGTGTTCAGTGTGACTAAGTCATGCTTAGTTCATGTTCAGGATGCCTACGTCGTGTTTAGTTCGTTTTCAGGATGCCTACGTCATGTTAAGTTCGTGTTCAGGATGCCTACGTCGTGTTTAGTTCGTGTTCAGGATGCCTACGTCGTGTTTAGTTCGTGTTCAGGATGCCTACGTCATGTTTTGTTCGTGTTCAGGATGACTAAGTCATGTTTAGTTCGTGTTCAGGATGACTAAGTCATGTTTAGTTTGTGTTCAGGATGCCTACGTCGTGTTTAGTTCGTATTCAGGATGCCTACGTCGTGTTTAGTTCGTGTTCAGGATGACTATGTCGTGTTTAGTTTGTGTTCAGGATGACTAAGTCATGTTTAGTTAATGTTCAGGATGCCTACGTCTTGTTTCTAAGTAGCATGCACAATGACGATCCTCGTACGATACAACCTGCACAGAACTTCCTATTTAGGTCGTGGATGTTCTATAACGCTGTCCAGTGTTTGAAGGACAAATTAGAAAACAACATTCGCATAATTTATACAACAACAATACATTTATTACATAAATGGTTTATGATAAAACGCATAATATGCTTACATACACATACATGTAATTCCAAAGTTGACAGTCATGGATTTACAGAGAAGTGTTTAACAAATACAAACGGTTTTAATTGTGTAAAAAACGTTTCTTATTACATTGGCAAAGTATATAAATTTAAGACAGTTTTATTAATAATGCGTTTGATTTGACTGTTAAAAGGTTGGTCATTTGTTGTAATGTAGACAAGGTATAGTAGTATCTTTTTAAATAGTTGTGTTTTGGATCAGTATATTTAGGGCATATTAACAGGAAATGAAATTCACGTTCTATCATATTCATGTTGTATTGAGCGCATAGTCGTTGGTGCCTTGGTAAATTTAAGTAGTCCGCCTCCGTGGTCCAAGATCGTACAGCAGATAGCCATCCTGATGGGGTGCGCCATCTTGCCACATCTCAAGTCACTTGTGGAGATCATTGAGCACGGTGAGGTTGCGTGCTTTTGCTGCACATTTTCTATTTATTTTATGCTTTCCAATTAGTCCGCCTCCGTGGTCGAGTGGTTACGGTCGCTGACTTGTATACCACTGTAACCTATCATCACTGATGGTCACGGGTTCGAGCCCCGCTCAGGCCGTGTCTCATTTATATGAAAAAGTTGGCAGTTTCTTACGGAGGTTGGTGCACTCAAGTACTGGTTAACCGCTGGAGCCTGCCCAGGAAAGGTGTTGTTAGGTAAACTGTCCGCCGGCGATATAGCCAAAATGGTGCTGATGCAGGCGTAAAACCCGAAATATAACATAACATAAATTTAAGTAGCGTATCTTTTCTATAAAAAGATCATGTGATGATGTTCTAAATCATTTATTCACCATGTCAGCATTTTACTTCACCAAAGCGTAATTAGATACATTGTTGGTATAACACTTGTAATATTGGAAATATAATACTTCCCAGCAGATATCTTAGCTGGTTTATATCAATAATGCCCACCATATGTTACTATTGATCCTAGCTGAGCATGTTAAAGGGCCATACTAGGACTATTAAAAGCTCCATTAAAGCGACATCATGTTAAAAGCTCCCTTAAAGCGACATTACATCGTAAAAAGCCAAATAGAATGACATTATACGTATACATAGCATTGCTACTACAAATTATTCGGAAATGACGTGAGCTCACTAACTTTAAATACATAAACTGTGTTTAGGCTCTACAAACTCTAAAAGAGAAAGTAGGATTTCATATAATGGTCAGCTACGCTCCAGAATTGACGTTTTTATTATTTACAATACTCAGATTCTGTGGCAAATATTTGGAGATATAATATCATAATGTAGGAAAATTACATTCTGTAGAAATTTGCTTTTTCACCCTTGTAGTGTCGCTTTAAATAACCATAATGTTACCGACATATATCTTTTATTTATTTTTATTTTTTTAATTATTTGCTTTCAGAAAGATTATTTCTGGACAACAATTGAGTGCTATAGGAACTGGCCAACACAAGTATGTACTGTTCTGAGTCACATTATATATGCAGACATTACGTTGTGCGTCGGACCGCCTCCGTGGTCGAGTTGTTACGGTCGCTGACTTGAATACCACTGTAACCTATCATTACTGATGGTCACTGGTTCGAGCCCCGTTCAGGACGTGTCTCTTTATATGAAAACGTTTGTAGTTTGTTACGGAGGTTGGTGCAACGCTGTAGCCTGCCCGGTAAAGGTGTTGTTAGGTAAACTGCCCGCGGGCGAATTAGCCCAAAATGGGTCTGATGAAGGCGTAAAACCTGGGCAAACAAACAAACGTTTTGCGTCACTGTCTAATCTGAGGAGGGTGTCACAGTATTTAATCTGAGGAGGGTGTAACTGTGTCTAATCTGAGGAGGTTGTCACAGTATTTATTCTGAGGAGGGTGTCACAGTATTTAATCTGAGGAGGGTGTCACAGTATTTAATCTGAGGAGGGTGTAACTGTGTCTAATCTGAGGAGGTTGTCACAGTATTTATTCTGAGGAGGGTGTCACAGTATTTAATCTGAGGAGGGTGTCACAGTATTTAATCTGAGGAGGGTGTAACTGTGTCTAATCTGAGGAGGTTGTCACAGTATTTATTCTGAGGAGGGTGTCACAGTATTTAATCTGAGGAGGGTGTAACTGTGTCTAATCTGAGGAGGTTGTCACAGTATTTATTCTGAGGAGGGTGTCACAGTATTTAATCTGAGGAGGGTGTCACAGTATTTAATCTGAGGAGGGTGTAACTGTGTCTAATCTGAGGAGGTTGTCACAGTATTTATTCTGAGGAGGGTGTCACAGTATTTAATCTGAGGAGGGTGTAACTGTGTCTAATCTGAGGAGGTTGTCACAGTATTTATTCTGAGGAGGGTGTCACAGTATTTAATCTGAGGAGGGTGTAACTGTGTCTAATCTGAGGAGGTTGTCACAGTATTTATTCTGAGGAGGGTGTCACAGTATTTAATCTGAGGAGGGTGTAACTGTGTCTAATCTGAGGAGGTTGTCACAGTATTTATTCTGAGGAGGGTGTCACAGTATTTAATCTGAGGAGGGTGTAACTGTGTCTAATCTGAGGAGGTTGTCACAGTATTTATTCTGAGGAGGGTGTCACAGTATTAATTCTGAGTAGACGGTGTCACAGTATTTATTCTGAGGAGGGTGTCACCGTATTTATTCCGAGTAGGGTGTCACAGTATTTATTCCGATGAGAATGTCACGAGTGTAAACAGACGGATCTGTATTCCAGTGGTAACACGCTGGAATGGGAATCCAGGGATCGCAGGTTCAATCCCCAGTCTGATCAGAATAAAAGTACGAGTCGTTCAATTGGGACATTAAACCGAGGTCTCGTGTCGTTGCTTTACACCGTCCACGTAAAAGAACCAGAGGAGATTCTGGAATGGGTTTCTGTCTGTATCATTGCACTATCTTCCAAAAATCTAAAATGACTAATCTCTTCAGGAGGTGTCACTGATATGGGCAACCGGTAGCGACGATAAATAAACGTAAAACACACACACACGGGTGTAATCGAATCCTAGTAAATAAGTACTAAACGAACCTCTGATATAATTGTCAAAGTTAACACACATGTGGCGTGTGTATTATATTCATTGTGTAACTGTCTTGTATATATATAACTATAGGATTCAATGTGTCATTAGGTACATTACTGGGATTTGCTTGATCAATTGATTAAAACCCCTTAAAGCAGCCAAGTAGAATGTGCTTCACCCAAGATAATTCGAGGAAATTGTGTGTTATTTTTCTATTTAAAAATGGGAAGGGCGGGAACTTTCGACAATATATTTTTGTTATGCTATGCAGTGGTACACTCCATTAATGACTGCTTCACCTTTACTTTTGCAGCATATTACGTCTGATATGTACTGGCATTACATGTTGGAACTGGGATTTTACTGGGGTCTCGTGTTTACCATGTTTTCCGACACAAAGCGCAAGGTAGGTTGACTTGAACAGTGTTTTCTCTTTGACTCTGCATTTCAAATAATTGTAGCAGCCGACACGCTCGACCACATGGTTCGCCGGAGGCGAGGGTAAATGAGCTCAATAATCATCAGCAGCCGACACGCTTGCCTACATGGTTCGCCAGAGGCGAGGGTAAATGAGCTCAATAATCATCAGCAACCGACACGCTCGCCTACATGGTTCGCCGGAGGCGAGGGTAAATGAGCTCAATAATCATCAGCAGCCGACACGCTCGCCCACATGGTTCGCCGGAGGCGAGGGTAAATGAGCTCAATAATCATCAGCAGCCGACAATTCATTAAAGCAGCATTACATCATAATAAAGGATTCTTTGGGTAAAATATAAATACTAATGTGTGTGTGTTTACAAAAATCTAAATAGTCGCTCAGAAACGATAAAATTCCAATAAATTTAAACCGTCGTATACGCGAATTTGTTTATCAACACACGAAATGTAAACACGCACAGCGCGCATGCGTGAAACAACATAGGATGTAGAAAACAACGTATATATTTTGAACATGAAATCTTCCTCTAATGTCGAACCCCTCGCGGGGATGTAGAAATGTCTCTAAAATACTTAGCTAACAGAGGTATGAATCAACATATCAAGTAATTTAATTAAAAAGACAACATGGGACAAATGGGGACGATGCATTCCGAATGTAAACAAGTGCGGACGATGCATTTCGGTTGTAAACAAGTGCGAGACCGATCGACTCGGAAAGTCCTACTTTCGGTTTCGAGTTTGTTTTATCGCAAAAAAACACTGGTTAACAAATGAAGATAAGCATACAAAGTATAATGTTAGAATGTGTAGCAGCATTGCTACCCATACGTAAAATTTGAATTTTTCAAATATCTTTTATTTCATACGATGTAATGCTGCTTTAATGTGTTTTGTTTATATGTAACTGAAAACTGTGGGAAAATGTCAGAATTTCATTGGAACTATATGTCATTACGACACAATTCTAATGAAATTCTGTACCATATCTTACTGTTACTTTCGCTTACTAACATTCAAAGAGTTAAATATGATGCCGTCTATCCAAAGCCCATCAACAAACCGGAGTGCTCAACAGCTCATCTGAGATTATAGTGTGCGAATCGTACGCGACATGGAGATGGGGAAGGGAGGGGGTGACGTTCATACCACAACAGCATGATAGCGCAGTGGATGCGCGTTCGCTTCAGGTCCGGAGTTCGAGCCCCACTGGAGTTGTAACGATTGTGCCCTTAGGCAAGGCATTTAAATTCCACGTTGCCTCTTCTCTCTCCCTCGTGGCGATGGATTCCATCAGGAATGAGGTCTCGAGAGTGATTTATATAAGTTGAAATAACTTGTTTCGCAATCGAGCTAAAATAAATTTGTAAAAAAAAAGAGAAAAATTTGTATAAACTAACAGCGAGCGACGTCCACTCACAGTACATACAGATGTGCATACATTTTAATCAAACATTATTTATGTGGGTCATATACATATAGACAAGTCTTGTTCATTGTACTGTACGTAGTCGGTATACCGTCCACTTGGGATATTCTGGGCAAACAATAATACCCAAATGAATAGGATGTAACTATTATTCACAAGTGTGCGATTAACTTCTTGATTATCTCCCTTGTTTGCAGGATTTCAGGCAAATGATGCTTCACCATGTCACTACTCTCATATTGTTGTATTTCTCTTGGGTTCTCAACTTTGTACGTGCTGGTACCCTTATTCTTGTCGTGCACGATGCAGCGGACACGTGGCTAGCAGTAAGATAATCACAATTTCTTCATTTTCGATTGTTTTAGTTATAACGACAATATCTTCCTCATATTCGATTGTTTTAGTTATAACGACAATATCTTCCTCATATTCGATTGTTTTAGTTATAACCACAATATCTTCCTCATATTCGATTGTTTTAGTTATAACCACAATATCTTCCTCATATTCGATTGGTTTAGTTATAACCACAATATCTTCCTCATATTCGATTGTTTTAGTTATAACCACAATATCTTCCTCATATTCGATTGTTTTAGGACCTTTGATATAACAAAATTTCTATTCCTTTTCAATTATCTTAGATAAGACTACAATGTCGTCTTTTGTTCAATTGTCTTAGATATAACTACAATTTCCTCTTTCTTTTCAATTGTCTTCGATATAACTACAATTTCCTCTTTCTTTTCAATTGGCTTAGATATAACTACAATTTCCAATTCAATTTTGATTTTCTTTAGATTAACCACACTTTCTTCTTCACTTTCGATTGTTTTAGATATAGCTGCAATTTCCTCTGCCTTTTCAAATGTTTTAGATACTAGTATAACTACAATTTCCATTAATGTCGATTATCTTAGATATAACCACATTTTCCTCTTCTCCCCTTTAATGTGACCTGTATTAAAGCGACACTACATCAGTAAAAACGCAAATTTCTACAGAATGTAATTTCTTATTAAATGGTATAATTTTTTTCCAAATATTTGCCTCAAAAACGAGTTTTTCAACTAATAAAGAAACGTTGTATACGCGGTTTGTTGACATAACAAAATAATGTAAACAGGGTCGACACCCATGCGTAATACAACTCCTGTATCTTAAATAACTCGATTTATGGTACTGATTTACCGATATATCTGACGTGTGTGCCTACGTATATGTAGACTAATCTTAGTTGAATTACCTCTAGACGACAGTATCACGCGATATTACTCCAATGACAAATAGACGTCAATACATGGATGACAGTTATATGAAATCCTACTTTCACTTTTGAAAGTTTGTAGACCACAAAAGCACTGTTTATTGATTCAATGTTAGTGTTCGAATGTACTCGGAAGAATGTGTTGTAGCAATGTATTTATACGTGAACAGATGCAATTATTTTGGCTTTTTTCGATGTAATGTCGCTTTAAGAATTGTGTTAATACTTTTTAATTTCTAATTTTTAATAATGTTTTGTTTTTTACATGCAGCTTGGAAAGATGTCTGACTATATGAGGAACAAGAAGGCTACGGAAATATTCTTTTCAATATTCTTCATTATTTGGATATTAACGAGATTAATAGCATATCCTTTCGTGTAAGTAGAAATGTATATATTTTATTTTGTGATATCCCTTTGTCCATCATGCGGCGTAGGTCGGCAACATTTTGCTTGTGGAAGTCGTGATAGCACAGTGGATGCGCATTCGCTTCAGATGCGAAAGGTCCGGAGTTCGAGCCCCGCTGGAGCCGTTACGATTGTGCCCTTAGGCAAGGCATTTAAATTCCACATGCCCCTTCTCTCTCCTTCATGGCGATGGATTCCATCAGGAATGAGGTCTCGAGAGTGATTAATATAAGTTGAAAGAACTTGTTTCGCAATCAAGCTATAATAAATTTGTATAAACTAACGTTTTGCTTCAATAGTAATGGTCATTTGGTGATTATCTTTCAAGATTGACCAAATTAGGTCACTATGTCTTAAAACTAGGTAATTAGATCAAATCAATGCCAACATTTCAACAATCTTCTCCAAAATAACTGCTGCGAATGTTATGTAATTTTGTGTGGAGCTTTAGTGTGTGTTTTACGTTTATTTATCGTCGTTACCGGTTGCCCATATGAGCGACGCCTCCTGAGGAGATTAGTCATTTTAGAGGATAGTGCAATGATACAGGCAGAAACCCATTCCATAGTCTCATCTGGTTCTTTTACGTGCACCGTGTAAAGCAGCGACACGAGACCTTGGTTTAACGTCCCAACTGAAAAACTGTTAATTTTATTAGGGTCAGACTGGGGATCGAACCTGTCATCCCTGGATTACCAGTCCAAAGTTTTAACCACTGGACTACAGATCCATCTGCACACACTCTACATTAGATCGACTCCTACCTATATAGACTACTCACAGACACCTATCATTCGGGTTGTATCAACTGCCGAAGGAATTTCGTCGAGGGTTATTGATTTGGCGTCGTCAGTACGCGTGTGCTTCATTATCCATCCAAATCAGTTCTCAGTGACAAATGGGTGGGATATTATGAAGCTTAATATCGCATAGTGCGAGTTATTTCCCTTTAATTGACTAAAACATCTACTCCTGTGTCCGTCCATAGCCACTTCCGAGTAGCACTAGTTGAACTTTTATGAAATTTACTAAATCGTCATAGATACGTTGGTCAGTCTGTGGTGCACATGTGAGTTATTTCCCTTTGACTAAAAATCCACTTACTAATTATAAATGGTTACGGTCGCTGACTTGTATACCACTGTAACCTATCTGGTCACGGGTTCGAGCCCCACTCAGGCCGTGTCTCATTTATATGAAAAAGTTGGCAGTTTCTTATGGAGGTTGGTGCACCCAAGTACTGGTTAATCGCTGGAGCCTGCCCAGGAAAGGTGTTGTTAAGTAAACTGCCCGCCGGCGATATAGCCCAAAATGGTGCTGATGCAGGCGTAAAACCCGAAATATAACATAACATAACTAATTATAAAACGTGATACGTTAGTACGTCCGTCCGTCCGTCCGTCCGTCCGTAGCAAGTTCTCAGTAACCAATGAGTAGAATTTTATGAAATGCAAGTTTTGTTGTTGTTGTTTTTCCAGGCCCCCATTCGGAGTAACCCCATTTATTTTCCACGTCATAGGTCGAGTAGGGGTCGAGGAGCATCCCCTATTCGCCTTACAATGTATATATACATTTACAATATTCATAATGTTACAATATTCATAATAGATATATGTACATTCATATGATTTACATAGGGTTTTTTTGCACAACAAAAAAAAAAAAAGAAAAAAAAAGAAAGAAAGATTTGACAGACACAACAAAAACATACAGCAAAAAAAAAAGTGTACCCCCACCATATCATACAGCATCTTTATATCAATAACTTGAAATGCCAGTTAATCCTATACAAAGAAGTAATATTGTGAGATTTGAAAGTAGGTCGGGTGTGTCTTTAATTAGGTGGACATGCTATGCTATTCTTGTCCGATAAATATTTTGTTTGAGTTATGGCCCCAGCGGCTGGGGGCAAAAGAAATTCACTGCTGCCTGGCTGGTGTGCAGGTTGGGTAAAACTCCCACGAAACCAGCCGACCGCGTTCCACCAAAAACATATTCTAAAATTTAAATTCAAATACATATCCTAACACTAAATAAAGTCTTGAAAAATAAATATACCACAGAACTGAAATGTAAAACGCGTTAGAAAATATAAAAATATAACCATTAAAACTGAGAAATTAAATACAAAACAAAACTTTCTAATTTATTAAACTTATGTTTAAAATATCGTAATACTATACTGTTAGGATTTCAAACACGCGAACAATAAAACTAAACAAAAACAAATGAACAAAACAAACGAACAAAACAAACTAGGTTTAACAAAAATATAAATAAATGATTTTAAATAAATTAAAATCTCTTTAGGTAAATATTTTTCCCTTCCCAAACCCTGCATGTATGTCTTTTCTCTCTATCCTTGCTATATCATATATTAACATGCTCATTTGTTTACCATTTGTGCCTGTGGGTAGCGCACGGGACGAAGATTGTAACATTCATCTGTATTTATCACCATTTGTGTTGTGTACGTTTCACATTTTCTTTTCTCGTATCACTATGCACAATTTATACAAAATTGGGAACAAATTTTATCCCACTGTTTGATTATTTGAAATATTTTTCACATGGAATATCCACGTAACATCTTCCAAATAGTTCAGTACTCCAATGTATCATCTAACCGTACTCCAATGTATCATCTAACTAGTAGTATGTTTAGGCCTTTACCTAGCTTACGAAACATTTTGAAACAAATCGATTAACCCCTTGTCTGTAGGGATACAATATATAGATCATTTTACGTCTGTGATGGTTGGGGTGAAATCCCCTGATAAAACAGACGCCACCAGTTTGCCGTAGGTGGCGACCCGTAAACCGGAAATAGGGATTCTGGTAGTTGAGGGGGCTCAGGGATCTCCAGCTCCTAACACACTACTTCGACCCTGGCTTCGGATAGACGTGGCGTCTGGGTTGGGCCCGGGCCTAGACAATCGGCTAGTCGTGCCTTGCTCTGGAATCGAAAAACTTATCTGCCTATCTTTCTTACTATATATGTATCGTCAGATACAAACCGTGTGTTGACTACCTTTTTTCCTTTCTTAAAGTATATTCTTATGAGCGGCGGCTTAACGGGTTAATCGATGGATAGATAGGGGATCTGTGTGACTGTCCAGTTACTGGCAGGATCACAGTTTCCTCTACTATCAGTAGAGTATGACAGAAGAGTAGCATTAACGCTAGAGGTAGGAATACCACCTCTAAACTGCGTTCCCTGGTAGGACTCCGAGGCGGGTGGTGCCCTCTTCTGTTGAACATCAAAACAATAACCATGGCTTCCCAAAATTCCCTAAAACGACCACGACCATCAGACGAATCAGAAATACCACTTAAAGCGTATCCAAAATTCTTCATTATTGAATCAGAAATGCATGAAAAAAAAAATGGCTCACTATCTCCATTTGTTATCGAAAAATCATTGGAAAGTTTAATTGGATCACCAAAATCTGTAAAAAAACTAAGAAACCAAACGTTACTTATTGAAACTAAATCCAGATCACAAACTGAAAATATTTTAAAAATAAAACAAATATACGACATTGATGTTACTATAACGGAACACAGATCTCTAAACAGTTCCAAAGGTATAATCAAAGATCACATTTTAAAAGGAGTCTCAAACGAAGATATTGTTAAAAATTTAACTCCACAAGGCGTCACTCAAGCTAAAAGATTCATGTACAAAAAAGACGGCCAATTTTTTGAAACTAATACAATTTTATTAACCTTCAACAACACAGTTATTCCACCAAATCTGAAAATCTTTTATAGAAATATAAATGTCGAATTATATATACCAAATCCACTTCGATGTTTCAACTGCCAAAAATTTGGCCACCATGAAGACAACTGTAAAATTACAAAATACTCCATTTGTGAAAATTGTGGTATGGGTGAAAACGATCACCTTACCGCAAATTGCCCCAATCAATCAAAATGCGTAAACTGTAAAAAAGATCACATCTCAAAATCAAACAAATGCGAAACTTGGATAAAAGAAAAAGAAATCATGAAAATAAAGTGCTCGCAAAATATCTCTTACTTCGAAGCAAGGAAAATTCAGGAAAATAAACCAGATATATCATACTCTAAAATAGTTCAATCAGCAATAAATAAGCCAATAATGAAAAATGCATACACTCAAACTGAAATTATTACTGAAATTATTACCGAAAAATCCGAAGCCAAAAACAGTTCCAATGACAAAACAAAAACTCACTTATCTTCTCAATCCTCATCCCAATCAACATCTCGTAAATCCCGATCAACATCTGTTATTAAATCAAACTCGTCACAGAGTAAAACGAACCAACAAAAAAAACCCAATAAACCAAATGGACCTAGCAACCTGAAACAAAACTCAGATAGACCACCGAAGGGAGCAGTGGATCCCATAAAACAATCGAATAAATTCTCTTCATTAGAACATGAAGACATGGAGCTGGTACCAGATCCACCTCCAAACACTAAAATGTAATCTTTTTATGTACCATTTTTTAATCTTCTCTCAGTAAATAATGGATAAGAATAATACAATAATACAATGGAACTGTCGGGGACTAAAAGCAAACTATAATGAGATTTTAATACTTATATCTCTGCTTTCACCAAATCTCCTTTGTTTGCAAGAAACTTTCCTAAAACCGACTGACAATATATATTTTAAAGATTTTATCATGTTTAATTTTATAAATAATGATTGTCAAAAGGCATCTGGTGGATCATCCATTCTCATAAACAAGACTGTTCCACATAGTAAAATAGACTTGACTACAAATTTACAGGCCATTGCTGCCAAGCTTACACTTTCAAAAACATTTACAATTTGTTCCATTTATATACCTCCAAACTCGCCATTAAAACAAAATGATTTAGAGAATCTTGTTGAACAATTACCTCACCCTTTTATGTTAGTTGGAGATTTCAATGGACATAGTAAACTATGGGGATACAAATATCAATAATAAAGGAAAAATAATAGAAGACTTTATAACTGAAAATGATCTTTGTCTATTAAATGATAACAAATCGACATACCTTCATCCTGCCACAGGACATTTTTCTGCTTTAGATTTATGTATATGTCGTCCAAACATTTTCTTAGATTTTGAATGGTCCGTACATGATGACCTACATGGAAGTGACCACTTCCCAATTGTAATCACAGAAATAAACAAATCAAAAGATGAATTTTACCCACAATGGAATCTACAAAAAGCTAATTGGGAAAAATTCCAAATTTTATGCAGAGAACATTTGATATTGGAAAAGATTGGGAACGAGGATCCAATCACCTCGTTTTCGAATTCACTTTTAAAAATTTCAACGGAATGCATTCCGAAATCCTCTACATCTTCTAAAAGAATTAGACCATGGTTTAATGACGATTGTAAAAATGTTATAAATAAACGGAAGAATGCATTGCGTAAATTTAATAAAACTCCCACAAAAGCAAATCTCTTAAACACACAAATTACACGAGCAAAAGCTCGAAGAACTATAAAAAATGCAAAACGCACTTCATGGCAAAAATATGTATCTACTATAAACTCTAATACATCAATGAAAAGGGTTTGGAATATGGTAGCAAAAATACATGGCAAGAGGAAAAGCTCAAAAATTGTTCATCTAAATACATCTAATAATAGAACCCATTTAACAAAAAAAGACATATCCAATGTTTTAGGTGAAAACTTTCAAAACAACTTTTCAACATTAAACTATAATGAGAAGTTTCAGAAATTTAAAACTGAGAAAGAGAAAGAAAAAATTGATTTTCATTCTAGAAATGAAGAAAAATATAATCTACCATTCATTATGTCAGAACTCGAAACTGCTCTACAAAGAACAAAAGAAACGGCCACAGGTCCAGATCAAATCCATTATCAAATTATAAAACATTTACCAAATAATGCAATGAAAACTCTTTTAGATATTTTTAATATGACGTGGGAAAGTTAGAACTTTCCCAAAGAATGGAGTGAAGCCATAATCATTCCTATTCCCAAACCAGGAAAAGATCATACAAATCCCACAAATTATCGTCCCATCGCACTAACTAGTGGTCTATGTAAAACCATGGAGAGAATGATTAACGATAGACTTGTTTGGTTCTTGGAATCAAACAGTTTGATTACGAGTTACCAAACGGGTTGTCGGAAAAATAAATGTACAACTGATCATCTAGTAAGACTAGAAACTTATATTCGTAATGCCTTCATCAAAAAAGAACATTTGGTAGCAGTTTTTTTCGATTTAGAAAAGGCATATGATACCACATGGAAATATGGTATTCTCAAAGATTTACACGATTTTGGTCTGAAAGGCCACTTGCCAAATTTTATTTCCAATTTTTTATCAAATAGAAATTTTAAAGTAAGAATTGGCTCAACGCTCTCCGATACATACAAACAAGAGCAAGGGGTGCCTCAAGGTAGTATTTTATCCCCAACACTTTTTAATATTAAAATTAATAGCATTGTGAAATGTTTAAACGAAACAGATTGCTCCTTATATGTAGATGATTTTGTAATGTTCTACAAATCTAAAAATATGGAAACCATTGAACAAAAACTCCAAAAATGTCTAAATAAACTTGAAGATTGGGCAAACGAAAATGGTTTCAAATTCTCTAAAATTAAAACTCAATGCGTACATTTCTGTCAATTGAGAGGATTACATCCAGATCCAAATTTAACAATTTACGGTTCACAAATTCCTGTAGTAGAAGTAAAATTCCTAGGACTTATATTTGACAAAAAATTAACATTCATACCTCATATAAATTATCTACGGACGAAATGTCTAAAAGCTCTAAATATTTTGAAGGTGCTCTCCAATACAAATTGGGGAAGCGATTGTCCAGTTCTTATAAATCTATACAGATCACTTATCCGTTCCAAACTGGATTACGGATCCATTGTGTATGGATCGGCGAGAAAATCCTACTTGAAAAAGTTAGATACAATACATCATCAAGGTCTACGACTGGCTCTAGGAGCTTTTCGCACCTCTCCCGTAGAAAGCTTATATGCTGAAACAAATGAACCCTCTTTATACATACGGAGAGAGAAACTCTCGTTACAATATACAACCAAACTAGCTGCAACTCCCAAAAATCCTGCATTCAATTGCGTTTTCGAGCCTAAAAACAAAATAGTTTACGGAAACTCTCCATCCGCCATAAAACCACTAGGTCTCCGTATTAAACCATTATTAGTAGAAGCAAAAATAGATACAACAATTATACAAGAAAACAAGTTGTTAAATACAGAACCGTGGACTTTGACTACCCCAAACATTATTTTAGATCTTCATTTGTATGAGAATAAGAAAAGTGAAACTAGTCCAGATATTTTTAAAACAAAATTTTTAGAAATAAAATCTAAATATAAAGATTATATATCCATCTACACAGATGGCTCAAAAAGACTTTAAAAGGTTGCATGTGCAGCAGTTACCCATACTAAATCAAGTACTGTAAGATTACCTGATGACAGTTCAATTTTCTCTGCAGAAACACAAGCTATCGACCTAGCTCTTTCCCTTATAACTGTTAACGACAACGACAAATTTATTATATTTTCCGACTCTTTGTCGGTTTTAACATCTCTCAAACAACCAAACCATTCCAACCCCCTAATTCAACAAATTTTTAGAAGATACATATCTATTAGCTCCTCAAAAACTGTTGTTTTTTGTTGGATTCCCAGTCATATAAACATACGAGGAAATGATGAAGCTGATTTTCTAGCAAAGTCTGCTTTAGACTTGACAATAACAAACTCTAAAATACCGCATACGGATTTAAAATCCAATATTAGGAAATATGTCGATAGTAAATGTCAAATAAATTGGGACAAACAAGTTGGAAATAAGTTACATGAAATTAAACCCATATTTTCAAGTACATATCGTACAAAACTAAACCGAAAAGAACAAGTTCGTTTGACTCGGTGTCGTATTGGACACACTTGGAGTACACATTCTTATATTTTAAATGCAGAAGAACAACCCATATGTATTCCTTGTGATGAGATATTCACAGTGAAGCACTTTTTGCTCCACTGTGCCGACCTCATCTTTACAAGGAATGAATACTTTAATACAAATAGTATACAAGAATTATTCGATTCAGTACTGCCAAGTACAATATTAGGTTTTTTAAAAGAAACTCACCTTATAAATAGATTATAATGCAACTTATTGTGATTATCAAGTATATATATTATTTAAAATGTAACCTTTTAACATAGATCACGTTTTTAAACAATTTTTATTTTTACAAATGTTTTCGACGCCACATGACCTTATTAGGTTGAGGCGTCGGTAAATAAGATATCGTCAAGATATCCATTAAATAAATAAATAAATATGCCCCCTTTTATGCTTGACTATTTGCAATATGGTTCACCTTTCAATTATTAAGTTATTATTTGGTATTACCAGTATTGTTTTTATTATTACTATTTTCATTATATTTTTTTATTTAATATTGTATTATTTATTTTATTAAATTATTATTATTTTAATTATTAACTTTATTTTTATTAATACTATTATTTTAATTATTACTTTACTTTATTTTTTTAATTTATTAGTGTATTATTTATTTTATTATTATTTAGTTATTATTATTTTATTTATTACTATTATTTTGATTTAATTTGTATTTCAGGATATTGTACTGCACAGCAGTTGAGCCATACACCATCAAGCTAATGGACACTTCATTTGGATCTCATATATTCTTCAATTTCTTCCTCTTCGTACTTATGGGCTTACATATTCTTTGGTCGTATATGATATGCAAGATTGTCTACATTAAAGTTGTGACAGGACATGTATGTATTACAATTAGTGTTTTATATTCGTGTCTTTTAATTTATATTGTGTGCAGAAGGTCGATGGTTCTACCTGGGTTCTACTCGTCTATGTCTGAAATTCTGCTCGGAGGAGCACCAGGGATGTTCCTCCACCTATAAGAGTCGCCATGTCATCTAAGCTGTTGGTGCGACATTAAACCACAGGGATTCGGCACGTTTGGAGGTACTAGTATATATATTTAAGTACTTACTAAAATATATATACTAGTACCTCCAAATGTGCCGAATCCCTGTGCATTAAACCACAAAAAACAAAGAAACAACAAAAAATACATTCTATTATTTTGGTGTCTGTCCGGGCAAACATTTGTGGATTAGGGGTTAATGATTGTGTAGACTGCCTCCGTGGTCGAGTGGTTACGGTCGCTGACTTGTATACCACTGTAACCTATCATCACTGATGGTCACGGGTTCGAGCCCCGCTCAGGCCGTGTCTCATTTATATGAAAAAGTTGACAGTTTCTTACGGAGGTTGGTGCACCCAAGTACTGGTTAACCGCTGGAGCCTGCCCAGGAAAGGTGTTGTTACGTTAACTGCCAGCCGGCGATATAGCCCGAAATGGTGCTGATGCAGGTGTAAAACCCGAAATATAACATAAATAAACTGCCCGCCGGCGATATAGCCCGAAATGGTGCTGATGCAGGCGTGAAATCCGAAATATAACATAAATAAACTGCCCGCCGGCGATATAGCCCGAAATGGTGCTGATGCAGGCGTAAAACCCGAAATATAACATAAATAAACTGCCCGCCGGCGATATAGCCCGAAATGGTGCTGATGCAGGCGTGAAATCCGAAATATAACATAAATAAACTGCCCGCCGACGATATAGCCCGAAATGGTGCTGATGCAGGCGTAAAACCCGAAATATAACATAAATAAACTGCCTGCCGGCGATATAGCCCGAAATGGTGCTGATGCAGGCGGAAACCCGAAATATAACATAAATAAACTGCCCGTCGGCGATATAGCCCGAAATGGTGCTGATGCAGGCGTAAAACCCGAAATATAACATAAATAAACTGCCCGCCGGCGATATAGCCCGAAATGGTGCTGATGCAGGCGTAAAACCCGAAATATAACATAAATAAACTGCCCGTCGGCGATATAGCCCGAAATGGTGCTGATGCAGGCGTAAAACCCGAAATATAACATAAATAACTGCTGGAATAGTACATATGCAACACATGTTTCAGACCCTAAATGTCTCCTAGTGTGATCTAAGAAACTTCATACAAAGTCCTAGATTTGAATGTAGCTAATCAGGGTTCCCCAGAACCACGTGGGCCCCTTTTCAATTCAATTCAATTCAAACTTTATTTATTCTCGGGAATTTTACACAAAAATGACATTAACATTATAGCTATTACCGACACAAATGTTCAATTGCTATGGAGATTATATTTATAGTATCCGTATGCACGCCCATTTCTCCAAGTTATAGAATAAATTCAGAGCATGTGCAAGCAACAGATATCCAGATCAGGGTCTATGTTGTTTGCTATACGGACAGGTGCTTCAGCTCCAGTGTCTGAAGAGCAATCAGCATATAGGCTGATCAGATGGCACGTTCTATTCTATCTGATACGGTTCTCTTTTTGCAAAGGCGGTTTATGCGACACTGGCGGTGAAAAGAGTTGTTCTAGTCGTCCGCTCCTTAGATTAACTATGTAGGTGTGCATAATGTGATGTAACATCGGAAGTTGCAATGCTTATTTCTTTCCAACAGGCAACAGATATTAGAAGTGACACTGAAGATGAAGTGGTGGATGAACACAAGCTTGATAACAAAGGTAGACATATTAAAGCAAGTACTAAAAATGGAACACTACCCAATGGAAAAATCTCCAACGGAACACTATCAAATGGTACACTATCAAATGGTACAAACGGAAACATAAACATATCCAATGGAATACAAATGGCTGGAACAAATGGAACCGTAAACGAATCCAACGGAACACACTCATCTGATACAAATGGAACCGTAAACGAATCCAACGGAACACACTCATCTGATACAAATGGAACCGTAAACGAATCCAACGGAACAAACTCATCTGATACAAATGGAATCGTAAGAAATGGAAAATAATTTCAGCCGTTTCTACACAATAAATGTGAGTTGCCGAAGCCTTTCTAAAACATTTTTACAACAAAGGTTGGGATTGGACCAAACTATCACAGCCAATCCAAAACAGCTGTGAGAGGACGAAATGGTTCCCACTGTGTTTACAACAATTGTGACTGGTTGAAACTGTTCCAACGGAATCTGCAACAAAAATTATTATGATTGGACAAAACAGTGCCATAGAAAAGCTGGTCCAACAGGACTATCATTTTAAATCAGTTTTGTCCTTTGGCCACTATAAATTGCTCGTATTTCAAGTTGATTTTTGTGTGTAGTATTATTACCATAGACGATACACTAACTCAGTGTAGCTTGGCCTAGTGGCAGAACACCCAGGCTTACATAAGTGTGTATTATTTTAACAGCGAGCAGGAGTAAGTGTGTTCTTTTTAAAGTAAGTTGTCTTTCATCGCAAGTTTATAATATTGTTTTAATTTATTAAAATACCAACACATATTTGAGACTACATTATTCACGAGGCTAAGGCTATATTTTCCTTACCACGAAATAAAGGTCTTTCCAATCACCATCCATTTTTACAGACGGATCTGTAGCCCAGTGGTAACACGCTGGACTGGTAATCCAGGAATCACAGGTTCGATCCCCCGTCTGACCCTAATAAAATTAACAGTCTTTCAGATGGGACGTTAAACCGAGGTCTCGTGTCGGTGCTGTACACCGTGCACATAAAATAACCAGAGGAGATTCTGGAATGGGTCTCTGTCTGTAGCGTTGCAAATATATCCTCCAAAAATCTTTTCCATCAATTTTTACAGACGGATCTGTAGTCCAATGGTAACACGCTGGACTGATAATGCAGGAATCGCAGATTCGATCCCCCGTCTGACCCTAATAAAATTAAGTCTTTTAAACCGAGGTCTCGTGTCGGTGCTTTACACCGTGCACGTAAAAGAACCAGAGGAGACTCTGGAATGGGTCTCTGTCTGTATCATTGCACTATCCTCTAAAAATCTAAAATGACTCTTCAGGATACGTCGCTCATATGGGCAACCGGTAACGACGATAAATAAATATAAAACGCAACACATCAATTGGTTATTGGCATTTGTGTTGGCCATGTATGTAGACAGTGTTGGGAGTGCCAAAATATACCAAATTCTATATTTGGGTCACTTACTATTTTTATACGTGTACATAATATAAAGAATGGTAGATGTAGTATATAAGACATTTTGAGAACAATGGCTGGGTCTAGTGTGCACGTGTGTACGTAAAAACTGATGATTGCGTTTGGTTGATCCAGTTCTCATGTTCCAGTGTAAATAACTAGTAGTACACAAACATGTTTGTGTCTGGTCTGGTAGCCCTTAATCCCTTTTTATTATAATTTAATATTGTTTTAGTGCATTTATTTAACATGACACAATATATCTACGTATAGGATATAAGCCGAAAACTATCCAATATGTAAAATATTGGACTGTGTGAGGATCGTAGCGCTGAAGACGATACCAATATTTTACATATTGAATTATATGTTTATATCTTAAAAGTTAAAACACACACTTATATAACAAGATCCTACTAATTAAAATCGTTAATTTCGTACATTTACGCGTAGGATTTAATATAATACTCTGGCCTTTTGGCGGCTTCCAATATTAATAATAATGGACTGCAAGCACAAAGGTATGACGTCACTACAAATGTTTTAATACTAGCTATAATACAAATAATGATATATTTTGCTGGAAATGTTTGCATTTGTTTGGTTAGTTCTGACTACATTGGTAATTGATCTACTTTTGGGTTAGGCATGTACGAGGCGTATGGGGCATCGTTTTGCTATTTAATCAGTATTATGATTATCCATATTTCGATTTTGGGATATCCATAATTCTATTTTTAGAAATTCATAATTCTATTTAGAAATCCATAATTCTATTTTTAGAAATTCATAATTCTATTTTTGGATATCCATCATTCGATTATTGGAAATCCATAATTCTATTAATAAAATTATGGATATCCAATAATCAAAAATAATTATGGATATCCAAAAATACAATTATGGATATCCATAAAAACTGAATATATAGCAAAACGGCACCCCATAGGTGTGGATTTGTTTTGGTGTTTTTTATGCTATCTGTTTTTAATCTGTTTTTGGTTAAGCATGTGCGACGGTGCGACGGTGCGTGCAGCGTTCTTGATGACTTCGACTTGCTTATGTACGTTAAATATAATATATCATGCTAGCGGGTAGTGCGTGACTTGGAATTGTCGAAATCCACGTACACATACATATAATGATAAATACTGGACTCCTAAATTGTGTTTCTGTTTTGCACATTATCCTGTTTCGTTTACTTGTTCAATACACCAGGATTCGGCAAGTTTAGTTTATACACATTTATTTAAATGCCTTGCCTAAGTGCACAATCGTAACGGCTCCAGAGGGCACAATCGTAACGGCTCCACTGGAGCCGTTACGATTGTGCCCTTAGGCAAGGCATTTAAATTCCACGTTGCCTCTTCTCTCTCCCTCATGGCGATGGATTCCATCAGGAATGAGGTCTCGAGAGTGATTTATATACTAGTACCCACAAACGTGCCGAATCCCTGTGGTTCAATATTAGTATCCTCTATATTAGGATACCTGTTCAATATAGGGTACCATTTGTGACAACGCCGATAATATATTAGTGTATGGAATGAAATGGGTTTTTTATGTAGCGTATTCGTCATTTGAAATAAAATGTGCAGAACAAACGTATCGGCCCGATTACGGTCGCTGACTTGTATACCACTGTAACCTATCATTACTGATTGGCACGGGTTCAAGCTCAACTCGGACCGTGTCTCTGTTATATGAAAAAGTTGGCAGTTTCTTAAGGAGGTTGGTGCACCAAGTACTGGTTAACCGTTGGGTCATGCCCAGGAAAGGTGTTGTTAGGTAAAGCTGCCCGTCGCTCAAATGGGCAACCGGTAACGACGTTAAATAAACATAAATTAAAAAAAAGATTTTATTCTAGCGAGGTCTCGTGTCGGTGCTTTACACCATGCACGTAAAAGAACCAGAGGAGACTCTCCTTTCCTATTGTATAATTTTTTCCCAAATAGTTGCCTCAAAACCGGAGTATTTCAACTGATAAACAAACGTCGTATACGCGGTTTGTTTACATAACAAAATAATGTAAATAGTGTCGACATGCATGCGTAATACATGGAATGGGTCTCTGTCTGGATCATTGCATTAGTACTGGTAACCGCTGGAACATGCCAGGAAAGTTGTTGTTAGGTAAACTGCCCGCCGCAAATAATAGACGGATCTGTAGTCCAGTGGTAACACGCTGGACTGGTAATCCAGGGATCGCAGTTTGATCCCCCGTCTGACCCTAATAAAATTAACAGTCTTTCAGATGGGATGTTAAACCGAGGTCTCGTGTCGGTGCTTTACACTGCACGTAAAAGAACCAGAGGAACTCTGGAATGGGTCTCTGTCTGTATCATTGCACTATCCTCCAAAATCTAAAATGACTAATCTCTTCAGGAGGCGTCGCTCATATGGGCAACCGGTAGCGACGATAAATAAACGTAAAACACACAATATACACGATATAGGTGATTCAGGTAGTTGGTATCGACCAAGTATAATGAGATACAATCACTTAGTCAACTTAAAAGCGTCCTTCACTATATCTCAGTGTAATGGTGTCGTCCTCAATATCGCGTTGCATTTATAATTGTTTTGATCCGATTGTTTAAAATTATATACCTTTAGATTTAAAGCGACACTACATCGGTGAAAACGCAAATGTCTGCAGAATGTAATTTCCTAATATATGGTATCCTGGCGTGAAGAGTTTTCGCCCAGAACAGGTTTTCGCCCAGAACAGGTTTTCGCCTAACTGTGGGAATAGCAAGTCGCGAGAGATCACGCAATATTTCACGCTCCAGTTACCGGAATTATAAATAAACATGCCTTGTGCACGTCCAATCTATTTCTAACCGATCTTAGAGATCAGACAGGTAAATTAGCGGTGAAAACTTTAAACCTACCCCAGTTTTCACTAATTTCACTATATCCGTTTTATGTCACCATATAAATATCATTTTTTAAAGAAATTGGCAATTTTTTTCTCCAAAATGACCCATGCATCGTCTGTGCCACGCCAATATATTTACGAATAAAAATGTCATTATAGTCTCACTGCTCCGTGTTTACGAGTTCCGTCCGTTATTACACACAAGGGGTCCTTATGCATAATATCGATTTTCACCGTTTTTCGCCTTCAGGTCCAGGTGTTGTCACAGGTTTTCCAACTGATATACATGGTTGTGTAAACCTAGTTATTCTCTGTTGGGCACCGTGTGATGTATGCATTTGATGGGTCCAGTTATGGTTCTGCACCCAGTCAGAGTAGGTGACCACTTCTTATGCCCCGTGTGTTTGTCTAAGTTAAACTAAATTAGTGTTTTAGATACAGTATATAGACAAAATGCTCTCCAACAAATGAATTTTGAGTGAAAATGATAAATTAAGCCTATTATTAAAGTAATTCTTCCTTATTTATATTGTTTTGTTTAAAAAAACTGTTGCTTACATACGAATGCTCGCGCTGTAGGCGAAAACATGTGACGTCATTCCGGATTACTGAGAATGAGGTACTGCTATTTTGTCAACTTTTCACAAAAAGTAAACATTCGATTTTCTTCGAGATTTTTGTGAATGAATGGTAAAATATTGTTTATTTGGTGACATAAAATTGTTTGCAGTGTATGACAATTCTAAACCTATAGGAGTCTGTTATGTACTACATCGTCGGAAACCAGTAACACCGGGATATAATTCCGCCACCCCCCCCCCCCAATATTTGCCTAAGAAAACTGAGTATTTCAACAAGTAAACAAGCGTTGTACACGCGGTATGTTGACATAACAAACTAATGTAAATAGGGTCGACATTCATGCGTAATACAATGCGTGTACACTGATTAACACGACTTATCATACATATTTACCGTTATATCTTACATGTATTGTTTTTTGTTTTTATATTTCATATTGTTTGTAAATGTACATAGCATATGTTGAAGAGGACCTCATGGAAGCTACGCTTTAGCTAAATGAGTTAGCCTCTAAATAAAGAATTTACCTACACTACTGACTTGTTTACGTAGTCATGGTTCCGGGAGTTGTAGCGCTACTGACATGCTTACGTAGTCATGGTTCCGGGAGTTGTAGCGCTACTGACATGCTTACGTAGTCATGGTTCCGGGAGTTGTAACGCTACTGACTTGTTTACGTAGTCATGGTTCCGGGAGTTGTAACGCTACTGACTTGTTTACGTAGTCATGGTCCCGGGAGTTGTAACGCTACTGACTTGTTTACGTAGTCATGGTCCCGGGAGTTGTAACGCTACTGACTTGTTTACGTAGTCATGGTCCCGGGAGTTGTAACGCTACTGACATGCTTACGTAGTCATGGTTCCGGGAGTTGTAGCGCTACTGACATGCTTACGTAGTCATGGTTCCGGGAGTTGTAACGCTACTGACATGCTTACGTAGTCATGGTTCCGGGAGTTGTAGCGCTACTGACTTGTTTACGTAGTCATGGTTCCGGGAGTTGTAACGCTACTGACTTGTTTACGTAGTCATGGTCCCGGGAGTTGTAACGCTACTGACATGTTTACGTAGTCATGGTTCCGGGAGTTGTAGCGCTACTGACTTGTTTACGTAGTCATGGTTCCGGGAGTTGTAGCGCTACTGACTTGTTTACGTAGTCATGGTCCCGGGAGTTGTAACGCTACTGACTTGTTTACGTAGTCATGGTCCCGGGAGTTGTAACGCTACTGACTTGTTTACGTAGTCATGGTTCCGGGAGTTGTAGCGCTACTGACTTGCTTACGTAGTCATGGTTCCGGGAGTTGTAACGCTACTGACTTGTTTACGTAGTCATGGTCCCGGGAGTTGTAACGCTACTGACTTGTTTACGTAGTCATGGTTCCGGGAGTTGTAACGCTACTGACTTGTTTACGTAGTCATGGTTCCGGGAGTTGTAACGCTACTGACTTGTTTACGTAGTCATGGTTCCGGGAGTTGTAACGCTACTGACTTGTTTACGTAGTCATGGTTCCGGGAGTTGTAACGCTACTGACTTGTTTACGTAGTCATGGTTCCGGGAGTTGTAACGCTACTGACTTGCTTACGTAGTCATGGTTCCGGGAGTTGTAACGCTACTGACTTGTTTACGTAGTCATGGTCCCGGGAGTTGTAACGCTACTGACTTGTTTACGTAGTCATGGTCCCGGGAGTTGTAACGCTACTGACTTGTTTACGTAGTCATGGTCCCGGGAGTTGTAACGCTACTGACTTGTTTACGTAGTCATGGTCCCGGGAGTTGTAACGCTACTGACTTGTTTACGTAGTCATGGTCCCGGGAGTTGTAACGCTACTGACTTGTTTACGTAGTCATGGTCCCGGGAGTTGTAGCGCTACTGACTTGTTTACGTAGTCATGGTCCCGGGAGTTGTAACGCTACTGACTTGTTTACGTAGTCATGGTCCCGGGAGTTGTAACGCTACTGACTTGTTTACGTAGTCATGGTCCCGGGAGTTGTAACGCTACTGACTTGTTTACGTAGTCATGGTCCCGGGAGTTGTAGCGCTACTGACTTGTTTACGTAGTCATGGTCCCGGGAGTTGTAACGCTACTGACTTGTTTACGTAGTCATGGTCCCGGGAGTTGTAGCGCTACTGACTTGTTTACGTAGTCATGGTCCCGGGAGTTGTAACGCTACTGGCTTGTTTACGTAGTCATGGTCCCGGGAGTTGTAACGCTACTGACTTGTTTACGTAGTCATGGTCCCGGGAGTTGTAACGCTACTGACTTGTTTACGTAGTCATGGTCCCGGGAGTTGTAACGCTACTGACTTGTTTACGTAGTCATGGTTCCGGGAGTTGTAACGCTACTGACTTGTTTACGTAGTCATGGTCCCGGGAGTTGTAACGCTACTGGCTTGTTTACGTAGTCATGGTCCCGGGAGTTGTAACGCTACTGGCTTGTTTACGTAGTCATGGTTCCGGGAGTTGTAACGCTACTGGCTTGTTTACGTAGTCATGGTCCCGGGAGTTGTAACGCTACTGACTTGTTTACGTAGTCATGGTCCCGGGAGTTGTAACGCTACTGACTTGTTTACGTAGTCATGGTCCCGGGAGTTGTAACGCTACTGACTTGTTTACGTAGTCATGGTCCCGGGAGTTGTAACGCTACTGACATGCTTACGTAGTCATGGTTCCGGGAGTTGTAGCGCTACTGACATGCTTACGTAGTCATGGTTCCGGGAGTTGTAGCGCTACTGACATGCTTACGTAGTCATGGTTCCGGGAGTTGTAACGCTACTGACTTGTTTACGTAGTCATGGTCCCGGGAGTTGTAACGCTACTGACTTGTTTACGTAGTCATGGTCCCGGGAGTTGTAACGCTACTGACTTGTTTACGTAGTCATGGTCCCGGGAGTTGTAACGCTACTGTGACTTGTTTACGTAGTCATGGTCCCGGGAGTTGTAACGCTACTGACTTGTTTACGTAGTCATGGTTCCGGGAGTTGTAACGCTACTGACTTGTTTACGTAGTCATGGTTCCGGGAGTTGTAGCGCTACTGACTTGTTTACGTAGTCATGGTCCCGGGAGTTGTAACGCTACTGACTTGTTTACGTAGTCATGGTTCCGGGAGTTGTAACGCTACTGACTTGTTTACGTAGTCATGGTCCCGGGAGTTGTAACGCTACTGACTTGTTTACGTAGTCATGGTCCCGGGAGTTGTAACGCTACTGACTTGTTTACGTAGTCATGGTCCCGGGAGTTGTAACGCTACTGACTTGTTTACGTAGTCATGGTCCCGGGAGTTGTAACGCTACTGACTTGTTTACGTAGTCATGGTTCCGGGAGTTGTAACGCTACTGACTTGTTTACGTAGTCATGGTTCCGGGAGTTGTAACGCTACTGACTTGTTTACGTAGTCATGGTTCCGGGAGTTGTAACGCTACTGACTTGTTTACGTAGTCATGGTTCCGGGAGTTGTAACGCTACTGACTTGTTTACGTAGTCATGGTCCCGGGAGTTGTAACGCTACTGACTTGTTTACGTAGTCATGGTCCCGGGAGTTGTAACGCTACTGACTTGTTTACGTAGTCATGGTCCCGGGAGTTGTAACGCTACTGACTTGTTTACGTAGTCATGGTTCCGGGAGTTGTAACGCTACTGACTTGTTTACGTAGTCATGGTTCCGGGAGTTGTAACGCTACTGACTTGTTTACGTAGTCATGGTCCCGGGAGTTGTAACGCTACTGACTTGTTTACGTAGTCATGGTCCCGGGAGTTGTAACGCTACTGACTTGTTTACGTAGTCATGGTCCCGGGAGTTGTAACGCTACTGACTTGTTTACGTAGTCATGGTCCCGGGAGTTGTAACGCTACTGACATGCTTACGTAGTCATGGTTCCGGGAGTTGTAGCGCTACTGACATGCTTACGTAGTCATGGTTCCGGGAGTTGTAGCGCTACTGACATGCTTACGTAGTCATGGTTCCGGGAGTTGTAGCGCTACTGACATGCTTACGTAGTCATGGTTCCGGGAGTTGTAACGCTACTGACTTGTTTACGTAGTCATGGTCCCGGGAGTTGTAGCGCTACTGACTTGTTTACGTAGTCATGGTCCCGGGAGTTGTAACGCTACTGACTTGTTTACGTAGTCATGGTCCCGGGAGTTGTAACGCTACTGACTTGTTTACGTAGTCATGGTCCCGGGAGTTGTAACGCTACTGACTTGTTTACGTAGTCATGGTCCCGGGAGTTGTAACGCTACTGACTTGTTTACGTAGTCATGGTCCCGGGAGTTGTAACGCTACTGACTTGTTTACGTAGTCATGGTCCCGGGAGTTGTAACGCTACTGACTTGTTTACGTAGTCATGGTCCCGGGAGTTGTAACGCTACTGACTTGTTTACGTAGTCATGGTCCCGGGAGTTGTAACGCTACTGGCTTGTTTACGTAGTCATGGTCCCGGGAGTTGTAACGCTACTGGCTTGTTTACGTAGTCATGGTTCCGGGAGTTGTAACGCTACTGACTTGTTTACGTAGTCATGGTTCCGGGAGTTGTAACGCTACTGACTTGTTTACGTAGTCATGGTCCCGGGAGTTGTAACGCTACTGACTTGTTTACGTAGTCATGGTCCCGGGAGTTGTAACGCTACTGACTTGTTTACGTAGTCATGGTCCCGGGAGTTGTAACGCTACTGACTTGTTTACGTAGTCATGGTCCCGGGAGTTGTAACGCTACTGGCTTGTTTACGTAGTCATGGTCCCGGGAGTTGTAACGCTACTGACTTGTTTACGTAGTCATGGTCCCGGGAGTTGTAACGCTACTGACTTGTTTACGTAGTCATGGTCCCTGGAGTTGTAACGCTACTGACTTGTTTACGTAGTCATGGTTCCGGGAGTTGTAACGCTACTGACTTGTTTACGTAGTCATGGTCCCGGGAGTTGTAACGCTACTGACTTGTTTACGTAGTCATGGTCCCGGGAGTTGTAACGCTACTGACTTGTTTACGTAGTCATGGTCCCGGGAGTTGTAACGCTACTGACTTGTTTACGTAGTCATGGTTCCGGGAGTTGTAACGCTACTGACTTGTTTACGTAGTCATGGTTCCGGGAGTTGTAACGCTACTGACTTGTTTACGTAGTCATGGTTCCGGGAGTTGTAACGCTACTGACTTGTTTACGTAGTCATGGTCCCGGGAGTTGTAACGCTACTGACTTGTTTACGTAGTCATGGTCCCGGGAGTTGTAACGCTACTGACTTGTTTACGTAGTCATGGTTCCGGGAGTTGTAACGCTACTGACTTGTTTACGTAGTCATGGTTCCGGGAGTTGTAACGCTACTGACTTGTTTACGTAGTCATGGTCCCGGGAGTTGTAACGCTACTGACTTGTTTACGTAGTCATGGTCCCGGGAGTTGTAACGCTACTGACTTGTTTACGTAGTCATGGTCCCGGGAGTTGTAACGCTACTGACATGTTTACGTAGTCATGGTTCCGGGAGTTGTAACGCTACTGACTTGTTTACGTAGTCATGGTTCCGGGAGTTGTAACGCTACTGACTGTTTACGTAGTCATGGTCCGGGAGTTGTAACGCTACTGACTTGTTTACGTAGTCATGGTCCCGGGAGTTGTAACGCTACTGATTTTACGTAGTCATGGTCCCGGGAGTTGTAACGCTACTGACTTGTTTACGTAGTCATGGTCCCGGGAGTTGTAACGCTACTGACTTGTTTACGTAGTCATGGTTCCGGGAGTTGTAACGCTACTGACTTGTTTACGTAGTCATGGTCCCGGGAGTTGTAACGCTACTGACTTGTTTACGTAGTCATGGTCCCGGGAGTTGTAACGCTACTGACTTGTTTACGTAGTCATGGTCCCGGGAGTTGTAACGCTACTGACTTGTTTACGTAGTCATGGTCCCGGGAGTTGTAACGCTACTGACTTGTTTACGTAGTCATGGTTCCGGGAGTTGTAGCGCTACTGACTTGTTTACGTAGTCATGGTCCCGGGAGTTGTAACGCTACTGGCTTGTTTACGTAGTCATGGTCCCGGGAGTTGTAACGCTACTGGCTTGTTTACGTAGTCATGGTTCCGGGAGTTGTAACGCTACTGACTTGTTTACGTAGTCATGGTTCCGGGAGTTGTAACGCTACTGACTTGTTTACGTAGTCATGGTCCCGGGAGTTGTAACGCTACTGACTTGTTTACGTAGTCATGGTCCCTGGAGTTGTAAAGCTACTGACTTGTTTACGTAGTCATGGACACGGGAGTTGTAACGCTACTGGCTTGTTTACGTAGTCATGGTCCCGTGAGTTGTAACGCTACTGACTTGTTTACGTAGTCATGGACCCGGGAGTTGTAACGGTACTGACTTGTTTACGTAGTCATGGTCCCTGGAATTGTAAAGCTACTGACTTGCTTACGTAGTCATGGTCCCGGGAGTTGTAACGCTACTGACTTGTTTACGTAGTCATGGTCCCGGGAGTTGTAACGCTACTGACTTGTTTACGTAGTCATGGTTCCGGGAGTTGTAACGCTACTGGCTTGTTTACGTAGTCATGGTTCCGGGAGTTGTAACGCTACTGGCTTGTTTACGTAGTCATGGTCCCGGGAGTTGTAACGCTACTGATTTGCTTACGTAGTCATGGTCCCGGGAGTTGTAACGCTACTGACTTGTTTACGTAGTCATGGTCCCGGGAGTTGTAACGCTACTGATTTGCTTACGTAGTCATGGTCCCGGGAGTTGTAACGCTACTGACATGCTTACGTAGTCATGGTTCCGGGAGTTGTAGCGCTACTGACATGCTTACGTAGTCCTGGTTCCGGGAGTTGTAGCGCTACTGACATGCTTACGTAGTCATGGTTCCGGGAGTTGTAACGCTACTGACTTGTTTACGTAGTCATGGTCCCGGGAGTTGTAACGCTACTGACTTGTTTACGTAGTCATGGTTCCGGGAGTTGTAACGCTACTGACTTGTTTACGTAGTCATGGTCCCGGGAGTTGTAGCGCTACTGACTTGTTTACGTAGTCATGGTCCCGGGAGTTGTAACGCTACTGACTTGTTTACGTAGTCATGGTCCCGGGAGTTGTAACGCTACTGACTTGTTTACGTAGTCATGGTTCCGGGAGTTGTAGCGCTACTGACTTGTTTACGTAGTCATGGTTCCGGGAGTTGTAACGCTACTGACTTGTTTACGTAGTCATGGTCCCGGGAGTTGTAACGCTACTGACTTGTTTACGTAGTCATGGTCCCGGGAGTTGTAACGCTACTGACTTGTTTACGTAGTCATGGTCCCGGGAGTTGTAACGCTACTGACTTGTTTACGTAGTCATGGTCCCGGAGTTGTAACGCTACTGACTTGTTTACGTAGTCATGGTCCCGGGAGTTGTAACGCTACTGACTTGTTTACGTAGTCATGCCGGAGTTGTAGCTACTGGTTGGTTCCGGGAGTTGTAGCGCTACTGACTTGTTTACGTAGTCATGGTTCCGGGAGTTGTAACGCTACTGACTTGTTTACGTAGTCATGGTCCCGGGAGTTGTAACGCTACTGACTTGTTTACGTAGTCATGGTCCCGGGAGTTGTAACGCTACTGACTTGTTTACGTAGTCATGGTTCCGGGAGTTGTAACGCTACTGACATGTTTACGTAGTCATGGTTCCGGGAGTTGTAACGCTACTGACTTGTTTACGTAGTCATGGTTCCGGGAGTTGTAACGCTACTGACTTGTTTACGTAGTCATGGTTCCGGGAGTTGTAACGCTACTGACTTGTTTACGTAGTCATGGTTCCGGGAGTTGTAGCGCTACTGACTTGCTTACGTAGTCATGGTTCCGGGAGTTGTAACGCTACTGACTTGCTTACGTAGTCATGGTTCCGGGAGTTGTAACGCTACTGACATGCTTACGTAGTCATGGTTCCGGGAGTTGTAGCGCTACTGACATGCTTACGTAGTCATGGTTCCGGGAGTTGTAGCGCTACTGACTTGTTTACGTAGTCATGGTCCCGGGAGTTGTAACGCTACTGACTTGTTTACGTAGTCATGGTCCCGGGAGTTGTAGCGCTACTGACTTGTTTACGTAGTCATGGTCCCGGGAGTTGTAACGCTACTGACTTGTTTACGTAGTCATGGTCCCGGGAGTTGTAACGCTACTGACATGCTTACGTAGTCATGGTTCCGGGAGTTGTAGCGCTACTGACATGCTTACGTAGTCCTGGTTCCGGGAGTTGTAGCGCTACTGACATGCTTACGTAGTCCTGGTTCCGGGAGTTGTAGCGCTACTGACATGCTTACGTAGTCATGGTTCCGGGAGTTGTAACGCTACTGACTTGTTTACGTAGTCATGGTCCCGGGAGTTGTAGCGCTACTGACTTGTTTACGTAGTCATGGTCCCGGGAGTTGTAACGCTACTGACTTGTTTACGTAGTCATGGTCCCGGGAGTTGTAACGCTACTGACTTGTTTACGTAGTCATGGTCCCGGGAGTTGTAACGCTACTGGCTTGTTTACGTAGTCATGGTCCCGGGAGTTGTAACGCTACTGACTTGTTTACGTAGTCATGGTCCCGGGAGTTGTAACGCTACTGACTTGTTTACGTAGTCATGGTCCCGGGAGTTGTAACGCTACTGACTTGTTTACGTAGTCATGGTCCCGGGAGTTGTAACGCTACTGACTTGTTTACGTAGTCATGGTCCCGGGAGTTGTAACGCTACTGGCTTGTTTACGTAGTCATGGTCCCGGGAGTTGTAACGCTACTGGCTTGTTTACGTAGTCATGGTTCCGGGAGTTGTAACGCTACTGGCTTGTTTACGTAGTCATGGTCCCGGGAGTTGTAACGCTACTGACTTGTTTACGTAGTCATGGTCCCGGGAGTTGTAACGCTACTGACTTGTTTACGTAGTCATGGTCCCGGGAGTTGTAACGCTACTGATTTGCTTACGTAGTCATGGTCCCGGGAGTTGTAACGCTACTGACATGCTTACGTAGTCATGGTTCCGGGAGTTGTAGCGCTACTGACATGCTTACGTAGTCATGGTTCCGGGAGTTGTAGCGCTACTGACATGCTTACGTAGTCATGGTTCCGGGAGTTGTAACGCTACTGACTTGTTTACGTAGTCATGGTCCCGGGAGTTGTAACGCTACTGACTTGTTTACGTAGTCATGGTCCCGGGAGTTGTAACGCTACTGACTTGTTTACGTAGTCATGGTCCCGGGAGTTGTAACGCTACTGACTTGTTTACGTAGTCATGGTCCCGGGAGTTGTAACGCTACTGACTTGTTTACGTAGTCATGGTCCCGGGAGTTGTAACGCTACTGACATGCTTACGTAGTCATGGTTCCGGGAGTTGTAGCGCTACTGACTTGTTTACGTAGTCATGGTTCCGGGAGTTGTAACGCTACTGACTTGTTTACGTAGTCATGGTTCCGGGAGTTGTAACGCTACTGGCTTGTTTACGTAGTCATGGTCCCGGGAGTTGTAACGCTACTGACTTGTTTACGTAGTCATGGTCCCGGGAGTTGTAACGCTACTGACTTGTTTACGTAGTCATGGTCCCGGGAGTTGTAACGCTACTGACTTGTTTACGTAGTCATGGTCCCGGGAGTTGTAACGCTACTGACTTGCTTACGTAGTCATGGTTCCGGGAGTTGTAACGCTACTGACTTGTTTACGTAGTCATGGTTCCGGGAGTTGTAACGCTACTGACTTGTTTACGTAGTCATGGTCCCGGGAGTTGTAACGCTACTGACTTGTTTACGTAGTCATGGTCCCGGGAGTTGTAACGCTACTGACTTGTTTACGTAGTCATGGTCCCGGGAGTTGTAACGCTACTGACTTGTTTACGTAGTCATGGTTCCGGGAGTTGTAGCGCTACTGACTTGTTTACGTAGTCATGGTTCCGGGAGTTGTAACGCTACTGACTTGCTTACGTAGTCATGGTTCCGGGAGTTGTAACGCTACTGACTTGCTTACGTAGTCATGGTTCCGGGAGTTGTAACGCTACTGACTTGTTTACGTAGTCATGGTTCCGGGAGTTGTAACGCTACTGACTTGTTTACGTAGTCATGGTTCCGGGAGTTGTAACGCTACTGACTTGTTTACGTAGTCATGGTTCCGGGAGTTGTAACGCTACTGACTTGTTTACGTAGTCATGGTCCCGGGAGTTGTAACGCTACTGACATGCTTACGTAGTCATGGTTCCGGGAGTTGTAACGCTACTGACTTGTTTACGTAGTCATGGTCCCGGGAGTTGTAACGCTACTGACTTGTTTACGTAGTCATGGTCCCGGGAGTTGTAACGCTACTGACTTGTTTACGTAGTCATGGTCCCGGGAGTTGTAACGCTACTGACTTGTTTACGTAGTCATGGTCCCGGGAGTTGTAACGCTACTGACTTGTTTACGTAGTCATGGTCCCGGGAGTTGTAACGCTACTGACTTGTTTACGTAGTCATGGTTCCGGGAGTTGTAACGCTACTGACTTGTTTACGTAGTCATGGTCCCGGGAGTTGTAACGCTACTGACTTGTTTACGTAGTCATGGTTCCGGGAGTTGTAACGCTACTGACTTGTTTACGTAGTCATGGTCCCGGGAGTTGTAACGCTACTGACTTGTTTACGTAGTCATGGTCCCGGAGTTGTAACGCTACTGACTTGTTTACGTAGTCATGGTCCCGGGAGTTGTAACGCTACTGACTTGTTTACGTAGTCATGGTCCGGGAGTTGTAACGCTACTGACTTGTTTACGTAGTCATGGTCCCGGGAGTTGTAACGCTACTGACTTGTTTACGTAGTCATGGTCCCGGGAGTTGTAACGCTACTGACTTGTTTACGTAGTCATGGTCCCGGGAGTTGTAACGCTACTGACTTGTTTACGTAGTCATGGTTCCGGGAGTTGTAACGCTACTGGCTTGTTTACGTAGTCATGGTTCCGGGAGTTGTAACGCTACTGACTTGTTTACGTAGTCATGGTTCCGGGAGTTGTAACGCTACTGACTTGTTTACGTAGTCATGGTCCCGGGAGTTGTAACGCTACTGACTTGTTTACGTAGTCATGGTCCCGGGAGTTGTAACGCTACTGACTTGTTTACGTAGTCATGGTCCCGGGAGTTGTAACGCTACTGACTTGTTTACGTAGTCATGGTCCCGGGAGTTGTAACGCTACTGACTTGCTTACGTAGTCATGGTCCCGGGAGTTGTAACGCTACTGACTTGTTTACGTAGTCATGGTCCCGGGAGTTGTAACGCTACTGACTTGTTTACGTAGTCATGGTCCCGGGAGTTGTAACGCTACTGACTTGTTTACGTAGTCATGGTTCCGGGAGTTGTAACGCTACTGGCTTGTTTACGTAGTCATGGTCCCGGGAGTTGTAACGCTACTGACTTGTTTACGTAGTCAAGGTCCCTGGAGTTGTAACGCTACTGACTTGTTTACGTAGTCATGGTCCCGGGAGTTGTAACGCTACTGACTTGTTTACGTAGTCATGGTCCCGGGAGTTGTAACGCTACTGACTTGTTTACGTAGTCATGGTTCCGGGAGTTGTAGCGCTACTGACTTGTTTACGTAGTCATGGTCCCGGGAGTTGTAACGCTACTGGCTTGTTTACGTAGTCATGGTCCCGGGAGTTGTAACGCTACTGGCTTGTTTACGTAGTCATGGTCCCGGGAGTTGTAACGCTACTGACTTGTTTACGTAGTCATGGTCCCGGGAGTTGTAACGCTACTGACTTGTTTACGTAGTCATGGTCCCGGGAGTTGTAACGCTACTGACTTGTTTACGTAGTCATGGTCCCGGGAGTTGTAACGCTACTGACTTGTTTACGTAGTCATGGTCCCGGGAGTTGTAACGCTACTGACTTGTTTACATAGTCCCTGGAGTTGTAAAGCTACTGACTTGTTTACGTAGTCATGGTTCCGGGAGTTGTAACGCTACTGGCTTGTTTACGTAGTCATGGTCCCGGGAGTTGTAACGCTACTGGCTTGTTTACGTAGTCATGGTCCCGGGAGTTGTAACGCTACTGACTTGTTTACGTAGTCATGGTCCCGGGAGTTGTAACGCTACTGACTTGTTTACGTAGTCATGGTTCCGGGAGTTGTAGCGCTACTGACTTGTTTACGTAGTCATGGTCCCGGGAGTTGTAACGCTACTGACTTGTTTACGTAGTCATGGTCCCGGGGTTGTAACGCTACTGACTTGTTTACGTAGTCATGGTCCCGGGAGTTGTAACGCTACTGACTTGTTTACGTAGTCATGGTCCCGGGAGTTGTAACGCTACTGACTTGTTTACGTAGTCATGGTTCCGGGAGTTGTAACGCTACTGACTTGTTTACGTAGTCATGGTTCCGGGAGTTGTAGCGCTACTGACTTGTTTACGTAGTCATGGTCCCGGGAGTTGTAACGCTACTGACTTGTTTACGTAGTCATGGTCCCGGGAGTTGTAACGCTACTGACTTGTTTACGTAGTCATGGTCCCGGGAGTTGTAACGCTACTGACTTGTTTACGTAGTCATGGTCCCGGGAGTTGTAACGCTACTGACTTGT
>CM026394.1:27788109-28008770 GCA_014843695.1 Archivesica marissinica
TACAAAGACTATAGAGTCGATACTGTACATACAACGACTATATAGTCGATACTGTACATACAAAGACTATAGATTCGATATTGTACATACAAAGACTATATATTCGATACTGTACATACAAAGACTATAGAGTCGATATTGTATATACAAAGACTATAGAGTCGATATTGTACATACAAAGACTATATATTCGATACTGTACATACAAAGACTATAGAGTCGATATTGTATATACAAAGACTATAGAGTCGATATTGTACATACAAAGACTATATATTCGATACTGTACATACAAAGACTATAGAGTCGATATTGTATATACAAAGACTATAGAGTCGATATTGTACATACAAAGACTATATATTCGATACTGTACATACAAAGACTATAGAGTCGATATTGTATATACAAAGACTATAGAGTCGATATTGTACATACAAAGACTATATATTCGATACTGTACATACAAAGACTATAGAGTCGATATTGTATATACAAAGACTATAGAGTCGATATTGTACATACAAAGACTATATATTCGATACTGTACATACAAAGACTATAGAGTCGATATTGTACATACAAAGACTATAGAGTCGATACTGTACATACAAAGACTATAGAGTCGATACTGTACATACAAAGACTATATATTCGATACTGTACATACAAAGACTATAGAGTCGATACTGTACATACAAAGACTATATATTCGATACTGTACATACAAAGACTATAGAGTCGATATTGTATATACAAAGACTATAGAGTCGATACTGTACGTACAAAGACTATAGAGTCGATACTGTACATACAAAGACTATATAGTCGATACTGTACGTACAAAGACTATAGAGTCGATACTGTACGTACAAAGACTATAGAGTCGATACTGTATATACAAAGACTATAGAGTCGATACTGTACATACAACGACTATATAGTCGATACTGTACATACAAAGACTATAGATTCGATATTGTACATACAAAGACTATATATTCGATACTGTACATACAAAGACTATAGAGTCGATATTGTATATACAAAGACTATAGAGTCGATATTGTACATACAAAGACTATATATTCGATACTGTACATACAAAGACTATAGAGTCGATATTGTATATACAAAGACTATAGAGTCGATATTGTACATACAAAGACTATATATTCGATACTGTACATACAAAGACTATAGAGTCGATACTGTACATACAAAGACTATAGAGTCGATACTGTACATACAAAGACTATAGAGTCGATACTGTACATACAAAGACTATAGAGTCGATACTGTACATACAAAGACTATAGAGTCGATACTGTACATACAAAGACTATAGAGTCGATACTGTACATACAAAGACTATATATTCGATACTGTACATACAAAGACTATATAGTCGATACTGTACATACAAAGACTATAGAGTCGATATTGTACATACAAAGACTATAGAGTCGATACTGTACATACAAAGACTATATATTCGATACTGTACATACAAAGACTATAGAGTCGATACTGTACATACAAAGACTATAGAGTCGATACTGTACATACAAAGACTATATAGTCGATACTGTACATACAAAGACTATAGAGTCGATATTGTATATACAAAGACTATAGAGTCGATACTGTACATACAAAGACTATAGAGTCGATATTGTATATACAAAGACTATATATTCGATACTGTACATACAAAGACTATAGAGTCGATATTGTATATACAAAGACTATAGAGTCGATACTGTACATACAAAGACTATATAGTCGATACTGTACATACAAAGACTATAGAGTCGATATTGTACATACAAAGACTATATATTCGATACTGTACATACAAAGACTATAGAGTCGATATTGTATATACAAAGACTATAGAGTCGATATTGTACATACAAAGACTATATATTCGATACTGTACATACAAAGACTATAGAGTCGATATTGTATATACAAAGACTATAGAGTCGATATTGTACATACAAAGACTATATATTCGATACTGTACATACAAAGACTATAGAGTCGATACTGTATATACAAAGACTATAGAGTCGATACTGTACATACAAAGACTATAGAGTCGATACTGTACATACAAAGACTATAGAGTCGATACTGTACATACAAAGACTATAGAGTCGATACTGTACATACAAAGACTATAGAGTCGATACTGTACATACAAAGACTATAGAGTCGATACTGTACATACAAAGACTATAGAGTCGATACTGTACATACAAAGACTATAGAGTCGATACTGTACATACAAAGACTATATATTCGATACTGTACATACAAAGACTATAGAGTCGATACTGTACATACAAAGACTATAGATTCGATACTGTACATACAAAGACTATAGAGTCGATATTGTATATACAAAGACTATAGAGTCGATACTGTACGTACAAAGACTATAGAGTCGATACTGTACATACAAAGACTATATAGTCGATACTGTACGTACAAAGACTATAGAGTCGATACTGTACGTACAAAGACTATAGAGTCGATACTGTACATACAAAGACTATAGAGTCGATACTGTACATACAAAGACTATATAGTCGATACTGTACATACAAAGACTATAGATTCGATATTGTACATACAAAGACTATATATTCGATACTGTACATACAAAGACTATAGAGTCGATACTGTACATACAAAGACTATAGAGTCGATACTGTATATACAAAGACTATAGAGTCGATACTGTACATACAAAGACTATAGATTCGATACTGTACATACAAAGACTATAGAGTCGATACTGTACATACAAAGACTATAGAGTCGATACTGTACATACAAAGACTATATAGTCGATACTGTACATACAAAGACTATAGAGTCGATACTGTACATACAAAGACTATAGAGTCGATACTGTACATACAAAGACTATAGAGTCGATACTGTACATACAAAGACTATAGAGTCGATACTGTACATACAAAGACTATAGAGTCGATACTGTACATACAAAGACTATAGAGTCGATACTGTACATACAAAGACTATAGAGTCGATACTGTACGTACAAAGACTATAGAGTCGATACTGTACGTACAAAGACTATAGAGTCGATACTGTACGTACAAAGACTATAGAGTCGATACTGTACGTACAAAGACTATAGAGTCGATACTGTACGTACACAGACTATAGAGTCGATACTGTACGTACAAAGACTATAGAGTCGATACTGTACGTACAAAGACTATATAGTCGATACTGTACGTACAAAGACTATAGAGTCGATACTGTACGCACAAAGACTATAGAGTCGATACTGTACGTACAAAGACTATAGAGTCGATACTGTACGTACAAAGACTATAGAGTCGATACTGTACGTACAAAGACTATATAGTCGATACTGTACGTACAAAGACTATAGAGTCGATACTGTACGTACAAAGACTATAGAGTCGATACTGTACGTACAAAGACTATATAGTCGATACTGTACATACAAAGACTATAGAGTCGATACTGTACATACAAAGACTATAGTGTCGATACTGTACATACAAAGACTATAGAGTCGATACTGTACGTACAAAGACTATAGAGTCGATACTGTACGTACACAGACTATAGAGTCGATACTGTACATACAAAGACTATAGAGTCGATACTGTACGTACAAAGACTATAGAGTCGATACTGTACGTACAAAGACTATATATTCGATATTGTACGTACAAAGACTATAGAGTCGATACTGTACATACACAGACTATAGAGTCGATACTGTACGTACAAAGACTATAGAGTCGATACTGTACATACACAGACTATAGAGTCGATACTGTACGTACAAAGACTATAGATACTGTACGTACAAAGACTATAGATACTGTACGTACAAAGACTATAGATACTGTACGTACAAAGACTATAGATACTGTACGTACAAAGACTATAGATACTGTACGTACAAAGACTATAGATACTGTACGTACAAAGACTATAGATACTGTACGTACACAGACTATAGATACTGTACGTACACAGACTATAGATACTGTACGTACAAAGACTATAGATACTGTACGTACAAAGACTATAGATACTGTACGTACAAAGTCTATAGATACTGTACGTACAAAGACTATAGATACTGTACGTACACAGACTATATAGTCGATACTGTACGTACACAGACTATATAGTCGATACTGTACGTACACAGACTATATAGTCGATACTGTACGTACAAAGACTATAGATACTGTACATACAAAGACTATAGATACTGTACGTACAAAGACTATAGATACTGTACGTACAAAGACTATAGATACTGTACGTACAAAGACTATAGATACTGTACGTACAAAGACTATAGATACTGTACGTACAAAGACTATAGATACTGTACATACAAAGACTATAGATACTGTACGTACAAAGACTATAGATACTGTACGTACAAAGACTATAGATACTGTACGTACACAGACTATAGATACTGTACGTACACAGACTATAGATACTGTACGTACAAAGACTATAGATACTGTACGTACAAAGACTATAGATACTGTACGTACACAGACTATAGATACTGTACGTACAAAGACTATAGATACTGTACGTACAAAGACTATAGATACTGTACGTACACAGGCTATAGATACTGTACGTACAAAGACTATAGATACTGTACGTACAAAGACTATAGATACTGTACGTACAAAGACTATAGATACTGTACGTACACAGACTATATAGTCGATACTGTACGTACACAGACTATATAGTCGATACTGTACTTACACAGACTATATAGTCGATACTGTACGTACACAGACTATAGATACTTTACGTACACAGACTATAGATACGTACAACACATGTTTGCTTTGAGGGTTTAAAGTCGCACAAACAGCTTAGATCATATGGCGACTCTCCAGCTATTATTGGTGGAGGAACACCCCGGGTGTCCCTCTGAGCAGTAGTTCATGCACGGACGGACACCCAGATAGGACCGCCGAGTTTCCGCAAGTCAGCCGAGTAGCTATCTCACTTGAAAGAAGTCGACACCCCAGTTGGGATGCGAATATGCAGCGGTGATGGGCAAGTGGCTTCACATCAATTACCTTCTAAACCCACTAGACCGTGGATGCCCGGGCGAAGATAGTATTTTACACAATATATTCTCTCTAGGCGATGGATGGAGATAGCAATACGATATGTCGTCTTAGCTGGCTCTATGTTGTTTGCAAAAACGACTGTAGTCGTGATTAGCAGGTTACGGGTTAAATAACGATTACAACTAATGTTGTAAAAACTTGTGCCGTAATCGAGCTAAAATAAATATGTACAATGAGTTTATTGCAAATCTTTATCATATTCTTAATCAAATTAAAAGTTAAAACACAATTGATTTGCAATTGTTCAGTAAATGTGTGAATACAGTAAACTAGAATCCAGAATCGTATGATAGTTCCGGTTTCGTATACAACAATGGAATTCGTTTCATATCACTTATGTCCGATAAAGAGAAGATAATGAACTGCAGAAAATGTAAACATTGTTCGTAAATAAAACTGCTATGTGTATACTAGAGGAGTGTACGCTTCCCCCTGCTATAGTGCGAGTAAGTCGTGTTATGAATAACTAGGTAAGTGATTAAGACAGCGCACGTAATGAAGTTGTAGTCAGAAATACCTGGCAAATAAGCATAGAGTTAAATACAAGGTGATTAAATTCACTTTATAATACTCGACGGTAATAGTTGCAGTGTGTGGTTTTAGTTTATAAATTTCAGTCCTTGCGCGATTGCGTATCTTTATACCGCGTATATATTTCACTTCAGAACGCGACAATATTTGTCAAAGAGATAAATGTAAACACGGTGGTTTAAGTGAGCGGATGTATAGTGGATGTTTAATATTTGGATATCATGTGGCGGGCAAATCATTGCCCATAACCTAGAAGTTTTATATGACACAGTTTTTCAATTATTGTCAACGTTGGGTAGCAATATTTATCGGAGTTTTATGAAATTATATCTGTGCCGCTAGTTTATGCGGGATCAATTAAAAACGGTAAGAGGAGAAGAAGGTATGGCGAATAAATGTGATATATCAGGAAAGGTGGCGTCGGGCAGTAGATGTTGTGAATGTAGATGCAGAATGGATGATAATGTCGGCTTACACAGTGGACTTAACCCTGGACTTAACCGTGGATTTAACAGTGAGCAAATAGCGAGACATTCCATCCAAAGGTGTTCAAAGCGACTATGCACTAGGTCAACAGCATTATTTTCAAATTCATTCCCTCATAATATTGCGATCTCACTCACACTGTTTGTACTAGTATTTCTACATACGGCAAATGGATTTAACTTGGACATTGCGAGTAAGATGGAATTCGAGGGCACAATGCCGGGTAGTTACTTTGGTTACTCGGTTGCCATGCTCAACCAAGGGGACGATGATAAATGGTATGTATGAACTTCTTAAAAAAACATGTTTTTCGGAGTTGGAGGTTTGAGTTGCACCAACGGCTAAGATGTCATGTAAGTGAGTTTTCAGCTTTATAAGTCGTATAAAAAGAGCATGTGTGCAACCTGAGCATTGCTTCAGGCACGAGCCGACAGCCTGGTAGATCACCGACCTTCCATTATATGCTAGCTATGTGTACTGTGTGGTAGAAAAGAGGTAACCATATATTGAAGCAAATTGCTTTCTCCTCAATCCTACATGTATGTACATACTATGTATACGAGTCTATGTATATTTAAAGAAATAAAATATTGTTTAAACTAAATGTGGCTGAAATCACTTGCCTCTCACACGTTGGGTTCAAATCCCACTGAGGGTTCGACACGTTTCATGTGAGAAATCTGGATTGTGGAAGCTCGGCGCTTCTACTCGGGTACTCCGCCGTGCATGACCTACTGTTAGGATGGGCACCGGGGGGGGGGTCCTACACCAGTAACAGCTGGATGGTCGCAATATGACATAAGCTGCCGGTGCGACTGTAAACTGCTAACATATACTAACACATGTATATTGACAACTTTTAACAATAAATACACGACAATTTATGTATAACCCCTGTTGATACCAGAGCAATCGATTTTAGTATATGTTTGACATGTAGATAGGTATACAGTCAAACCTGTGTTAGTGGTCACCTCTATTAAGCAGCCAACCTATATTAAACACCCAGTTTCCAGATTCACAATATGTTGTTTTATTATAGATTTGACCTCTATTAAGCAGCCACCTGTGCTAAGCAGCCACTTTCTGTGTTTCCCTTGGCTGGCTGCTTAAGACAGGTTTAACTGTACATTGTTAGTAATACACTGAATGACCCCCCCCCCCCACAATTACGAACTGGTGTTATTGTTTTGGCTGTGTCAGTATGTACATGATAACTCAAAAAGTTGTTAATGGATTTGAATGAAACTTTGTGTAGGCGAGTACATAGAGAGTTTGGTCAATTGGGTCAGTTGATCCATTTTGGGAGAAATCGGTCACGGCCTGTGACCAGGGTGATCAATAAAGTATCCACCACTCAAATTGACATATACGCCCCTGTAGAATCTAGCATTTATTGTTATGTCAACACCAGCGCGTGGTTTGCAGCTCTCTGATTATACTTAGTTTATACAAATTTATTTTAGCTCGATTGCGAAACAAGTTCTTTCAACTTATATTAATCACTCTCGAGACCTCATTCCTGATGGAATCCATCGACACTAGGAGAGAGTAGACTGGGAACAGGCGTCGATATATGTTGCCTGGTCAGTCAAATAAATATTTTTTATCACCGACACTATTAATTGGGCCGTATTGAGTTTCTGATAATGTCATTTTGCCAGAAGTTAAAAAGTGAAAAATCGACAGACTGGCACCCAGACTAGGGAGAGAGAACGTGGAATTGAAATGCCTTGCCTACGAGCACAATCGTAACGGCTCCAGCGGTAACAATATCTCTGATTGCTATGCTCTAGGCTAGTTATCTATTGTTTTATATAGTACAATGGATGTGTCATAACTTATAATCGTCCAGCAGCTTGCTACTTACAAAAACAATTAAGTCAATATATACATAAGTGTTTGATCTAACCCGGAACTGAGTATTGTGTACATGCGTGTATGTGATTAATGCCCCCCATGCACAAACAATTGTGAATCGTGGAAGTCGTGATAGCGCAGTGGATGCGCGTTCGCTTCAGGTGCGAAAGGTCCGGAGTTCGAGCCCCGCTGGAGCTGTTACGAGTGTGCCATTAGGCAATGCATTTAAATTCTACGTTGCCTCTTCTCTCTCCTTCGTGGCGATGGATTCCATCAGGAATGAGGTCTCGAGAGTGATTAATATAAGTTGAAAGAACTTGTTTCACAATCGAGCTAAAATAAATTTGTATTAACTAAACAAACAGTTATGAAGATAACGATGTATAGATACAAGAATCAGAAACAGTTAAATCTGATATACCCTATACCACAGTTCGTGAAGATTCACCTTGTCCATTTTAAAACATGCTATAATACAAGTAACCGTCGAGTAACAGTTGACTTCTCTCGCTCAGTACTTGGTACATTATCAACTGTTCACAATCCTATACTGCCGGTATCAATAAGGGTGCACTGTATATCAATGTATACAAATGTGACGCGATTTACCAAAAGGGACCCACTGGGTGGATGACGCTACGTTGAGAAATGACGTCTAAAGTTACGTCACGCAATCGGGTTGTTAACTGAAGGTGTAAATTCATAGTCGCGTGGGAGATGATGATGATGATGATGATGTTTAAGCCTCCTGCGAACCAGATGGACGAACATTTGTGTGGGAGACAGATTGACAATATATTTTATAAATGACGTTACGCTTGACGTGACGTTACTCTTGACGTGACGTTACTCTTGACGTGACGTTACGCTTGACGTGACGTTACGTTTAACACAAGTGAAAACGGCAACGTTCGTGTTATACATGTTCGTATAAAATTCATTTTTAGAACAAATAATCTAACGGAATTACCCTAAATGTTAAAAATCGCTTAAAGAAATGACTGAAAAACATAATTCTGGAGAGAAAAAATCATTTAAAAAAAGTTCACCAAGTGCTCCCTTTTGATAAATCGCGTCACAAATAATACTTCTGGGATTCGCACCGATAGCTTATGTTGCTATTGCTTCTCTACAGCTGTTAGTCCTGGAGGAAGATCCAGGGTGCCCCCTCTAAGCAGTATTTCATGCACGGGTGGGTACCAGGCTATTAGTCCTGGAGGAAGATCCAGGGTGCCCCCTCTAAGCAGTATTTCATGCACGGGCGGGGTACCAGGCTATTAGTCCTGGAGGAAGATCCAGGGTGCCCCCTCTAAGCAGTATTTCATGCACGGGCGGGTACCAGGCTATTAGTCCTGGAGGAAGATCCAGGGAGCCCCTCTAAGCACGGGCGGGTACCAGGCTATTAGTCCTGGAGGAAGATCCAGGGAGCCCCTCTAAGCACGGGCGGGTACCAGGCTAGAACGCCTGGGTATAACAGCCAATCTTCCGCAAGCAAGCTGGATTGCTATCGCACATAAATAATTCGACAGCCCCAGTGGCATTCGAACCTACAGCTGTGAAGGGCAAGTGATCTCATGGCAATGGCCTTAAGCACTCGGCAACCTCAAAAAAAGAGATACGAACTACAGTTCAATCTGCGTCATCTGTGCCATCAATACATTATAAAGTGTCGTAAAAGCGTTTAAATAAATTGTATGCAAGATAGTCACAATAACAGCTCATTTATAAAATACCACATAGAGGAGTTAGACGTCTCTATAACAAATAAATCTACCTTACCCGAACCACCTGTCAGTACTGACAGTCACAGTGTCGGCATGCAATTACCCCCGAACCAAAGTTGGCATGTAGTTACCCCTAAACAAGGTTGGCACGTAGTTACCCCTAAACAAGGTTGGCACGTAGTTACCCCTAAACAAGGTTGGCATGTAGTTACCCATAACAATGGTTGGCATGTAGTTACCCCTAAACAAGGTCGACCACATTTACGCTTTCATCCGCGCCAACGAGAGTGATTAATATAAGTTGTTAACAAAACTTGCTTCGTAAAGTTAAACAAGGTCGGCATGCAATCACATCAAAAAGAGATTAAAAATGGAGGTCAACATTATTTTGTTTGTTTTGGGGCTTAACAGCTTAGGTCATGGCGACACAAAGCTACTAGTGGTGATAGAGACAGCTGGGGAGCCCTCAACGCAGTAGTTCAGGCACGGGCGGGCACCCGGCTAGAACCACCGACCTTCCGCGAACCAGCTGAATAGCTTCCTTACTTGAAATAATTCGATACCTCCAGCGGGATTCGAACCTACAACGGCGAGGGGGGGGGGAGTGATATGAAGTACAAGTAAATGACCTTATATAATGTTTATAAAATATATTAAATTCGATTATATATTCTAATTCTTCACCAGATTATATATAATTACTGAAACGTCCAACTCCAGTGCGTTATGCTTGGTTATTTGAAGTAACCAATGGTAGAATGAATACGTACGACCATCCTTTACTTATTCTAGCCTTGATTAATATATCATGTCGTACCCAAGACATGTACATATCTATATCGTGTTACATATAGCAAACATTGGTATGTATTCCACCTAAAGGTTGAGTGAATAATTATAGTGTTAACTTATATATATATGTTAATGCTAAACGTATATTAACTACTGTGTGTGTGTTTTACGTTTATTTATCGTCGCTACCGAGATTATTCATTTTAGATTTTTGGAGGATAGTGCAATGATACAGACAGAGACCCATTCCAGAGTCTCCTCTGGTTCGTTTACGTGCACGGTGTACTGCACCGACACGAGACCTCGGTTTAAAGTCCCATCTGAAAGACTGTTAATTGTATTAGGGTCAGACGGGGGATCGAACCTGCGATCCCAGGATTACAAGTCCAACGTGTTAACCACTGGGCTACATATCCGTCTGTAAACTACTGTAAGCATGGCCCCAGACCCATCAACGCAGCTATGGTGCTCGCTGCCATGGCCTACACCTATACAACATCCCAGAGTGCTTAAACTAATGTTGTAAGAAATTGTTTCGCAATCGAGCGAAAAGAAATTCGCATACACTAAATACATTTAGCGGGTTACGTTACTTTATTTAACCACAATACCGGGGGTGACATTACATATTAATTATTCTGGCTGATTCCGCCGCCCCCCCCCCCCCCCAACAAACCACAATCAACTCGCCGGTATATTTTCTTTTACAATAGTATGACTAATTCGTGCGTTGTCCAATGTACTTTAAGACTATGTATTACTCATGATCAACCCGGGTGAAGCACAGAGTCATTGGCAAGGATAGGTATTGTAAATAATGTATAGCCATCCCATAGGAAATTTCTCATCCAATAAACAGTCGTGGTTAGTTCACGCATGTATGTGCTAGTGAGGAATTCAATGAAACAAATTGTTTTATCGTGTACTAACACAGCTGCGGTAATGTCATAAATAGTTTGTTTACAGTGAGATCAAATACCTACGAAACATCGGTGGTGCAATTCGATATTTCATCGTTTCACGGTTTCAACTTAACGAATTACATGAAATTCAAATCGTGAAATTATTAATTAATTCGTGAATTCCTGAAGTTTGTTTCTTGGGGGGGGGGGGGTTACAGTCGATCCAACAGCTTAGGTCAAATGGCAACTCTCCAGCTATAATTGGTGGAGGAGGATCTCAGGTGCCCCCTTCGAGCAGTAGTTGAACCACCGATCTTCCTCGAGCCAACTGGATAACGAGGATCTCAGGTGCCCCCTTCGAGCAGTAGTTGAACCACCGATCTTCCTCGAGCCAACTGGATAACGAGGATCTCAGGTGCCCCCTTCGAGCAGTAGTTGAACCACCGATCTTCCTCGAGCCAACTGGATAACGGGGATCTCAGGTGCCCCCCCCCCCCCTTCGAGCAGTAGTTGAACCACCGATCTTCCTCGAGCCAACTGGATAACGAGGATCTCAGGTGCCCCCCCCCCTTCGAGCAGTAGTTGAACCATCGATCTTCCTCGAGCCAACTGGATAACGAGGATCTCAGGTGCCCCCCCCCCCTTGAGCAGTAGTTGAACCACCGATCTTCCTCGAGCCACTGGATAACGAGGATCTCAGGTGCCCCCTTCGAGCAGTAGTTGAACCACCGATCTTCCTCGAGCCAACTGGATAACGGGTATCTCAGGTGCCCCCCCCCCCTTCGAGCAGTAGTTGAACCACCGATCTTCCTCGAGCCAACTGGATAACGAGGATCTCAGGTGCCCCCCCCCCTTCGAGCAGTAGTTGAACCACCGAACTTCCTCGAGCCAACTGGATAACGAGGATCTCAGGTGCCCCCCCCCCTTCGAGCAGTAGTTGAACCATCGATCTTCCTCGAGCCAACTGGATAACGAGGATCTCAGGTGCCCCCCCCCCCCTTCGAGCAGTAGTTGAACCACCGATCTTCCTCGAGCCAACTGGATAACGAGGATCTCAGGTGCCCCCCCCCCTTCGAGCAGTAGTTGAACCACCGATCTTCCTCGAGCCAACTGGATAACGAGGATCTCAGGTGCCCCCCCCCCCCCTCGAGCAGTAGTTGAACCACCGATCTTCCTCGAGCCAACTGGATAACGAGGATCTCAGGTGCCCCCCCCCCCCTTCGAGCAGTAGTTGAACCACCGATCTTCCTCGAGCCAACTGGATAACGAGGATCTCAGGTGCCCCCCCCCCTTCGAGCAGTAGTTGAACCACCGAACTTCCTCGAGCCAACTGGATAACGAGGATCTCAGGTGCCCCCTTCGAGCAGTAGTTGAACCACCGATCTTCCTCGAGCCAACTGGATAACGAGGATCTCAAGTGCCCCCCCCCCTTCGAGCAGTAGTTGAACCACCGATCTTCCTCGAGCCAACTGGATAACGAGGATCTCAGGTGCCCCCCCCCCCCCTTCGAGCAGTAGTTGAACCACCGAACTTCCTCGAGCCAACTGGATAACGAGGATCTCAGGTGCCCCCTTCGAGCAGTAGTTGAACCACCGATCTTCCTCGAGCCAACTGGATAACGAGGATCTCAGGTGCCCCCCCCCCTTCGAGCAATAGCTGAACCACCGAACTTCCTCGAGCCAACTGGATAACGAGGATCTCAGGTCCCACCCCCCCCCCTTCGAGCAGTAGTTGAACCACCGATCTTCCTCGAGCCAACTGGATAACGAGGATCTCAGGTGCCCCCCCCCCCTTCGAGCAGTAGTAGAACCACCGATATTCCACGAGCCAACTGGATAACGAGGATCTCAGGTGCCCCCTTCGAGCAGTAGTTGAACCACCGATCTTCCTCGAGCCAACTGGATAACTTCCTCATTTGAAAGAATTCGAGACCCCCAGTAGGATTTGAACATATTTGAAGTAAACTACCGTATTATTATTATTATTATTATTAACCACCAAGCTTCGTCAAGTTGAAATCGTGAATTCGTGAATTTGAAATCGTAATTCGTATAGAATGCCACAGCCGGTCTTTCGTAGATACCTGTATAATTATGTACAAAATATAATAGTTTGGTGTTGCTTCGATCGGCTACTAATACTATATGTATTGTTTCTGCATTTATTTGATATAAATATCCAATAAATGATTACTACATGAGTGTGTGTACGCTTTCTAGTACAGTGTGTTTAATGCCAATAATGTACTTTATATATTGTGTATACCCTTTGTAAGCCATTATCTAATTTGGGTTTGCATCCATTTTGCATAGCATAGATAGTGCAGATTAACATGCTACGTTAGGGGTTATCCGAATATGCACATGACATAGCATAAACAAGTACATGTAACTTTTTGAGTAACAGTCCATTTCTTCATCTAACTTTCGTCCAAATTTGTGTTTAAAAACACCGTCATGACGTCATCGATATGTGCTGTAGTTTATGTTTAATAGTGGACTGCTCTCAATAGTATGGAAGCCCTGGAGTGCCCTTTTGACTATTGTATCAAATCCTATAATTAAACGTACACAATTATCAGTTTATATAGTCAGACGCGTAGCTAGTCCTAAATAGGGATTACGCACCATTCTAGGGGGGGGGGTCCGGGGCATGCCCCACCCGGAGATTTGTTCCCGCTATATGGTCTCAGGTGACGTTTGTATACTATAAACATCAGCTACAATCAATATCTGTTGGCATTTCATTCATGTCTGCTTTCTTGTGAATGATCAATGTCAGTGTATCCCCCCTTACCCCCTCACGATCCAGTGTTTATTGCATTTTTCGCATTTATTTTTAATTTCATTTTCAGGAACTGTCAAAATAAATCTTACGCACACGTAGCCAGGCTTACGCATGTACAATGTTGTATATTGGGTCGTTTTCGGGTTATATCCTATACATAAATACATGTATGCGAAATTATCAAGTTTATATACTGTCCTGCATATATAAAGAAAAACGGCGGGAACATATTAAACAAGTCCACATAAGATAATTTAGGTGGGTGGTTTATCGTGTCAAGTTAGCTAGACCTTTTAATCGTATATGTAGCATAAACATTTATTATTTACAGTACATCATTTATCCAAACGTACGTATCCAGGTAAATAATATGGTCGAATGCATATGTTTACAAATATCAAATTATCATTCGACACTACTTTTTTAGATAGTAAGATCTTGTTTTATATATATAATAACAAGATCTTACTATATATAAAAAAGTAGTGTCTTGTTATATATATATATATAACTATATAATTATACACGACTCATACATTCCAATATTTTACACATTGGATCGGTTTAGGCTTACATCCTATACATAATATCTGTATCATGTTTGTTGTGGGCGCTTACGGTCGCACACACAGCTTCTAGCGGTAATATGACGAGTCTACAGTGGGATTCGAACCTACTAGTTTATTTATCGTCGCTACTGGTTGCCCATATGAGCGACGCCTCCTGAAGAGATTGGTCATTTTAGATTTTTTGGAGGATAGTGCAATGATACAGACCCATTCCAGAGTCTCCTCTTGTTCTTTAACGTGCACGGTGTAAAGTACCGACACGCGACCTCGATTTAAAGTCCCATCTGAAAAGACTGTTAATTTGATTAGGGTCAGACGGGGGATCGAACCTGCGATCCCTGGATTAACACTAGGCCACAGAAGCCCATATTTATAACGGTGTGGAGTGTGGAAATAACACCTAGTTCAATGTATTATCGGTATGACTGGTAGGTCCCTCGTTCAATGTATTATCATTATGACTGGTAGGTCCCTCGTTCAATGTATTATCATTATGACTGGTAGGTCCCTCGTTCAATGTATTATCACCTGTAGGTCCCATGAGGAATGTATTATGACTGACATGGCCCATGTTTAAGGTATTATGACTGGTAGGTCCCTTGTTCAATGTATTATTACTGGTATGTCCCTTGTTCAATGTATTATGACTGGTAGGTCCCTTGTTCAATGTATTATGACTGATAGGTCCCTTGTTCAATGTATTATGACTGATAGGTCCCTTGTTCAATGTATTATTACTGGTATGTCCCTTGTTCAATGTATTATGACTGGTAGGTCCCTTGTTCAATGTAGTATTACTGGTAGGTCCCTCGTTCAATGTATTATGACTGGTAGGTCCCTCGTTCAATGTATTATGACTGATAGGTCCCTTGTTCAATGTAGTATTACTGGTAGGTCCCTCGTTCAATGTATTATGACTGGTAGGTCCCTCGTTCAATGTATTATGACTGGTAGGTCCCTTGTTCAATGTATTATGACTGGTAGGTCCCTTGTTCAATGTATTATGACTGGTAGGTCCCTTGTTCAATGTAGTATTACTGGTAGGTCCCTCGTTCAATGTATTATGACTGGTAGGTCCCTCGTTCAATGTATTATGACTGATAGGTCCCTTGTTCAATGTAGTATTACTGATAGGTCCCTCGTTCAATGTATTATGACTGGTAGGTCCCTCGTTCAATGTATTATGACTGGTAGGTCCCTTGTTCAATGTATTATGACTGGTAGGTCCCTTGTTCAATGTATTATGACTGGTATGTCCCTCGTTCAATGTATTATGACTGGTAGGTCCCTTGTTCAATGTATTATGACTGGTAGGTCCCTTGTTCAATGTATTATGATTGGTAGGTCCCTTGTTCAATGTAGTATTACTGGTATGTCCCTCGTTCAATGTATTATGACTGGTAGGTCCCTCGTTCAATGTATTATGACTGGTAGGTCCCTCCCTTGTTCAATGTAGTATACTGGTACCTTGTTCAATGTATTATGACTGAGATGTACAGGTCCCTTGTTCAATGAGACCCCTCGTTCATAGTATTTATATGACTGGTAGGTCCCTAATGTATTATGACACTTTGGCATTAGGGGACTGTACAGCAGTGGGTTTCCATATTTGAGTCAGGTTGGATAAGCCAATTATTTGTAATTGTACGGACCTTGAATTCGGCAAAGCGAACCTAACAATATGTACCCGGTTTTAATTGGTCTAATAAAACACAAGTCCACTTGAGATAACAAGATACCGTTTTCTGGAATCCTCCATCCTGTGCTGGTTTACATCATGTTATCAAAACGTGTATTTGACAAGTACGTCAATTCAGGGGCGGAACTAGGATTAAGATTTGGCATGGGTGTGGGTGGGGGTGATAAAGGTTGTCGCATAGGTGGGGGAACATTTTTAATATTTTTTAATTTGTAACTGAAAAAATGTAAATTGACCGCGAAGGGGGGTTGAACAGTCTACGTTCCGTTCCCCACAAACCCACCACTGGTAATACTACAATGTACGCACATGTATGGGTCATGCATAGGTACAATTCAATATCGCTGGACTTATCCAGAAAACCCAAACATAGCGCGACAGATAGTCGAATGTTTAAATGCATATGTACTGCGTCTACCAATGACAAACACAATTTACACCTGACTTACAATGATATATTGTTTATGTAGACATGATAAACGCAAAGAAAGCGAATTTCATCTATATCTTTCATATATATCTTTCATCTATATCTGTCATATATATCTTTCATCTATATCTTTCATCTATATCTTTCATCTATATATTTCATCTATATCTTTCATATATATCTTTCATCTATAGCTTTCATCTATAGCTTTCATATATATATTTCATCTATATCTTTCATCTATATCTTTCATCTATATATTTCATCTATATCTTTCATCTATATCTTTCATCTATATATTTCATCTATATCCTTCATCTATATCCTTCATCTATATCTTTCATGTATATTGTTTAAGAAATTAATATTATATGTGTTTGTTTACATGATGATATTGCCACACGTGACACAAACCGTAACGTCAACGTGTACGTTTGGTTAGTTTAGTTTAAGCATATTTTATTTCCCAATATAATACATATTGAACAATGCATACATTACACAAATCAAACTACATTGGAATAAAAGACAGTCTTATATAATTCTTCTCCTCGTTTGGTTAAAATATTTATAAATCAATGACGTTTTTCTTTAAATACAATGCGCTGTATGAAAATACTACTTACATGTCCTTAAAAGAACCAAAATAAAAATAATGTACCAACTGAGCAACATAAAAGTTTAAGTGTTGCCAAAGAAGGACGGATTATTTCTTGTGCCGCCATTTTGATGTATGAATACTGAATTGGCCAACTCAAATCCAATAGGTAGCAAAGGAAATTTGCATATTTCGATTTATTGTATAAACAGGTTACGTACAGCTGCTTGGAGCTGTACAAACTACGCAGACATGTACAAATACACGGTTCATGTGAGCTAGAGGTGGTAAAATACATTAATAAATGCACTGTACTCATGAACATGGGTCGGCTTCTTCGACACATTTTCCTGAGATACATACACTTTCATTTCCCGTCCATCTGCACGTGCGTCATCATTGGAATACTCGCCTTTGGGGCAGGTACGTTGGTCAACTGTTAAAGGCGAATTCAGTATAGAGGTTGTAAGATGGACACAGTCCAGGTTTACGGCCAATCATTAAAGTTCAAAAGTCTCAAAATATGATATGTGTTGTGAACATGGTTTTCAGAAACGTCTTTTGAAATTGTAATTCCATTTACGCCTTGCTGTTACACAATACAAACCAACGGTGGCGACATTCGCTATTTCGTCATTTCACGATTTCGAACTTCACAAATTCACGATTTCAACTTCAAGAGTTCGCGATTTAACTTCACGATTTCAACATCACAAATTCACATATCAAATTCATGATTTCTTCTCGTGAATTGGTGTAGTTGAAATCGAAACATATCCATTGCGGTGTACGCGGGCCTTGAAACATCTCCATTGCGATGTACACGGGCCTTGAAACATTTCTATTGCGATGTACACGGGCCTTGAAACATCTCCATTGCGATGTACACGGGCCTCGAAACATCTCTATTGCGATGTACACGGGCCTCGAAACATCTCTATTGCGATGTACACGGGCCTCATAACATCTCCATTGCGATGTACACGGGCCTCGAAACAGCTACATTTGCGATGTACACGGGCCTCGAAACATCTCTATTGCGATGTACGCGGGCCTCATAACATCTCCATTGCGATGTACACGGGCCTCGAAACATCTCTATTGCGATATACACGGGCCTCGAAACATCTCTATTGCGATGTACACGGGCCTCGAAACATCTCCATTGCGATGTACACGGGCCTCGAAACATCTCTATTGCGATATACACGGGCCTCGAAACATCTCTATTGCGATGTACGCGGGCCTCGAAACATCTCTATTGCGATGTACGCGGGCCTTGAAACGTCTCTATTGCGATGTACGCGGGCCTTGAAACAGCTCTATTGCGGTGTACGCGGGCCTTGAAACATCTCCATTGCGATGTACACGGGCCTCGAAACATCTCTATTGCGATGTACGCGGGCCTTGAAACATCTCCATTGCGATGTACACGGGCCTCGAAGCATTACCATACTTACTATAAATGCATACATACATACGCAATGTTTATTTGCAGATTGTTATTTGGGGAAGCAAACGTAACAGCGCATACTTACTATAAATGCATACATACATACGCAATGTTTATTTGCAGATTGTTATTTGGGGAAGCAAACGTAACAGCGCATACTTACTATAAATGCATACATACATACGCAATGTTTATTTGCAGATTGTTATTTGGGGAAGCAAACGTAACAGCGCATACTTACTATAAATGCATACATACATACGCAATGTTTATTTGCAGGTTGTTATTTGGGGAAGCAAACGTAACAGCGCATACTTACTATAAATGCATACATACATACGCAATGTTTATTTGCAGGTTGTTATTTGGGGAAGCAAACGTAACAGCGCATACTTACTATAAATGCATACATACATACGCAATGTTTATTTGCTGATTGTTATTTGGGGAAGCAAACGTAACAGTGCATACTTACTATAAATGCATACATACATACGCAATGTTTATTTGCAGGTTGTTATTTGGGGAAGCAAACGTAGCAGCGCATACTTACTATAAATGCATACATACATACGCAATGTTTATTTGCAGATTGTTATTTGGGGGAAGCAAACGTAACAGCGCATACTTACTATAAATGCATACATACATACGCAATGTTTATTTGCAGGTTGTTATTTGGGGAAGCAAACGTAACAGCGCATACTTACTATAAATGCATACATACATACGCAATGTTTATTTGCAGATTGTTATTTGGGGAAGCAAACGTAACAGCGCATACTTACTATAAATGCATACATACATACATACGCAATGTTTATTTGCAGGTTGTTATTTGGGGAAACAAACGTAACAGCGCATACTTACTATAAATGTATACATACATACATACATACGCAATGTTTATTTGCAGATTATTATTTGGGGAAGCAAACGTAACAGCGCATACTTACTATAAATGCATACATACATACGCAATGTTTATTTGCAGGTTGTTATTTGGGGCACCGAAGGCAAGCAGTGCATACCTACCCAATGTACAGAGCCCAGGAGCTATATATAAATGCATACTACTAAGGGATTTTATGGGTCATCGTTGTGAGGAGTTATTTGTGGATGGTAAAGTTTCATCTCTCCTATGCTTGTGTTTAATCTCGAGATAACTAACTTTCACCACAGACACTTGGTGAATGGTCTATTAACATGTTTGCCATTTAGCCTTTTGTAATGCTTAAACTTTGTAATATGTTACACAGATATCAATCCAATCATCAACTTGTCGTTTAGTTTCGGTATCTCCATTCAAGTTTATAACTTTAACGGGGATGTCTGTCGAACATTATTTAAGCACCCCTAAAAGCTAAATGGTGAAGATGCTATCCACGAGCCTGTGACTTGCCATGCATCACTTTCGAACACACAAAAATGGACATCGTGATAGCGTAGTGGTAGAGCGTTCGCTTCATGTGCGAAAGGTCCGGAGTTTGAGCCTCGCTGGAGCCGTTACGATTGTGCCCTTAGGCAAGACATTTAATGTCCACGTTGACTCTTCTCTCTCCTTCGTGGCGATGGAATACATCAGAAATGAGGTATCGAGAGTGATTAATATAAGTTGAAAGAATTTGTTTCGCTATAAAAATAAATTTGTATAAACTTAACGCAAAAAATACGTTATACTGACGAAGTAGACGATATCGAACTAAAAAATTGTCCCGCCTACCAGGAGCCTCGTTTCGTTGATAATATTATAATTAAATTGATCCTTCCTTCATGCGTAACAACGTACAAAACGGCATGTCTAATCCGTTCAAAATACAGGCCTCTAAATAGACTTATAAAAAGTGTAGATCCAGATGAGCCGGCTCCGTCTCATCAGGATCTGTACTTTTTGCCAGTAATAATTATTACTATTTTAGATAAAATTACCCATTTTGATAAATGAACAGGTCCAGAGGTAATGTTCTTATTAATTTATTTGTCTACGAATATCGTGCACCAGTCCATGTCAGTTACTTGGGGTTGAATGTGCTAATACACTTAATAAAATAAAGCTTAAATAGAAAAGTTGGTTACTGTCCGATAATTATAAATTTATTAGGCGCGTTTGAAAATGCATGGTTCGACAGATGCTCACCGTCTATATGTCGACAGATGCTCACCGTCTATATGTCGGCAGATGCTCACCGTCTATATGTCGGCAGATGCTCACCGACTATATGTCGGCAGATGCTCACCGTCTATATGTCGGCAGATGCTCACCGTCTATATGTCGACAGATGCTCACCGTCTATATGTCATGGTGCGGCAGATGCTCACCGTCTATATGTTCTCCAACTCCACTAATCATTTTATATTTATATACAAAACAGTAACCTACTTAAAACTAAACCTGGCGCGACGTCTAAATCACCATTTAATGTGTTTCTGCACAGGGAGTAATTCAACCTGACGCGACGTCTAAATAACCATTTAATATGTTTATTCATAGGCCGTAATTCAACCTGGCGCGACGTCTAAATCACCATTTAATGTGCTTATTCATAGGCTGAAATTCAACCTGGCGCGACGTCTAAATAACCATTTAATGTGTTTATTCATAGGCCGTAATTCAACCTGGCACGACGTCTAAATAACCATTTAATGTGTTTATTCATAGGCCGTAATTCAACCTGGCGCGACGTCTAAATCACCATTTAATGTGCTTATTCATAGGCCGTAGTTCAACCTGGCGCGACGTCTAAATAACCATTTAATGTGTTTATTCATAGGCCGTAATTCAACCTGGCGCGACGTCTAAATCACCATTTAATGTGGTTATTCATAGGCCGTAATTCAACCTGGCACGACGTCTAAATAACCATGTAATGTGTTTATTCATAGGCCGTAATTCAACCTGGCGCGACGTCTAAATCACCATTTAATGTGCTTATTCATAGGCCGTAATTCAACCTGGCACGACGTCTAAATAACCATTTAATGTGTTTATTCATAGGCCGTAATTCAACCTGGCGCGACGTCTAAATAACTATTTAATGTGTTTATTCATAGGCCGTAATTCAACCTGGCGCGACGTCTAAATAACCATTTAATGTGTTTATTCATAGGCCGCAATTCAACCTGGCGCGATGTCTAAATAACCATTTAATGTGTTTATTCATAGGCCGTAATTCAACCTGGCACGACGTCTAAATAACCATTTAATGTGTTTATTCATAGGCCGTAATTCAACCTGGCGCGACGTCTAAATAACTATTTAATGTGTTTATTCATAGGCCGTAATTCAACCTGGCGCGACGTCTAAATAACCATTTAATGTGTTTATTCATAGGCCGCAATTCAACCTGGCGCGATGTCTAAATAACCATTTAATGTGTTTATTCATAGGCCGTAATTCAACCTGGCACGACGTCTAAATAACCATTTAATGTGTTTATTCATAGGCCGTAATTCAACCTGGCGCGACGTCTAAATAACTATTTAATGTGTTTATTCATAGGCCGTAATTCAACCTGGCGCGACGTCTAAATCGCCATTTAATGTGTTTATTCATAGGCCGCAATTCAACCTGGCGCGATGTCTAAATCACCATTTAATGTGCTTATTCATAGGCCGTAATTCAACCTGGCGCGACGTCTAAATCACCATTTAATGTATTCATAGGCCGTAATTCAACCTGGCACGACGTCTAAATCGCCATTTAATGTGTTTATTCATAGGCCGCAATTCAACCTGGCGCGACGTCTAAATCACCATTTAATGTGTTTATTCATAGGCCGTAATTCAACCTGGCGCGACCTCTAAATCAGCATTTAATGTGTCTATTCATAAGCGTGCTGTAATTCAACCTGACGCGACGTCTAAATACCATTTACTATGTTTCTTCATAGGCCGTAATTCAACCTGACGCGACCTCTATTTTATTAAATCATCATTTAATGTGTTTTATAGACCGTAATTCAACATGACACGACCTGAAAATGACTATTTAATATGCTTCTTCAAAGACCGTAATTCACATCATTTTCCAATTACCGCATAAGGAAAAAGATAACAAAAGTACGATGTTTGACTTCCAAAGGAGATATATTGAAATATAAAAGATAAAAACCATCTCCTTCGTCCGCAATCTTTCTTGCGATTACGACGATAAATATATTTTTTTTAATTTACTTTTAACTTAAAACAATTAGGTTCAGCGAGTAAGTGGTACGTGAGTGGTACGTGAGTGGTTCGTGAGTGGTGCGTGAGTGGTACGTGGGTGGTACGTGAGTGGTACGTGAGTGGTACGTGAGTGAGTGGTACGTGAGTGTTGCGTGAGTGGTGCGTGAGTGGTACGTGAGTGGTACGTGAGTGAGTGGTACGTGAGTGTTGCGTGAGTGGTACGTGAGTGGTGCATGAGTGGTGCGTGAGTGGTGCGTGAGTGGTACGTGGGTGGTGCGTGAGTGGTACGTGGGTGGTATGCGAGTGAGTGGTGCGTGAGTGAGTGGTACGTGAGTGTTGCGTGAGTGGTGCGTGAGTGGTGCGTGAGTGGTGCGTGAGTGGTGCGTGAGTGGTGCGTGAGTGGTACGTGGGTGGTGCGTGAGTGGTACGTGGGTGGTGTGTGAGTGAGTGGTACGTGAGTGTTGCGTGAGTGGTGCGTAGTGGTATGTGAGTGGTGCGTGAGTGGTACGTGAGTGGTACATGGGTGGTGCGTGAGTGGTGCTTGAGTGGTACGTGAGCGGTGAGTGAGTGGTGCGTGAGTGGTGCGTGAGTGGGACATACTGTACACACTTTATGGTAGCAGAGCTTGCGTATGTGCTAACTAAATCTGCATTTTTGTCCTAGAATTGTCATACTGATAAAACACGAGTTTGCGATTTCTCCGGCTTTGCAAACTAAATCCATATCTTTTGTTTCCGAATATCGCACTCTCAAAGTAAATAATGTTTTTGGTGAGTTGAAAGTCGCACCAACAACTAAATTAGGTGTCCGGCTATTATCGGAGGAAGACACCGAGTGCGCATGCGAGCAGTATCTCACGCACGAACGGAAAGCAGGGTCGAACAACCAACATTCCGCAAGGCAGACGAATAGCAGCTTCCGTTCTTGATCTAATTCGTCACCCAAGTGGGATGCGAACCTGCAGAGGTGAGTGGCAAGTGATTTGAAGTAAACGAATGTATGATGATTGAGCTTATTTACCGTCGCCGCCGCCGTACCATATGGGCGAGCTAAACGAAGGTAACAACTCGGCCACAGTACAGGTCCCTCCTGTGTATCACCAGCTTGAATGGCATTACATTCTATTGCAGATGCTGAAGACCAGGACACGGCCAACTTTGACGGGATTACAAGAATATTTACCCACGGAAGAGAAGACCAGTGGCTAGGCGCCTCGCTAGATGTACAGAAGGGTGAAGGAATTGTGGTGAGCAAAGTTGCGAGTTGTTTGTTTGTTGTTTGTTTGTTGTTTGGTGAAAAGTAGGTCATAATGCTATTATTTGTGGAGGAAGATCCCCGCGTGCCCCTTTGAGGAGTATTTCATGCATGAACATGCACCCAGTAGAACCACCGACCTACCGCAAGAAGTAGGTCATAATGCGACTATCCAGCTATTATTTGTGGAGGAAGATCCCCGCGTGCCCTTTGAGGAGTATTTCATGCACGAACATGCACCCGGTAGAACCACCGACCTACCGCAAGCCAGTTGAATAGCTACCTTACTTCGAATTCGACACCTACAGTGGGATTGAAACCTACAACACTATGAACAGTATATAGTCGCTTGAGCTTCTAGACAACAGAAGTCAACTAGTATCAATCTATACCAGTTTCATAAGAACTTTCAGCTAACATGCTACAGTACAACAATGATCTAAACGTATACTGTGAAACTATAAAAAGTGGAAAACGATCCCGGCTAATGTATGTATGTATGTTCCTTTAATGTCAAACCCCTCGCGGGGACTTAGACATGTTTTCCTGGGCAGGCTTAGCCGACCTAAGCGATTAACCAGTACTAAGCAACGTGTGTGAGGTGCCTTGCTCAATGACACTACATACGTGGCCTGACCGAGTATCGAACCCGGGACCGTTCGATTCCAAATCCGACGCTCTACCACTGGACCACGGACGTATAATGTGATTCAAACTCACAGCGGTGATGGACCAGTGGTGCTATGAGGACATACACCGTAACCACTCGAGCACGGAGGCCCCATATGGCATACATGTGTACAATGTATAGTTATCAGTATATAAACTATAACGAAAGTCATTCATTTAAATAGAATGCACTGTAAGCGACTGTACATGTACAGTCAAACCTGTGTTAATGGTCACCTCTATTAGGCAGCCAACCTGTATTAAGCAGCCAGTTTCCAGATTCCAAATATGCTGTTTTATTATACATTTCACCTCTATTAAGCAGCCACCTGTGCTTAGCAGCCACTTTCTGTGATTCCCTTGGCTGGCTGCTTAAGACAGGTTTGACTGTAATCTTAATAAAACATGCTAACGGTTGCACACATTAATTCCTTTGCGATTACGATTTGTTTTACGGAGAAACGGGGCTATGAAAAATAAAATCTGAGTCAAAATAAAATTATCAATGTTTCAGTAATGTTCAAATACATCCAAGTGGAAGTCGTGATAGCGCAGTGGTAGTGCGTTCGCTTCATGTGCGAAAGGCCCGGAGTTCGAGCCCAGCTGGAGCTCTTACGATTGTGCCCTTAAGCAGGCATTTTATATTCCACATTGCCTCTTCTCTCTCCCTCATGGCGATGGATTCCATCAGGAATGAGGTCTCGAGAACGATTAATCTAACGTTGTAAGAACTTGTTTCGCAATCGAGCTAAGATAAATGTGTATCAACTAAGTACATCAAAATGATATTAGCATACAATGTACATTGTCGAGTGTATTTAAACGTCATCCTCTTTGAAAACTCAACCGAAACAACCGAGAATAGTGAAAGAATATTCTTTGGAAGCTGTACACATATTCATTGCGCTTTGACTGCAAGTTGTGTATTTGGTTTTATGCCTGCATCTACACCATATTGGGCTATATCGCAGCTGGGCAGGCTCCAGCAATTAACCAGTAATTAACCAGTATACTTGGTGCACCAACCTCCGTAAGAAATTGCCAACATTATCATATAAATGAGACACGGTCTGAGCGGAGCTCGAACCTTGACCAAAGTACCTTTCAAGATCACAGCAAGGATTTCAACCTCACTAGTCGTCCCCTAGTCACTTTAATTTCCTTTTCGTGTTTTCCTATTCGTATTTTCCTATTCGTACTTTCCTATTCGTACTTTCCTATTCGTACTTTCATATTCGTACTTTCCTAGTCGTACTTTCATATTCGTACTATCTATTATTCATAGCAGTCAACCACAGTTGAACGCAAACTAGCATTTTGCTTGCAACATTTAGTGCTAAGCTGAATATTCTTCCCTATGTTTCTTAACATTATACGTCATATTTCGTCACACTTTATACAATAGCCATCCTTGTACCGGTTTCAACAGACGGATCTGTAGTCAAGTGGTAACACGCTGGACTGGTAATCCAGGGATCGCAGGTCCGATCCCCCCGTCTGACCCTAATAAAATTAACAGTCTTTCAGATGGGACGTTAAACCGAGGTCTCGTGTCGGTGCTGTACATCGTGCACGTAAAAGAACCAGAGGAGCCTCTGGAATGGGTCTCTATCTATATCATTGCACTATCCTCCAAAAATCTAAAATGACTAATCACTTCAGGAGGCGTCGCTCATATGGGCAACTGGTAGCGACGATATTCGGTTTCTAGTATGCAGTGTAGAGAGACTCTTAATAAGCTCCAAGCGTTCGATTGAATGTTGTATATCATTACCATCACGAATACAATGTTTAAAGCAAGTACATTGAAATGTTAAAAAGGTTTGAGTTTTTTTACTGAAAAAAAGGTAATACTCGTTTCGTAATGAATAAAATGAGAGATATTACTGGTTTTGGTTACTGGCTATTACCTCCCTTGATGGATAAAATCAGATTTATCCCGAAATGTATATTTTCCTTTTACTTGGAATCCTTTGTTTTTATTGTTGTCGTCTAACCAGATGTTGCGTTAGGATAAATGTAATTTTATCAAAATAATGTTAATTAATTGAACACATTTTTACAATAAGGTATCCATTGGATATGCTAAAGGATATTATGTCGAGATTTAATACGTTCATAATTACATTGACAAGACGAGAATACGGTTGAGAATGGAAAACATGTGGTACAAAGGAAACAACGATAAAAACAGAGGAAACCAATTAAGAGGACCAATATACGTTTAGCAGTATTCAGGGGCAGTAACTGACTAATGTTTAGGAGTATTCAGGGGCAGTAACTGGTTTAGGAGTATTCAGGGGCAGTAACTGACTAATGTTTAGCAGTATTCAGGGGCAGTAACTGACTAATGTTTAGCAGTATTCAGGGGCAGTAACTGACTAATGTTTAGCAGTATTCAGGGGCAGTAACTGACTAATATTTCTAATTGCATGACACGAAACCTTTTAGAAATTGTGACGGTCGTGTTGAGCAGTTTTTGTTTGTTTGATTTTGGGTTTAACGTCGCCCCACCAGTTGGGCCATATGACAACTCTCCAGTTAGTATTGGTGGGAAGACCGCGGGTGCCCCTCCGAGCAGTATTCAGGCACGGACGGACACCCGGGTAGAACCACCGACCTTCCAGAATTCGACACCCCAAGTGGGATTCGAACCTACAGCGGTGATGAGGGCAAGTGATTTGAAGTCAACGACCGTAACCACTCGGCCACGGACGGAGGCCCGCATTTTGAACCGGTATATGACTTAACAAAACCACTACCGTACTATCTATTACATCATGTACACCGTGTTTCGTTGTTGCAGACGTGCGCGAGCAGATGGTACAACAAACACTTCGAGCCAGAAGGCTACTTCTTTATGAATGGCTTATGTTACGAGATACCTCTCGACTTCAACAGCAATAACATCCGAAAAATACCAGCACTTGTGAACGGGAGGAAGCAGACGATAACGATTGGTGGAGGGAACATTACCAAACTGAATTATGGGATGGGAAACATGGGCGGTTCAGTCCATTATACAAGTCAAGTAGGACCACTTGTAGTGTTATATACTACTTTCAAATATTAGAGTATGTTGTTATCGTGTGTCCAGTTTCGTGAAAACCATGTCTAAATAGGGATGAAATCCCATAACTGTGACATGCGAAGAACTCCAACTATCAGAAGCTACAAAGCTTTGCAATCTCGACTTCCGGTTTATTTTCGGCAACGCCTGTTTGCGGCTTTAAGAGAAGCAACTTGCATGTCGTAAATGATTATATATAAACATGTAGATACATCCCCAGTTACGTAGTTATCCTCATTCAAATTACGGAAAACCGAACGCATGAACACATGTGCTGCGTTTTCCAAGGGTTTTCAATCGGCCCTCACCACGATTCCTCCGCGTTTGTATCATAAACATTATGTTCTAACGGCGCCAGCACAAAACCATCACTATTGAGGCTGTGTCGTATTAAGAAGACGATTCACTGAGATAAATTAAGACACTATGTGGTTGTTGTGTTGTCTGAGTCGATTATGTGATGGAGAATAAATACACTATATGGACTGCCTATTGTTCACTGTGGTACTGGACGGGTGTTCGCTATTTTTACATAGTAATTGTTCTCTAAATGCCATACAAAGTTTCATATAAATTGACGGAACATGTGTTTCGGGAGTAGAAGTTGAAAACATAAAAGTTACTGAACGAGTTTAGCTAATTCTGATCACAGGAGCTTGAAATATTATCCATAAGGCACCACAAAACCTTGTAACTTTATCCGAGGACCACAAGTACAAATAAATATTAAAAAATTCAACATCCTGTGATTTGATCTACTAATGCATTGTTCTGTTTTCTATAAATATTATATATATATCTTCAAGAGGACATAGAAAACGCACACTTCGGATAAGTGTGTTTTACATGAAAAACAATAACTATATAAATACATATATGCATTTTCTAAAGTTGTTCAGTTTGTGTTTTGTAATAACGATATGATATATCTTTGATGGAATTCTTCGTATTTCGTTTTCATATAATAATAATCCTATATATAATGTAGGTGTGCGTTTTCTATGTCCTCTAGTATATAATGTAGGTGTGCGTTTTCTATGTCCTCTAGTATATAATGTAGGTGTGCGTTTTCTATGTCCTCTAGTATATAATGTAGGTGTGCGTTTTCTATGTCCTCTAGTATATAATGTAGGTGTGCGTTTTCTATGTCCTCTAGTATATAATGTAGGTGTGCGTTTTCTATGTCCTCTAGTATATAATGTAGGTGTGCGTTTTCTATGTCCTCTAGTATATAATGTAGGTGTGCGTTTTCTATGTCCTCTAGTATATAATGTAGGTGTGCGTTTTCTATGTCCTCTAGTATATAATGTAGGTGTGCGTTTTCTATGTCCTCTAGTATATAATGTAGGTGTGCGTTTTCTATGTCCTCTAGTATATAATGTAGGTGTGCGTTTTCTATGTCCTCTAGTATATAATGTAGGTGTGCGTTTTCTATGTCCTCTAGTATATAATGTAGGTGTGCGTTTTCTATGTCCTCTAGTATATAATGTAGGTGTGCGTTTTCTATGTCCTCTAGTATATAATGTAGGTGTGCGTTTTCTATGTCTCTTAGTATATAATGTAGGTGTGCGTTTTCTATGTCCTCTAGTATATAATGTAGGTGTGCGTTTTCTATGTCCTCTAGTATATAATGTAGGTGTGCGTTTTCTATGTCCTCTAGTATATAATGTAGGTGTGCGTTTTCTATGTCCTCTAGTATATAATGTAGGTGTGCGTTTTCTATGTCCTCTAGTATATAATGTAGGTGTGCGTTTTCTATGTCCTCTAGTATATAATGTAGGTGTGCGTTTTCTATGTCCTCTAGTATATAATGTAGGTGTGCGTTTTCTATGTCCTCTAGTATATAATGTAGGTGTGCGTTTTCTATGTCCTCTAGTATATAATGTAGGTGTGCGTTTTCTATGTCCTCTAGTATATAATGTAGGTGTGCGTTTTCTATGTCCTCTAGTATATAATGTAGGTGTGCGTTTTCTATGTCCTCTAGTATATAATGTAGGTGTGCGTTTTCTATGTCCTCTAGTATATAATGTAGGTGTGCGTTTTCTATGTACTCTAGTATATATTTACTGCAATTTTGCGCACCCACCTCTTGGATATATTATTATGCTTTACCTCGTTGTCAGGGTGAGGATCTGCTACTGGGAGCACCTGGACTCCGGACATTCACCGGAGGCTTCGTAGATTTACGCCAAACCGAGGTATACATGACCGAGTACAGAGATCCGCCCACTGAAATATCAGAAATGGCAGGTAAAACGTCTCAATTCGTAACAATAAACAATTTGAAGGGGGGAAAATGGTTTCTCTAAATGCAAGAAGGGATGATAAGGACATGCGAACGGTTTTTTGGGGTTTAAAGTCGCACCAACAGCTGCCGTGTGGACTCTTCTGGGGTTATTCAAACCTACAGCGGTGAGTGGCAAGTGATTGCCGTCGACAACCTTAACCACTCGGCCGCGGACGGTGGCGCCCGGCTGACTTCTTAAGCTAGTTTGTATAACATTAATGGAAGTCGTGATAGTGCAGTGGTAGCGCGTTCGCTTCATGTGCGGTAGGCACGGAGTTCGAGCCCTGTTGGAGCCGTTACGATTGTGCCCATAGGCAAGGAATTTAAATTCCACATTGCCTTTTCTCTCTCTCCCAAGTGGCGATGGATTCCATCAGGAATGAGGTCTCGAGTGATTAATATAAGTTGTAAGAACTTGTTTCGCAATCGAGCTATGTATAAACTAACACAAGTCCGCCTTCGTGGTCGAGTGGTTAAGGTCGCTGACTTGTATACCACTGTAACCTATCATCACTGATGGTCACGGGTTCGAGCCCCGCTCAGACCGTGCCTCATTTATATGAAAAAGTTGGCAGTTTCTTACGGAGGTTGGTGCACCCAAGTACTGGTTAACCGCTGGAGCCTGCCCAGGAAAGGTGTTGTTAGGTAAACTGCCCGCCGGCGATATAGCCCAAAATGGTGCTGATGCAGGCGTAAAACCCGAAATATAACATAATAACATATAAACTAACATTAATATGCCAAATAATATCCTTGTAAACGCCATTAACAAAACCATGGAATATTGAATCACGTGGATTGCATTTTTATTTGTGAAAATATGTTTGTTTGTTTAATGTCGCACCTACAGCTTATGTCATATGGTGACGCTCAGACAGCTGTTATTGGTTTAGTTTAATAATATGTTATTGCATTATATACGCATCTACAACAATACAAAGATTGACACACAATTAAAAGCAAATGGGTTGGGCCACAAGTTCTATCTACATTAGTAATTGGCCCTTCCCAGTGAGATTAAACCATAAACGGTTAAACTGAATTGGCGTAATTATATTTCATGTCATAACAAATTTAATCTAAATAATACAGAATAGTTCATAGTTAAATTCATTTGCGCCAAGTACGCCATACTTCATAACCATGTTCATCCACTTATCACACGTCCAGTATCGGCATGTGCAACGTGTCTGTAGTCTCTACAAAATATACATTAAAACGTGCCCCCACCCACCCACCTATATATCGGGTAGAAAACAAACTACAATGTATTTATTTATTTTCAATTGAAAATTCCAACTCACTCAATATCTTTAAAACTCGATATTTAAACTGGAATAAGCCAACAGAAACATAGAAATCTGGTATATATAGATAATAGATGAGCTTCCACTTGCTGAATACTGTACTTAACATGTAGTGTTTCTTTAATTCATATGTTTTATATGTCATTGTATATGTGTTGAGGACCTTACATGTATTAGCCATGTATTATGTAAACTCCCCCGAAAAAGAAAGTCTTTATTATTATTATTGTTAGTATTATTATTATTAATGTCAAATCCATTAGTTTCTACAAATTTATTTTAACTCGATTGCGAAACAAGTTATTTCAACTTATATTAATCACTCTCGAGACCTCATTCCTGATGGAATCCATCGCCACGAGGGAGAGAGAAGAGGCAACGTGGAATTTAAATGCCTTGCCTAAGGGCACAATCGTAACGGATCCAGCGGGGCTCGAACTCCGGACATTTCGCACCTGAAGCGAACGCGCATCCACTGCGCTATCACGACTTCCATTGTCAAATCCATTGTGGGGTGGAGTCCTGAGCATGTTTCCGGTGAAGGCTAAGCCAGTACTGCTCAATGTGTGCTCCATGGCACTTAATACATATGCCTTGTAACCGAGTAGTTATGAGTCCGAGCCTCGTCAGAACCACGGTGGCTGTGGCCCTAGGCAAGTCACTTAAATGCACAGTGTCTCTCTCCCTCTTGGCGATGGATTCCACCAGGAGAGTGATTAACGCGATACCGGTACTGTATGAACCTGTTTCGTAATTGAGCTAAACATATATGTGTATAAACCAGGCCGAGTATCGAACCCGGGTCAGCTTGACCACCTCCTTATTCATATATTTTAATTACACGAAATCTCAATAACAAAACATAAATATACAAATATGTCATGTTGTTGTATTTTGTCAGGATACGCAATGACAAGTGGGAAATATTTTGGAGGCACACAAACCTATTTTGCGATAGGGGCACCAAGGGATCACCTCACAGGAAAGGTACGTGTAATGTTGTGTTATTGATAGGGTCAACAAGGGATCACCTCACAGGAAAGGTACGTATAATGTTGTGTTATTGATAGGGGCACCAAGGGATCACATCACAGGAAAGGTACGTGTAATGTTGTGTTATTGATAGGGGCACCAAGGGATCACATCACAGGAAAGGTACGTGTAATGTTGTGTAATTGATAGGGGCACCAAGGGATCACCTCACAGGAAAGGTACGTGTAATGTTGTGTAATTGATAGGGGCACCAAGGGATCACCTCACAGGAAAGGTACGTGTAATGTTGTGTAATTGATAGGGGCACCAAGGGATCACCTCACAGGAAAGGTGCGTGTAATGTTGTGTAATTGATAGGGACATCAATGGGTCACCTCACCCGCCGCCTGTCCGATCTGGCGACCATCATACCATCTCACATACTTCCCAGTCCGAGGATCGAACCATGGTTGCATTGGTGAGAAGCGATCGCGCTAACAACTGCACTAATCGGTCAGCGGGCTGGTGTCCTCACATTAACTATTTCGACACCCCAGTGGGATCGAACCTAGAGCAGTGAGGAGTAAGAGATTGGAAGGCAATGATCATAATAATCACTCGGCCGCGGAAAACATATCGCACAGACGCACACGTTAATAATGTATCAAGTTTAATGAAAATTATTTGAACATACTTGCAAACAAATAACACTGTCATCGACCCAATGGCGTTTCGTCACGAGCAAATGACTGCTTGGACAGTACCTATGCTTTCCAACGAATTGCCAAGTTTCATATTCATGGTCAGTGACTGTTGGTGTACAAAATTAGCCCTCGGGTGTGTATGCCAAGTTTCATATTCATGGTCAGTGAATGTTGGTGAAAAAATTAGCTATCGGATGTGTATGCCAAGTTTCATATTCATGGTCAGTGACTGTTGGTGTACACAATTAGCCCTCGGGTGTGTATGCCAAGTTTCATATTCATGGTCAGTGACTGTTGGTGTACAAAATTAGCCCTCGGGTGTGTATGCCAAGTTTCATATTCATGGTCAGTGACTGTTGGTGTACAAAATTAGCCCTCGGGTGTGTATGCCAAGTTTCATATTCATGGTCAGTGACTGTTGGTGTACACAATTAGCCCTCGGATGTGTATGCCAAGTTTCATATTCATGGTCAGTGACTGTTGGTGTACACAATTAGCCCTCGGATGTGTATGCCAAGTTTCATATTCATGGTCAGTGACTGTTGGTGTACAAAATTAGCCCTCGAATGTGTATGCCAAGTTTCTATGCAATACCTTTGACGGCTCTTGAGAAATGATAATGTTTTATTTTGTTACGCATAAATACTTTCTGAAATTGGACAATGTTTGGCAAATGTTCACTTTTGGATGTGCCGACTTACTGTGGGTGTAGAGAATTAGACCTCGGATATGTGTGCATAGTTTCCAAACAATAACTTCGACGGTTTTTGAGAAATGATGTTTTGAGGTTTTTGTTGCACAATTTCTAAAAATAAATTTCACGTTCAAGGTCACTCTTGGGATGGGACTTGTTAGTGTGCAGGGAACAATCCTTAGAAATAGTATGCAAGGCATCACGGCATTATAGTTGACGGTGTTCTAGTTATGTGGAAATATGTAATTGTTGACAGCGACACCGCCGGAAAAGTGACTGCTTCGTCTCGCTTTCAACTAAAGTGGACAAAGGACAACAATTATTATCCTTCGATATTCATTTGCTTATACAAATTAATTTTAGCTCGATTGCGAAACAAGTTCTTACAACTTATATTAATCACTCTCGAGACCTCATTCCTGATGGAATCCATCGCCACGTGGGAGAGAAAATAGGCAATGTGGGATTTAGGTGCCTTGCCTAAGGGCACAATCGTAACGGCTCCATCGGGGCTCGAACTCCGAACCTTTCGCACCTGAAGCGAACGCACATCCACTGCGCTATCACGACAATTCATTTATATTACAATTGATGCATGTATGTGGCAAACGTTGTAAATTTAAATAAATTGAACAAACTAAGCTTTATATGTGTACATGCAGGTATTTATATTCGGTGCAGACAGAATGACCTTCATATTGGAAGAGGCTGACCATACTTTGAACGGTTCCGAAATAACAGAGGTAAAGTTTTAACTTTATTTATTTTACAACGATTGCGAAGCAAGTTCTAACAACTTATATTTAATCGCTCTCGTTGGCGCGGACGAAAGCGTATATGTGGTCATTCGTGTGGGAGGAAACCGGGGTACCCGGAGAAAACCCACCTGTCCGATCTGGCGACCATCGTACCATCTCACATACTTTCCGGTCCGAGGATCGAACCTGGGTTGCATCGGTGAGAAGCGAGCGCGCTAACCACTGCGCTAATCGGACAGCCTGGCGACTATGTGTGTATGATTGAGCCTGCGATCCCTGGATTTGTGCTAACCACATGACCACTCACCAACTACTATACTATACTATACTATACTATTCGGAAATAAAAACATGTGTAAACTAAAATCCTACCTTTTGAGAGATGTCCACAAGTCATTCCCAAATTATATGTCATGGCCACACATAACTTGCATATAACAGGTGCTATGTAAAGTCGATAATTTCAAGTTCTTTGCGTTACTTTAGCCCAGAACGTATGTCTTAACAATACTTGGCACAAAATTGTGTGTGCAAATTATTGGTGCATATAAAGATGATCACATGACTGTGACTGTGTGCTTGGTCATGTGATTGATCGTCAGTTCTATGCTTGGCTTAGGTCGTTTCGCAAGCAATTTCACTATTCAAATTCGAATTGTTTCGGGAATGAGATATATGAACGGGTTTCCATATTGATTTAAATGTTCAAATTGAATTGATTTCAGATTCGTTATCGTTATAAGTATCACATCATATCGTAAAACCTAGTACGAATATGTTATCGTTAGAAAAATATTATTTGAATCTACAAACAATCAAAGATATGTTGTTTGTAAAATATATGAACTTTCCCTGAGGTACATTGGATACAGTTTTCCATTGTTAGTAAAATATATGAAACATCCCTGAAGTACATTGGATACAGTTTTCCAGAGCTTTTTTTTACATTATCATTAATGATTTTTTACCTCTGGTTTTTACCCTGGTCCCGTGTATCTCGGTCTGCGCCGAGGCTATGTTTCATGTATTCGACTATATGTACGTAGTTCAGCCAAAGAAATTTGAAAACATTTGTTTTGTACTTGTAATTAACCTCGTCATTACATTGAATAAACGATCGCAAACAGAGTTTGAGTTTTATATGTGGTTTAGTTAAGACAATGTATTTTTCACGTGTTTCCGTGATCCTCGAATTTCACGTGCTGAGCGTAATTCAATGTAACGGTGTTTTGTGTTTTTACGTTTATTTATCGTCGCTACCGGTTGCCCATATGAGCGACGCCTCCTGAAGATATTAGTTATTTTAGATTTTGGAGGATAGTGCAATGATACAGACAGAGACCCATTCCATAGTCTCCTCTGGTTCGTTTACGTGCACGGTGTACAGCACCGACACGAGACTTCGGTTTAAAGTCCCATCTGAAAGACTGTTAATGTTATTATGGTCAGACGGGGGATCGAACCTGCGATCCCTGGATTACCAGTCCAGCGTGTTAACCACTGGACTACAGATGCGTCTTTACATAAAGACATATCCTGGCTGTGTGTTTTTATATGAGCGACGCCTCTGAAGAGATTAGTCGTTTTAGATGACGATGCACAGAGGGCCTAGTTGACTAGGGTTCGATTTAATCGCGTACATACATGTACATGTATATATACCAGAGTTGCATGGGGCGTATCTATGCAATCGGCTGTCTATGACAGCGACCAACTCAATCCAAAGTCTCCTCTGGTACGGTGTAAGCACTGACACGAGACCTCGGTTTAAAGTCCCAACTAAATGACTGCTAATATCATTAGTGTGGGACGGGGATCGAACCTATGATCCATGCATTATGCTACGTTACTGGTACGGTTATATGGACGAGTCAGTGGTTAACACGTTCGATCGCGAATCCATGGATACGTTTATTTATCGTCGCCCGTGGCGACGCATCGTGAAGAATAGTTAAAGGATAGTTAACGGATAGTTAAAGAAGACGCTCCAATTCCAGAAGCATCCCTGCTACTTTTGCCTGCCCGGTGTCTTTCACCGATACATGAAACCTGAGTTTATAGCCTCATATGAAATACTTAATATTATTATGGTCAGACGTGGGATCGAACCTGCGACCCGTGGATTCGCAGTTCAACCTGTTAAGCAATGGACCACTGACCCGTCAATTTAGCCTCATTGTGCTTACATTTGGATTAATGTACTGCACACTGAGCTAATCTAAGGAGTGACTGATTTGAAACGTCATTAAAGCGACACTAGATTGTATGGAATAATAAGTATTATAAAATTTGAAATGTTACGTACAAGTACCAATGTTTCTACACATGCCCATTACACGTTGAATAATTATTTTCAGTCAGTAAACAGTGTAGTATTTGCAATATAACAAACTGAAAGGAAAAGTACGACTTTCATTTGGAACGCATCGGTCTCTATCGGCCATCAGACCAAACATCTAAGACAAGTGTTATTGCGTCACGCACGTGCATTAAGGACTGCTACCATACGTTTGCTGATAAACAATTCGCGTATACGACGGTTCTATATGTATTGGATTTGTTTTCGTTTCTGTGCGAATTCGTTTTTTCTGTGCGGAAATTATATTATTAAATATCAGGTATTTTTATATAATAAAACAATCATCCTTTATTCCGATATAGATTCACTTTAATATACGGTTTAGTGTTAACCGCCCGTTGCTCTTTCTGTTATGTTCAACATTCTGTAACAGTCCAATTAACTTTAAGTATCTTGTAAATGGTTGTTTCTTGGAAGTGACCATTTGCTCTTGTGGTGTTACTGTTTAATTGTTCTTTCAATATTCCCCAACAGTTTGTTTTTTCGGTTTATGGGGCTTAAAGTCGCACACCGGCTTAGGTCATACGGCGACTCTCCGGGCTTAAAGTGGCACACCAGCTTAGGTCATACGGCGACTCTCCGGGCTTAATGTCGCACACCAGCTTAGGTCATACGACGACTCTCCGGTATTAATGCTGGAGGAAGACCCAGGGTGCCCATCCGAACAGTATTTCAGACACGAAAGGGCACACAAATAAAACCACCGACCTACAACACGCCAGCTGGATAACCTCCTCACTTAATTATAATACAAGACCCCCAGTGGGATTCGTTCGAACCTACAGCGGTGAAAAAAATGGTTTTGCTCTTTCAGATTCCAGTAAATGGTTTCTACGGTGCGGCACTTTGCTCCGTTGATGTGAACAAGGATGGTATGGATGACCTCTTGGTCGCAGCGCCATTCTACAGCAAAGGTGACAAGGAGGAGACGGGCGTAGTGATGGTCTATCTTGGAAAAAGTGATATGGTAGGACAATGTATTAACTAATTGTGAAAGTTGTGGAAATTCCACACTACCTCACTCTTCATGGGTGTGCTACGTCTGGATTGTCTGCGAGCCATACTCAGAAAGTGTTCGACATAATAACGTAAAAATAGAAATTGTATACATGTACTTTAAGAGATCACACTCGAAAATAGCCAAAACCTGGTCTCGAGGTTATAAAGCTTTTCTCCTATCTCAAACTCAGTCTCAAGCTTCTGATCGGTTTCGCTGGCAGTAAAGCTCAGAATCAACCAATTAAATCATTTGAGCTTGAGTTTGAGTTCTGAGAAAAGTGTTTTCACCTCGGGCACTGTTCTCGGTTGACAATTATAGGGCTGCAATGTATTGATAATGGATTGACGGGTGATAGAAATTGTGGTCTTTATTTGGTCGTGTGCCACACAGGTTTGATTGTAACTGTAATTAGTCTATCAAAATACCAATAGCATTTTAGTTTATACAAATTTATTTTAGCTCGATTGCGAAACAATTTCTTACAACTTATATTAATCGCTCTCGAGACCTCATTCCTGATGTAATCCATCGCCATGAGGGAGAGGGAAGGGGCAATGTGGAATTTGAATGCCTTGCCTAAGGACACAATCGTAACGGCTCCAGCGGAGGCTCGAACTCCGGGCCTTTCGCACCTGAAGCGAACGCGCAACCACTGCGCTATTACGACTTCCACAATAGCATTGGATTCCAAAGATATTTTAAGTAGTGTCTATCTTGGACAATAATACAGTCAACCCTGTCTTAGTCAGCAAGCCAAGGGAAGCACAGAAAATGCCTGCTTAACACAAGCGGCTACTTAATAGAGGTGACCACTAACACAGGTTTGACTGTAGTCTATCGGGTATATATTATGGTACGGGCATTTATTATAACACTATGCTGCTTATCGGATCAGAGATATGTGCCATCCACAAGTTGTCACGATGCTAAACACAACGCTTGGTCAAACTTTACAAAGCGGTCGTCTACTATATAGGTCGAAAATATATTGTCAAAATGGTCGTCAATTCAACATTTTTGTTATCACGAATCGGAACGATTGTAGCTATATTGCTTGAACAAACCGGGGCGTGTCATGGATCTTGTTTGATATTGGGATGTCCATAATGTTAGTGTTCAAAGTAATATTTTGACAACAACAGCAACGATTAATACAGTAACTGAATATAATTTATGTAAGTAAAGACTTGTCGGCATATAAAATAATCAACTACAGTCTATACAAATAGAAATGGTTCCTCTATATACTGTTAATTTCGGTAAAAAAATACCCGAACAATTATATCACGGTACAAATGTTACCAAGCTACCATGTTTTGTCATAATTATTGGGGCGCCCAGAGTTACTCCAGACGCCCCAATATGCAATATTAGGGCGTCCTTGATCGGACTATATTCGTGAATCCGTTAAAAAATATGCAAATCATTTGATAGCAACGACTGTTGTAAGTTGTCCGATCCAGTACGGTTTTGTAACAGTAGTCGTTTGAAAACAAATTACTAGTATACTAAATGCCATACCACTTAGACCACATACTATGCGAACACTATCAATATATGAATTGTCTATGTTTACTTTGTGATAACAATTTTTTATAATGTTCTGTATTTATGCATCGTTTAAAACATCAAATAATTCTTATTTGAATTTTCAGATGTTTGAACCTATGTCTACCATGTTGACCGGAAGTGACGCGTACGGTGCAAGGTTTGGTTCTTCCATTGCAAGACTGGGCGACATAAATAAAGACATGTACGAAGGTAAGTCAATAAAAATACCTCTATCGAAATTATGGTGACACAAAAAATAGCGATATCTAAGCGACTCATACGACGAGCTTTACGGTAATACCAGTTGAGAAAAGATAGTCGATATTGATCTAAGCAAATAATATTCGTTTCCAGGAAGTACACTTTGCCGGAAATCACTACCATCCAGTTACATGAATGTACAAGCTGAGCAATTTATGAGCTTGATGAAATAGATCTATGTCATCTCGAATCAAACGAGAGTCACTAACGCAAATTATTTTGTCAAATCTACAAAAATGTTCATGTATATTCCTTTTGAGCTACCAATCTCTCATCTTGAAGTCATTGTCGTCATCTTCCTTAGATGTCAAACCCCACCACGGGGATGTAGTCATATTCCTCCTATTATGTCTAATTCAGTAATTGAATTTGGCTTCAACCTTTTATTGGCTTTTGATATGTTCATATTATTAAAATACTTCTCCAAATAACTATATCTGTTTAGTTTAATCATATTTTATTGGTCGATTCGTTTTACATATACATGTGAATACAAAACATGACACATTAAATAAAGGCAAACGGGTCGGGCCACAAGTTCTAGCAACATTAGTTACGACCCTTCCCGAAACTATATATGTGCTTGGGGTCGCTCCGATGCTTTGTACTATTCATGTTATTTTTGGTTTCCATAGATCTTTATCATTTTAACATATGGACACAATTGTTTAAAAGCACTTACAATTATGATAAAGCACTACCATGCTTATTGGTGATGAACGTAACATGGCCGTACCGGTTTTCGGACCTCTGAGGTGTGTCGATCTATTCTAGTCCGTCTTTTTCATAGCAGATGAAATATTAGTATACATATTGTTTTAGATATACCTCTACTTAGTGGATTTGTAGGGTACACGTGAATAAGATTAATGTAAACATCAACAGTTACATATTTTCGATTATCTGTTGGTTTTTGTGTGTTCGTTTATCCAGCTTGGCGGTTCTAGCGTGTAAAAATATATACAAGCACCTGCAAAAAGCAGTGATGACGTCATTCACAAACAAATTCGAAAACAGGTGTGGTACGAATACATGCCGATTGACGGTATATGCCCTGTTTGGATTTATTTTCATTGCGAATTTCCTCACTAATTATATGCAGTTGACATGCGCACCGGAAGCTACGGTCATGCGCAATCGCCGTGTTGGGCAGCGTTTCTTTGATATTCTTTGAATAATTCATGTAAATCTAAGCAATGGAGCTCGGGTTAATAGTTTCCACCGGGGTATGCACTACATTGGGCGTGTTTAAAGTTAACCTTCGATGTCCGCACGCTTTAAACACGCTAATTGTAATGCCTATCCAGATATAACCTATTAACCAACATGCATTCCTTCAATATGTACGAGTAAGCAAAGCGACGGCATGGAAACGTGGTAGTGGAGCAATACAAATATATTTATTATTAACTTATGTTCTGTATTTTACAGATATAGTGGTTGGTGCCCCATACGAGGACGATTTGCAGGGAGCCATCTATGTATATAATGGCTGTAGTACCGGTATCTGGCCTCATTTCTCACAACGGATACCAGCTGCATCTCTGCGTCAAGGACTTATGTCATTCGGAATATCATTCTCTAAACCGGAAGATATGAATAACGATGGTGTCAATGGTAGGTTGATAACCTTGATAACATGAGTGGTGGTTTCATACCATATTTTATGAAACGAGTTTTCGAATTTTGCTATTCAGCGAGTCTTGCTCTTGAATGCATAAAATCACGAGACAGTGCAAGCTATGACATGACATGATAAACTTTACTCTTCACGGGGTTCTCCGGTATTTGGTCACGAATACTAGTGTTGGTTTCCTGCTATTATGAATAGTTCAGTAATTGTTATTGGCTTTTCCCGTTGATAGGTGGTGTCTATTTCATATTAGATATATATATCTAAACAAAACCAATAACTTAGTAACTGATGGTAAATACTATGAAAAATAATTAGCACCGTCGTACGCGAATTGTTTATCAACACACAATCGTATATGCGCATGCGCATGCGAGACGCAACTACGTATGCTGAAACCACTTCCTTTGATGTTTGTTCTGATTGCGATATAGAACGATGCTTTCTGAATGTACGCGGGGGGGGGGGGGGGGTACAAGTCCTACTTTCACTTTCAGTTTGTGATATTGCGGGGAAAAACACCGTTTAGTCACTGAACATAATTATTGAAATTATAATGGCAGAATGCGTAGTAGTTTTGCTACTTGTACGTAAAGTTTCAAATGTTATGCTAGTTTTATTCCATACGATAATGTGTCGCTTTAAACAGAAGTTACGTTAGAACAGGAACCTAGATAGATAGGGATTCGACATCGGCTATTTAGACAACGACTAAGACACATGGTCCAATGAAAAAACCACATTTCTCGCTTCTAAATCGTATAGCCGCGACCTACTTATGTACGTTGTCTAAGTCAGATAGATCAACTCATTGGCCCGGCCCGTCTTAACGCTTCGCTCGGTGTATATTTCGTTAAAGACGGACCAATTCGTGATCTATCCAATACATAGACCATCGAAAAATCGATTTCATCGGCCTTTATTTATCCGTTGATGTTGGTGTAAATAAGTGCATTGTCTTTCAATAAAAACATAATAATATTTCAAAGTTGCATAAACACATGCATGGAAAACAACAATCACATTGCTTTAAGCAGTCCAAGTATTATGATGATAGCACGCTGGCATAATAAGGGGGCAACAACCGAGATGTGTGTGAATAAAAAGGTGTTGCCATTTTCTGTGAGCAAATATATCCAAATCTCTAAATCATTATGAAAATATAAAACCGTAGCCACCTGGAAGTACATTACCTGTACGTAGACCTACATATTGGATAGTTAAATAAAAAAATTGGTTTACCATCATACAACTACTTCATAAATACCACCAAAAAGGTCAGCCATTGTTGTTTGTTTACAAAATAACTTTCGTGAATCAGATGGAACCATGTCAAAATATATATTGCAGTATATTACCTTATCATTTGGCTACGGTATTTCAATTCAAATATTACTGTTGGTATATAATAAAATGAGATTAACTTAGTGGCTTGTCTGGTAATAGTTCGTCAGCGAGTCGATGAAATCTCATAAAATCTCGGCACGGCTAAGAACTAACGAGAATACCCCACCGTGACATGTTCCTGTCAATCAAACAGACCCTGGTTAGAAGTACCAAAACAATAGTTGAGATTGTAACTTGTTTCTATTTTTAGATATAGCGGTGGGTGCCTATCTCTCGGACAGAGCATATCTCTTGTTTGGCCAATCAGTGATAAACATTGATATCACCTTGGAAACAAGCATTTCACAGATTGACAAAGATACACCACGCATGTGTTTATCAACGCACGGATCAGTCATGGTCCCTTGTTTCACAGTGAATGTTTGCTTTCATTATTTGTACAGACAGATTGGAGCTATAGGTGAGCATAACCTGTTTACAAATAAAATAGGCATACATAACCAGCTAACAAACTATAGGTGAGCATAACCTGTTTACAAATAAAATAGGCATACATTACCAGCTAACAAACTATGGGTGAGCATAACCTGCTAACAAACTATAGGTGAGCATAACCTGCTTACAAAATATAGGTGAGCATAACCTGCTTACAAACTATGGATGAGCATAACCTGCTTACAAAATATAGGTGAGCATAACCTGCTTACAAAATATAGGTGAGCATAACCTGCTTACAAAATATAGGTGAGCATAACCTGCTTACAAACTATGGATGAGCATAACCTGCTTACAAAATATAGATAGGCATAACCTGCTTACAAACTATGGGTGAGCATAACCTGTTTACAAACTATAGATGAGCATAACCTGTTTACAAACTATGGGTGAGCATAACATGCTAACAAACTATGGGTGAGCATAACCTGTTTACAAACTATGGGTGAGCATAACCTGTTTACAAACTATGGGTGAGCATAACCTGTTTACAAACTATGGGTGAGCATAACCTGTTTACAAACTATGGGTGAGCATAACCTGTTTACAAACTATGGGTGAGCATAACCTGCTTACAAACTATAGGTGAGCATAACCTGTTTACAAACTATGGGTGAGCATAACCTTCTGACCAACTATAGGCATACATAACCTGCTTACAAAATATAGGTGAGCATAACCTGTTTACAAACTATAGGTGAGCATAACCTGTTTACAAACTATAGGTGAGCATAACCTGCTAACAAACTATAGGTGAGCATAACCTGCTAGCAAACTATGGATGAGCATAACCTGTTTACAAACTATAGATGAGCATAACCTGTTTACAAACTATAGATGAGCATAACCTGTTTACAAACTATGGATGAGCATAACCTGCTTACAAAATATAGGTGAGCATAACCTGCTTACAAAATATAGGTGAGCATAACCTGCTTACAAAATATAGGTGAGCATAACCTGCTTACAAACTATGGATGAGCATAACCTGCTTACAAAATATAGATAGGCATAACCTGCTTACAAACTATGGGTGAGCATAACCTGTTTACAAAATATAGGTGAGCATAACCTGTTTACAAACTATGGGTGAGCATAACCTGTTTACAAACTATGGGTGAGCATAACATGCTAACAAACTATGGGTGAGCATAACCTGTTTACAAACTATGGGTGAGCATAACCTGTTTACAAACTATAGATGAGCATAACCTGTTTACAAACTATAGTTGAGCATAACCTGTTTACAAACTATAGATGAGCATAACCTGTTTACAAACTATAGATGAGCATAACCTGTTTACAAACTATAGTTGAGCATAACCTGTTTACAAACTATAGATGAGCATAACCTGTTTACAAACTATAGATGAGCATAACCTGCTAACAAACTATAGGTGAGCATAACCTGTTTACAAACTATAGTTGAGCATAACCTGTTTACAAACTATGGATGAGCATAACCTGTGTACAAACTATAGATGAGCATAACCTGTTTACAAACTATAGTTGAGCATAACCTGTTTACAAACTATAGATGAGCATAACCTGTTTACAAACTATAGATGAGCATAACCTGCTAACAAACTATAGGTGAGCATAACCTGTTTACAAACTATAGTTGAGCATAACCTGTTTACAAACTATGGATGAGCATAACCTGTGTACAAACTATAGATGAGCATAACCTGTTTACAAACTATAGTTGAGCATAACCTGTTTACAAACTATAGATGAGCATAACCTGTTTACAAACTATAGATGAGCATAACCTGCTAACAAACTATAGGTGAGCATAACCTGTTTACAAATAAAATAGGCATACATAACCAGCTAACAAAATATAGGTGAGCATAACCTGCTAACACAATATAGGTGAGCATAACCTGTTTACAAAATATGGGTGAGCATAACCTGCTTACAAACTATAGATGAGCATAACCTGTTTACAAATAAAATAGGCATACATAACCAGCTAACAAAATATAGGTGAGCATAACCTGTTAACAAACTATAGATGAGCATAACCTGTTTACAAACTATAGGTGAGCATAACCTGTTTACAAACTATAGATGAGCATAACCTGTTTACAAACTATAGTTGAGCATAACCTGTTTACAAACTATAGTTGAGCATAACCTGTTTACAAACTATAGATGAGCATAACCTGTTTACAAACTATAGATGAGCATAACCTGTTTACAAACTATAGGTGAGCATAACCTGCTAGCAAACTATGGATGAGCATAACCTGCTAACAAACTATAGGTGAGCATAACCTGCTAACAAACTATAGGTGAGCATAACCTGTTTACAAATAAAATAGGCATACATAACCAGCTAACAAAATATAGGTGAGCATAACCTGTTTACAAATAAAATAGGCATACATAACCAGCTAACAAACTATAGTTGAGCATAACCTGTTTACAAACTATAGATGAGCATAACCTGTTTACAAAATATAGATGAGCATAACCTGCTAACAAACTATAGGTGAGCATAACCTGCTAACAAACTATAGGTGAGCATAACCTGTTTACAAATAAAATAGGCATACATAACCAGCTAACAAAATATAGGTGAGCATAACCTGTTTACAAATAAAATAGGCATACATAACCAGCTAACAAACTATAGTTGAGCATAACCTGTTTACAAACTATAGATGAGCATAACCTGTTTACAAAATATAGATGAGCATAACCTGCTAACAAACTATAGGTGAGCATAACCTGCTAACAAACTATAGGTGAGCATAACCTGTTTACAAATAAAATAGGCATACATAACCAGCTAACAAAATATAGGTGAGCATAACCTGCTAACACAATATAGGTGAGCATAACCTGTTTACAAAATATGGGTGAGCATAACCTGCTTACAAACTATAGATGAGCATAACCTGTTTACAAATAAAATAGGCATACATAACCTGCTAACAAACTATAGGTGAGCATAACCTGCTAACACAATATGGATGAGCATAACCTGTTTACAAAATATAGGTGAGCATAACCTGCTAACACAATATGGATGGGCATAACCTGCTAACAAACTATGGGTGAGCATAACCTGTTTACAAACTATGGGTGAGCATAACCTGTTTACAAACTATGGGTGAGCATAACATGCTAACACAATATAGGTGAGCATAACCTGCTTACAAAATATAGGTGATCATAACCTGCTAACAAACTATGGGTGAGCATAACCTGCTTACAAACTATAGGTGAGCATAACCTGTTTACAAACTATAGATGAGCATAACCTGTTTACAAACTATAGTTGAGCATAACCTGTTTACAAACTATAGTTGAGCATAACCTGTTTACAAACTATAGATGAGCATAACCTGTTTACAAACTATAGATGAGCATAACCTGTTTACAAACTATAGGTGAGCATAACCTGCTAGCAAACTATGGATGAGCATAACCTGCTAACAAACTATAGGTGAGCATAACCTGCTAACAAACTATAGGTGAGCATAACCTGTTTACAAATAAAATAGGCATACATAACCAGCTAACAAAATATAGGTGAGCGTAACCTGTTTACAAATAAAATAGGCATACATAACCAGCTAACAAACTATAGTTGAGCATAACCTGTTTACAAACTATAGATGAGCATAACCTGTTTACAAAATATAGATGAGCATAACCTGCTAACAAACTATAGGTGAGCATAACCTGCTAACAAACTATAGGTGAGCATAACCTGTTTACAAATAAATAGGCATACATAACCAGCTAACAAAATATAGGTGAGCATAACCTGTTTACAAATAAAATAGGCATACATAACCAGCTAACAAACTATAGTTGAGCATAACCTGTTTACAAACTATAGATGAGCATAAATTGCTAACAAACTATAGGTGAGCATAACCTGCTAACAAACTATAGGTGAGCATAACCTGTTTACAAATATAGATACATAACCTGTTTACAAACTATAGTTGAGCATAACCTGTTTACAAACTATAGTTGAGCATAACCTGTTTACAAACTATAGATGAGCATAACCTGTTTACAAACTATAGATGAGCATAACCTGTTTACAAACTATAGATGAGCATAACCTGTTTACAAACTATAGGTGAGCATAACCTGCTAACAAAATATAGGTGAGCATAACCTGCTTACAAACTATGGTTGAGCATAACCTGTTTACAAACTATGGGTGAGCATAACCTGCTTACAAACTATGGATGAGCATAACCTGCTTACAAACTATGGGTGAGCATAACCTGCTTACAAACTATAGATGAGCATAACCTGTTTACAAACTATAGGTGAGCATAACCTGCTAACAAACTATAGGCGAGCATAACCTGCTTACAAACTATAGGTGAGCATAACCTGCTTACAAATATGGTGAGCATAACCTGCTACAAATATGTGAGCATAACCTGTTACAAATATGGCATAACCGCTAACAAACTATGTGAGCATAACCTGTTACAAATAGGAGCATAACCTGCTGACAAACTATAGGTGAGCATAACCTGCTTACAAAATATAGGTGAGCATAACCTGCTTACAAAATAGTACATAACCGCTTACAAAATATAGGTGAGCATAACCTGTTTATAAAAGATAGGCGATCATAGCCTGTTTACAAAATATAGGCGAACATAAGTTTACATAATATGTTTATAAAATCATTTATGTTTTATTATTCAATAAAAAGTAACAAATGAATTAATGTATTGCTATTGTTAAAAAAAAGTAATAAGTGAATAAGTTTATTAATAGTATTAAAAGTACTGAATTCTGTTATTATTGTCTATTATTTAGACTTCAAACGCCTGTGGTGTTTTAATAATCAATATGGCTTATACATTTATTCAAGTTCTTACAACAGTAGTTTCATCGCTCTCGAAAACTCATTTTCTATCTATTTTCCATGATGGATCCCCCGACTAAAATGTGGAAGTCGTGATTGCGCAATGGAGCCGTTATGATTGTGCCCTTATGTAAGGCATTTAAATTCCACGTTGTCTCTTCTCTCTCCATCGTGGCGATGAATTCCACCAGGAATGAGGTCTCGAGAGTGATTGATATAAGTTGTAAGAACTTGTTTCGCAATCGAGCTAAACATAAATTTGTATTAAAAAAAGGACTAACATGTACTTAACTACAGTAGTTTAATAAATATTGTTAAAAAACTAGACAACGGAGATGATCAATGTTGTTTCAGACGTGAATGTTACTGCTCAGTTAGATACCTACATGGGAGAATACAGTCGGGTGGCATGGCGTACCAATGCAGACAGTGTTGCGAGCTCTTCTGTGCGGTTATTTTCTGGAGATAAAACATGTATTGGACAACAGGATGTTCTTATAAAGGTATTCTTACGGTAGTTTATAGACATATCAGCGGATAATACAGAAATACTACTATTTAACATTCTATCAGATGGGACTACAAACCGAGGCCTCATATGTATCGGTGGAATACACAGGACATGTAAATGAACCAGGGATACGTCTGGAATGATAAACATTAGTCAGTTACTGCCCCTGAATACTCCTAATAGTATATTGGTCCTCTTAATTGGTTTCCTCTGTTTTTATCGCTGTTTCCTTTGCACCACATCTCCATTTCCATTCTTATCCGTATTCGCGTCTTATAATTATGAAATTATTAAATCTCGACAGATATCCTTTAGCATGTCCAATGGATACTTTACTGTACAAATTGGTTCAATTAATTAACACGACTTTGATAAAATTACATTTATCCTAACGCATCATCTGTTTAGACGACAACAGTGAAAACAAAGGATTCCATCTAAAAGGACCAATACACATTTCGGGATAAATCTGACTTTATCCATCAAGGGAGGTAATAGAAAAACCAGTAATGTCTCGCATTAGACTGCCTTCTGTATCTTGTGCACTATTCTCCAAAAAATAAATAAACAAAATTGACTAATAATTAATATAAATGGACTTAGTTAGATCCTATTGTATTGCTTTTATATACAATACAATTACAAATAGATATACATGATTTATAAATGTAGGAACACAATTATATAATTATAATGCTATGTTTATACTTGAATACTGAGAGTAATAATCTAGGAGCAAATGGGTTGTGCAACAAGTGTTACCAACATTAGTTAGTGCCCTCCCCAATATATACTCTGGATGAGTTGCCCGATTAACCAGTGGGTGACGGGTTGCTCCGATTAACAGTGGGTGACAAGTTGCCCCGATTAACCAGTGGGTGACGGGTTGCCCCGATTAACCGGTGGGTGACGAGTTGCCCCGATTAACAAGTGAGTGACAAGTTGCCCCGATTAACCAGTGGGTGACGAGTTGCCCCGTTTACCAATGAGTGACGAGTTGCCCCGATTAACCAGTGGGTGACGGGTTGCCCCGATTAACCAGTGGGTGACAAGTAGCCCCGATTAACCAGAGGGTGACGAGATGCCCCGATTAACCAGTGGGTGACGAGATGCCCCGATTAACCAGTGGGTGACGAGTTGACCCGATTAACCAGTGGGTGACGAGATGCCCCGATTAACCAGTGGGTGACGAGTTGCCCCGATTAACCGGTGGGTGACGAGTTGCCCCGATTAACCGGTGGGTGACGGGTTGCCCCGATTAACCAGTGGGTGACGAGATGCCCCGATTAGCCAGTGGGTGACGAGTTGCCCCGATTAACCGGTGGGTGACGAGTTGCCCCGATTAACCGGTGGGTGACGGGTTGCCCCGATTAACCAGTGGGTGAGGAGATGCCCCGATTAGCCAGTGGGTGACGAGTTGCCCCGATTAACCAGTGGATGACGAGTTGCCCCGATTAACCAGTGGGTGACAAGTTACCCCCGATTAACCAGTGGGTGACGAGTTGACCCGATTAACCAGTGGGTGACGAGTTGACCCAATTAACCAGTGGGTGACGAGTTGTCCCGATTAACCAGTGGGTGACGAGTTGCCCCGATTAACCAGTGGGTCACGAGTTGCCCCGATTAACCGGTGGGTGACGAGTTGCCCCGATTAACCGGTGGGTGACGAGTTGCCCCGATTAACCGGTGGGTGACGGGTTGCCCCGATTAACCAGTGGGTGACGAGATGCCCCGATTAGCCAGTGGGTGACTAGTTGCCCCGATTAACCAGTTGATGACGAGTTGCCCCGATTAACCAGTGGGTGACAAGTTACCCCCGATTAACCAGTGGGTGACGAGTTGACCCGATTAACCAGTGGGTGACGAGTTGTCCCGATTAACCAGTGGGTGACGAGTTGCCCCGATTAACCAGTGGGTGACGAGTTGCCTCGATTAACCAGTGGATGACGAGTTGCCCTGATTAACCAGTGGATGACGAGTTGCCCCGATTAACCAGTGGGTGACGAGTTTCCCCGATTAACCAGTGAGTGACGAGTTGCCCCGATTAACCAGTGGGTGACGAGATGCCCCGATTAACCAGTGGGTGACGAGTTGCCCCGATTAACCGGTGGGTGACGAGTTGCCCCGATTAACTGGTGGGTGACGGGTTGCCCCGATTAACCAGTGGGTGACGAGATGCCCCGATTAGCCAGTGGGTGACGAGTTGCCCCGATTAACCAGTGGATGACGAGTTGCCCCGATTAACCAGTGGGTGACGAGTTGCCCCGATTAACCAGTGGGTGACGAGATGCCCCGATTAACCAGTGGGTGACGAGTTGCCCCGATTAACCGGTGGGTGACGAGTTGCCCCGATTAACCGGTGGGTGACGGGTTGCCCCGATTAACCTGTGGGTGACGAGATGCCCCGATTAGCCAGTGGGTGACGAGTTGCCCCGATTAACCAGTGGATGACGAGTTTCCCCGATTAACCAGTGGGTGACAAGTTACCCCCGATTAACCAGTGGGTGACGAGTTGACCCGATTAACCAGTGGGTGACGAGTTGACCCGATTAACCAGTGGGTGACGAGTTGCCCCGATTAACCAGTGGGTGACGAGTTGCCCCGATTAACCAGTGGGTGACGAGATGCCCCGATTAACCAGTGGGTGACGAGATGCCCCGATTAACCAGTGGGTGACGAGTTGCCCCGATTAACCGGTGGGTGACGAGTTGCCCCGATTAACCGGTGGGTGACGGGTTGCCCCGATTAACCAGTGGGTGACGAGATGCCCCGATTAGCCAGTGGGTGACGAGATGCCCCGATTAACCAGTGGATGACGAGTTGCCCCGATTAACCAGTGGGTGACAAGTTACCCCCGATTAACCAGTGGGTGACGAGTTGACCCGATTAACCAGTGGGTGACGAGTTGACCCAATTAACCAGTGGGTGACGAGTTGTCCCGATTAACCAGTGGGTGACGAGTTGCCCCGATTAACCAGTGGGTGACGAGTTGCCCCGATTAACCAGTGGGTGACGAGATGCCCCGATTAACCAGTGGGTGACGAGTTGCCCCGATTAACCGGTGGGTGACGAGTTGCCCCGATTAACCGGTGGGTGACGGGTTGCCCCGATTAACCAGTGGGTGACGAGATGCCCCGATTAGCCAGTGGGTGACGAGTTGCCCCGATTAACCAATGGATGACGAGTTGCCCCGATTAACCAGTGGGTGACAAGTTACCCCCGATTAACCAGTGGGTGACGAGTTGACCCGATTAACCAGTGGGTGACGAGTTGACCCGATTAACCAGTGGGTGACGAGTTGCCCCGATTAACCAGTGGGTGACGAGTTGCCCCGATTAACCAGTGGGTGACGAGTTGCCCCGATTAACCAGTGGGTGACGAGTTGCCCCGATTAACCGGTGGGTGACGAGTTGCCCGATTAACCGGTGGGTGACGGGTTACCCCGATTAACCAGTGGGTGACGAGATGCCCCGATTAGCCAGTGGGTGACGAGTTGCCCCGATTAACCAGTGGATGACGAGTTGCCCCGATTAACCAGTGGGTGACAAGTTACCCCCGATTAACCAGTGGGTGACGAGTTGACCCGATTAACCAGTGGGTGACGAGTTGACTCAATTAACCAGTGGGTGACGAGTTGTCCCGATTAACCAGTGGGTGACGAGTTGCCCCGATTAACCAGTGGGTGACGAGTTGCCCCGATTAACCGGTGGGTGACGAGTTGCCCGATTAACCGGTGGGTGACGGGTTACCCCGATTAACCAGTGGGTGACGAGATGCCCCGATTAGCCAGTGGGTGACGAGTTGCCCCGATTAACCAGTGGATGACGAGTTGCCCCGATTAACCAGTGGGTGACAAGTTACCCCCGATTAACCAGTGGGTGACGAGTTGACCCGATTAACCAGTGGGTGACGAGTTGACCCGATTAACCAGTGGGTGACGAGTTGTCCCGATTAACCAGTGGGTGACGAGTTGCCCCGATTAACCAGTGGGTGACGAGTTGCCTCGATTAACCAGTGGATGACGAGTTGCCCTGATTAACCAGTGGATGACGAGTTGCCCCGATTAACCAGTGGGTGACGAGTTTCCCCGATTAACCAGTGAGTGACGAGTTGCCCCGATTAACCAGTGGGTGACGAGATGCCCCGATTAACCAGTGGGTGACAAGTTGCCCCGATTAACCGGTGGGTGACGGGTTGCCCCGATTAACCAGTTGATGACGAGTTGCCCCGATTAACCAGTGGGTGACGAGTTGCCCCGATTAACCAGTGGGTGACGAGTTGACCCAATTAACCAGTGGGTGACGAGTTGTCCCGATTAACCAGTGGGTGACGAGTTGCCCCGATTAACCAGTGGGTGACGAGTTGCCCCGATTAACCGGTGGGTGACGAGTTGCCCCGATTAACCGGTGGGTGACGGGTTGCCCCGATTAACAAGTGGGTGACGAGATGCCCCGATTAGCCAGTGGGTGACTAGTTGCCCCGATTAACCAGTGGATGACGAGTTGCCCTGATTAACCAGTGGGTGACAAGTTACCCCCGATTAACCAGTGGGTGACGAGTTGACCCGATTAACCAGTGGGTGACGAGTTGACCCGATTAACCAGTGGGTGACGAGTTGTCCCGATTAACCAGTGGGTGACGAGTTGCCCCGATTAACCAGTGGGTGACGAGTTGCCTCGATTAACCAGTGGATGACGAGTTGCCCTGATTAACTAGTGGATGACGAGTTGCCCCGATTAACCAGTGGGTGACGAGTTTCCCCGATTAACCAGTGAGTGACGAGTTGCCCCGATTAACCAGTGGGTGACGAGATGCCCCGATTAACCAGTGGGTGACGAGTTGCCCCGATTAACCCGTGGGTGACGAGTTGCCCCGATTAACCAGTGGGTGACGAGTTGCCCCGATTAACCAGTGGGTGACGAGATGCCCCGATTAACCAGTGGGTGACGAGTTGCCCCGATTAACCGGTGGGTGACGAGTTGCCCCGATTAACCGGTGGGTGACGGGTTGCCCCGATTAACCAGTGGGTGACGAGATGCCCCGATTAGCCAGTGGGTGACGAGTTGCCCCGATTAACCAGTGGATGACGAGTTGCCCCGATTAACCAGTGGGTGACAAGTTACCCCCGATTAACCAGTGGGTGACGAGTTGACCCGATTAACCAGTGGGTGACGAGTTGACCCGATTAACCAGTGGGTGACGAGTTGCCCCGATTAACCAGTGGGTGACGAGTTGCTCCGATTAACCAGTGGGTGACGAGATGCCCCGATTAACCAGTGGGTGACGAGATGCCCCGATTAACCAGTGGGTGACGAGTTGCCCCGATTAACCAGTCGGTGACGAGTTGCCCCGATTAACCAGTGGGTGACGAGTTGCCTCGATTAACCAGTGGGTGACGAGTTGCCTCGATTAACCAGTGGATGACGAGTTGCCCCGATTAACCAGTGGATGACGAGTTGCCCCGATTAATCAATGGGTGACGAGTTGCCCCGATTAACCAGTGGATGACGAGTTGCCCCGATTAACCAGTGGGTGACGAGTTGCCCCGATTAACCAGTAGGTGACGAGTTGCCCCGATTAACCAGTGGGTGACGAGTTACCCCGATTAACCAGTGGGTGACGAGTTGCCCCGATTAACCAGTAGGTGACGAGTTGCCCCGATTAACCAGTGGATGACGAGTTGCCCCGATTAACCAGTGGATGACGATAGATACACGTATCACAAGAAAAGCACACCTTATAAATGGGAACATACGATAACTGCATGCTTGTACATGTTCTCTTAATTTGTCCGAGTATGTAAATAGCAGTTCAACAATACATCTGTAGTCTAGTGGCTAATAATAGTAATATTCTGTAACTGTAAATGGCGATATGTAAACAAAGGGGAATAACTTTGGCTAATACTGTCATATTATTATGTACATGTAACTAGCGATGACTATTATCCAAAGTTATGTCCCTTTGTTTATATATCGCCATTTACAGTTATATAATAATATGACAATATTATAATTATAGCATCATTGTTTTCTAAGATCATGATTGCAGGTTATAAAAGATTGCTCAGATCTCAAGTTGAAGCGAATTTATTTGAGGAGTTTGAAATGTGTGTTCATCTCCACCAATCAGAAAGCTTGTGATTGAGTTTGAGTGTGTGTTTTACGTTTATTTATCTTCGCTACCGGTTGCCCATATGGGCGACGTCTCCTGAAGAGATTAGTCATTTTAGATTTCTGGATGATAGTGCAATGATACAGAGACCCATTCCAGAGTCTCCTCCGGTTCTTTTACGTGCACGGTGTAAAGCACCGACATGATACTTTGGATTAAAGTCCCATCTGAAAAACAGTTAATTGTATTAGGGTCAGATGGGGGATCAAACCTGCGATCCCTGGATTACCAGTCCAACGTGTTAACCACTGGACTGCAGATCCTTCTGCGTTTAGGATTGTAAGGTAATTAGTTTGTACATAATCTCGACCAAGCTGAAAGCTTGATACAGAGTTTGAGAGTGCAAGTGAATTGATTGGATGCGTCCGAGATATGTACTCATCTCCACCAATCAGAATGCTTGAGAATGAGTTTGAGATTGTAAGAGTATTGTCTGAGATTTGTACTAAATGTCCACCAATCATAAAGCTTCAGAGATTGACATTGCAAGTGAATTGATTGGACGCATCGGAGAAATGTACTAATCTCCACCAATCAGAAAGCTGTGGTACAGAGTTCGAGATTGCAGATGAGTTGATTGGGCGATCCTGAAATGTATACTCAGCTCCACCAATCTCCATCAATCAAAAAGCTTGATCTTGAGATTGGAGAAACATTTTAGAACCGCAAACCCAGTTCTTTACTACAGACATGACCTCAATTCTCTAATACAATACGACTACAATAATAACTTTAAGCTTTATTTATTTTACAACGATTGCGAAGCAAGTTCTAACAACTTATATTAATCACTCTCGTTGGCGCGGATGAAAGCGTATATGTGGTCATTCGTGTGGGAGGAAACTGGAGTACCCGGAGAAAACCCACCTGTCCGATCTGGCGACCATCGTACCATCTCACATACTGCCCGGTCTGAGGATCGAACCCGGGTTACATTGGTGAGAAGCGAGCGCGCTAACCACTGCGCTAATCAGAGAGCCAATACAATAATAACTTGTCTTTTCCAGTCCACATCAGATCTAGTAACACCTGTTCGTATAAAAGCCAGCTATGACGTACTCGACATTCCAAACAGCAGCGGTATCAAACCTACCATTAATATATTTGACGGAGCCAACCCAAACAACCAAATTCTATTTGCTACAAAGATAGTAAGTTGCTTCTTCTTCTTCTTGTGTTTCATAATATCATTGGCCGATGAATGTTCATACTCGGCGCACAGCACATGACTGTAATCTATGAAATTCCTGTTTGTTTATAAGATATTTACATAACAGGCATACAGTATGTGTAATTTACAAATTTCCAGTTGATTTATAAGATATTTACAATGTAGGCATACAGTATGTGTAATTTACAAATTTCCAGTTGATTTATAAGATATTTACAATGTAGGCATACAGTATGTGTAATTTACAAATGTCCAGTTGATTTATAAGATATTTACAATGTAGGCATACAGTATGTGTAATTTACAAAATCCAGTTGATTTATACTATATTAACATATCAGGCGTACTTCATGTGTAATTTACGAACTTATAGTTGATTTATAAATTATAATATATTAACATGGCAAGTGTACATCACATGTAATTTACGAACTTTCAGTTCATTTATTGGTATTTACATAGCAGGGTTACAGCACATGTAATTTACGAACTTTCAGTTCATTTATTGGTATTTACATAGCAGGGTTACAGCACATGTAATTTACGAACTTTCAGTTCATTTATTGGTATTTACATAGCAGGGTTACAGCACATGTAATTTACGAACTTTCAGTTCATTTATTGGTATTTACATAGCAGGGTTACAGCACATGTAATTTACGAACTTTCAGTTCATTTATTGGTATTTACATAGCAGGGTTACAGCACATGTAATTTACGAACTTTCAGTTCATTTATTGGTATTTACATAGCAGGGTTACAGCACATGTAATTTACGAACTTTCAGTTCATTTATTGGTATTTACATAGCAGGCGTATTTGATGTGTAATTTTCGAACTTGTATTATCATTTGTAATGTATGTTCTTGCAGCTGGATTTTAAGAAGAATTGTCCGGACAACGATTGTCGTACAGACATACATCTAACTGCCGTCACTGACTACGACGGGCCACAACACTACTTCGTCATCGGTACATCATCTCTAGTGATTGACGTCACCATCGCGAAAACTGGACACCCTAGTTACAGTTCCAACTTCTTTATCTTTTTCCCGAACACTCTCCAGTTCCAAAAGGTAAGATCTGTAGTCCAGTGGTTAATACGTTGGACTGGTAATCCAGGGATCATAGGTTCGCCCCCCCCCCCCCGTCTGACCCTAATACAATTAACAGTCTTTCAGATGGGAGTTTAAACCGAGGTCTCGTGTTGGTGCTTTACACCGTGCACGTAAAAGAACCAGAGGATACTCTGGAATGGGTCTCTGTCTGTATCATTGCACTATCATCCAAAAATCTTAAATTATTAATCTCTTCATGAGGCGTCGCTCATATGGGCAACCGGTAGCGACGATAAATAAACGTGGTTGTGATGGTACTCAAACCCACAGCTTATTGGTTAAAAGGCAGACACCATATCCAATTCACCGTTTCGCTTCACGTTTATATATTTATATTAACATAAATGCTTGCATTCTCCAACTTTGGTTATGATTAGTCTGTTTAAGAAATAATATTTGTCTTTCAGTTATTTATTGGTGAATAAAACATGGCGCATAGGACCGTGGCCTAAGTGATCAATTCCAGCATTCAGAAAGATAAATCATGTTTTATTCATCTGTAAATAACGCAAATACAAATATTATTTTGATTCTAACATGACCAAAATATCTAAAGAACCCAAAAATAGTTGTGGTTATATTTTACAAAAATGCTAGTCAAATCAAATGACGTCACATTTGACATCACGCCCTAAACCATGTTTTATTGCAGATTTAAACACGGTAAATTCCTTCCTTGTGTATACAGGCAAAATGCCGAGTCATGATAGAACTATGATTTGAATACTCTCTCAATTAAAGGTAACAAAGATATACGGAGATGATGAGATTAACTGTGGGTTTGTGGCAGACGACTCCGATGATTCCGAAAACGAAGACATGGAATCCCTGGATTACTTGCAACAGCAAAGTGTTCCTAAAACTCCCGAAGGTGAACTGCTTATGGTGTGCTCATTCGGAAATCCAATGCAGAATGACAGCGGTGTGAGGTAGGTAATGCCATCCGAAAATGTATTACCCTCGAGTTTCCGGTTTCCGTTATGATAAGAAATGGTCGGCATTCAACAAAACGAATCTTAAAACTACATAGTTTCTAAATGTATGATGTAAATAAAGTAACGTTCCTCTTTTATTCCAAATAATTAGAAATGAATATAACTACGTAAATAACAACGGGCGCTGTCATTTTTACCATGACCCGAAACCGACATCTGTGGTGACTGGTACCGGAGTTTTCGTGACCTTTCAGAAAATCCATTTTGCGTAACATCGAATGGGGGTAAATATAAAACGAACACGTTTTGTGCAGCATAATGATAATTTCTATTATTTTGATGAATATTTCTTTTCACAGTTTAACAAGCATTTTCACAATGTGGACAACTGAATTCATCACCTAATCTTGTAAACCATGACTTTTGAACAGTAAATGAGGTGGGTCCAATGGTCACATATATCACACTATGCCCATTTGTAAGGGCTGTTGGTAAATATTGCCTGTAAGTTCGCTTTGTAGGTGGTGGACTGAACAAAATTAAATACTATTCCTTTAAGTACACTACACTACAGGACACATCGTTTAGTTGACGACGACAGTAAACCACTGTATGGACCTCAAAACAATATAAGAGAAGTCTCCAAAACGATCCCCCCTTACACTAATTAAAATTGTAACCCATGACAGGTAGGTAAACAAATCAGACGACGCAAAACAAAACTGGAAATGGTTAATATTTTGCAGTAAATCCAATGGATAAATGGTGATGCAATATTGCATTATGAAAGATAGCATGTTTTATACCAATCCAAGGAAAATAACCGATTTCTTACGCCTCCAAGGATTATAGGGAGCATTTTTGTTGCCAAATATGGAAAATGACCGTTGACACTATCTATTCCTGATTGGTGACGTCAGGAAACACCGATCGCGCGCAGTATTGTAAATACTTACGGGGTAACGAAAACGAAGGTATCACGATTTGAGGACACTAGAGGATATATAGTGTCAAAAATGCAATAAATTATTAAGGGTTAAGGGGATGAAGGTATATGATGCACATCGAATATTAGCCAGGGAACAGGCGTCGATATATTTTGCCTGGTCAGTCAAATAAATATATTTTAACACCGAGACTATTGATTGGGCCGTATTGAGTTTCTGAACATATCAACGTCATTTGGCTAGAAGTTAAAAAAGTGAAAAATCGACAGACTGGAACCCAGGCTAATCGAATATGAAAAAAGCTGGTATTTCATTACTTTTTAATTTCAAAATATGGTCCTTATTGTTAAACATACCTTAAAATGCCTGAGAATGCAGCTTCGGCGACTTTCAGAATGTTCAGGGGCAAATACTGGTTTATCTTAATGGTGACTACACATAATATCTAGACAAAGCTAAGTACTATGCTATCATATCTCTTTTTGTTTTGGATAATGGATTCTCAAAATGTAATGGTGTCGCGTAATGTCATCATAATTTTTAGACCATTTCAAGAGCTACTAGTCTTGTCTAGACAGGGTGACAGGGCGCGCTACACCCTGTCCCTTGTGTGTGTTTTACGTTTATTTATCGTCGCTACCGGTTGCCCATATGAGCGACGCCTCCTGCAGAGATTAGTCATTTTGGAGGATAGTGCAATGATACACAGAGAGACCCATTCCAGAGTCTCCTCTGGTTCTTTCACGTGCACGGTGTAAAGCACCGACACGAGACCTCGGTTTAACGTCCCATCTGAAAGACTGTTATTTTATTAGGGTCAGGCGGGGGATCGAACCTGCGATCCCTGGATTACCAGTCCAGTGTTTTACCACTGGGCTACAGATCCGTCTGTACCATGTCCCTTTTTAGACATGCCCATTAAGTCTGCCAGGTATTTTTTAATTGGGTTGTTTTTTATATAAGCATCAACAGGCCTCTGGGCGGGCAGACCGTTATAAACTGAAAATCGTCCGCACCGTTGACCAATATGTACTAACCTACTTACTCTTTGATCAAACTATATTAGCTGTCAATCACAGTAAGCTAGCAACATTATCTAAGGGGTAACACCCATATCCTCTCTCCCCCCCTCCCAAAATGTGCCCTGCCTCTTTTCTGACCCAACCTAGTCCTATAAATAAGACCTCTACATCAATTATTTTTTCCTGTTATTTCTGTTATTTTTTAAAAATGCCTGGATAGTAAAATGTCACATTTTTCAAGTCTAAATATTACGATATGCCCAGTCATCTCTGAAATTTAATAAAGTCACCACCGCATAAATGCATTATGAGTTTTCTTAGACGATTAAAATACACATCATCTAAAAGTGATGAGTTTGGCCTATCGTAATTATTATAACTAGATGTTTAGAGGACTATGAGGGCTGCTTTAATCTCAGTGTGTGTGTGTGTGTGTGTGTGCGTGCGTGCGTGCGTGCGTGCGTGCGTGCGTGCGTGCGGTGCTTTGCGGTGCGGTGCTTTGCGGTGCGGTGCTTTGCGGTGCGTTGCGTTGCGTTGCGTTGCGTGCGTGCGTGCGTGCGTGCGTGCGTGCGTGCGTGCGTGCGTGCGTGCGTGCGTGCGTGCGTGCGTGCGTGCGTGCGTGCGTGCGTGCGTGCGTGCGTGCGTGCGTGCGTGCGTGCGTGCGTGCGTGCGTGCGTGCGTGCGTGCGTGCGTGCGTGCGTGCGTGCGTGCGTGCGTGCGTGCGTGCGTGCGTGCGTGCGTGCGTGCGTGCGTGTTCGGTTTTCATATCTCAGACTGTCACTCACACAAGAATGTGTGCCAGCGACAGTCGGGGGTAGACCGGGTTTGTACAAATGTATTTTAGCTCGATTGCAAAACAAGTTATTTCAACTTATATAAATCACTCTCGAGACCTCGTTCCTGATGGAGTCCATCGCCACGAGGGTGAGAGAAGAGGCAACGTGGAATTTAAATGCCTTGCCTAAGGGCACAATCGTAACGGCTCCAGTGGGGCTCGAACTCCGGACCTTTCGCACCTGAAGCGAACGCGCATCCACTGCGCTATCACGACTTCCACGACCGGGTGAATACAATACCCGATGCATGTATACTTCTAAGATGCCTAAGACTGCATTTATATTATATATATATATTTATATATATTTACCATTTCTACTACGGTTATGTAACGAGAATACATGGTTATATGTGCACTGTCGCATACTATAATACAGTGATCAACAGTGTATTAGTCTGGTGATGGATTATTGCCGGTGACGGACTTTATTATTATCATCTACTCGACTAGAGGTTGTTCTATATAGGACGGATCGATAAACAACAACAACAACATGCCACCAGACAATAAAGTATTGCACCCATATACATCCAGCATCCGACGTTGACATTAAAATTATAGAGTTATGTGCTAAAATACCTTTAGATAAGACTACGATGATTAATGCTCGGTCATCTTACCATTTGCAGCTAATATTTATATTACTGCAAATGACGGTGTGTAAACAAAGGGACGTAACTTTGGGTTATACTCTACCTTATACGCAACAATCACATTGACACTACGAAACAAAAAAATAAATGTAGATCTATTCCCATACAATGAATACCATAAAATATAAATTATTGTTTTTATTCAACAGATTTCAACTGGCCATACATGTACCAGATTCAATTAATAACACAAAGCTACAGTTCCGGTTGAATGCAACCACACTCAGCACAGAATTACAACCAGCAGATAATGTGCAGAATATCACAGTGGAAGTTAGGAACCAAATTGAGACAACTTTCGTTGGGTAATAATCATATATATGTCAATGCAGATATTGGGATTTCATACATGTTCACGGGCATGTGTGGGTATTGGTGTAAGCCAATGTGACCTGCTATGGTCGGCTATTTGGGCACGCACAGACTATGTACAATTGTTTGGCGATTTATACTTTATTTATTTTACAACGATTGCGAAGCAAGTTTGAACAACTTATATTAATCACTCTCGTTGGCTCGGATGTAAGCGTATATGTGGTCATTCATGTGGGAGGAAACCGGAGTACCCGGAGAAAACCCACCTGTCCGATCTGGCGACCATCGATTTATTCTCCGATGTGTCATTTCGATCCTATCTTAAATATGCTTAATCTTTTTATGCGATAGCATTATCCACATGCCTCCATTTACAGGTCTTTCTTTGTATTGTTTACCTAATACCTAATTGTAGCTAATGTGGTACTTCTTATATACAGTCAAACCTGTATTAAGCAGCCATCCCAGGGAATTGTCTTCATTTTATAACATGTCATTATTTGCACCCGTAAGTGCTATTTACTTACATTGTAATTTACAAATTTAATTTAGCTCGATTACGAAACAAGTTCTTACAACTTGTATTAATCACTTTCGAGACCTCATACCTGCTTGAGTTCATGGCCACGAGGGAGAGAGAAGAAGCATGTGGAATTTAAATGCCTTGCCTAACGGCACACTCGTAACGGTTCCAATGGGGCGCGAACTTCGGGCCTTTCGTACCTGAAGCGAACGCGCTACCACTGCGCTATCACGACTTCCGTTGCTTCAATTATTATTGCTGTCATGTTCTGTCGTAGTGGGGAAGACAGACCACCTGCATAATTATGAAAAATGGCAGAAAGAAATTGGCTGCGACAGATATACCTCAGGATTCACTGTTTCTTGTTTTGTTGATACCAGTGTATCGAGACCATCATACGTCACGATGAGGGATGCAACGGACACCTACCTAGCCACTCACATATATGAATTACGGAACAAAGGACCAAGCCCGCTCCCATCTTCAAACCTGATGATACTGTATCCACAAATACAGAACGGAGGGAGACCGTTGTTATACCTCAACACAACAACGGTAAGCATTTACAGTGTCTATATTATAATTCACCGGCAGCTAATTGCATAGATACGCCCATGCACCCCTGGTCATTGTAAGCGACACTTTTCTATCTCGATCACTGAATCGAACATCACTGTGTTTAGCCCTTTCCTTCATAGAGATTTAGGTTAATATACTATTATATCTCCATACAAACGACAGCCATTTAGCTATCATGCAGTGGATGAGTAGTCGCCATATTTATCCCACCTCTATAGATATTACTGGGACTACATAGAGATTTAGGTTAATATACTATTATATCTCCATACAAACGACAGCCATATAGCTGTCATACAGTGGATAAGTAGTCGCAATATATATTCCACCTCCATATATATTACTAGGGCTACATGAGATTCTGGCCTTTATTATGAACATTGGTTTGGCTACTACATTGTCAATGTATGTCGTATTTGTAATGGCGTCAAGAGGTGCTTCCATGGTGGAAAGGGTTAAATAACAACAACATTTAATGTGATAGTCTTTTTATAGAAATACCAAAATGTTAAGTCGATTGAACCAAATCATTGATTATAATCGAATATCGATTCATTGATTATAATCGAATATCGATTCATTGATTAAAATCGAAAATCGTTGAGTGCAATAGACAGGGGTGCAACGCCTTATCTATTCACGTAATGTAGATTATCTCTCATTGCGAAATGTAACACTGGAATAAATATGTGTTAGAAATACATGTATAATTGTACTTCTCCATACTGGCATCTATGTGCGTGTACTTATTAATTGTACATTACCTCACTTTATAAATATGTATTATGATTATGCGGATGAAGATGCATATTGGACCGAACCCTGTCAATACATTTCAGACGTGTGGTTTCTCTAAATTTTCTTTTCTTTGGGTATTATAAATATTAATTAATATGAATTAACTGTTAAGCTAGCATAATAATACATGTACCATTGACCTTGGATATACGACTATGTTTCCACTTGAGAGAAATAATTAGCATCCTATTTATCATACACTGTGTCTGTCCGTCTGTCGCTACCGGTTGCCCATACGCCTCCTAAATAGATTACATTGATTCTAGATTGTTGAAGGATAGTGCAATGATACAGTCCAGAGTCTCCTCTGGGTCTTTTACGTGCACGGTGTACACGAGACCTCGGTTTAAAGTTCCATCTGAAAGTTAATTTTATTAGGGTCAGGTGGGGGGGGGGGGTCGAACCTGCGATCCATGGATTACCAGTCCAATTTGTTAACCACCGGACTACAGATCCGTCTGCTCCTTGGTCCAGGGTTACATAGCTCTTTATGTGGCTATAAATGCTCTTGTGTGGCTAATAGAATAAAACACTATTATAGGGTAGCCACTTAAGTACCCATTGGTAGAAATGTTCGTCCGTCCGTCCGTCCGTCCGTATGTCTGCATACACTACTTGATATTTACGTGGCTAGGAGAACAATGGATCTACTATCTTAGCTATGTGGCTGTAAATGCTCTTGTATGACTATAAAACAATAGAGAGAACGATATGGTAACCACTTACATATCCATTTGTAGGAATGTCCGTCTGTCTGTTGCTTTTACGGTATATTAGTATATTGTTTTGTATGTGCGCAATATTCAAATGTTATAAAACAAATAACCATGTAACTATACTGTACTGCATAACCAAATTGTACTTACCTTATTATGAATGTTATCCACCAGTGGAGTTGTACACCACCATGCCGAATCAAGTGTTCATACCCGGACTCTCCGAACACCGCACCTGTAGTATTTGCAGCAAATATAGGATCGACCCATTCCGTAGAGGAAACCATCCATGAAAATGTCGGAGAATCTAGGACAATAGCAAACATGAGAAATATAGTACGTTCCAATTGAACTATTAGCTCTCGAGTTAAATATATATTAAGAAATAATAAAAAATAAAGTGTCGTCTGCTTGTGTGTTTTACGTTTATTTATCGTCGCTACCGGTTGCCCATATGAACTGCTCCTGAAGAGATTAGTAATTTTAGATTGTGGAGGATAGTGCAATGATACAGACAGAGACCCATTCCAGAGTCTCCTCTGGTTTATATACGAGCACGGTGTAAAGCACCGACACGAAACCTCGGTTTAACGTCCCATCTGAAAGACTGTTAATTTTATTAGGGTCAGACGGGGGATCGAACCTGCGATCCCTGGATTACCAGTCCAGCGTGTTACCACTGGACTACAGATCCGTCGTCTGCTACAATTAATTGAACTATTTATAGTCTTTATTCTACCCAGCATGCAAAGAGATACACAGGAAATACTTATGTAATACTGGTTTTTAATGAAATTCCACGACATATCAGCATTTCCAGCTAAAATTAAGAAAAAATAAATTGTCGTCTGCTACAATTATTTGAACTATTTATAGTCTTTAATTTACCCAGCATGCAAAGAGATACACAGGAAATACTGGTTTTTGAACCAGTACAATTGCAAGATAATAACATTTTCCGGTTTGCATAAAATTGTATCAATCTTGATTTATCTGTGATGATCAGACCAACATTGTGTGCATTTTCAGTTTCTCATTATTAGTTGTCATTTATTTTTACTTACCAATTAATTTGCCATTAAGACTTAAAGTGATATTTTGTAAATACTAGAAGTTACCCTGAATGTGTGTACATGTGCTATCCATATTTCAGGACTGCAAGAAAGGAGGATGTTCCAGATATGAATGTGATTTACACGACATTCCGCCACGGGAAGGTGCCGTGGTAACGTTAGAATATGTTGTCGTTGGGAATATACTGGATACTACATCTGTAAGTATGCGGGTAGCGCCTGGGGGATTTCCAGACACGTGTGTAATCTATGCAACATGTTATAAAAGTATGACTTTTACTTCACAACAACTGCGAAACAAGCTTTAATAACTTATATTAATCACTCTCGTTGGCGCGGATGAGAGCATATATGTTGACATTCGTGTGGGAGGAAACCGGAGTTCCCGGAGAAAACCCACATTTCCGATCTGGCGACAACCTCACATACTTCCCTGTCAGAGGATGGAACCCAGGTTGCATTGATGACAAGCGAGCATGCTAACCAAACCCAGGTTGCATTGGTGACAAGCGAACGTGCTAATCGGACAGCTTGTACAAGTATTGTTTTCGTTTATAGGATGGTGAAGCACTAACCATCAAGTCGGAGGCATACGTGAGGTACCGCGAGCTGCATAGACTGATCTCAGATACAACGGAGCACTCAGCAGATGTAAGTCCACTGGAGACAATATAGCTATGCACAATGATATAGGAATTAGGCAGGCTACGGGCCTGCAATGTTACTGTGTCGTCGCCTAGCTATCAACCTATCACACATCTGAACACTCAATCAACACTGCAATAATACAAGAAATAATGGATGCTTGTTGTATCTCCTAATTAGGACTTTAATCTGATAATAAGGACTTAATTTTCATAATTAAGACTTTAATCCACTTAATTAGGTCATTATTATACTAATTAGGACTGTACTCTGCTAATTAGGACTTTAATCTGTTATTTAGGATGCTTAGCTACTAATTAGAACATTAGACTCATAATTAAGATTTTAATCTGCTAATTAGGTCATTATTATACTAATTAGGACTGCAATCTGCTAATTAGGTCATTATTATACTAATTAGGACTGCAATCTGCTAATTAGGTCATTATTATACTAATTAGGACTGTAATCTGCTAATTAGGACTTTAATCTGTTATTTAGGACGTTAATCTACTAATTAGAACATTAGACTCATAATTAAGACTTTAATCTTCTAATTAGGTCATTATTATACTAATTAGGACTGCAATCTGCTAATTAGGTCATTATTATACTAATTAGGACTTTAATCTGCTAAGTAGGTCATTATTATACTAATTAGGACTGCAATCTGCTAATTAGGTCATTATTATACTAATTAGGACTGCAATCTGCTAATTAGGTCATTATTATACTAATTAGGACTGCAATCTGCTAAGTAGGACTTTAATCTGTTATTTAGGACTTTAAACTACTAATTAGGACTTTAGACTCATAATTAAGACTTTAATCTTCTAATTAGGTCATTATTATACTATTTAGGACTGTAATGTACTCATTAGGACATTAACATGATAATTAGAACTTTAAGCTGCTAATTAGAACTTGAATATGATAATTAGAACTTTAGTAAGATAATTAGAACTTTAATCTGCTAAGTAGAACTTTAATATTTTAATTATAAACTTTAATCTGCCAGTTAGAAATTTAATCTGATAATTACAACTTGAATCCACTTGCTAAAACGAGCATTTCAAACTTGTTTTTCAATAGTAGAACATTATTGTATATTTATGTTATACATGTAATTTGGTATCATCATGGGGTTGTAGATCTTTTTATCAGATGTTTAGTGGTGAATCACATTTAATGCTGAACGCATAGGTTGAACAAATTTGGACCACCCGAGTAGAAAGTTAATGTATGATATATAATTATATTAACAAACCATTAAGTGATATGAAATATTAACCGTAACGAAATTGTAAGCTTAACCCTTTACACGCTAGCGGCAGATAAAATCACTTTTGCAAACAGCATAGAGTCAGTTCAAGTGGCACAAAACATGCATAAGGCTCTATGCTGTTTGCTATTCAGATAGTGGGGCTAAAACATTTGGCTGAATAGCAAAAAACATAGATCCTGATCAGACGGTTAATTCACAGTTGAAAGTAAATATTTCTGTGCAAAATGTCACAATTTCTAAGGAGACTGGTATCATGCACAGTGAAACCTGTGTTAGTAGTCACCTCCATTAAGCACAGTCATGCCTGTGTTAATGGTCACATCATGTCACCTCTATTAAGCACAGTCAAACCTGTGTTAGTGGTCACCTCCATTAAATACAATCAAACCTGTGTTAGTGGTCACCTCCATTAAGCACAGTCAAACCTGTGTTAGTGGTCACCTCCATTAAGCACAGTCAAACCTGTGTTAGTGGTCACATCATGTCACCTCTATTAAGCACAGTCAAACCTGTGTTAGTGGTCACCTCCATTAAGTATAATCAAACCTGTGTTAGTGGTCACCTCCATTAAGTACAATCAAACCTGTGTTAGTGGTCACCTCCATTAAGTACAGTCAAACCTGTGCTAGTGGTCACCTCCATTAAGTACAGTCTAACCTGTATTAGTGGTCACCTCCATTAAGTACAGTCAAACCTGTGTTAGTGGTTACCTCCATTACGTACAGTCAAACCTGTATTAGTGGTCACTTCCATTAAGTACAGTCAAACCTGTGTTAGTGGTCACCTCCATTAAGTATAGTCAAACCTGTGTTAGTGGTCACCTCCATTAAGTATAGTCAAACCTGTGTTAGTGGTCACCTCCATTAAGTATAGTCAAACCTGTGTTAGTGGTCACCTCCATTAAGTACAGTCAAACCTGTGTTAGTGGTCACCTCCATTAAGTATAATCAAACCTGTGTTAGTGGTCACTTCCATTAAGTACAATCAAACCTGTGTTAGTGGTCAGCACCATTAAGTATAGTCAAATCTGTGTTAGTGGTCACCTCCATTAAATATAGTCAAACCTGTGTTAGTGGTCACCTCCATTAAGTACAGTCAAACCTGTGTTAGTGGTCACCTCCATTAAGTACAGTCAAACCTGTGTTAGTGGTCACCTCCATTAAGTACAGTCAAACCTGTGTTAGTGGTCACCTCCATTAAGTACAGTCAAACCTGTGTTAGTGGTTACCTCCATTACGTACAGTCAAACCTGTATTAGTGGTCACCTCCATTAAGTACAGTCAAACCTGTGTTAGTGGTCACCTCCATTAAGTATAGTCAAACCTGTGTTAGTGGTCACCTCCATTAAGTATAGTCAAACCTGTGTTAGTGGTCACCTCCATTAAGTATAGTCAAACCTGTGTTAGTGGTCACCTCCATTAAGTACAGTCAAACCTGTGTTAGTGGTCACCTCCATTAAGTACAGTCAAACCTGTGTTAGTGGTCACCTCCATTAAGTACAGTCAAACCTGTATTAGTGGTCACCTCCATTAAGTACAGTCAAACCTGTTTAGTGGTCACCTCCATTAAGTACAGTCAAACCTGTGTTAGTGGTCACCTCCATTAAGTACAGTCAAACCTGTGTTAGTGGTCACCTCCATTAAGTACAGTCAAACCTGTGTTAGTGGTCACCTCCATTAAGTACAGTCAAATCTGTGTTAGTGGTCACCTCCATTAAGTACAGTCAAATCTGTGTTAGTGGTCACCTCCATTAAGTATAGTCAAACCTGTGTTAGTGGTCACCTCCATTAAGTACAATCAAACCTGTGTTAGTGGTCACCTCCATTAAGTACAATCAAACCTGTACTCACATACAGCGCATTTCCGTCTTTCTGAACTATGACTATGTTAATCAATGATTTTGATATCACTTAGTTTAGTTTTCGATATGAAATATATTATAAAAACATGTTTTCTTTTTGCAATAGATAGCCACAGATTTGTTGCCCGTCTCGCCACCTCCTCAACGTATACCGTGGTGGATCATCCTAGTCAGCATCCTAGTTGGTCTGCTACTAATTGTAGTGGTTGTCCTTATACTATGGAAGGTACACCTTCATATTAATCTTTGTTTGTTTGTTTATTCGTGTTTTTCGCCTACATCAGCTCCATATATCACCGGCGGGTAGTTTACCTAACAACACCTTTCCCGGGCAGGCTCCAGCAGTTAACCAGTACTTTGTTGCACCAACCTCTGTAAAAAACTACCAACTTTTTCATGTAAAAGCGGGGCTCAAACGAGTGACCATCAATGATGATAGGTTACAGTGGTATTCAAGTCTGCGACCGTAACCACTCGACCATGGAGGCGGACTTCATATTAATGTAGTCAAACTTGTATTAGAGACCACCAACGGGAAGGGCAAAAAGCGGTCTCTAAGCAGAAATCATTTCTTAATACACGCTAATGTGTTCCTTAGCACAAACAGGAACTGAATGTGGTCTTTGAATACAAGACAGTGGTCTCTTAATAGAGAAGGTGTTTCCAGGAAGTTTGTCTGTGTTTAGAGACTTTATTTAACAATTACAAAACAAGCTTTAACAACTTATATTAATCACTCTTGTTGGCGCGGATGAAAGCGTAAATGTGGTCATTCATGTGGGAGGAAACCGGAGTACCCAGAGAAAACCCACCTGTCCGATCTGATCTGGCGACCACCGTACCATCTCACATACTTCCCGGTCCGAGGATCGAACCCAGGTTGTATTGGTGAGATACGAACTGCGCTAATCAGACAGCCATCTATCTATTTCATTGTCTATTTCGTTTTATGTTCTAACATTTGAATCAAGATACAGTCAATTCCCTAATCAGCACATGAATAATTTAAATTAATTTTACACCAGCACAAAATATTGCCGGTGTCATATGATATTTTCACCCGCCTATTTTTTCACCCATGGGTGAAAAAAATGCCATGAGATTTTCACCCACCCCCCCCCCCCCATGAGACTTTCAACTTTCAACTATGCGACTTTTCCCAATATTGTTGTCAAACGTTGTTGTTGCTGTGTTGCTTCTATCTTATGGTATGTGAGAGTCATCTGACTATTTTATATATGGTGGTGACAAAATTGAAAGATTTGCAGGAGGGGGGGAGGAATCTCATGGCTATGATATTTTCACCCGCAGGTGAAGATATCATGGCCATGAGATTTTCACCCCCCCCCTATTTGTCTTAAACAACATATCCATTGACATAGCACAACTTTCAATTGACTGAGTGTGCAGTAGTGGGGAATTGTACTCATTATATAAAGAATTAATAGTTGCACCTACCATTCACCTTAAAATTTGTCGCTTTTTATTTTAGATTTTTCCCTTGTATATCATGGAATATGACTAATGTTGTTGCTGTATTGCTTCTATCTCATGGTATGGGAGAGAAATATGACTATTTCAAATATGATGGTGGCAAATTTGAAAGAGTTGCGGGGGGGGGGTGAAAATATCATAGCAATGATATTTTCACCCGCGGGTATCACGTTCATATACAATTTGTTTTTCAAGGATTTTGTGTATAGAATTGAAAGCACTTTACTATGATATGCATACCATGCCTCTGTGTTTTGTAATACCAATAATATGGATGTTCAAAGTCTCCGGTCCAACGAACAACACAAAGTCGGGCGATCCAAGTCTTTCTTTACCGAGTATCATGCACCTTTCAATAGTCATCAGCTATGCCATATTATGCCATATGGGTAACATGCTGTGAAATCATGCTTTTTTCTGTACTGTTTGATGATTTAAACATGTTGGTGTGTAATAAATACAGAACGACAAGAGTGTTTGAATGATCGCAGTATAGTAGTATAGAATGAGAGGCGTATGGATACGGCTCTTGTTTTATCTGCTGTGCTGGCACTCATGCCATATTCACAACTCCATTGGCACAGAAATGGGCTGAACAAAAAAGTAAGAATGGCATGAAGATATTGTGGCCATCTGTGAAATTCAATAATTTCTGTCACTTTTTGGGAGGGATTACAGCAACTGACATTTTTATCGCCTCATTTTGGGAATAATGTAGGAGGTGTGAATATCAACACTTATTGTATTGGTTACTCAGACTGTGACATGATACAATATGGCTGAATTTGCAATTTGTGTACAAATAATTTGTATACATCATTCCTGCAAATGATGATAATCTATACTTTTTGTTAGAAGCATGTCTGATATTTCTGACTAAATGAGAACAATGCAGACCATGGACTAGGTCTAGTGGTTGCATATGTACACGGTCCATATTCACCAAGTAAATTGAACTAGAAACGACCAGGGTGTATGCATAACACACAGCAAAACCAACACATGGATTTGAAATATTGAAATGGTGGGAACGGGCGGGTATCACTTTCATAATACCTTGACAGTGATATGGTATTTTCAATGTCTGCACCTCTATTTCATCATATTAAAATGGCGATAACTTAATCACAACCTCAACCCTACACCCTAATAATCTCACTAATATGTACATCACCATTTCTGCCACAGTATGAAGAAGAAAAGAAAATAATATATCAGTAAAGCCCTTTTGTATAGCTCATCGGTAAGAACTACATTATTTCATATGTCCACTAAAAACATCATGTTTGATTTACATGACTGAAGTTTTTCCATATGTTTTTATATCACTTTAAAAATTATTATTGGGGCACGGGTGGAAATATCATGGTCATGATATCCCCCCCCCACCTGTTGTTTTCCTTTAAGACAATTAGAGGGGGAGGTGCAGGGAGTGAAAATCTCATGGCCATGGTATCTTCACCCGCAGGTGAAGATATCATGGCCATGAGATTTTCACCCCCCCCCCTAATTGTCTTAAACAACATATCCATTGACATAGCACAACTTTCAATTGACTGAGTGTGCAGTAGTGGGGAATTGTACTCATTATATAAAGAATTAATAGTTGCACCTACCATTCACCTTAAAATTTGTCGCTTTTTATTTTAGATTTTTCCCTTGTATATCATGGAATATGACTAATGTTGTTGCTGTATTGCTTCTATCTCATGGTATGGGAGAGAAATATGACTATTTTCACCCCCCCCCCCCCAGCAACTCTTTCAAATTTGCCACCATCATATATAAAAATAGTCATATGACTCTCACATACCATAAGATAGAAGCAACACAGCAACAACAACATTTGACAAAAATATTGGGGGGCGGGTGAAAATCTTATGGGGGGGTGAAAATCTCATGGCATTTTTTTCACCCACGGGTGAAAATATCGCGCGGGTGAAAATCTCATGTGACACCGGAATCCACATTTCTGTGAAATTACTTACATTGCTTAAACTATACCAATTTATTTGAACTCAATTGTGAACAAGTTCTTATAACTTGTTAATCATCACTTTCGAGCCTATGTGGATTTTTTAAAGTTTTTATCACATAACTTTGCTTGTAACCAGTGTAATACAGTTATGTAATAATTCCTTATATGTACACACGTGTAATAACACCTGTAATGATTCTGATTGGTTGAGAGCATAATCCTTCTCAATTGTAAAGTAAACTTTAAATTATGCATATTTCTAGAGGAATTGGTACATACGGCTTAACGATCAGACAAATGTCGATTTAAAAGAAGTTTTGACGCAATTATAATGCTGTTTAAAACATAAACATAGCGCTGTTTTGCATAGTGACATCATAACAATTTAATGACAATTTACGCTGATGTGGATTTGAGTGTCCCGCCTAATATGTCGACACCACCACTAACTATGGTTTTGTCCAGGCTCAATCTACTTCTATAAATTCTGGTTAGGTTGATATTTGGCTCCATTTTACCCATTCAACAAGTAACTGACATGGACTGGTGTATGATATTTTTAGACCAATAAATTAATAAGAAAATTACATTTGGACCAGTTCATTTATCAAAATGGGTAAATTTGTCTAAAAATAGTAATATTACTGGCAAAAAGTGTACATCCTGATGAGGCGGCTCGTCACTAGCCGGCTCATCTGGATCTACACTCTTTGTAAGCCTATTTAGAGGTGTGTAGTGTTAAAAGAGTTAATATGCTATTTATTTCCAAATTCAAATACAGCTTTGAATTAAACAATTTTCTAATGCTCAATTTTTCAGATCGGATTTTTCCGAAGAAAGCAAATGGAAGAAATGAAGAGAATGCAGCATGGTGTAGAGGTTGAGAAGATGTTACCAGATGACGATACGAAATACATCAAATCCTAATACAGATTAATAATGAATGCCAGGTCAAACTGTACTATATGTCAGGTCAAACTGTACCATATGTCAGGTCAAACTGTACCATATGTCAGGTCAAACTGTACTGTATGTCAGGTCAAACTGTACCATATGTCAGGTCAAACTGTACTGTATGTCAGGTCAAACTGTACCGTATGTCAGGTCAAACTGTACAGTATGTCAGGTCAAACTGTACCGTATGTCAGGTCAAACTGTACCGTATGTCAGGTCAAACTGTACAGTATGTCAGGTCAAACTGTACTGTATGCCAGGTCAAACTGTACTGTATGTCAGGTCAAACTGTACTGTATGTCAGGTCAAACTGTACTGTATGTCAGGTCAAACTGTACTGTATGCCAGGTCAAACTGTACTATATGTCAGGTCAAACTGTACTGTATGCCAGGTTAAACTGTACTGTATGTCAGGTCAAACTGTACTGTATGTCAGGTCAAACTGTACTGTATGCCAGGTCAAACTGTATCATGTCAGGTTAAACTGTACCATATGTCAGGTCAAACTGTACTGTATGTCAGGTTAAACTGTACCGTATGTCAGGTCAAACTGTACCATATGTCAGGTTAAACTGTACCATATGTCAGGTCAAACTGTACCGTATGTCAGGTCAAACTGTACTGTATGTCAGGTCAAACTGTACTATATGTCAGGTCAAACTGTACCGTATGTCAGGTCAAACTGTACCGTATGTCAGGTCAAACTGTACCGTATGTCAGGTCAAACTGTACCGTATGTCAGGTCAAACTGTACCGTATGTCAGGTCAAACTGTACCGTATGTCAGGTTAAACTGTACCGATGTCAGGTCAAACTGTACCGTATGTCAGGTCAAACTGTACTGTATGTCAGGTCAAACTGTACTGTATGCCAGGTCAAACGGTATCATATGTCAGGTCAAACTGTACCATATGTCAGGTCAAACTGTACCGATGTCAGGTCAAACTGTATCATATGTCAGGTCAAACTGTACCGTATGTCAGGTCAAACTGTACTGTATGTCAGGTCAAACTGTACTGTATGTCAGGTCAAACTGTACTGTATGTCAGGTCAAACTGTACTGTATGTCAGGTCAAACTGTACTATATGTCAGGTCAAACTGTACCGTATGTCAGGTCAAACTGTACCGTATGTCAGGTCAAACTGTACTGTATGTCAGGTCAAACTGTACCGTATGTCAGGTCAAACTGTACTGTATGTCAGGTCAAACTGTACTGTATGCCAGGTCAAACTGTACTGTATGCCAGGTCAAACTGTACCGTATGTCAGGGTCAAACTGTACCATATGTCAGGTCAAACTGTACTATATGTCAGGGTCAAACTGTACCGTATGTCAGGGTCAAACTGTACCATATGTCAGGGTCAAACTGTACTGTATGTCAGGTCAAACTGTACTGTATGCCAGGTCAAACGGTATCATATGTCAGGTTAAACTGTACCGTATATCAGGTCAAACTGTATCATATGTCAGGTTAAACTGTACCGTATATCAGGTCAAACCGTACCATATGTCAGGTCAAACTGTACTATATGTCAGGTCAAACTGTACTATATGTCAGGTCAAACTGTACCATGTCAGGTCAAACTGTACCGTATGTCAGGTCAAACTGTACCATATGTCAGGTTAAACTGTACCGTATGTCAGGTCAAACTGTACCATATGTCAGGTCAAACTGTACCGTATGTCAGGTCAAACTGTACCATATGTCAGGTCAAACTGTACCATATGTCAGGTCAAACTGTACCGTATGTCAGGTCAAACTGTACTGTATGTCAGGTCAAACTGTACCGTATGTCAGGTCAAACTGTACTATATGTCAGGGTCAAACTGTACCGTATGTCAGGTCAAACTGTACTATATGTCAGGTCAAACTGTACCATATGTCAGGTCAAACTACTGTATGCCAGGTTAAACTGTACTGTATGTCAGGTCAAACTGTACTGTATGTCAGGTCAAACTGTACTGTATGTCAGGTCAAACTGTACCGTATGTCAGGTCAAACTGTACTATATGTCAGGTCAAACTGTACTATATGTCAGGTCAAACTGTACCGTATGTCAGGTCAAACTGTACCGTATGTCAGGTCAAACTGTACTGTATGTCAGGTCAAACTGTACTGTATGTCAGGTCAAACTGTACTGTATGTCAGGTCAAACTGTACTGTATGTCAGGTCAAACTGTACCGTATGTCAGGTCAAACTGTACTATATGTCAGGTCAAACTGTACTATATGTCAGGTCAAACTGTACCGTATGTCAGGTCAAACTGTACCGTATGTCAGGTCAAACTGTACTGTATGTCAGGTCAAACTGTACTGTATGTCAGGTCAAACTGTACTGTATGTCAGGTCAAACTGTACTGTATGTCAGGTCAAACTGTACCGTATGTCAGGTCAAACTGTACCATATGTCAGGTCAAACTGTACCGTATGTCAGGGTCAAACTGTACCATATGTCAGGTCAAACTGTACCGTATGTCAGGTCAAACTGTACCGTATGTCAGGTCAAACTGTACTATATGTCAGGTCAAACTGTACCATATGTCAGGTCAAACTGTACCGTATGTCAGGTCAAACTGTACCGTATGTCAGGTCAAACTGTACCGTATGTCAGGTCAAACTGTACTGTATGTCAGGTCAAACTGTACCATATGTCAGGTCAAACTGTACCGTATGTCAGGTCAAACTGTACCGTATGTCAGGTCAAACTGTACTATATGTCAGGTCAAACTGTACCGTATGTCAGGGTCAAACTGTACCGTATGTGTGAAGGCTAAAAGGAGACATATCAATATTTGTACCATTATATACAATGCCACATGCGTGAATGTTGAAAAATGTATACAAATGGCATTAAAATTGAACAAGCTTGTTTTAAAAAATTGCAGTGGATTACGCCATAATACATGTTGATGTAAATTTCATTTAACTAATGTTATTCATTGTGTTAGTAATATGAGTCAGTCACTCAATGTTATATATTTTTTTTTTTTATTTAACCATATTTTATTGCAAATCAATAATACATATGTCATACATATACAGATACAATACATAGCGTGAACATACAAATGGTTTGGGCCACAAGTTTTAACAACATTAGACAACGGCCCGCACCAGAGACAATGGCCCGCACCAGCATAATATATGTGTTATATCAGTAAGAGCAAGCTCTGAATGGTATATTTACTATCAACCTGAATCTACTGGATACATTTTTGCAATTTCTGATTTTAACTAGAAGCTGGTCTGCAATAATAATAACAAGAAAAACGTTTAAATTTATTTCTTTAGCTTGAGTACGAAACAAGTTCTTATAACATTAGTTTAATCGCTCTCGAGACCTCATTCCTGATGGAATCCGTCGCCACGAGGGAGAAAAGAGGAAATGTGGGTTTAAGCGTCTTGCCTAAGGGCACCACCACCGTGGTTTTGGCAGGGTTCACACTCTTAACCTGTCAGTTACAAAGCATGCAACGTATCCATTTCACCACGGAGGCGCCACTGCAATAATCATTTCAAGATAACAAATTGACCATCATATCATGTCGATGATAGCTTTCTATCTTCCCCAGTAAAATATCATTCACAAATGTTCTTTTTATTTTAGGCTATTTAAGTGTTTTTATATCGGAAAATGTTACTATTGTGCTCAGAATAACGCTGGAACGTTGTGTCTCGAGTCCGAAAACGTTCACAATACTAACATTTCAGACTGCAGTGACTGGGAACCATAAGTGACTGGGAACCATAAGCGTAGTGCAATGAGAATAAAATGTATTACTGGTATTCTGTTTTATTCCACTGCTGTCAACCAGTAGAATAACACTTTTCATCACTTAACTTCCATTGCATTCAATGTAATACAGCCATTACATATATTCTTATATCAAAACATGTGTAATAACGCCGGGAAGGATTCTCATTGGTCACTGCATGACAGCTGGCTTTTCACACATTTGACATTATATAGTTTGCAACTTTGCCGTTGAAAATTAATAAAATGTTAAAAATGCACTAGCATATTAACTCTTTCAACACCAAGTAACTGACATGGACTGGTCCATGATATTCTTAGACCAATAAATGAATAAGAAAATTACATTCGGACCAGTTCATTTATCAAGATGGGTAATTTTGTCTAAAATTAGTAATACTACTGGCAAAAAGTGCAGATCCTGATGAGACGGCTCATCACGAGCCGGCTCATCTGGATCTACACTTTTTGTAAGCCTATATAGAGGTCTGTGGTGTTGAAAGGGTTAAGAGTATAGCTGGTTACCGCTTAGATCGGCTAATCCTGTCCAGGAAACCATGTCTAGGTCCCCACAAGGGGTTTGACATTAATGGAACATACATACATACCCGGTACATAGTATTATGCACTTATCAATGTTGACCCCGCCCCCCGCCCTGTAATGTGTTGGACTTGTAGTTAATATTACTTGTTTGTTTGTGTATTACATCATTGATGTTCGCTATAAGCATTGTATGAGAGACATTATTGGGTTTTCAATTACCTCCCTTGAGAGATAAAAGTCTGATTTATCCCGAAATATGTATTTTAGTTGAAAGCCTTTGTTTTTATTGGTGTTCCCTAACCATATGTTGCGGTATGATAATAAATTTCTACAGTAAAGTATCCATTGGATATACTGTAGGATATGTCGAGATTTAGTAATTTAATAATTATAATATAAGAAAACTAATGAAAACAGATATCATGTGGTGCAAATAAAAGGAAACAACGATAAAAACAGGAAGTCAATTAAGAGGACCAATCTACTTTCATGAGTATTCAGGGGCAGTAACTCACTAATGTCTCTCATTGTCATAGGTACAAGTTAGCTAGAATTTTATAAAAGATTACATTGAATTATATGCTACTTCTGCGTCTAAGAGGTTACTCTGTAGAGACAAATACTGACGAGGGTTCGCCTTGGTTCCAGCAGTACCGTAGCCAGAGGCAAAATTTCAACCGAGGCAATCTAGGGGTGTCCGGGGGCATGTTCCCCCTTAAAATTGTTGGGGTAGCGAAGAGATTTCCTGCATTTTCTGATTTAATGAGTTTAGACGTATACTTATGTACTGACCTTTCAGCTCTATTTTATACAGCAAAGGAATATTTTTGGCATTTTATTTGTTTAATTTTTCATATATTTTTTATTTGCTTTGGAAATTTTAACCGAGGCACCTGCGTGACTACGGGCCTGGCTGATGATGATGATTGAGCTTATTTACCCTCGCCTCCGGCGAACCATATGGACAAGTTGTATTACGCATGAATGTCGACACTATTTACATTATTTTGTTATGTCAACAAACCACGTATACGACGTTTGCTTATTAGTTGAAATACTCAGTATTTGAGGCAAATATTTGGAAAACAATTATACCACATAATAGGAAAATACATTCTGTAGAAATTTGCGTTTTCACTAATGTAATGTCACTTTAAGGAAAGGGATTCGAATAAGTTACTATGTAACTTTTCCCCCAATACTAACTGTGTGCTACTGCAACTATTCCTATGTTATGTACCATTCTTGAATAAAATATTGTTTAAACTAATTTCATTAACGGACACAATTCTAATGAAATTCCATGACATGTTTGGTTTTCAGCCTTCTGTCTAATTCCTTAATATAATTGTTGTAAATAATCATGTACATGATAGAAAATAAATATGCCTAAACGTAATAAGAAAAAAACCATCCGCGCCAACAAACGTGATTAATATATGTTGTTAGAACTTGCTTCGCAATCGTTGTAAAAGAAATAAAGTTTAAACTTCTAAAAAACACATCAGTGAATTGTCGTCTGCTATAAATATTTGAACTATTTATAGCCTTTATTTTACCCAGCATGCAACGTTAATTATAGGAAGAGTATGTTATCGCTAGATTATGGCATTGAAGTTGTTTCCCCCGTCTTTTTAGCGAGTGTTATGCAAATCTATTGTGTTCAGACTCGATAGTTGACGATTTTATTCCCTATGGATGGGCGTATTTATGTCAAATATTGACATTACATAATTTAAATCGTCTGATACACTTTGTAGTATCATATCAATTTAATGGCACATTTTATGTTAAATGATTTTCCAGGTATTATTTACAAGTAATTCGCACTTGCTTGCTTTAATTGTGTACATTGCTTGCTTTAATGTCATATATTCGCTATATTTAGCGTATCTCAAGCACGACTTTGCATAATCATCACCATATAATTATAAATAATTAATTGTACATTTATAGTAATATATGTAATTATATTAAATAAAAATTAAAAATCATGTTTTTGTTTGTTGTTTCTAGATAATATGTTAGAAGTTTATCAACTAGAAATTGTTTTTCAAAAATGCATGTCTTCCCAGCAGTATTGCATCAGTAGAGAACAGGGCCATAACTCTGAGAATTTGGAGAACAGGGCCATAACTCTGAGAATTTGGAGAACAGGGCCATAACTCTGAGAATTTGGGGAAGAGGGCCATAACTCTGAGAATTTGGGGAAGAGGGCCATAACTCTGAGAATTTGGAGAACAGGGCCATAACTCTGAGAATTTGGGGAACAGGGCCATAACTCTGAGAATTTGGGGAACAGGGCCATAACTCATTGAGGATTTGGAGAACAAGGCCATAACTCTATGAGAATTTGGGGAACAGGGCCATAAATCTAGACAATTTGGAGAACAGGGCCATAACTCTGAGAATTTGGAGAACAGGGCCATAACTCTATGAGAATTTGGGGAACAGGGCCATAACTCTATGAGAATTTGGAGAACAGGGCCATAACTCTGAGAATTTGGGGAACAGGGCCATAACTCATTGAGGATTTGGAGAACAAGGCCATAACTCTATGAGAATTTGGGGAACAGGGCCATAAATCTAGACAATTTGGAGAACAGGGCCATAACTCTGAGAATTTGGAGAACAGGGCCATAACTCTATGATAATTTGGAGAATAGGGCCATAACTCTATGATAATTTGGAGAACAGGGCCATAACTCTATGATAATTTGGAGAATAGGGCCATAACTCTATGAGAATTTGGAGAACAGGGCCATAACTCTATGAGAATTTGGGAAACATGGCCATAACAAGACAATTTGGAGAACAGGGCCATAACTATATGAGAAAGATTTTGACCGAAATGAGAGGAAATCCCCACAGAATGTTCAAGTAACCTTCAGCAGTGTGTGAATAACTGAGTAAAACACAAAGACGATATGCACAACTACATGTGGGCTTGGTACTGACCATTCCTGTGAAGCTTCATGCAAATCCGATCAAGGGTTTAGAATATCTTGTCCGGACAAACTTTGTGACGGACGGACGGACATAAAGTACAAAATCAATGTCTCCCTCGCTCTATGGAAATGCATTGCTATTGAGCTGTGTATTAGTTTGTTAAACATGAAGCTCTTCGCACAAGTCATGATTGTTCGCCAGGGATAGGGTGTTATTTGGCATGGCATTCCTCGATTTCTTCCGACATCTGCTCCAAACCAGTATGTGGAAATCCTAACACGACTGACCTATGCTTAACCCTTTGCACGCTAGCGGCAAATAAAATCACTTTTGCACAAAGCATAAGCCAGATCAGACGACACAGAACGTGTCATCTGATCAGGCTCTATGCTGTTTGCTATTCAGATAGTGGAGCTAAGACACTTGGCTGAATTACGCCGCGGCTCATCTGGAGCTGTGTTGTTTGCAAATGGGAGTTTATTTGCTCAGTAGGCAGAGACATAATGTCCTCTCAAATTTCAAGGTTCTGGGTTCAACTGTTGAAATGGCAAACTATTTAATGTACATTAGTTCATATTGAATGGTATTGTAGAATGAAGTAGCTGCCATGGAGTAACTGTATTATGTTATCTATTCAGTTGACCAAGATATAAAATGAGTGTCGTCTGCATGGAAACATACATGTACATTTGTATATGTTTGAGTGTCGTCTGCATGGAAACATACATGTACATTTGTATATGTTTGAGTGTCGTCTGCATGGAAACATACATGTACATTTGTATATGTTTGAGTGTCGTCTGCATGGAAACATACATGTGCATTTGTATATGTTTGAGTGTCGTCTGCATGGAAACATACATGTACATTTGTATATGTTTGAGTGTCGTCTGCATGGAAACATACATGTACATTTGTATATGTTTGAGTGTCGTCTGCATGGAAACATACATGTACATTTGTATATGTTTGAGTGTCGTCTGCATGGAAACATACATGTACATTTGTATATGTTTGAGTGTCGTATGCATGGAAACATACATGTACATTTGTATATGTTTGAGTGTCGTCTGCATGGAAACATACATGTACATTTGTATATGTTTGAGTGTCGTCTGCATGGAAACATACATGTACATTTGTATATGTTTGAGTGTCGTCTGCATGGAAACATACATGTGCATTTGTATATGTTTGAGTGTCGTCTGCATGGAAACATACATGTACATTTGTATATGTTTGAGTGTCGTCTGCATGGAAACATACATGTACATTTGTATATGTTTGAGTGTCGTCTGCATGGAAACATACATGTACATTTGTATATGTTTGAGTGTCGTCTGCATGGAAACATACATGTACATTTGTATATGTTTGAGTTTCGTTTCCATGGAAACATACATGTACATTTGTATATGTTTGAGTGTCGTCTGCATGGAAACATACATGTACATTTGTATATGTTTGAGTGTCGTCTGCATGGAAACATACATGTACATTTGTATATGTTTGAGTGTCGTCTGCATGGAAACATACATGTACATTTGTATATGTTTGGAGTGTCGTCTGCATGGAAACATACATGTACATTTGTATATGTTTGAGTGTCGTCTGCATGGAAACATACATGTACATTTGTATATGTTTGAGTTTCGTTTCCATGGAAACATACATGTACATTTGTATATGTTTGATTGGATGCACAAATTATTCGCATTTACAAAGTGGTCCCGTGCAATAACTACCTACATGCCGGTACATTTTATAAACAACGAAAACCATATTCTAAGTTTCTAGATTAATATATAAATTTATTTAGCTCGAATGCGAAACAAGTTATTACAAAGTCATTAATGGTTAATTTCTACCTAGCCCAAATAGATGACCAATATTACAATACACCTTTCCCTGTCAATACAATATTAATACATATTTATTTTACCTCAATCGTGAGATGTCGAGGTCGAGAAAGAGCAAGAGAGAGAGAGAGAGAGCAAGAGACATTAACCCATTTCATTCTGGATACATTTAAAGGTTTTGCAAACAACATAGATCCAGATCAGCTGCAGAGTGACACTGCATGCTGATCAGGATCTATGTTGTTTGCTACATAGCCAAGTGTCTTAGCAAGATCATCTGAATAGCAAACAGCATAGAGCCTGATCAGACGGCACGTTCCATGGCGGCTGATCTGGCTCTATGTTCTTTGCAAATACTGTTTGAACGGTATCCAGAATGAAATGGGTTAATAATATTAGCAGTCTTTCTGATGGGACAATAGACCGAGGTCTCGCTACACATTGGGCATGTAAAACAATCAGAGATTCTTCTCGAATTGGAGTAGCTTCTGTATTGTTGCATTATCCTCCTAAAAATAAAATTCCTAATATACTTTCTGGAGGCGTCACCCCAATTAACACGGGGGCGACGATAATAAGAGGATATTTGTTTGTTTCAGTGAAAATTTATAATTGATATTTTACCAGATGAATATTGAAAGCATTATTATCATGATTGGTGCTAGCTTTCTATGTTCATAGAGTGAAATATTTTCGATCATTCACTTAAACGAACCCATAATCATTTTATTTTAGGCTGAAAAGTGTTTTTGTGGGCTAAATGCAACTGTGCGATAAATGGCGCTAAAACGTCGCATTCAGACGACCATACATGTAAATGACGTCACTAACAGTTCGAGTCCGAAAACATTTGCGTTGACAATATTTCAACATACAGCAGCCAGGTAACACTCCACTGCTTTCAATAACACATTTAATTTCACTGATAAAGAGTTGTTTATTTCATTGCAAAGCATAAAATAATTAAACGTATAAAAATATATATGCAAAGCAAAAAACCGTATGTAACTATAAAAAGCAGCAGGATACCCAGCTTCCAGTTCCCCATTCTTTTATACTTTTTGCTTACAAATTTATTTTAGCTCGCTTGCGAAACAAGTGTGTACAACATTAAATCGCTCTTCAGACTTCATTCCAGATGGAATACAACACCATGAGGGAGGGAGGAGCGGCCTTGTGGATTTAAGTGTCTTGTCTAAGGACACCACCACCGTGTTTCTGATAGGGCTCAAACTCACAACCTCTCGTCACAAGGCGGACACCACTTCCAATACACCACGGAAGCTCCATGTCAATGTATATACCTACACCAACGTCAAGCTATCATTGAAATATACTCTCTCACTAATATATGCGCCTGGCATTTCGGAAAATGAACCAAATGCAGCGCCATCCAGCAGGATTTTGATGGGAGTTCTTAAAAATAGAAATGATCATTGTATGTCCTACTAACTGCAAATCCTGGAACGGTTGGTATTTCTTAAAGCCCCAGTATGAGTTTATATAGATTGTGCTGCACACCGAGATATGGTATGGAGCGGATGGTTAGATATGGTAAGGAGCGGATGGTTAGATATGGTAAGGAGCGGATGGTTAGGTATGGTATGGAGTTGATGGTTAGATATGGTAAGGAGCGGATGGTTAGATATGGTATGGAGCTGATGGTTAGGTATGGTATGGAGCTGATGGTTAGATATGGTATGGAGCTGATGGTTAGATATGGTAAGGAGCGGATGGTTAGATATGGTAAGGAGCGGATGGTTAGATATGGTAAGGAGCGGATGGTTAGATATGGTAAGGAGCGGATGGTTAGATATGGTATGGAGCTGATGGTTAGGTATGGTATGGAGCGGATGGTTAGATATGGTATGGAGCGGATGGTTAGATATGGTATGGAGCTGATGGTTAGATATGGTATGGAGCTGATGGTTAGATATGGTAAGGAGCGGATGGTTAGATATGGTAAGGAGCGGATGGTTAGGTATGGTATGGAGTTGATGGTTAGATATGGTAAGGAGCGGATGGTTAGATATGGTATGGAGCTGATGGTTAGGTATGGTATGGAGCTGATGGTTAGATATGGTATGGAGCTGATGGTTAGATATGGTAAGGAGCGGATGGTTAGATATGGTAAGGAGCGGATGGTTAGATATGGTAAGGAGCGGATGGTTAGATATGGTAAGGAGCGGATGGTTAGATATGGTATGGAGCTGATGGTTAGGTATGGTATGGAGCGGATGGTTAGATATGGTATGGAGCGGATGGTTAGATATGGTATGGAGCTGATGGTTAGATATGGTATGGAGCTGATGGTTAGATATGGTATGGAGCGGATGGTTAGATATGGTATGGAGCTGATGGTTAGATATGGTATGGAGCGGATGGTTAGATATGGTATGGAGCTGATGGTTAGATATGGTATGGAGCTGATGGTTAGATATGGTATGGAGCTGATGGTTAGATATGGTATGGAGCGGATGGTTAGATATGGTATGGAGCTGATGGTTAGATATGGTATGGAGCGGATGGTTAGATATGGTATGGAGCTGATGGTTAGATATGGTATGGAGCTGATGGTTAGATATGGTATGGAGCTGATGGTTAGATATGGTATGGAGCTGATGGTTAGATATGCAACACCATGGATATGCAACACCACAGATATGCAACACCACAGATATGCAACACCACAGATATGCAACACCATGGATATGCAACACCACGGATATGCAACACCACAGATATGCAACACCACAGATATGCAACATCACAGATATGCCACCACGGATATGCAACACCACGGATATGCAACACCACGGATATGCAACACCACGGATATGCAACACCACAGATATGCAACACCACTGATATGCAACACCACAGATATGCAACACCACTGATATGCAACACCACAGATATGCAACACCACGGATATGCAACACCACGGATATGCAACACATATCTGACATAACCACATTTTGTCTTTCTGAACACGAATGTGACAAAAACAAATTAAAACCATAGCCATATCACAGGCCAAATATGATATACTGTAAATAATGGACTATATATCCCGCTGTGTTTGATCCAGTGTTTGCTTTGTTGACACACTTTCCTGCAGAATGTAAATGAATCCTCTAAACAGGATGTTAGCCATAATGACACAGGAAGTGGTAACCTAACCCACATTCAAACAATATATATTTATGGACAGTTATCTCTCCAACCAGAGCTGTCGTCGACCAAATCGCCTATTCATTGTGAATCGATGGTTGCTGACAAGTTTCATCAAGACTGTTGTTGTTGTCTTCTCTGTTTGACAAGGTCTGCCAAGTACTTAAATCTACCGATACAATCGTCCTGTAATGATAAAACAAACAATATTAACCGATTCCCGTGAAAGGCCTGGAGTTTGAGCCCCGCTGGAGCCATTACGATTGTGCCCTTAGGCAAGGCATTTAAATTCCACGTTGCCTCTTCTCTCTCCATCGTGACGATGGATTCCATCAGAAATGAGGTCTCGAGAGTGATTAATATAAATTGTAAGAACTTGTTTCGCAATAGAGCTAAAATAAAACTGTATAAACTAAAACTACACTAAGCCACCTCACATTAAAGAATTGAAACCCCAGTGCGATATGAACCCACAGCAGCAATTGACACCCCAGTGTGATAAGAACCCACGGCAGCAATTGACACCCCAGTGTGATAAGAACCCATGGCAGCAATTGACATCCCAGTGTGATAAGAACCCACGGCAGCAATTGACACCCCAGTGTGATAAGAACCCATGGCAGCAATGGACATCCCAGTGTGATACGAACCCACGGCAGCAATTGACACCCCAGTGTGATAAGAACCCATGGCAGCAATTGACATCCCAGTGTGATAAGAACCCATGGCAGCAATTGACATCCCAGTGTGATAAGAACCCAACTTAACGAAAATGAGGATGCGGAGCACTATCTATTTCGCTGTCTATTCTATGTAAATTCCAGACGCGTACTATTCGTAAACACACGTACTTATCATCCCTTAAATACAAGAAAACTACTGTTAGGCTTCGAAAACTTAGCGGACAATGAAAATGAATATATTTTCACACAAGTTCAAACATATATTAAAACGACTAAACGCTTCGAGCAAATAACCACATGATCTGTATATATAGGCTGTTCTCTTGTGACGATCTATGTTAGGGTGTGGTGACGGGTGTGGCTGGCTGGGTAACGTTGTTTGGTGGGACACTTGATTGGAGTAGCTATTACAGTTACATTTCCTAAACTGTTTTTGGTTTGTTTATTGTTGTTTTTTGTTTCTAAATTCTTATTATCTAAAATGTTGCTTATTCTCTTAATCATTTTACCCTTTTTCTATTAGTATCATTAAATTTAGTAAAGTACTAGCACAACTCTTGTATTCAGTCTCTTTGTTAATTACAATCTAGTCTTATGGGGAGGGTCGCAATAGAGCTAAAATAAAACTGTATAAACTAAAACTACACTAAGCCACCTCACATTAAAGAATTGAAACCCCAGTGCGATATGAACCCACAGCAGCAATTGACACCCCAGTGTGATAAGAACCCACGGCATCAATTGACACCCCAGTGTGATAAGAACCCACGGCAGCAATTGACACCCCAGTGTGATAAGAACCCACGGCAGCAATTGACACCCCAGTGTGATAAGAACCCACGGCAGCAATTGACACCCCAGTGTGATAAGAACCCACGGCAGCAATTGACACCCCAGTGTGATAAGAACCCATGGCAGCAATTGACATCCCAGTGTGATAAGAACCCATGACAGCAATTGACATCCCAGTGTGATAAGAACCCACGGCAGCAATTGACACCCCAGTGTGATAAGAACCCACAGCAGCAATTGACACCCCAGTGTGATAAGAACCCACGGCAGCAATTGACACCCCAGTGTGATAAGAACCCATGGCAGCAATTGACATCCCAGTGTGATAAGAACCCATGGCAGCAATTGACACCCCAGTGTGATACGAACCCACGACAGCAATTGACATCCCAGTGTGATAAGAACCCATGGCAGCAATTGACACCCCAGTGTCATAAGAACCCATGGCAATAATTGACACCCCAGTGTCATAAGAACCCACGGCAGCAAAGGGTAAGTGATTTCAAATGGAAGACCCAAATACTTTTCATATTTTTTGCAATTTTGAAGCCATTTTCGGGTAACACTGTTTATTTTCCCTACATACATACTTGTGTGTGTGTTCTACGTTTATTTATCGTCGCTACCGGTTGCCCATATATGCGATGCCTCCTAAAGCACCGACACGAGACCTCACTTTAAAAACTCCCATCTTAAAGACTCTTAATTTTATTATGGTCAGACAGGGGATCGAACCTGCGATCCCTGGATTACCAGTCCAAGATATTCATACCTTATTTCATTCATAACTATATACTTACAGATATTACCATTATTAAATGAATAAAAGTCAAGCATGAAAAGTCATATAAAACAATATATTACCGTATATTCCCGGCCATAAGTCGCCCTTTTTCTCATCCAGAAATGTGATGAAAGTACTAGACGACTTATGGATGAGAAACAAGTAAAAATAATATTTTTTAAAAAAACAGTTGAAATTTTGTTGGAAAGTTTGTTTCTTTATTTAATTTAATAAATCAATTTGCTTAGACATTTATGTACATTATAAACCACAGAAAAACTGATAAACTTCATAACTTATTGTTGTGCATCAGAGTATTTTGTTTATGATGGAATAGTCTCAATATATTTAGCCCAGTTTCAAAAATTCAAGAGAAAAAATCATTTTCGTAACAAATGTTATAAGTCCACAAAGTACCCTCGGGAAAGAGGTAACCATATAAGCTGGTTGCTTTCTCCTCAATCCTACATGTATGTACATAGGAAAGAGGTAACCATATAAGCCGGTTGCTTTCTCCTCAATCCTACATGTATGTACACAGGAAAGAGGTAACCATATAAGCCGGTTGCTTTCTCCTCAATCCTACAAATTTGACTCTCGACTTCTGGCTGAGATCGACTTATAGCTGGGAATATACCATGTGCACTAAAACAATGTATTTAAGGGGCATTGTACCTCGACAGTAGAAGGCAACAATATATCATAATCTGCAACAGAATAATTTGACCTGGATGAAATTGAAAATAAAACAAAGCGAAAAAGAAGGAAACAGAAGATGATCGTTTACAAATCATTAATGATACTTACCCTATTTTTTCCCGGAATATGTTCAGCAATTTTCTCCCACCTTTGATCAGCAGTTTTGGGATATTGTTTCAGTGCCCATTCCAAGATCACTTGCTGATTCTGAGACCACATTTCAGCATCTAATTCATTCCCTACAGCAGCCTCCGCCGTATTGATATCTTTAGCTGTATCACCATTTACTTGCAATGCCATTTTTTCTCCAGAAGAACCTGTTACCACTTTACCATCACCTTTATTAGCGTTTCTCTCCACACCCGAATTTTGACTAGATAATGAAGCATTTTTCGTCCGTTTCGCTGATAAATTGTCAACCATTTTGTTATCCAGTGCACCTTTTGAAGTTACTAACATCCTTTCTGCATCTTTCAATGGTTTATTTTTGTTTCGTTTTCGCACTACAGTTTCGTTGCCATCTGCATGACTTACAGGTGCAATGTCATCAGGACCTAGTGTAGAGATTATCTCATCGCTAATATCCATCTGGTTCTTAGAATGTTTAGTTCCAGCTGAAAGAGAAAGCAATTCTGAGAATAGCTCTACCAACAAACAGTGACTAGCGACTCTTAGAGTTGACCTTCCTAAAAGCAACTTCAGCATATGAGATATGTTCTAAAACAAATTTATATCACTACATAGGAACATTTGGTTTATTTGACTTTGCATGGCTGAATATCACATATCAGGGGTGTATAAAAGGCTTCGATATTGGGGGTGTCCATAATCCTGAAAGACTTGTCTCAAAACAGTGCACTATCTATAATTGTACACAAAACAAGTACAGTCAAACCTGTCTATAAAGGCCACCCTTGGGAAAGTCAAAAAGTGGCATTTGTTGGCAGGTGGCCTCTCAATAGAGGGTTAAAATGCATTGAAAATGGCTCACGGGGAGATAAAAATGGTGGTCTTTAGAGACAGGTTTTTCATATGCGGCCTTTATTCGGAGGTGGCCTTTAGCACAGGTTTGACTGTTATACATTTTGTATGTACCATACACAGTTGATGGCGTACCAACTATAACCGTTATTATTACTTAGATATGAATGTTAGCCTATTTTTGCCGTTATTTACCTACCACAATACTGTCTACCACCCAGGTTATATGCCTACCACAATACTGTCTACCACCCAGGTTATTTGCCTACCACAATACTGTCTACCACCCAGGTTATATGCCTACCACAATACTGTCTACCACCCAGGTTATATGCCTACCACAATACTGTCTACCACCCAGGTTATTTGCCTACCACAATACTGTCTATCACTCAGGTTATTTGCCTACCACAATACTGTCTACCACCCAGGTTATTTGCCTACCACAATACTGTCTACCACCCAGGTTATTTGCCTACCACAATACTGTCTACCACCCAGGTTATTTGCCTACCACAATACTGTCTACCACCCAGGTTATATGCCTACCACAATACTGTCTACCACCCAGGTTATTTGCCTACCACAATACTGTCTACCACCCAGGTTATTTGCCTACCACAATACTGTCTACCACCCAGGTTATTTGCCTACCACAATACTGTCTACCACCCAGGTTATTTGCCTACCACAATACTGTCTACCACCCAGGTTATTTGCCTACCACAATACTGTCTACCACCCAGGTTATTTGCCTACCACAATACTGTCTACCACCCAGGTTATTTGCCTACCACAATACTGTCTACCACCCAGGTTATTTGCCTACCACAATACTGTCTACCACCCAGGTTATTTGCCTACCACAATACTGTCTACCACCCATGTTATTTGCCTACCACAATACTGTCTACCACCCAGGTTATTTACCTACCACAATAGGTCTACCACCCAGGTTATTTACCTACCACAATAGGTCTACCACCCAGGTTATTTACCTACCACAATAGGCCTACAACCCAGGTTATTTACCTACCACAATAGGCCTACAACCCAGGTTATTTACCTACCACAATATGCCTACAACCCAGGTTATTTACCTACCACAATAGGCCTACAACCCAGGTTATTTACCTACCACAATAGGCCTACAACCCAGGTTGTTTGCCTACCACAATAGGCCTACAACCCAGGTTATTTACCTACCACAATAGGCCTACAACCCAGGTTATTTACCTACCACAATAGGCCTACAACCCAGGTTGTTTAACTACCACAATAGGCCTACAACCCAGGTTGTTTGCCTACCACAATAGGCCTACAACCCAGGTTGTTTGCCTACCACAATAGGCCTACAACCCAGGTTGTTTACCTACCACAATAGGCCTACAACCCAGGTTATTTACCTACCACAATAGGCCTACAACCCAGGTTATTTACCTACCACAATAGGCCTACAACCCAGGTTGTTTACCTACCACAATAGGCCTACAACCCAGGTTATTTACCTACCACAATAGGCCTACAACCCAGGTTATTTACCTACCACAATAGGCCTACAACCCAGGTTGTTTACCTACCACAATAGGCCTACAACCCAGGTTATTTACCTACCACAATAGGCCTACAACCCAGGTTGTTTACCTACCACAATAGGCCTACAATCCAGGTTATTTACCTACCACAATAGGCCTACAACCCAGGTTGATTACCTACCACAATAGGCCTACAACCCAGGTTGATACACTGTGTTTTCTAGCCATTATTTACCTACCACAATAGGCCTACAACCCAGGTTATTTACCTACCACAATAGGTCTACAACCCAGGTTGATACACTGTGTTTTCTAGTATGATATAACACTTGCTGGTTTGATACCACGTTTTCTGGTTTGATATCACGTTTTCTGGTTTGATATCACGCTTGTTGGTTTGATACCACGTTTTCTGGTTTGATATCACGTTTTCTGGTTTGATATCACACTTGTTGGTTTGATATCAAGTTTTCTGGTTTGATATCACGCTTGCTGGTTTGATATCAAGTTTTCTGGTTTGATATCAAGTTTTCTGGTTTGATATCACGCTTGTTGGTTTGATATCAAGTTTTCTGGTTTGATATCACACTTGTTGGTTTGATATCAAGTTTTCTGGTTTGATATCAAGTTTTCTGGTTTGATATCACGTTTTCTGGTTTGATACAGCCACGTGCTCGTATTTAACCAGTCCCTGCGAAAATAACGCATGCGCACTCGGTGCTAGTTTGTTTACTTCCTGTAGCGTCTCTGCATGTCAAATTTGACAGATAACAGATGTTCATAGTGTCAGTGGTAATATCTCAATCATTTTTGTGTACCGGTATCTAATTCATTAATTGTCATTTATTCCTGATAACTGGATAACGGAGAACAGAATTACGATTTTTAAATGTTCAAATTCCTATCAAAGTAATAAAGACGTTATGATGTGGCTAGTTTCGTATCAGCCAAGGTTTTGACCTTCGGTAACTTGATATCAGTATTCAACTTTCAGTATTAGGCTGACATAGTTACCTCGGGTCGATACCTAGGCTGACATAGTTACCTCGGGTCAATACCTAGGCTGACATAGTTACCTCGGGTCGATACCTAGGCTGACATAGTTACCTCGGGTCGATACCTAGGCTGACATAGTTACCTCGAGTCGATACCTAGGCTGACATAGTTACCTCGGGTCGATACCTAGGCTGACATAGTTACCTCGGGTCGATACCTAGGCTGACATAGTTACCTCGGGTCGATACCTAGGCTGACATAGTTACCTCGGGTCAATACCTAGGCTGACATAGTTACCTCGGGTCGATACCTAGGCTGACATAGTTACCTCGGGTCGATACCTAGGCTGACATAGTTACCTCGGGTCGATACCTAGGCTGACATAGGTACCTCGGGTCGATACCTAGGCTGACATAGTTACCTCGGGTCGATACCTAGGCTGACATAGTTACCTCAGGTCGATACCTAGGCTGACATAGTTACCTCGGGTCGATACCTAGGCTGACATAGGTACCTCGGGTCGATACCTAGGCTGATATAGTTACCTCGGGTCGATACCTAGGCTGACATAGTTACCTCGGGTCGATACCTAGGCTGACATAGTTACCTCGGGTCGATACCTAGGCTGACATGTAGTTACCTCGGGTCAATACCTAGGCTGATATGACTTTCGGTCTTAGGCTGATATCAAGTTATTTTGGATGGATATGAAACTACCGGTAGCCACGTAATAACCTCTGACTATTGACAAAATTCTCGAAGTGAAGTTATCATGGTTTTTTTATTAGCGTGTTTATAATGACGTGGACAGTAAAGGTAGAAACATTTCAAATACCTTGAACGGAGGAATTGAGATTCATCTGGAAGTTGCCCTTCATCTGCTTGCATTTCACAGTGACCTTGAAACACAGACAGACAAAAACATGCCTGAATTTAAATCTACGTTAGTTATCACAAGTATTACCCTACCTGCTGTGATATGGAGCCGCTACGATTGTGCCCTTAGCAAGCAAGGCATTTAAATTCCATATTGTCACCCCCCTCTCTCTCTCTCTCTCTCCCCTCCCCTCTCCTCTCTCTCTCAGTTACGATTGTGCCCTTAGGCAAGTCATTTAAATTTTCTCTCATGACAATCGCGATTCCATCAGGAATGAGATCTCGAGGGTGATTAATATAAGTTGTAAGAACTTGTTTCGCAATTGAGCTAAAATAAATTTGTATTAGCTCTATCTGCATTATAGGGTACGCTTACTAAGCCTTACACTTCGTGAGATCTCAAGGTTAACGAATTGCATAATAATCAACATGCCTGCCTTCCAATAGTACACAAAGACTTAAATAACTTCCTGCAACATTAAAAAATGTGTTCAATTCTTCTACTTTAGATGTAAAAAGAGGCTGAAATGTGAAACCATTTACCTCTCCAACATTTACCTACCTACCTCTCCAACATTTACCTCTCCAACATTTACCTCCCTACCTCTCCAACATTTACCTCTCCAACATTTACCTCTCCAACCTTTACCTCTCCAACCTTTAACTCTCCAACCTTTAACTCTCAAACATTTACCTCTCCAACATTTACCTCTCCAACATTTACCTCTCCAACCTTTACCTCTCCAACCTTTAACTCTCCAACCTTTAACTCTCAAACATTTACCTCTCCAACATTTACCTCTCAAACATTTACCTCTCCAACATTTACCTCCCTACCTCTACAACATTTACCTCTCCAACATTTACCTCTCCAACATTTACCTCCCTACCTCTACAACATTTACCTCTCAAACATTTACCTCTCCAACATTTACCTCCCTACCTCTACAACATTTACCTCTCAAACATTTACCTCTCCAACATTTACCTCCCTACCTCTACAACATTTACCTCTCCAACATTTACCTCTCCAACATTTAAAGCAGCATTACATCGTAATAAAGGATGTTTTGGGTAAAATATAAATACTAATGTGTGTGTGTTTACATAAATCGAAATAGTCGCTCAGAAACGATAAAATTCCAATAAATTTAAACCGTCGTATACGCGAATTTGTTTATCAACACACGAAATGTAAACATGCACAGCACGCATGCGTGAAACAACAGAGGATGTAGAAAACAACGTATATATTTTGAACATGAAATACTATCTATCTATCTTCCTCTAATGTCGAACCCCTCACGGGGATGTAGAAATGTCCCTAAAATACTTAGCTAACAGAGGTATGAATCAACATATCAAGTAATTTAATTAAAAAAGACAACGTGGGACAAATGGGATCGATGTATTCTGAATGTAAACAAGTGCGGACGATGCGTTCCGGTTGTAAACAAGTGCGTGACCGATCGACTCGGAAAGTCCTACTTTCGGTTTCGAGTTTGTTTCATCGCAAAAAAAACACTGTTTACCAAATGAACATAAGCATACAAAGTATAATGTTAGAATGAATGGCAGCATTGCTACCCATACGTAAAAATTGAATTTTTCAAATATCTTTTATTTCATACGATGTAATGCTGCTTTAACTCTCAAACATTTACCTCTCCAACATTTAACTCTCAAACATTTACCTCTCCAACAGGCCGTCCAACCATCTCCGCAATCTTCTCCCATCTCTTCGGGATCCCTCCAGGAAACTTTATATATGCCTTGGATAACATCACATAATCTTCATCTGTCCACGCACCATCCTGTAATATTTACATCGCTATTGCATTTCCTTCGATGAACGTATGTGCCCTGATTGTATACATTTTCACATGGGGGTTCCCAACTAATGATATGCAGGTGACACGCACACTTGAAGCTAAGGGCATGCACATTTGCAGTGTTAGGCAGCGTTCACTGCGAGAAATGGTGTGTCTAACTCTTACACAGTTTACGCTGTTCCAAGGATGATCTATTTACTTGTTTCGACAGACGATAAGTTGCAAATCTGGACTAAAAACATTTAAAATGCAAAGTGTGCTATATTTTCTTTGTGTCATTGACAGGAATTATTAATGTCAATATAAGTAAAGAATCGCGGGTTAATAGTTTGGCCCCCACACACTTTAAGCACGCCCAATGTAGTTCATACCCCGATGGAAACTATTAACCCGCGATTCATTACTTAAATAGGAAAGGGAAAGACTATCTTAGAGTCCATAAAAACTCTAAAGTGAAATTAGTATTTCCCAAAAACGCATTGCCAAACCCAAAGTGTCATATCTATTATTAGACTCTACTCTTCAATGGATGTTCATGTATGAGTGACACAGTTACTGTCCCTTAGTTTATACAAATTTATTTTAGCTCGATTGCGAAACAAGTTCTTACATCTAATATTAATCACTCTCGAGAATCATTCCACATGGAATCCATCGCCACGAGGAAGAGACAATGAGGATTTAAATGTGTTGCCTAACTGCCTCGGACAATAGTTCATCGGGCTGTCCACGGTATCTCAGGGCATTCACCGTATAGCAATAAAATAGTTGTTTTATTACCCAACAAATTTATTAAATCCTGCCACACTAACACTCGCTAAGCACGACATTTTCTCCGTTTGTTAACATTTTACAATTCTGTGCAATACCAATGTTTACATATGTCCACGTTCCATGAAACAGAAATGACGATTCATGCGCTCATAAGTTTTCATTTGGTTTAAACATATTTATTCCACTATATACATTCACAAAACAATACATGCACACAAAATCAAAGAATAGGAAAGGATCAAAACGGAAGCAGAGCTTATATAGTTTCTCTCCTTGCAGTTCAAAATACACAGTACTATTTTGGACGGTGTGGAGCTAATATATGTATACCAAATGTGCATATTGCTTAGAAATGACAGGAATATAATACCGGTAGGAAAGCAGAAGAAAGAGAAGATATTTGAGAATGTAGCGCAGGCAGACAGGGGTAAAGACATCAAGTGCACGTTTTATATACATGGGGTCTTATATGTATGGGGTTTCACTCAAAGAATCGTTTTGTATCACGAATGAAGTTATGGACATATTCAAATATTATTTTGTTGATGTCATCTGTCAGGGTCTCCTCGCCATGTAGGATAGTATGCAGATTAGCAGTAGGGCATAATCTTAGCACATTGTGTAGGAAATCAATTCGAATATTAGAATTGTATTTACATTCAAAGAAAAAGTGGTAGCTGTTTTCGTTGGATCCACAGCGGCATAGTGGTGATTGAATTAAATTTTTTAAAAAGAGATGCTCGTGGAGCCCACTTGACTTGGTTCTAATTCGTGTATGTAATACTTGTAGGTATCTATCACCATAATAGAAGAACGTCGGAGTTTTTCTTTTATCTTTGTTTATATAGTTTTTAAAGGTGTTTATGAGTTGTGGCATTCCTAACGTTACTCTCTAGGTCATTCCATTCTCTTATTACGGATGGTAAAAATGAATTGTAGTATGAAGTTGTCCTGCAGTCAATTGATCGTATAGCGTCAGCATTTCGAAGATTATATCGACTAATTGAAGCAACAGTTGCAGGTACAAGATCAGATAAGTAGTCAGGTGTTAAACAGTTTTTCATTTTATAAAACAAAATTAGTTTATGTTTGTATCTACGGGTACTTAAAGATTCCCAGTTAACTTCATTTTGTAGATCAATTAATGAAACTAGTTTAGATGCACCTGTTGCGATTCTGGCAGCCTCGTTTTGAATTTTTTCTATTTCATTTTTTACGAATTCGGGACAATTATCCCATACAACATCTGAATATTCTAATATTCTATGAATGATGTATAAATTATCTCTAAGGATTTACGATCAAGTTTGTATTTTAATTTCCGCATTATGTATATTCGTGTCCATGCCTTTTCCTTAACGTAAGTGAGGTGAGTATGCCAAGTACAATTTTTAGTTAAAAATAATCCCAAGTGCTTATGTGAACTAACCTCTGATATTGGGACATTGTTAATGGTAAATATTGTCGTGCATGGCGAGCTCTGGAGAACGTTATAATTTCTGATTTAGACGGATTGAATGTAACGCACCAGTTTGATGCCCATGTGGATATTGCTTGTATATCACTTTGAAGAATAACATCAGCTAAGTTAATATCTTGGACAATAATATACAAAGATGTATCATCGGCAAATAGCCGTATATTGCTTTGTATTTCAACAATATCATTAATAAATATTAAGAATAATAGAGGGCCTAATATGGAACCCTGCGGTACTCCGGCACGCAAATATAGCCATTCAGAGGTACCGCCTGGAAGTACAACACGTTGTCGCCTACTGCTTAGATAATCAGTAAACCAGTCATGTAAATCACCTGTAATGCCAGCGGATTTCAGTTTTGCTAGAAGACCACGGTGCCACACCTTATCAAAAGCTTTACTTATATCTAAAAACACTGCTCGAACGTCGAGGCCATCATCAAGAGCTTTACAAAAGGTATCATACAAGAAAGTCAACTGATTGACGGTGGAATCACCTGGAAGAAAACCAGATTGAAACTGGGTTAGAAAATTATTACTTGTAAGATTATTAAAAATATATTTGAAAACTATACGCTCGAAAACCTTTTCCATTGTGTTCAATAATGAAATAGGTCTGTAGTTAGATGGTAATTTTGGATCACCTTTCTTAAACATCGCCGATACATTCGCTTCCTTCCAACTACTGGGTAATTTGCACTGCCTTAAAGATAGATTAAAAATATCACATAAAGGTTTCGAAAGCTCATAGCAGGCTTCTTTAAGTATTCTATTACTAAGTCCATCAGGACCAGATGCCTTGTCGACACGTAATAACTTCAGAATATCAAGTACTTCAGTTGGTGTGATATTGATGGAACTTAGCGTATTTGTTGCATTTGAGTTAACAAGTGGTGGTTCTTTGTTATCATTTTCAATATTTGTTTGGTCGGAAAAAAATTTGTTCAGGCAATTCGCTTTATCAGTATTATCTATAATTAATGTATCATTATTATTTGCATTAATAAAAGCTGGTATGGTAGTACTGTTGGGTTTAATGATAAACGATTTTAGAATTGTCCACCAGTCTCTAGAACTAATTTCGCCTGATTTTAATTTATCTGAAATATTTTTATAATATTTGTCTTTTGTCGTCCTTATTAAAGTTACTATTTCGTTGCGTAACAGTCTGAATTTAGCCCAGTAATAAACAGAGTCTCTTAGCTTAGCCTTTCTATATGCACGTTTACGTTTCCTTATCTGTAATTTAATGGCATTATTTATCCATGGGGCATCCAACGGTTTCACTTTAACAGTTTTATTTGGAATAGAGTTTTTAGCTGTAGACAAGATTAGTCTGGTTAAGTTTTGTGTGTATATATTTATGTCTTCATCTTTTACACTTTCCCAATTAGCCGTGGCAAAATTATCACGCAATGTCTGGTAATCACCTCTATCATATTTCCATATATGCCGATCAAAGCTCGTCACTTTGGGTTTATTAAATTTTAAAATTCCAAAGGTTGGACAATGATATCTAAATTGAAGGCCAAGAAACGGTTCACCGACTCCAGTTAGGACGATACTATCAGGATTACTTACACGAATTAAATCTAAAACGGAAGAGGAATTTTCGGTGAAGTGTGTGGGATCTTCAATGGTTTGAACTAAGTTAAATTCTTGACATATTGATTCAATTTTCCTTAATAGAGGTGCTTGATTTTGGTTAAGATTGAAGTCAACTGTAATAATTATGTTTGTTGCACCTGTGTCGGTAGCAAGACCGATAGAGTCAAACATTAGGTTGTCGTAATTTGAATCAGCGCTAGGTGGTCTGTAAAATTGACCAAATAAGGCACGTTTATTGTTTTTCAACGTAAGTTCCAACCAGATACATTCAAGATGATTCGGCTCGAGGTCAAGACGGCGGGAGTAGTGTAAGTTATTTTTAACATAAACAATAACACCACCGTGACTATCACCAACACGATCCTTGCGTTCTGGGGTTTGAAAATTAAGAAGAGCAATGTCAGAGGTATCTATCGACTCATTTAAGCAAGTCTCCGAGAACGCCAAAAGGTCGAAACTGCTAAGTTCAACTGAAATTAAGTCCACTTTGTTTCTTAAACTTTGGATATTGTATTGAACAAAAGAAAAGTGGTTGTTCAGGGACAGTAATTCTGATACAGTGTTCGAAGTAGATATGGATGATGTTGACGTCAACGAATTGTCTGGTCCTGGATTAGAATGCATATCACCTGATATTAACAAAAGTATTGTAAGCCAATAGGCAAACATTAAAGCAAGAATACATGAACAGCAATTTACTGAATACATACAGTTTCGCTTATAATTCAAAGTTTGTATACGAATATACGGATGCTTTATAAGAAGGTGGAGTTCTGATTGTTTTTGTACACTTAAGCGAAGTGAAACTAGAAATAGCATATTTAATGAAATAGGTAACGTAAACATAACGTGAATCGGTAGAGTAAATAAGCCCCTAGGGTTATACCTAGCCATGACGATGGGTAAGCGACTAATAGTATTAATCATGTAACCCCGATTGACAAAAACTTCAAGGAAGCCGTCGTCATGGACATTAATACATTAATAGTGATCTCGTCTGCCTGTCCACCAGTGTCTACAAATAGTTTTGTGAAAGTAAAAGAAAGAATAATCAAGCAAAGAATAAAGATAATCATTGTTAATAGGTGTGGCCAAATATTAAGTATCTAACAGTAATATATAACAAGAAGTGTAGTGCATGATTCAATAACGACGTAATAAGGAATTGATGTTATCCGATTATGAATATGTCGTAAGTATCCTGAGTTAGTCATGACAAATATAACGTATGACATAAATATAGAGTCGATACTTCAGGACCATGCAATATATAATGCATACTAACACAGTGCTTGTATCTATATTAATCAAGTGTAGTTAAGGCAATCAATCATTAACATAATGTAAAGTTTTCATTTGCTCCATTTATCATGTGATTCGATACAAGGCAAAGCAAGTCACATGACCAATCAATAGTAGGGTGAAGAAATTAAAGCACTATTGCCTGGGCATGGAACTGTTTTATAGTCAAGCGGCCGAATGTAAACAAAAATGAGGAATAGTCAAAACTGATAAATTACAATTTATATAGGACGTTAGGTAATAAAATGTGTCATTTACTAATCCCAGACGGATCTGTAGTCCAGTGGTTAACATGTTGGACTGCTAATCCAGGGATCGCAGGTTCGATCCCCCGTCTGACCATAATAAATTAACAGTCTTTCAGATGGGACGTTAAACCGAGGTCTTGTGTTGGTGCCTTACGCCGTGCATGTAAAAAAAACCAGAGGAGACTCTGGAATGGGTCTCTGTCTGTATCATTGCACTATCCTCCAAAAATCTAAAATGACTAATCTCTTTAGGAAGCGTCGCTCATATGGGCAACCGGTAGCGACGATAAATAAACGTAATACACACACACTTGTTAAATCTCTCACTAACTTTATTGGTTTGTTTATAAACATCTTCCTCTTCTGTATAATTCTGGGTTTGGGAACAATAAACTACTGGTTCTCCTTCTGCTACTGAAGCTGCTGCAAGCTTGGGTTCCGGCTTGTTCTTACGCTTCTGTTTTCTTAATTCTATAAAAAAAATACCATTAAATATAAATAATCAGTACTTCATCGGACTGTCAAATAATTTATGTATACAGTCAAACCTGTGTTAGTGGTCACCTCTATTACGCAACCACCCTGTGTTAAGCAGCCAGTTTCCATATTCCCAATATGTTGTTTTATTATACATTTGACCTCTATTAAGCAGCCACTTTCTGTGATTCCCTTGGCTGGCTGCTTAAGACAGGTTTGACTGTATATCGATAGTTTGGAGCACCACAATGCTCTAACCACTATGTTGAATAATTTAGTAACGTCTTTCGACTTAATTTCTTATGTAAATTACAACTATACATCATCCTGTCATGCTTATCAATTGTTTACAATCCATGTGTATAAACGTAATTATCCTACATTCATGCGTAATAATGGTCAAAAACTGCCTGCCTAATAAACCTTTCGTGACATCACAACGCTGCGTGCATGACGTCATATGTTCACAGATGGTATGATAAACTTCAGCCGTTCACGTAATGAATATTTATTCGGCAAGCCTACTCTTTCCTCTCTAAATAAACTTTTTCATCAGCAGGCCTCGCTTTGTATATTTTCTCCAACTCGCCTAATTTAATTAAAATGTATTATAAGACCAAATATTCTCTAATTAACCACAACGACAAGAATCCTGACTATTTATAAGAATAGTTTCTTCCAAGCACAATCTAATCTGTGGAACAACATGTCTCAAGCTACCGTTCACCAGACAACCCTGGAAGGCTTCCAATCGAAAGATGAGAGACGTTTTAATCCAGCTTTTACACACCTGTTCATAAAGGAACTTTAATTGGTCAGTCCTGACTGCTATGTAATTGCTATCATATTAAGAGTGTACTCTTCACACGGAGAGGCAATCATTAGAGATGATAATTGGTGTTTTTGGGGGAAGTGAGAAAGCGTGTGATCGCGTCCTTAAATGGTGTTCTTTAATATACTTCTGCAAAATAGGGTTAAAATGCACAGTACAACCATTAAATACAACATTTGAATAGAAGGAGTGCTTTATAATGGGCCAGTGTATCTTACTAGACAAAATTTTGTTTGAAAATCGTAAAAAAACAAAAAATAAATAATTTTTTTAGGGAGAAGTGGGGCCCCCAGAGTGCGAAGTCAGGGTCCCTAGGGCGACAATTTCGCCCACATCGCCCTCTAGAATGATCCCTGGTTTACAAAGGGAATTTACTCTGATGAAGAAAATTCTTCATATTAAAACAATGCACTGTGTACACATGTTACCTAATTCTTCCCTGTAAAGAGCTTCCTGCCTCTCTCCATCTTCTTTCTCCAATCTTTTCCATTCATTCATTAATCTCTTCTTTTCTCTCCAATCCCGAATGGTTGTTGGAAGGGCCACTAGAGTGCACACACTCCATACAGTGAACGTTACAGGCCAGAGTTTACGGATGTGAGGTTTGGGGAGTGCTTGTAGATTCTCATGCATATCTTCCTCAATCTGTTCGTTGATGGAAGCTGCTTTACACTTCCTCTTGTTAGATTCCTTCTTCTTCTTTGATTCAAAGAAATCTTCCTATAAGGCAATTCATCACACTATTTAAAGCAGCATTACATCGTATGAAATAAAAGATATTTGAAAAATTCAAATTTTGCGTATGGGTAGCAATGCTGCTACACATTCTAACATTATACTTTGTATGCTTATGTTCATTTGGTAAACAGTGTTTTTTTGCGATAAAACAAACTCGAAACCGAAAGTAGGACTTTCCGAGTCGATCGGTCACGCACTTGTTTACAACCGGAATGCATCGTTCGCACTTGTTTACATACGGAATGCATCGTCCCCATTTTCCCCACGTCTTTTTAATTAAATTACTTGATATGTTGATTCATACCTCTGTTAGCTAAGTCATTAGGGACATTTCTACATCCCCGCGAGGGGTTCGACATTAGAGGAAGATAGATAGATAGTCTTTCATGTTCAAAATATATACGTTGTTTTCTACATCCTCTGTTGTTTCACGCATGCGCACTGTGAGTGTTTACATTTCGTGTGTTGATAAACAAATTCGCGTATACGACGGTTTAAATTTATTGGAATTTTATCGTTTCTGAGCGACTATTTCGATTTTTGTAAACACACACACATTACCGGTAGTATTTATATTTTACCCAAAAACATCCTTTATTACGATGCAATGCTGCTTTAAACAGTCAATTATACAACGTACAAAGAACTTTTCTAGGAGGCCTCCACAGGGGAGGGAGGGGGTTAAAGTAACATTGACTCCTTAGGGTTATATGGTCGCTTTCCAGTCTATAGTGGAAGAAGACCCATAGTGCACCTCATATGCCGCCATTTGAGTATTATTGCTGATCCCCCAAAGAATAGGTAGTAACACTTAACCCTTTCCTTCATAGAGATTTAGGTTAATATACAATTATGTCTCCATACAAACGTCAGCCATTTAGCTATCATGCAGTGGATAAGTAGTCTACATAGATATTACTGGGACTTCATAGAGATTTAGGTTAACATACTATTATATCTCCATACAAACAGCAGCCATTTAGCTATCATGCAGTGGATAAGTAGTCACCATATCTATCCCACCTCCATAGATATTACTGGGACTACATAGAGATTTTGGTTAATATACTATTATATCTCCATACAAATGACAGCCATTTAGCTATCATGCAGTGGATAAGTAGACGCCATATCTATCCCACCTCCATAGATATTACTGGGACTACATGAGACTATCCCACCTCCATAGATATTACTGGGACTACATGAGATTCTGGCATTTATTATGAACATTGGTTTGGCTACTACATTGTCAATGTATGTCGTATTGGTAATGGCGTCAAGAGATACTTCTATGAGGGAAAGGGTTCAAACAGTTTCCTCTAATAAATTAAATTAACACAAACTATTTCATACAATGTATTATAAAATATACGGTACCAGTGCCAATCTCCTCTCCAAGTACACGGCCCACAGCACAAAGTACTGCCCGATCGTGATGACCAAACAGAGAACTAAAGCCAGTTCCAGCAGTCCAAGCTTACGAGCCTTTCTATAGTAATATACAGGCTGTCTCCAGTCGGGCAAACCGAAGTCCAGTACATGGTTATACCTGGGTAATAACAAGTGAAGTATTTATGTTAAACCGTAGTCCAGTACACGGTTATACATGGGTAATAGTTAAACCGTAGTCCAGTACAAGGTTATACCTGGGTAATAGTTAAACCGTAGTCCAGTACATGGTTATACCTGGGTAATAGTTAAACCGTAGTCCAGTACATGGTTATACCTGGGTAATAGTTAAACCGTAGTCCAGTACATGGTTATACCTGGGTAATAGTTAAACCGTAGTCCAGTACATGGTTATACCTGGGTAATAGTTAAACCGTAGTCCAGTACATGGTTATACCTGGGTAATAGTTAAACCGTAGTCCAGTACATGGTTATACCTGGGTAATAACAAGTGAAGTATTTATGTTAAACCGTAGTCCAGTACAAGGTTATACCTGGGTAATAGTTAAACCATAGTCCAGTACAAGGTTATACCTGGGTAATAGTTAAACCGTAGTCCAGTACATGGTTATACCTGGGTAATAACAAGTGAAGTATTTATGTTAAACCGTAGTCCAGTACACGGTTATACCTGGGTAATAACAAGTGAAGTATTTATGTTAAACCGTAGTCCAGTACACGGTTATACCTGGGTAATAGTTAAACCGTAGTCCAGTACACGGTTATACCTGGGTAATAACAAGTGAAGTATTAATTTTATGTTAAACCATAGTCCAGTATATGGTGACGAGGAAAATGTAATAATTATTGACTAAATAGAAGATATTAGCTAAGAATAGTGGCTAAACGGTCCTAGGCCAAAGATGCTGCCCAACGTTAGACAGACATACAAAACCTAAAAACTCCTCTGGCAATAAAACACAGATTGACAGACTTGAACACAGACCAGCGGGACATTATATTTATATAATGGGTTATATATTTAGACTATCAAGAATTTAAATGTATTTAATAGATAGTAATAAATTTAGACTATGTGAGATTCTGGCCTTTATTATGAACATTGGTTTGGCTACTACATTGTCAATGTATGTCGTATTGGTAATTGTGTCAAGAGGTCTTTCTATGAGGGAAAGGGTTAAATGAGATTACACATTATTTAATAAATATAAACACAATAGATTTAAAATACACATAAAGACCATTAAATAAATTTAAATAAGAGGTGTGCTTTACAATGGCCTTTTTATTTTACTGGACAAAATTTTGTACGATAACTGTAAAAACAAAAATGTTTTTAGTGAGAAGTGGGAGGCGATGTCACGGTCTCAAAGGGTGACTGTTTTGCAGATGTACGCTCTGAGTCTGAGCCCTGTATTTAGATGACAATCAAACTTACTTTTGGAAGTCGTGATAGGTGGAAGTCATGATAGCGCAGTGGATGCGCATTTTCTTCAGGTACGAACGGTCCACAGGTGCGAAAGGTCCGGAGTTCCAGTCCCGCTGGAGCCATTACGATTTTGTCGTTAGGCAAGACATATAAATTCCACGTTGCCTCTTCTCTCTCCCTTGTGGCGATGGATTCCATCAGGAATGAGGTATCGAGAGTGATTAATATAAGTTGTAAGAACTTGTTTCGCAATCGAGCTAAAATAAATTTGTATAATCTAAACTTACTTTTCACGTTTCTCGTCATCTTTCAGTATCTCATATACGGAAACAAGCTGAAAATAACGAACACATATTATGTATGTATGTCCCATTAATGTCAAACCCCTTGCGGGGACGTAGACATGTTTTCCTGGGCAAGCTTAGCCAACCTAATTGGTTAACCAGTACTAAGCAATGTGTGTGAGGTGCCTTGCTCAATGACACTACATACATGGCCTAACCGAGTATCGAACCTGGGACCGATCAATTTAAAATCTGACGCTCTACCACTTACCCTTACTTATTAATACTAGTACATGTATGAACAGACCATACTAAGAGTTATATTAATTTTTAATTCTTGGAAGTGTTGAATTTTGACGTCATTTATGCCAGTAGACCCACTAATGGAATCCTTGCTCTAACTCATCAAACATCTGATTGTCTATCATCCAGTGACTAAAATCAATTCCAACAAATTGGTAGGGGTTGTTGTAAGAATACTACAGACCAAACATTTGGCAATATCCGATGAGTGATTCCTACCAACTTGAAGACGTCCGGCTCTGTGGTTACGGTCGCTGAGTTGTATAGCACTGTAACCTACATGTATCATCACTGATGGTCATGGGTTCGAGCCCCGCTCAGGTTGTGTCTCATTTATATGAAAAAGACATCAAGTACTGGTTAACCGTTGGAGCCTGCCCAGGATAGGAGTTTGTTAGGTAAACTGCCTGCCAGCAATATAGCCCAAAATGGTGATGATGCAGGAGTAAAATAAGAAAAAATAAAACCAACTTGAAGACATAATTTAAATGCTTTCCTTTTTGAAGTTGGATCCCATTTCTACAAATTCGGCAGAGGTTCTTTGTATGTTCGCGACATACCATATTTGGAAACATTCCTAATGACAGATATACAGGATGGCCCTCCTCTCACAGCAGCTTGCCTCACCCATTGCCTCACCCAAAGCTGGAACTTCGAAATGTTTCAGATGTGGGGCTATTTGTGAGAAATACTCTCCGTAATTTCTATTCGGGGAGACATTTTTTTATACATAATGCATAGAGAACAGTGTCACAGTATGTCCGATTGGTGCAACAGTTAGCACATTCGCTTCTCACCAATGCAAATGTTTGATCCTTGGACCGGGAAGCACGTGAGATGGGAAGCAACCCAACATACCGTTACCATAGGCGCAATAATGTAGACAATATAGAAAAACATCACATTTGACAAATTAAAATTGTCTTGCTTTCCAAAAAATGGGTGAGTCACTGACACAAAAAATGTTTCCTTTTTAACCCATTGCATACTAGTGGCAGGTAAAATCACTTTTGCAAACAGCACAGAGCCAGATCTCTGTAAGAGTATACATGTTGTACCTTTGTGAATTGTTGCTCAGCAACGACCGTAACTACTCGGCCACGAAGACTCCCTCAGACGGGTAAGGATATGTGTAAGAGTATACATGCTGTACCTTCCTGAAGTGTTGCTCAGCAACAACCGTAACTACTCGGTCACGAAGACTCCCTCAGACGGGTAAGGATATGTGTAAGAGTATACATGCTGTACCTTCCTGAATTGTTCGTCAGCATCAACTGCTTCGTTCTTGTCTGGATGTAGAACTAGTGTTTTCTTTCTGTATGCCTTCTTTATCTCATTGCTTGAGGCACTCTGGAAGACAAATAAGTCAAATCAAATGTTTTATTAATGGCTCTAACATCATATATGTAGAAGAATGCTCATCACAAAGTAACATATTATTTACATTCTGAATAACGATGTGTGAACAACAAAATGGCTCCATCTAGGGGGGGTGGGAGAACCTTACACCACTTCTCCCTCCCCCAAAAATGTTCATACAAAATATTGTCCAGTAAGCTACATTAAATGATTGAGGCCATTGATTGTAAAATACATGTACTCATTCTATTCAAATGTTGTATATAATGGTCATATTGTGTATTTTAACCCAATTTTGTTGAAATTTATTACATAATATCATTTACCGGGCACAATTACATAATATCATTTACCGGGCACAATTACATAATATCATTTACCGGGCACAATTACATAATATCATTTACCGGGCACAATTACATAATATCATTTACCGGGCACAATTACATAATATCATTTACCGGGCACAATTACATAATATCATTTACCGGGCACAATTACATAATATCATTTACCGGGCACAATTACATAATATCATTTACCGGGCACAATTACATAATATCAGTTACCGGGCACAATTACATAATATCATTTACCGGGCACAATCCTGATAAATGTACTAGCAAAAGAAAACCACTCATTTTCCAATATGTTTAAACATTATTTATTTTACAACGATTGCGAAGCAAGTTCTAACAACGTATATTAATCACTCTCGTTGGTGCGGATGAAAGCGTATATGTGGTCATTCGTGTGGGAGGAAACTGGAGTACCCGGGGAAAACGCACCTGTCCAATCTGGTGACCACCGTACCATCTCACATACTTCTCGGTGCGAGGATCGAACCGGGGTTTTCCCGTACACACTCCACAACATGGTACTAAAGACAACCGATTTCGTTAAATACCTAGGTGTTGCAATTAGTAAAGATTTAAACTATACTCATATAAACTAAAACAACATCTGCTCTCTCAGATTCATTAAAAGGAACGTGAAGATGAGTAATAAGAAGGTAAAAAAAAAGCTTATATAAATAATATAACCCCTGTTTGTCCTCAACTCGAGTATTGCTCAACCATCTGGTACCCATCCTGGCAAAAATCTCTTAACAATGTCACCTGTGGTACATGTAACTTGTACTTAAAGAGTACATTACAGTTTGTTTTTTTTTTTTTTTTCAAGTGAAAACCATTTTATTCACTCATTTCACATCCATACATGACATAATTAGGATGTCATTAGCATTATGATTGTTCGAGGCTAGTGTAACATGATATGGTGTAAATAATATAGATTATCGTAACTACTTGTCAATGTACTTAAATAATTATCTTACGTTTATTTGGTGAAATGCTATTAATACATTCGAAATGACGGAGAGTCATGCATTTATGATTTGTAAAATAACATGACTATGCAAATAGTACTGTATCAAAGATTATGATTAATCTATCTCTGAAACAACATGTACGCGAGACATCTGCGTTACACACATGGTTAAATAAACATAAAATTAGTCTCCGTGGGCCGGACATAAGAACATGTAAAAAGTTAGTTTAATTTATACAACTTTGTTTTAGCTAGATTGCGAAACAAGTTATTGCAACGTATATTAATCACTATCGAGACATCATTCCTGGTGGAATTCATCGCCACCAGAGAGAGAGAGAAAGAAGAGGCCATGTGGAATTTAAATACCGTGCCTAAGGGCACAATCGTAACGACTGCAGCGGGGCTCGAACTCCGGGCATTTCGCACCTGAAGCGAACGCGCTACAATAATAAATTGTAGATAGTAAATTACCAATTTCAAAGATATTGATGAGATTGTAAAATAAATATCCACACTTGCAGGTAATTTATAAAGCATGGTAATTTCACATACATCAGTTAATTTGAAGAAAGTTCTTGAAAATTGTCATTAGAATTTGTCATTAAAGATTGGAATTATAAGACAGTAATCTTGATTTCTGACAATGCGCTATGATGTGAACGGCTTGCCATAATACACAAAGACTTATAATATATGTTGCTCATAAGTTTATAACCATGACTATAGACCCAATGGTTACGGAGGAGAAGACATTTGAAAAATGTTCATGGACGACGGACATACACATTTCGGTAACAATACCTCAGGTGACCTAAAAATAAGAACTGAACTTTGTAATACATGTATAACTACACGACATGCAATTTTCCCCAATATATATCTGGTCGGAAGCATAGTGGCATGCATGTTGGCCAATAAATGTTGGAATTCCAGGAATTTTGACACTGAATTGTGTATGCAAAATTAATGCCCAATTGTCGGTGATAAGCCTGCATATGGTTTAAATGGTTCAATTAAATGGGATCTCTAAACTTCATCAATTAGTGGTGACAGGGCTTTGATAAACAGTCATAGAACATAATTGAAATTGCTAACAGCAATGATTGGTGTGTCAGTAATTGGCTGAAATGGGGACATTTTGGCCCCTAGTGTGAAATTTAATAAAGAATACCTTTCTGGGTCAACACTGATCCAATGGAAAGAATGAAAGTTGGCGTTATTTTACCTCGTTCTGAAAAAGTGTGCTTGGTGATGCCTCAGTATGTCAAGACGAATGCAGGAGGTTTCGTCAATTGGAGGTTTCGTCAACAAGGCAATATAGAGGGAAATTGTTAAGAGGTTTCGATTATGTGAGAGGTTTCGTCAATTAGGCGATTAAGCAACAATAATTGAAGCTTGCAAGCGTACAATGTAAGCCCTTTTTTTCGAGATGCATGTCACATGCCAAAGCCAAGTAAAGATATATATTCCACTGGAATCAGCGGATCTACCGGAAGATTTCTACACTGGGACTGTCATCTATAACAAATATACATAAAAATCACATAAAAATGAAAATAACACATAGATCTAGTTAAATCAATTAACAATTAATGTCCATAACTAAGTCCTTGCCAATTAATAACTTGCAAACATTTCACATCGTTGACGAAACCTCCAGGGTTGACGAAACCTCCAGGGTTGACGAAACCTCCGACACCCGTCAAGACCAGAGGTATGTTATGAAACGACTATAGTACTACATACATATAGACGGTGGTGCGCATCGGTTTCTCACTTCTATAAATTATTCTGACCTCGGATTAGCCATGATCAAATATGATCAATACCATATATTGAAACGTGTGACGGATAGCATACGAAAAAGGTACCCCACCCATTTTAAATGCATTGGCGGAATATTTACGAACACAATTTCCTTACCCTCGTTAGGCCAAGCACATCATAAAAGTTTTCATTCACTTCCTCTACTAAATCGTAAAGTTCTAAATTATCCGTGTCCCAGCAGAACACCGGATTCAGTACTAAAATAGTTAAAATGAAAAACGGAAAAAAAACAGTGTGGCAACCGGAAGTTGACATTTTGACCGGTGCGTAAATTATCTGCAAGACCGTGAAAGTCGAAGCATTCATGTATGAAATATTCAGGTCAGGTTCTAGGTCCACGTAAGGGGCTTGCTATAAATGATACATACTTCAATACCAGATTGGCATTTGGAAAAGGTAAGATTGCTACGAAGGTCAGTATTAGTGTGGCGTCCGTGGTCCAGCTGTAGAGCGTCGGATTTGGAATCGAACGGTCCCAAGTTCGATACTCAGTCAGGCTACGTATGTAGTGTCATTGAGCAAGGCACCTCACACACATTGTTTAGTACTGGTTACCGCTTAGATCGGCTAAGCCTGCCCAGGAAAGCATGGCTAGGTCCCCGCAAGGGGTTTGACATTAATGAACAAACATACATGTGGATACATAGTATTATGCACTTATCAATGTTGACCCACCCCCGGTGGGGTGGATGGACATCCTGGCCGGGGAGATTCGACGGCACAATATTCCTCATAGACGGGAATTATTGCCCACCTAGGGGGCAATAGAAACAACTGATCTGGAAGACCATGCGTGGAGAATTGGACACCGAGTGTTGCTCACGTAGAGGGGCATTAGCAATTAGCGTTTAAATATTAACCATTTTCTTTTTTACATCCAAAACTATTGACTCACTAATACATTAAGTTCTAAAATTCTTTAGCAAATACCTAGAATAGATTTCAAGTATTTTCATTGTTATATTATGTTCCTGCCTATTGTATACATATCAATCAATTGATAGGGAGAAGAACTATATAAGTTTTCTTTCGTTCTAATCCCTTTCAGTCTACTGCTGTTCAATTATATGTAAAATGTTCATTTCTTGATTACATGAACAAATACTGAAATAAATAATGTTAAAACTAATTAGCGTTTACTAATGAGAATGGAATTGAACACATTTTAAGTTATTAGCTTTCTTAGTTTGAATGTTGGATATTAGGTAACCTCAGGAACTAGATCAAAAATGCATCAACGGTATTCACCAGGACTAGTTTTCCATGACTGTATTGTGCATGGAAAGAGATGAGCTAAACCACACAGTCTACACAAGACCATTGACGCTTGGGGTCTGGACAAATGGTTTCGAGTTCAAAACCAATTTAAGACTAGCAAACATCAATCTGTCACTGTCAAGGTCATATACTGAATACCAACCTTGGATATTTAGAGTATATGGCATTGATAGTGACTTGGTGTCATTTTAAAGTTTGTTTGGACAGTCAAATAAATATATTTTAACACCGATACTATTAATTGGGCCGTATTGAGTTTCTGATCATATCAACGTCATTTTGCCAGAAGTTAAAAAATGAAAAATCGACGGACTGGCACCCAGGCTACTCCATAGCCAGTACACCGCAGACGTGTTGTGCCACACGCAGATGACACCCAGGCTAGGACATGGCCTAAAATAAGTATATGTATAGTGTCAAGTTTACAGTGTATCAGTGTTCTTAGAATAGATATTCGTTGGGGTGAGCTAAAACTGTATTTACAATACTATATAATTATCTCCTGTAATATGCTGGTAACCTGACTTACACCACTCTATATACCTGGATTCACTAGACCACTCAATATACCCAACTGTCCGATTAGCGCAGTGGTTAGCATGCTCGCTTCTCACCAATGCAACCCGGGTTCGATCCTCGGACTGGGAAGTATGTGAGATGGTACGGTGGTCGCCAGATCGTACATGTGGGTTTTAGTTTACACAATATTTATTTCTTTGAATATACATGGTCTAGTATACATAATATGTACATACATGCAGGATTGAGGAGAAAGCAACTTGCTTATATGGTGGGTTGGAACTCGAAACCATGATATGCCCCAAGAGTCGTGTATAAGACTACAAATATTCAATTACATGATTTTATTTACTCGATAACGTCCATGTTCGACAGAAATTTGAGCCATGGACAATGTTAAATCGTATTTACTCAGAAATTGTCATAATTGTCCATCGCTTGATAAATATTGTGTTTATATTACTCGTTGACACATATATCTGTGTTTATAAATTGTTCGGCTTTGGAGCTACATAGATCTATGAACAGAAACATGGAATGTTATCTATAAGGCACCAACATCCTTATAACTCTATCCTAGGACCCCCCCTCGCAATCTAGTATAAAACTATCCTAGACCCCCCCCCGCAATCTAGTATAAAACTATCCTAGGACCCCCCCCCCCGCAATCTAGTATAACTCTATCCTAGGACCCCCCTCCCACAATCTAGTATAAAACTATCCTAGGACCCCCCCCGCAATCTAGTATAAACTATCCTAGGACCCCCCCCCCACAATCTAGTATAAAACTATCCTAGCCCCCCCCCGCAATCTAGTATAAAAATATCCTAGGACTCCCCCCCCCTTCTAATATAAAACATATACCACTTTTAACATGTTTTATTGATATAGCTGGCATAAAATGCGGGACATTCGCAACTTAGCTTTTTTCAACATGAATATATATGTAAAGACACACCGACCTAATTACAAATCTCACGAAACAAAATGCAATGTCATACTTTATATTCAGTTACTTCTTTACATAGGAGTAACTGTAATGTTGACGGACAATAACATACTCGGATTTTCCTCACTTCCCCCCCCCCCCACACACACACATCGACCATGTATTTAAGAGATTGCGTGGGGTCGGCTTTAATTATTGATGTAGTAGTTATGTCGCAGTGATGTCATATTTGTCATTATTTGTATAGAGAGAATTTCAATAAGCTTTTAGCATTCTATTCAACCCACTTGTATTTATTGCGTGAAACAATTACATGTTGAATCCGATCCACAGTCTTATACCAATAGCAGCATATTACCCATCGAGGCTGCAATAACAAAGACACACAATCCATTTATTATTGAACATAATTAAGAAAACGTACGGAGCATTGTATGGCATAAATGTGACCGTAAGCCGATTTATAATCAACAATGCATACATATTTAATCAAATGTGGAACATAGTGTACATTGGTCAATATAAACACTTTCCCTTTGGCTGTCCGATTAGCGCTTTGGTTAGCGCGCTCACTTCTCACCAATACAACCCGGGTTCGATCCTCGGGCCGGGAAGTATGTGAGATGGTACGGTGGTCGCCAGATCGGACAGGTAGGTTTTCTCCGGGTACTCTGGTTTCCTCCCACACAAATGACCAGATTTACGCTTTCATCCGCCCCAACTAGAGTTATTAATATAAGATGTTACAACTTGCTTAAACTTTTAAACCCTTTCCCACACTATATTTCCTATGAGACCGTTACGCCAACGGTGAGTTGAACTTTAGGTTAATATTCAAGTTTGTATATTGTCAAGAGATACAAAGAGTAACAAATACCAAAAAATAATTTCTTTTACAATCAGCAAATATCAAAATATAAGTACAACTTCTTGCAATATCGCGATTCCTATTGGCTGATTCAGCCCATGTGAACGTTGTTCACAACCCAATGAACCGCAATATAGTTATTATTTCTAAAGGTATTCAAGGTATTAATGCGCAACCAACACCATATTAACGCGTATAGAGTTAATGCATGCGTAGACCGCATCCGTGGTCGAGTGGTTAAGGTCGCTGACTTGTATACCACTGTAACCTATCATCTCTGATGGTCACGGGTTCGAGCCCCGCTCAGACCGTGTCTCATTTATATGAAAAAGTTGGCAGTTTCATACGGAGGTTGGTACACCAAGTACTGGTTAACCACTGGAATGGTGTTGTTAGGTAAACTGCCCGTCGCTCAAATGGGAAACCGGTAGCGACTTTATATAAACTTAAATAAAAAAATGATTGTGTATGGAAATGTTCGCCAATCAAAAATAAGCTTACAACATGTTCTGTAATTTTAACAATTTTAAAGGTAACAATTGAATATTCAATTTATGAACTGTCCGGATATTTTTAACTTTTAATTTGAATATGTTTTTATTGGTCATCGCTTTTTATGAACAAATTAGGTGTACAAACTGATATTTCTTTGATTTTTATGACCAAACTGGGTGTAAAAAAGTGGCATTTAATTACCGCGATTAAGCACAGAAAAAGAACATTTAATTGTTAAATCGTAAGGCTTTACACTGCTATTCCTAACTAACATGTTGCAAGAGAAACAGTCAATACAGACAATATCGTGTTATACTTTTATTTATCGTCGCTACCGGTTGTCTATATGAGCGACGCCTCCTGAAAAGAATAGTCATTTTAGAGGTTGGAGGATAGTGCAATGATACAGATAGAGACCCATTCCAGAGTCTCCTCTGGTTCTTTTACGTGCACAGGTGTATAGCACCGACATGAGACCTCGGTTTAACGTCCAATCTAAAAGACTGTTAATATTATTAGGGTCAGACGGGGGATCGAACCTGCGATCCCTGGATTACCAGTCCAGCGTGTTACCACTGGACTACAGATTCGTCTGCATTAATGGTACTATAAGTACTCCAAGTTTCATAGAAACATATCGGCGAGACAAGAATATATAAATAATTAAGTGGATAGTAGCATCTAAGCACTGGTCAGTGATGCATAATACAAAAAGCGGATTTCCGAAATAGAATGTATAGATTTACATTTAGTCTTAGAAGCATCTATTTACTAACCAATCATGTATCGGGCTATAGTATGCGGCCTATATTTCCCCCAGGAACCTACATATCCGGAGGTTAATTATAATAATAATATTATTTCAGTCATATGATGGAACTTTGGAAACGTCAGAGTTTCGTGAACGCGTTTCATTGGCATAAGACTATTTTCGCTATGAGAATTAATTTTTTCTAAATATTAAACATGATGTTAAGTCTTTTCTATGCCATTGTCGCACCGATAGAAGTAAAGTTTCTTTTAGCTGCAATATGTTTGGCCGCCGTGATGGATATTTTCAACCGGTGGAGAAAAGGTTACTACAGCGACTACAGACCGTGTGCATATTTTCAAAAATACAGAAACATTGATACACACTATGGAGTTCTTTCTGCGGAAGATACGAAAATAATGTGATAATTGATATACTATTGGTTCGCGTGTGTTTTAAAATTGATGATGGATTTAAGTAAAGTATCAACAACGGTGCATCACGTGCATTTATGGCATCATGAAGAACACTATTTTTATCGATTTTTGTTGGGTCAAACTTGTATACTACTATGTTAAAATACCATAATAACGTACATTCATTGGATGTTTGCGCTCAGAGAAATTGTGGCGTCCTTGTAGCCGGATGTATTGTAATAAAACTCGTACTATTATTGACACACCCACATTTGAAGATGCACCATGTGAACTGGGAACGAAGACACATGTATACGTCTGCATTGTTATATACAAGAACTTGTTGTCATCTGGAATGAAGAGATGACCCGATAATTGATGTATTACAACTAGTTCGACGGGGCGCATCTGGACGTTGTCACCTGGATCGAAGAGATAACATGAGTATTCATCGTTGTCACCTGGGATTATTGTGGTAAACAAGCTTCAGGACTCATCGTTGTCACCTGGAATGAAAATATTAGTGTGGTAAACGAGTTTGAGTGAAGAGATGATACGATTATTGTGGTAAACGAGCGTGAGTGAAGAGATGATACGATTATTGTGGTAAACGAGCTTGAGTGAAGAGATGATACGATTATTGTGGTAATCGAGCGTGAGTGAAGAGATGATACGATTACTGTGGTAAACGCGCGTGAGTGAAGAGATGATACGATTATTGTGGTAAACGAGCGTGAGTGAAGAGATGATACGATTATTGTGGTAATCGAGCGTGAGTGAAGAGATGATACGATTATTGTGGTAAACAAGCTTGAGTGAAGAGATGATACGATTATTGTGGTAAACGAGCGTGAGTGAAGAGATGATACGATTATTGTGGTAAACGAGCGTGAGTGAAGAGATGATACGATTATTGTGGTAAACGAGCGTGAGTGAAGAGATGGTACGATTATTGTGGTAAACGAGCGTGAGTGAAGAGATGATATGATTATTGTGGTAAACGAGCGTGAGTGAAGAGATGGTACGATTATTGTGGTAAATGAGCGTGAGTGAAGAGATGATACGATTATTGTGGTAAACGAGCGTGAGTGAAGAGATGATATGATTATTGTGGTAAACGAGCGTGAGTGAAGAGATGATACGATTATTGTGGTAAAACGAGCTGAGTGCGCATTGTTGTCATCTGGAATGGAGAGACCATACGATTGTTGTGGTAAACAAGTTTAAGGGCGCATATCTTTACGAAGGGAACGGAACGATTGTTGTGGTAAACAAGTTTAAGGGCGCATATCTTTACGAAGGGAACGGAATGATTGTTGTGGTAAACAAGTTTAAGGGCGCATATCTTTACGAAGGGAACGGAACGATTGTTGTGGTAAACAAGTTTAAGGGCGCATATCTTTACGAAGGGAACGGAACGATTGTTGTGGTAAACAAGTTTAAGGGCGCATATCTTTACGAAGGGAACGGAACGATTGTTGTGGTAAACACGTTTAAGGGCGCATATCTTTACGAAGGAACGGCACGATTGTTGTGGTAAACACGTTAAGGGGCATATCTTACGAAGGGAACGGCACGATTGTTGTGGTAAACACGTTTAAGGGCGCATATCTTTACGAAGGGAACGGCACGATTGTTGTGGTAAACAAGTTTAAGGGCGCATATCTTTACGAAGGGAACGGCACGATTGTTGTGGTAAACAAGTTTAAGGGCGCATATCATTACGAAGGGAACGGAACGATTGTTGTGGTAAACAAGTTTAAGGGCACATATCTTTACGAAGGGAACGGAACGATTGTTGTGGTAAACAAGTTTAAGGGCGCATATCTTTACGAAGGGAATGGAACGATTGTTGTGGTAAACAAGTTTAAGGGCGCATATCTTTACGAAGGGAACGGAACGATTGTTGTGGTAAACAAGTTTAAGGGCACATATCTTTACGAAGGGAACGGAACAATTGTTGTGGTAAACAAGTTTAAGGGCGCATATCTTTACGAAGGGAATGGAACGATTGTTGTGGTAAACAAGTTTAAGGGCGCATATCTTTACGAAGGGAACGGAACGATTGTTGTGGTAAACAAGTTTAAGGGCACATATCTTTACGAAGGGAACGGAACAATTGTTGTGGTAAACAAGTTTAAGGGCGCATATCTTTACGAAGGGAACGGAACGATTGTTGTGGTAAACAAGTTTAAGGGCACATATCTTTACGAAGGGAATGGAACGATTGTTGTGGTAAACACGTTTAAGGGCGCATATCTTTACGAAGGGAACGGCACGATTGTTGTGGTAAACACGTTTAAGGGCGCATATCTTTACGAAGGGAACGGCACGATTGTTGTGGTAAACAAGTTTAAGGGCGCATATCGTTACGAAGGGAACGGAACGATTGTTGTGGTAAACAAGTTTAAGGGCGCATATCTTTACGAAGGGAACGGAACGATTGTGGTGGTAAACAAGTTTAAGGGCGCATATCTTTACGAAGGGAACGGAACGATTGTTGTGGTAAACAATTTTAAGGGCGCATATCTTTACGAAGGGAACGGAACGATTATTGTGGTAAACAAGTTTAAGGGCGCATATCTTTACGAAGGGAACGGAACGATTGTTGTGGTAAACAAGTTTAAGGGCACATATCTTTACGAAGGGAACGGAACGATTGTTGTGGTAAACAAGTTTAAGGGCGCATATCTTTACGAAGGGAACGGAACGATTGTTGTGGTAAACACGTTTAAGGGCGCATATCTTTACGAAGGGAACCGCACGATTGTTGTGGTAAACACGTTTAAGGGCGCATATCTTTACGAAGGGAACCGCACGATTGTTGTGGTAAACACGTTTAAGGGCGCATATCTTTACGAGGGGAACGGCACGATTGTTGTGGTAAACACGTTTAAGGGCGCATATCTTTACGAAGGGAACGGCACGATTGTTGTGGTAAACAAGTTTAAGGGCGCATATCGTTACGAAGGGAACGGAACGATTGTTGTGGTAAACAAGTTTAAGGGCGCATATCTTTACGAAGGGAACGGAACGATTGTGGTGGTAAACAAGTTTAAGGGCGCATATCTTTACGAAGGGAACGGAACGATTGTTGTGGTAAACAATTTTAAGGGCGCATATCTTTACGAAGGGAACGGAACGATTATTGTGGTAAACAAGTTTAAGGGCGCATATCTTTACGAAGGGAACGGAACGATTCACATGTCATTATTTATAACCCTGTGGTAATTGAAAACTAAGAACTCGATATTCTGTTAATCTACCTCGAACCACATGCGGACCGAGATAACAGTGATTTGATAGATAAAATGTTGTTTTTTATTACTTCTTTAGTCCAAATTGTACTATGAAAGTACTGTTACGTCCGTATGTGCATTGGACTTGAAGATGCATCAGTTGTATCCGTAGCGTATTGTGTTCAGCTACCACTTCAATCCATTGTAAAACAATGCTACATAGGTATATATACGGTCCTGGTTTAAACCATGTCACTTTAACAGTTCAAGGTAGATTAGCACATTAATTGTGCCCATCTGCTTGTCCAATGCAACAAATGTTGCAGTTACAGGGCAGCTTAAGCACAATGCTCATAAGTTAGCTTGGTTCCCAATGGAACACATACATAAGTTAGCTTGGTTCCCAATGGAACACATACATAAGTTAGCTTGGTTCCCAATGGAACACATACATAAGTTAGCTTGGTTCCCAATGGAACACATACATAAGTTAGCTTCGTTCCCAATGGAACACATACATAAGTTAGCTTCGTTCCCAATGGAACACATACATAAATTACGTCTTCTCGACCGATTAATACAAAACATTGTGGATACAAATGGTGCGACTCCGAGAGAGTGTAACACAGTAGTGTAAATGTCTTGTGCTGCACCAACTTATTACGTAATCATCTCCCGTGTGTAAATATAGTCATGTCCATAAAACCATCAATAACCTAGCTCACAGTGGTTTACCATTAATAATGTAGATATATTAGTTATCGTCGATCCTGTTTAATCAGGGCGATGCCCCCAGAAGGACATTTTATTTGTTGGAGGATAGCGCAAGATACAGGAGACTCACCACTTCCAGAAGCATCCCTGGTTCTTTTATATACCATGTGGATACTCACGATACATGACACCTAACTTTATAGCATAATATTATTAGGGTCAGGCGGGGGATCGAACATTTATGTTCCAAAGCCTTTGTACTATTGTTACCACATGACTTGTATGCTACATCTTTTATCCATGTAATTTAGTATGACATGAGAGTTATAAAATTATTGCAATTCTGAACCTGGATTCGCAGTCCGACGTGTTAACCATTGATCCCCTATAATTCCGCATATCACTGTACATTATCGTCCCGTAATGCCGTATACATATTTATGTTGGTGAACATATCAGAAAGGGGTATCCGTGGTCGATAGCGTAACAGGTCGTTGACTTCAGTTCATTTGCCCATACCGCCGTATCTTCCAGAGTGCCCGTCCGTGCCATAAAACACTCTCCGTTTGGGGGATATGAACCCCGGGTCTTTCTGCACAAATAATAGCCGAAGAGTCACCGCTTGACCTAAGCTGTTGGTGCGGGTTTAAACCCACAGAACAATTATTAGAAACAGTTGTTCAAATTGACATCCCGTGGAACATTATAACCGCCAAATGGTCGGGCATGATAAATACGACAACACAGGGAATTTTTTTATTGACAATAGACGCAACTATTTTGTGACAGTTCAGTTTACTGGTAATATGTCGAGTGAACTGCTTTTAGTTTCCAGGAAATATTTTCCGTGGATTAAAGACAATACATCACAGCATACTGGTGGTTTATAAGCGACTCGTGTTAAATAGAACCATTGTTTCTAAATGTAACGTCATATACTGATAGTTGACGTTATAACGTCAGTAGTCGACGTCGTTACCAGAGTAAACAGCGACGTATTTCTAGTTAGCGAAGCAGCGAATTTGAAAGCTCCAGAAATAATACTAGAAACCTGAGAAAAAAGCATGCTTAACGACGACAGTGATAGGTCAGATATACCCGGAATGGTGGAATTCTTCTTGACTGGAATATTGGACCAAGTTGCAACACGTGTAGTCGATAATCTGCAAGAAAAAAGGAAACATCTAAGGCAGCGGATTATGGACGATTTGATACATGAGACAAATAACTTGAGAGAACCAGGGGATATCACCGATGCCAGAATTACAAGTGATACAGGTAACATTTAAAAATCAACACAATGTATAATTACTTTATTTAACGTTCGTGTTAATTATGTTCACTATATAACAATTGTATCAATTATATGTTTCATGACATATCAGTTATCGTGTGTGTACTATGATAGTACGGTAGTACAGTAGCCAGAAGAACATTTGAAACGAGACAGTCTAGACAGGTGCGGGGTATCCTTCCCCGAACGAAAATTGGGTATATAGGACCGTGGGGCCAGAAGACAACATTTTATGCTGCAAACAGATATTTTTCATTTTATTTATTTATTTCCTTTTTCATGTATTTAGTTGTTTGGTTTTGGAAATGATAGCATGCTTCAGTGTGACTACGGGCCTGTGTATATATTTAGTTATGCTGAAATTTAATATTACTGTATGGGGAATGACTATCGATGATGGCCGCCTCAATATATGTGTTCTCTCTTGATTTTCAATTATGAACGGTTCAAATAAATTTAACTACATGTAGTGTTTCATTTTTATATTATAGTAACAAGAGTGCATACCCGTGAGGAAACTGGCAGACCTACACTAATGTGCAGACAATTGCAAACAGGGGACTACATCAAATCCACCGGACCACTTCGTATAACAAACATTGCACCACCACAATTGGACAGTATCACAACAGAGAAGTCAAACGTGAACGTCACAGATATAACGAGCGAGCATGTAGGACACATTCCCAAATGCTCACGACTGAAAACGAAGACACTGTATAGAAAAGTAAAGTTTTACTATACAGAGCAGGTGGATAAAGCCGAGGAGAAGCGAATCGTTGAGGAAGCGGAAGACGCGTTGAAGCGATATATCGCGACGAGAGAAGCTATTCGGGAAGATAGGAAACGCCTAGGAAACGACATCACTAAACGAAAGAGCATTGGTGCACGTATTAGAGGAGCGCTTAGATACGTATTCGCATGCAAGTCGAGACGTGCGACACTAGATGATTGAACATACAAGTCATAAATAAATCTACATTTGTAATTTTTAAATCTGTGTTTGGTTTTATGTTGCTATGTGAGAAAATGTTTAATATGTTCCACGTGCCAAGTTGGTAGGTGAGAAAATGTTCGATACGTGTAACGTAGCTAGCTATTGGCCCCATCACACCAGACAAAATCCATCACGTCCACCTGCATCCTGGAAATAAAGACAGTAGGACCGTGGTCAAAAAGGAGACATTTTCAGTTTTAAAACTCATACTATTCCGTCACTACGTCCATGCCAGGTTCTCACTGCGTGCAACATATTTCCATCACATTCTTATCAGGCGTGTCATCACGCGTACACCACGTCCAGTGTAGTCGTACTGCGTTCTTGTTACAATCTTACTTCAATATTATTCATTCTGTCAGGTCATACACAATGACAACATGATGTTACTCTGCTTATTACGACCAGACGGATCGCAGCATGCGTTTACCACGTTCATACTGCGTGCATCCAGTCCTGTATATAAATGCATCGACTCACGTTATCATGCCTCGGTTGGAGTATGGCTTCATCACATAGGTACTCAACCCAAATGGGGCATCACCCAAGATGGAGTAGGTAATGTTATGATCATGGGATCAGGAACTGGGAATCAAATTGTTCCATCTTCCAAACACTCCTTCACTTCCGACTCGTTGTAGATATAGGCACCAGACATGAACACGTGTCCATCAATATCGGTCCACAAAAATAATAGTCGGCATCCACTAAAGCAAGAAGCACCACTGATAATTTAGTATTAAGCATTGCAGATGCCATTGGAATTAATATCAATATGGAGGAGATCGACCGCTCCCATCGCATAGGAAAACCTAGACCCAATAGCAAGCCACGTGATATTATTGTAAAATTCTCAACATATCGATCCCGCCAAAAGCTCTACTTGAATAGGACAAAACTGAAATCATCTGGCCACGAAGGTGTATACGTGAATGAAGACCTTACCAAACATAGATCAGATCTTCTATTTCGGGCTCGCCAAATGGTGAAGGCGCGCGTACTAGCTGGCGCATGGTCATCCGATGGTGTTGTGCTAATCAAAGCACATAAGGACAACAAAATGACGGTACACCGCATCCTGACAGTTGGGGATCTAGATGCATTCAAAAATTACACAGCACCTGTGCCGTATTCAAAACATGTGACTGTTCATATCTGAAGATACTCGTCATTATGGCGGTGTCTCCGTCACTTTGTATTGCAGTATAACTTTATAATGACCATTTATTGATCTCCACGTGTTTTTCGTTCAGTCGCCCGTGTCTGTTAGACTTCTCATATCTGTGTCAAATAACGGTTATGTGTGACTTATCTCAATGTGATTCGTTCATTCTGGATCAATATGAATTTGAAGTGCGATCGACCGTAACTGTATATTACATAGACAATTGCGGAACCGCTTGAATGACATTGTTACTTGACCTACGGAACGGGTAAATTGCTCTTGGTGTATATTTGCTGTATACTACACATATATGAACTTATATAGAGCCTGTGGTGTTGTGCGACAGTGTGTACCTGGCATTCATGAACATTTGGTATAACCCAGTATCTACTAATGTTCAATGTCCGAGCATCCCTGTGAATATTAGTGGGTGACATGTTAATAGTGTCGGTCTAAATACTAAATAGTGTTGCTATATATAGATTATATGCATACTTATACAGAACAGAACAGAACATAAGTTTATTCATGACGTGTACATAAGTACATAGTCATAATATATACATATAATTACATATAAATAAACAAGTGATCAATAAAGCTATCGTATAGCTACTGTAATATAATTTAAAATAGAGGATGAACATTCTAGTTAGTTGTTTTGTGTAATTAAGAAGACATAGCGTTCAATATTAAGTTCCTATGGTTTAAAGCATTCTTAATAAATCGAGCCAAGCTTAATAAAACCTTTCTATTATCACTGTTCATTAAAGAACACAATTTATACATACTTGGTCTCGTGTAGTAGTATTTTTTAATAAGTACTTTCCTCAAATATGAGTAACACGGACAAATTAAAATAAAGTGATACTCATCTTCAATATCTCTAACATTACAACATTGACAATAACGCTCATTTCTCTGTATTCTATTGTTAGAGAATCTACCAGTATGGATTCTAAGTGAATGGGCAGAAGTCCTTATTCGGGTTATAAATAATCTCAAGTTGGAAGGTAATATATCCAAGTATGTTTCATAGCTAAAATCATGTTTACAATTATTATACAATTCGAGTATATTACTAGATGACTTATTAGTAATCCAAGTTTGTATGAAACAATCAATAACCCGTTGCTTAAATATACATAAGAAATGATTAACATTGATATTACATGGGTTATTCCAGATATGTGAAAAACCATATTCGTCTAGTAATTGTTTAACATGTGTCAACCAATTATCATAACCATTATTACAATCAGACAATAATTGTGCATATAATCGTTGAAGTATAATATTTTCCGAGTTGAAAACTTTAAGCCAATATTTAATTATACGTATGTAGCGTGATATGTATAGAGGATATCGCCCAAGCTCACCATAAACAGCTGCATTACAAGTAGTGGTTCTAACATTTAGTATTTGTTTACAAAACTATTTCTTTAGATTGTGTAAAGCCCCAAATTTCCGATGAATAGTTTAATATTGAACCAACAAAAGCATCGAATAGCTGACATAGATAGATATTTATTTTTCCTCCAATTTTTGAAGATTACAGTTTGTATTTCTTACAATTAGAAGTCAAATAATTCAGTGCTTTCAAAGCTTTGCCGGATATATATTGTTGATTTAGGTCAAAATTGCCCGTGTAATTTAAAACTGTGCCAAGATAATTAAAATCGTTAACAACTTCAATAATTTCGTCATTGTAGGACCAGTTTTCGCTTAAAAATACTTTACCCCTATTTCTAAAGACCATTACTTTAGTTTTACTAGTATTGACTTCTAATCCCCACTTACTACAATAATCATGTAATAAATTAAAACTATGTTGAAGCTCTTGTGCGGTTTTACCGAGAATGACCATGTCATCTGCAAATAATAATAAAATAAGTACGATATCCTCAATACATATCCCTGCGTTAATATCGTCCTGCATAAACAACTCCAAATCCTCAACGAACAGAGAGAACAGGACAGGCGACATTATCTCCCCTTGTCTTAACCCAACTGCATATTGAAAATATTCTGAATAATTACCACAATGGCGTACACAAGATTTTACCTTTGATACATGTCTCTAATGACCCTTAACAGTTTACCTTGAATACCAATATTATATAACCTTAACCACAGACCATTTCTATAAATAGAATCAAAACAACGTTTCATATCAACATAGCCGACATATAATCTTTTGTTTTCATTCAGATATTTCTTAACAATACTGTGTAATATAAAAATAGCATCGGTAGTGGAACATCCTTTTCTAAAGCCGAATTGAGAGTCTGATAAAATATTATTATTATCACAAAAGGTAACGATTCGTTTATTTAAAATTGAGGTAAACACCTTGGATAAACAGCTTACTAAAGTAATACCACGATAATTAGTTAACATAGTTGCATCGCCCTTTTTATATAAAGGAATAATAGTGCCATCCGTCCATTTATCCGGGAAGTAACCAGAGTCAAGAATTGCATTAAATACGTCAGCTATATGAGAAGACAATATATCAATACTCTCTACTAAATATTCATTTAATATTGCATCACTACCAGCCGACTTTTCACGCTTCAAACATTTCACAGCATCAATAACTTCTTGGGCAGAAATATAATTATCTAGCTCATCAAAATTACAATTTAAATCATTAAAATCCTGTGTATTACAAAAATCTTCCGCCTCAGCATTATTACATGGGAACGTATCTGCTCTCAAACCGGCAAAATAATGTTTAAAGTCCTCGAGCGAAATAGATTTACTAGTATTTGTACATTTCTTTTTTAAAAAATTCCAAAATTGTTTTGGTTTAGCATGTTTTAGCCGCTCTATATCATTAATCTTTTTGGCTTTAAATAATTTACGTTTTCTACGGCATAAGTCCTTATAATCTTTCTTATATTTACAAAACTGCTCCCGACTACACTCAGATTTTAATCTATTAAAAACATTTAGAGCGTCTATATAACGTCGCCTAGCAACCGTACACTCACTATCAAACCACTCGGCATGGTTAACTAAAGGTTTGTCACACAAGGAACTAATGCTACTACCGTTATTATAATATACCTTTGAAAATAAAGGGTCCGCAACCTCTCTTATAATTTCAGTGAACTCATTTAATACGTTATTTACTGATTCTCTCGAACGAATGTCAATATTATGTGTAATCCGATTAAATATGGATAACTTACCAATTATGCCATTGCGGAATGCAGTTTTATTATTACTATTCCAGCAATATTTAATCTCATTACTGGGCTGCGACTGTGCTATACAAATATCACATGCCAATGAAAATAACAAAGGCGCATGGTCACTATACTCGTTGAATGTATCTATACTAAATTTGGTCAATAAACTAAAATCACGTTCCCTAGCTAACAGTAAATCAATTACGGATGCACCGTTAGAACTAGCAAATGTATACATACCGCAATCATAATCTTGACCTAATCGACCGTTACAAATACGCATACCTGAAGATTTACAAATATCTAATATTGTCATACCAAATGCATTACACACAGAGTCTTGTGAGGTCCGACTGAGGGGCATATCCGGAACATAATCACTATCATCGGTCTGGCAAAAATAAGAATCACACACAACATAATCATGACGTTTTCCAACTCTCCCATTCCAATCACCCGCAATATATATAGAGCCTAGGTCCTCAAAGTCGACAATATCATTTTGAATAATATCAAACAAATTAACTGCTGAAATAGTATATGCTGGCGATTCTTCGCCCCATATATATAAACCGCATACATAAACATCGTTATCAAATTTAAAAAAGTGTTTATCTAGCTTCAACCAGATAATTGTGTCATGATGTGACCGTATGATAGTAATACCAGGTTTAAGGTACTCTTTATAATAGAGAACGATGCCTCCGCTATGACGCCTGGCGTTCCTATGCTGGAACTTCCTATAAAAATTATGTGCAGTATATCCTGATAAATCAATATTACTGTCCTTATGGGTCCATGATTCGTATAAAAACACAATGTCATTGTCAGAGATCAGTTTCACAAACTCAGTGGATTTCTGCTTTACGCTGGTGAGTCCATTCACATTCCAAGAGGAAATCTTAAGTTCACCCTCTCCGAATCCCTAGCCTGCAACGTCATCCTTCACGGGTTTACCATCCACGTAGAGCTGATCGTAAGATAGCCACGCCCTCTTGCCGGCTTTCTTGGCATCCTTGAGACGTGGTAGTAACTGCCTCCGCTTATCGTTCACCTCCTTCGGAAATTGTTCGTATACATTAGTGATATTCCTAATAGATGGCAACAATAGTTACGTCAATTTACAGATTATTTTCTTGCAAAGCACTTTGTTCTTTCATAACACAAGTCAATGTAATGAGTGTTAGTCTCGGTAGTAAGATAGTTTCATTAATTAAATGGGTCCATTAAATTAATGTTAGCTATATAAATCAGCCAGAACAAAGAACCGTTATAAAATACAAGAAGAATGATTTCAAATCCAGCTATGCCCCAATAACCGTGCTCTTAATAATAATCCGCCGTAACCATATTCATTTAGCTGAACTTATTTTCCTAGCAACGAACTACATGTACATCATTGTTGCCATAATCAAAAACATAATTGTTGCTACTGTTCTATTTGTTTTTGTAAAAACTTTTGTACAAAATGTGTCTCAGTAGTAAAGATTCCGTATAGTGTTATGAATATAGTCTTGCCCGTGAAAACCTTGTATCAAATTGTAACAAATACGTATACAACCAATCAGTTTCTACCAGTTTCTGTTTCAAAATTTGAAATGTTTGAAACACCTACATGTAATTGGCATATTACTCCTACTTTAACTGTTATGAAAGTTTTCATCACATTTCTTACTATTATACCGAATTTGCAAAATTGTATTTTGTTGAATACTTGTTCATGCATGCGTATTAATTCAGGCTGTCCTTTCATAATATTTTATCTTATTTAGAAATGTGTTGCTAACTTTAAAGCATCCCAGTTACTTCCCATTTGTAGAGTATGTTTTCCCTTACGAAGCCTTGAAGTGTTATTCATCTTTGCTAAGGGGAATAACTATTCACGCAACTATTAATTTAATTGAATATTCTAGTTAAAGTTAAATGTCGCGGTATGTCTATTTATCTCCTGCAACACTTCTCTTTAGTTATCCATCATGTTTTTTCATATCTTCTCTACCCCTTTGTCTACTTTTTCTTTCTTTCCTATATCTAGGGAATGCGAAGCTGGTAAGTCCTTCAGATATCGACGTATGCTAGTTACAATGCGCTTTGTTAGGTTGCTGGGTATGACATCGGTCTACATGTTCTTGCTCTCATTACTTGGTATTTCGTAGTTTCAAGCAGATCTTCTAGAACCTATGTCATCCCCACCTATCGAACTCAGTGCCATTTCCCCATGTTGCTACATACATTATTCCTACTTACATTGCAACGCAACTCATTGGACATGCACTCACTCAACACGCACTTACTGGTATCATGCAATTGTGCTCTACATATTACAGATTGTACTTGGTGAATGCTAGACTCTTCCTCAACTCACTGTTCGTAACACGTGTGTGTGTAAATCTCACAGTCGCTGTGTTAATATCCTGGCTTATTGTGCTCCTTACATCTTCTGGAGATATTCATCCCAATCCCGGACCAAATCCACTAAACATTTCGTCAACTTCAAGTATGTCCAATGACTCACGGCTAAGTATATCAAATTTTCTTAATGTGCCTAATCACTTGTCTATCGTTCATTACAATGTCCAAAGTCTAATTCCAAAGATTGATTCGTTGATTACAGAATTGAGCTCTTTTGATATTGTCTCATTTTCGGAAACTTGGTTAAGTGAATCTATTTCTTCTAACGACATCTTATTTCCGGGCTTTCACAAACCAATAAGGAAGGACCGAGATGGTGACAACCACGGAGGAGTCATAGCTTATGTCAGAGACACTGTTAACTTTATCAGAAGACCAGACCTAGAGGTTATCAATAATGAGTGTATCTGGGTGGAATAACAGCTGTGTAAAAATAAAAAAGTATTGTTTGGCCTATTCTATCGCCCACCAAATTCAGGTGCCAATTACCAAATGTGTATTGAAGATTCAATCGGTCTTGCTACTGACACTGGAATTCTGGATATAATCATTACAGGCGACTTCAATCAAAACACACTTATGGACAACTCACGCCGGAAAATTGATTCAATATGCCAGCAGAATGCTCTAAGGCAATGCATAGTAGATCCAACTAACTTCACTGAGCACTCGTCTTCTATTATTGACCTTCTCTTTGTGTCCAATGAATCTTCGTTAGCCCTCTCTGGTGTTGGAGAACCTTTCTTGCTGCAGAATATACGATATCACTGCCCGATATATGGTTTGTTTAAATATTGTAAACCAGTTTTCAAGCACTTTAAAAGGCGGATATGGCGTTACAACGATGCTGATTTTGATAGCTTTCGCGAGAAGTTAGCAGCTGTCGACTGGAACCTCCTCAAGAATGAAGATGTCAATGTCTACACCACAAATATAACAACAATTATATCTGATTTTTCTAAACAGTGTATCCCTAATAAAGATGTATCAATCAACCCTCGAGAACCGCCTTGGATGAGATCGGAAATTAAACGGAAAATTAGACAGAGAAAGAGGGCATACAGGAAAGCAAAGTCATCCAATTATCCGCTCCTATGGACTAAATGTCGCCAATTGCGTAACGATGTTGTCGCCCTCATCCGTCAACATAAAACTGCATACTATGACCATCTGGCTTCAAAATTGAAATCAAGTGATCTGTCCTCGAAAGATTGGTGGCGTCTCCTCAAATCGTTCATTACACCCTCTATTTCATCAACAATCCCATCTATCCTCGATTCATCAACCGGCAAGCTTGTTTCGGATGATGTTTCTAAAGCTACTGTTATGAATGACTTCTTTGTACAGCAAACTGTCATTGACGATTCAAACTATATCTTACCCCCTGTTGTTGTTGTTGTTGTTGTTGTTGATGATGAAGAAAAACCAACACTTGAGTCAATCATAATTAGTCCTACTGAGATATCTGATGCAATTAAATGCCTAGCTGTTGGGAAAGCTTCTGGACCAGATGGAATTAGCAATCGGGTATTAATTGAAAATTCAAGTCAACTATCTACACCTTTGTGCGACCTCTTTCAATCTTCTCTTCGTTCCTGCGAAATGCCATTGGCATGGAAGTCTTCAAATGTATCTGCTATCCTTAAAAAGGGAGACCCTTCTCTCCCATCTAACTATCGTCCTATTTCGCTTCTGAACACAATGGAGAAAGTCTTCGAGAGAATAATATTCAAACATATCTTTAACTTCTTTCGTGATACCAATTTCTTTACCTGTTACCAATCAGGTTTTATGCCAGGAGATTCAACTGTTAATCAACTTACATATCTCTATAATACGTTCTGTCGTGCTCTTGATAATGGTCTAGAGGTAAGGGTTATTTTCTTTGACATTAGCAAAGCTTTCGATAAGGTATGGCATCGTGGTCTCCTTCACAAGCTTGAACAAGCCGGTATTCGAGGCAATCTATTATCCTGGTTCGCTAATTACCTTACAAACAGATGCCAACGAGTAGTTGTCCCTGGTGCATCATCTAGTTTTTCAGAAATAAAAGCCGGTATTCCCCAAGGGTCAATACTCGGTCCATTGCTATTTCTAATATATATAAATGATATTGTTGCCGATATTGGGTCAAATATTAATCTATTTGCTGATGATATAAGTCTGTTTATTATTGTTGATACACCAACTGTTGCATCTATTCAACTCCAATCGGACATTGACAGAATTTCCTCATGGGCTGAAAAATGGCTTGTCACTTTCAATCCGGCTAAAACAGAATCTCTCGTCATCTCTCGGAAACGGTCAAAACCACTGCACCAAGCTCTTCATATGTCAAATTCCATTATTCCCTCTGTTGATTTCCATAAACACCTTGGTGTAATGATCTCTGACGACTGTAGTTGGCACCATCAGATAAATCATATGAAAACCAAAGCCTGGGCTAGAATAAACATCATGAGACGCCTGAAATTTAAACTGGACAGGAAGTCGCTGGAAGTAATCTACTTTTCCTTTGTAAGGCCTATTATTGAATACGCTGATGTTATCTGGGATAATTGCACTCAATATGAAAAAGATGAATTGGATACAATTCAGAACGAGGCTGCTCGTATCGTTACAGGCTGTACACAACTTGTTTCAATCCGTCAACTCTATCTTGAGTGTAGATGGGAATCTCTAGGTAATCGGCGTCGCAAGCACAAATTAGTATTATTCTACAAGATGATAAATGGACTAGTGCCAGATTACTTATCCGCTTTGGTTCCAGTTTCAGTTGGTCAGGCAACTTCTCGATCGTTGAGAAATAGTGCAAATCTACTAAATGTCCGTGGCAGAACGTCTCAGTATGTAAATTCCTTTCTTCCATCTGTTGTTAACGCTTGGAATGCTCTGCCACAGGAAGCTAAGGATATTGGTACTGTTGACTCTTTCAAATACTACTTGAACTCAAACAAACCTAAACCTAATCCACTTTTCTATCATGGCGTCCGCCGTGCTCAGGTCCTCCATACCCGCATTCGAACCGATTGCAGTGCTTTAAATCAACATTTATTTTCGAGAAACATTATTAACTCTCCATTCTGTAAATGCGGCGCTGTTGAATCCAGCTACCACTATTTGTTCCAATGTAATTATTACTCAGACTTTAGAGTAACCCTTTTCAATACCATTAGCGCGCACATAAACATTTCTCTCATAATTCTCTTGTATGGAGATGATAACCTGAGCGAAGAGATAAACAATGCGATAATTGATGCAGTTCAACAGTTTATTACCGCAACAAAGAGATTTGATAACGACTAGTGCAAATTGTGTGCTTTTGTTCTTCCAGCTTCGTCAAATCCATTCCCATTCTAAAATCAGTCTTCCTTTATTTCTCTTCTATTCTGAACCTTATTTTGATCTCTGTTCTTATTATCTAATCTAATCTTCGTTTTATCTAGGTTAAATCTTATCGAATCTAATTTAGCTATCATAAAATAACAACTTACATATCACTGTTCTTCCACACTTAAGACAAAGTGGAGTGATTTTCTTACTATTATCTATGACTATTACTTTTCTTATACATTTAGTTGTCAATGATAGTTATATATTCGCCAACTTGTGCACAGTTGTATACCATTGGAGAGGATTTTTAATAAGTTTTTAACTTTCAATCCAATCCACATAAATACTTTGTATGTTACACTATGTCGAATGTTTGATTCTTGAAATAAAATATGTTTAAACTAAGAAGCACCACCGTTATTAAGAATCAAGGAGTCAACAATCGATGGAGTTCTGATAGCAACATGTTTGTCATCGAGTGCACAGCAGAAACGTGGCACATTCCATTTCCTCTGGTATCATCAGCTATGACACGTCATTCTTCTTGTGCTGTTGGACATGGTATCTGTTCATCTTTATATTCGTCAAACATTTGCCTGGTACACTTCAGGAATAAATGTAGAAATTGTGTTTCGGGCAACTATACTTTTCTACGGCTTCTACTGCCCCTCCTACTACGTTGTACAAGTTCAGGACGTAGTGAGGACGTGGTCTGGTGTGATGGGGGTACAGTGCAATGGTCGGTACATTTCGATAGGGACCTATGTTTCACGCTTCACGTGTCAAGTTGCTAGCCAAGATAATGTTCAGTATATTTCACATAACAAGTTACTAGGTGATATATTGTTCGATACGTTCCACGTGCCAAGTTGTTAGCTAAGAATATGTTCGGTACATTTCACGTGACCAGTTACAAGCCGAGATAGTGTTCGATACGTTTCACGTGCCAAGTTGCTAGCCAAGAATGTGTTCGATACATTTCACGTGACCAGTTACTAGGCGTGTAATGCTATTCTTGCCATTACTGTGACATTATCGCCAATACTATAAGCCTCATTATTTGTTCTTTGGTCTGTAGATACGGCACGATTCCCGTGAAAACACAAACAGCAAAGCTACTCCACGACATTGAATCAGAAATTGACCCAACAATGACACGCAGATAACGTTGTGACAATTGACAATGGAAAATCCTGCCATCATCAGTTCCTCTCACATTTAAAGGACTTGCAGGAGTCATATTTAATATTAAATGTGTTGCCAAAGCATGCCCCTTTGAATCCCATTAAGTATGAGGAAGCTATCCAGCCTGCTAGTGGAAGGTCGATGGTTATATCCCAGGTGTCCGTCCGTGCGGCCTGCCATATTGCTCGGAGGGGCACCCGTAGGTGATAATCCTCCACCAAAAGCAGCTGGAGAGTCACTATGTGACCCCAAACACAATGTACAAGTAATAATGAAAGTAATCGTTCAGCCACTTCTCAGTTCATGCAGTAGGATTACTCGGTTTATAGTTCACACATCTCCTCCGGAACAGTCGTACATTCAAGTGCACTGGTCAGGCTAGATTCGTTTCCTCGGGGTATCTACTGACATGGGCATCCCGATACGGCAGACCTGTATGTTCTAAGCAAGTGTATTTCGGACATAATCAGCCTGTCACATGACACGCACCTGATGGCATTGTATTAAATTTTCTGAAAGAACCGTGCATCTTTGTACGCCAAGTATTAACACAGCATTACTTCATCCAAATTATTCCAGCAAGAGAGCACATGTTCTGCACGATTACATAGCTAATCATTCACCTTCGTCTGCACGAGTACGGTAGATAATCACTCGCCTACGTTTGCATGTGTACGGTAGATAATCACGCGCGTACGTCTGCACGAGTACGGTAGATAATCACTCGCCTACGTTTGCATGTGTACGGTAGATAATCACGCGCGTACGTTTGCATGTGTACGGTAGATAATCACTCGCCTACGTGTGCATGTGTACGGTAGATAATCACGCGCGTACGTCTGCACGAGTACGGTAGATAATCAATCGCATTCATCTGCACGAGTACGGTAGATAATCACGCGCCTACGTCTGCACGAGTACGGTAGATAATCAATCGCATTCATCTGCACGAGTACGGTAGATAATCAATCGCATTCATCTGCACGAGTACTGTAGATAATCATGCGCCTACATCTGCACGAGTACGGTAGATAATCAGCCGCCTTCGTATACATGTGTACGGTAGATAATCAATCGCATTCATCTGCACGAGTACGGTAGATAATCACGCGCCTACGTCTGCATGTGTATGGTAGATAATCACTCGCATTCGTCTGCACGTGTATGGTAGATAATCACCCGCCTTCGTTTGCATGTGTACGGTAGATAATCACCCGCCTTCGTTTGCATGTGTATGGTAGATAATCACTCGCCTTCGTCTGCACGTGTATGGAAGATAATCACCCGCCTTCGTTTGCATGTGTACAGTAGATAACCACTCGCCAACGTTTGCATGTGTATGGTAGATAATCACCCGCCTTCGTCTGCACGTGTATGGTAGATAATCACCCGCCTTCGTTTGCATGTGTACGGTAGATAATCACCCGCCTTCGTATGCACGTGTACGATAGATAATCACCCGCCTTCGTATGCATGTGTACGGTAGATAATCACTGGCCTTCGTCTGCATATGTACGGTAGATAATCACCGGCCTTTGTCTGCATATGTACGATAGATAATCACTCGCCTTCATCTGCATATATATGGTAGATAATCACCCGCCTTCATCTGCATGTGTACGGTAGATAATCACCGGCCTTCGTATGCATGTGTACGGTAGATAATCACCCGCTTTCGTATGCATGTGTACGGTAGATAATCACCCGCTTTCGTATGCATGTGTACGGTAGATAATCACTCGACTTCGTCTGCATGTGTACAGTAGATAATCACGCGCCTCGTCTGCATGATCTGCGTATGTCTGATAGATAATCACTCGCGTACGTCTCCATATGTAAGGTAGATAATCACCGGCTTTCGTCTGCACGTGTACGGTAGATAAACACCTGCCTTTGTTTGCACGAGTATGGTAGATAATCACTCGCCTTCGACTGCATGTGTACGGTAGATAATCACCGGCCTTCATCCACACGTGTGCGGTAGATAATCACCCGCTTTCGTCTGCATGTGTATGGTAGATAATCACTCGCCTACGTCTTCACGTGTACGGTAGATAATCACTTGCCTTCGTCTGCATGTGTATGGTAGATAATCACACGCCTTCGTCTGCATGTGTATGGTAGATAATCACTCGCCTACGTCTGCATGTATATGGTAGATAATCACTCGCCTATGTCTGCATATGTAAGGTATATAATCACCAGCCTTCGTCTGCTTGTGTATGGTAGATAATCACCCGCCTTCGTCTGCATGTATATGGTAGATAATCACCCGCCTTCATCTGCATGTATATTGTAGATAATCACCCGCCGTCATCTGCATATGTATGGTAGATAATCACTCACCTACGTATGCATGTGTACTGTAGATAATCACCCGCATTCGTCTGCATGTGTACGGTAGATAATCACCGGCCTTCGTCTGCACGTGTACGGTGGATAATCACCGGCCTATTTCTGCACGTGTACGGTAGGTAATCACCGGCCTTCGTCTGCACGTGTACGGTAGATAATCACCGGCCTTCGTCTGCACGTGTACGGTAGATAATCACAGGCATTCGTCTGCACGTGTACGGTAGATAATCACTTGCCTTCATCTGCATGTGTACGGTAGATAATCACCCGCATTCGTCTGCACGTGTACGGTAGATAATCACCCGCATTCGTCTGCATGTGTACGGTAGATAATCACCCGCCTTCATCTGCATGTGTACGGTAGATAATCACCCGCCTTCATCTGCATGTGTATGGTAGATAATCACCCGCCTTCATATGCACGTGTACGGTAGATAATCACTCGCCTTCATCTGCATGTGTATGGTAGATACTCACCCGCCTTCATATGCATGTGTATGGTAGATAATCACTCGCCTTCATCTGCATGTGTATGGTAGATAATCACCCGCCTTCATATGCACGTGTACGGTAGATAATCACTCGCATTCGTCTGCACGTGTACGGTAGATAATCACTCGCCGCCTACGTTTACATGTGTACGGTAGATAATCACTCGCTGCCTTCATCTGCATGTATATGGTAGATAATCACCCGCCTTCATCTGCACGTGTAAGGTAGTTAATCACCCGCATTCGTCTGCATGTGTACGGTAGATAATCACCCGCCTTTATCTGCATGTGTACGGTAGGTAATCACTCGCCGCCTTCATCTGCATGTATATGGTAGATAATCACCCACCTTCATCTGCACGTGTAAGGTAGATAATCACCCGCATTCGTCTGCATGTGTATGGTAGATAATCACTCGCCGCCTACGTCTGCATATGTACGGTAGATAATCACTCGCCTTTGGTAAACTAGCTCGAAGACTCATCGTTGTCACCTGGAATGAAGACATTATTGTGATAAACGAGCTTGAGGACTCATCGCTGTCACCTGGAATGAAGACATTATTGTGATAAACGAGCTTGAGGACTCATCGCTGTCACCTGGAATGAAGAAATTATTGTGATATACGAGCTTGAGGACTCGTCGTTGTCATCTGGAATGAAGACATTATTGTGACAAACGAGCTTGAGGCCTCATCGCTGTCACCTGGAATGAAGACATTATTGTGATAAACGAGCTTTAGGACTCATCGCTGTCACCTGGAATGAAGACATTATTGTGACAAACGAGCTTGAGGACTCATCGCTGTCACCTGGAATGAAGACATTATTGTGATAAACGAGCTTGAGGACTCATCGCTGTCACCTGGAATGAAGAAATTATTGTGATATACGAGCTTGAGGACTCGTCGTTGTCATCTGGAATGAAGACATTATTGTGACAAACGAGCTTGAGGACTCATCGTTGTCCCCTGGAATGAAAATATGATTGTGGTAAACGAGCTTGAGGACTCATCGTTGTCACCTGGAATGAAAATATGATTGTGGTAAACGAACTTGAGGACTCATCGTTGTCACCTGGAATGAAACTATTATTGTGGTAAACGATCTCGAGGACTCATCGTTGTCACCTGGAATGAAGAAATGAAAATAAGATGTGGTAAACGAGCTTGAGGACTCATCGTTGTCACCTGGAATGAAGAAATGAAAAGATTATTGGGGTCAACGAGCTGATGGCGCATCGTTGTCACCTGGAATGGAGAGATCATACGATTGTTGTGGTAAACAAGCTTATGGGCGCATAATTTACGAAGGGAACGGAACGATTTACATGTCATTATGTCTAACCCTGTAGTAATTGAAAACTAAAGAATTCGCTATTCTGTTAATCTGACTCGAACCACAGGCGGATGTAGATAACAGTGATTTGATAATCAGCTACCACTTCAATCCATTGTAAAGTAATGACATATCTTCGGTCCTGGTTTAAACATTGTCACTTCAACAGTTCAAGGTAGATTAGCACATTAATTGTGCCCTTTCTTCTTGTCCAATGCAACAACTGTTGCAGTTCCAGGGCAGCTTAAACACAATGCTCATAAGTTAGCTTCGTTCCCAATGGAACACATAAATAAATTACGTCTTCTCGACAGATTAATACAAACATTGTGGATACAAATGGTGCGCCTCCGAGAGAGTGTAACACAGTAATGTAAATGTCTTGTGTTGTACCAACTTATTACGTAATCATCTCCCTTGTGTAAATATAGTCATGTCCATAAAACCATCAATAACCTAGCTCACAATGGTATACCATCAATAATGTAGATATATTATTTATCGTCGATCCTGTTTAATCAGGGCGATGCCCCCAGAAGGACATTTTATTTTTTGGAGGATAGCGCAAGATACAGAAGACTCACCACTTCCAGAAGCATCCCTGGTTCTTTTATATGCCATGTGGATACTCACGATACATGACACCTAACTTTATAGCATAATATTATTAGGGTCAGGCGGGGGATCGAACATCTATGTTCCAAAGCCTTTGTACTATTGTTACCACGTCACTTGTATGCTACATCTTTTAGTCATGTAATTTAGTATGACATGAGTGTTATAAAATTATTGCAATTCTGAACGTGGATTCGCAGTCCGACGTGTTAACCATTGATCCCCTATAATTCCGCATACATTATCGTCCCGTAATGCCGTATACATATTTATGTTGGTGAACATATCAGAAAGGGGTATCCGTGGTCGATAGCGTAACAGGTGGTTGACTTCAGTTCATTTGCCCATACCGCCGTATCTTCCAGAGTGCCCGTCCGTGCCATAAAACACTCTCCGTTTGTGGGATATGAACCCCGGGTCTTTCTCCACAAATAATAGCCGGAGAGTCACCGCTTGACCTAAGCTGTTGGTGCGGTTTTAAACCCCCAGAACAAACACATATTAGAAACAGTGGTTCAAATTGACATCCCGCGGAAGATTATAACCGCCAAATGGTCGGGCATGATAAATACGAAAACACAGGGAATTTTTTATTGACTATTTTGTTTACTGGTAATATGTCGAGTGAACTGCTTTTAGTTTCCAGGAAATATTTTCCGTGGATTAAAGACAATACATCACAGCATACTGGTGGTTTATAAGCGACTCGTGTTAAATAGAACCATTGTTTCTAAATGTGACGTCATATACTGATATTTGACGTTATAACGTCAGTAGTCGACGTCGTTACCAGAGTAAACAGCGACGTATTTCTAGTTAGCGAAGCAGCGAATTTGAAAGCTCCAGAAATAATACTAGAAACCTGAGACAAAAGCATGCTTAACGACGACAGTGATAGGTCAGATATACCCGGAATGGTGGAATTCTTCTTGACTGGAATATTGGACCAAGTTGCAACACGTGTAGTCGATAATCTGCAAGAAAAGAGGAAACATCTAAGGCAGCGGATTATGGACGATTTGATACATGAGACAAATAACTTGAGAGAACCAGGGGATATCACCGATGCCAGAATTACAAGTGATACAGGTAACATTTAAAAATCAACACAATGTATAATTACTTTAATTAACGTTCGTGTTAATTATGTTCACTATATAACAATTGTATCAATTATATGTTTCATGACATATCATAAGTTATAGTGTGTGTACTAAGATAGTACGGTAGTACCGTAGCCAGAGGTACATTTGAAACGAGACAGTCTAGACAGGTGCGAGGTATACTTATACGGGCCTGTGTATAGATTTAGTTATGCTGGAATTTAATATTACTGTATGGGGAATGACAATCGATGATGGCCGCCTCAATATACGTGTTCTCTCTTGATTTTCAATCATGAACGTTTCAAATAAATATAACTACATGTAGTGTTTTATTTTTATATTATAGTAACAAAAGTGCATACCCGTGAAGAAACTGGCAACCCTACACTAATGCGCAGACAATTGCAAGCAGGGGACTACATCAAACCCACCGGACCACTTCATATAACTAACATTGCACCACCACAATTGGACAGTATCACAACAGAGAACTCAAACATGAACGTCACAGATATAACGAACGAGCATGTAGGACACATTCCCAAATGCTCACGACTGAAAACGAAGACACTGTATAAAAAAGTAAAGTTTTACTATACAGAGCAGGTGGATAAAGCCGAGGAGAAGCGAATCGTTGAGGAAGACGCATTGAAGCGATATATCGCGACGAGAGAAGCTATTCAGGACGATAGGAAACGCCTAGAAAACGACATAACTAAACGAAAGAGCATTGGTGCACGTATTAGAGGAGCGCTTAGATACGTATTCACATGCAAGTCGAGACGTGCGACACTAGATGATTGAACATACAAGTCATAAATAAATCTACATTTATAATTTTTAAATCTGTGTTTGATTTTATGTTGATAGGTGATAACATGTTTAATATGTTCCACGTGCCAAGTTGCTAGGTGAGAAAATGTTCGATACGTGTAACATAGCTAGCTATGGGCCCCATCACACTAGACAAAATCCATCACGTCCTCCTTCATCATGGAAATGAAGGCAGTAGGACCGTGGTCAAAAAGAAGACATTTTCAGTTTTAAAACTCATACTATTCCGTCACTACGTCCATGACATGTTCTCACTGCGTGCAACATATTTCCATCAAATTCTTATCACGCGCACACCACGTCCAGTGTAGTCGTGTCGTACTGCGTTCTTGCTACAATCTTACTTCAATAGTATTCATTCTGTCAGGTCATACACAATGACAACATAATGTTACTCTGCTTATTGCGACCAGCCGGATCGCAGCATGCGCTTACCACGTTCATACTGCGTGCACCCAGTCCTGTATATAAATACATCGACTCACGTGGCGCTGTTTCATTCGTTCTGGAAGCTTTCTTGTACTAAGTCACAACTATGCCACCAAAGGCAAACACAAGCCTCAACTATTATGGCCCTCACTGTGCCAGTAGTAGCTGCCATCTCTGTGCCAGGATGCCAAATGCATTCTCTACAACACGTCTCTCTCTCTATCTCTCTCGCCCTCCCTCCCCCTCTCTCTCGGATTCTGTAGTTGGTTATGTAGCTGCCATCTCTGTGCCAGGATGCCAAATGCATTCTCTACCACACGTCTCTCTCTCTATCTCTCTCCCCTCTCTCTCTCTCGGATTCTGTAGTTGGTTATGTAGCTGCCATCTCTGTGCCAGGATGCCAAATGCATTCTCTACCACACGTCTCTCTCTCTCTCTCCCTCCCTCCCCTCTCACTCTCGGATTCTGTAGTTGGTTATGTAGCTGCCATCTCTGTGCCAGGATGCCAAATGCATTCTCTACCACACGTCTCTCTCTATCTCTCTCGCCCTCCCTCCCCTCTCTCTCTCGGATTCTGTAGTTGGTTATGTAGCTGCCATCTCTGGGCCAGGAAGCAAAATGCATTCTCTACCACACATCTCTCTCTCTCTCCTCTCTCTCGCCCTCCATCATCTCTCGGATTCTGTAGTTGCTTATACACTATTCCTTTATCATGCCTCGGTTGGAATATGACTTCATCACATAGGTACTCAACCCAAAGGGGTCATCACCCAAGATGGAGTAGGTAATGTTATGATCATGGGATCAGGAACTGGGAATCCAATTGTTCCATCTTCCAAACACTCGTTCGCTTCCGACACGTAGATATAGGCATCAGACACGTGTCCACCAATATCGGTCCACATACACTTACAGTCGGCATCCACTAAGGAAAGAAGCAGCACTGAGAAGAAACCCTTGTAATTATGAAACAAGGAGCCAGTATTCGGTGGACTTCTGATAGCAACATGTTTGTCATCGAGGGCACCGCATGCATGTGGCACATTCCATTTCCTCTGGACAGGGTATCTGTTCATCTTTGTATTCGTCAACATTTGCCTGGCACACTTCAAGAATAAATAAGTTCAGGATGTAGTGAGCACGTGGTCTAGTGTGGTATATTTCGACTGGGACCTACGTTTCACGTGCCAAGTAGCTAGGTGAGATAATGATCGATAAGCTTAAAGTTGCAAGCCAAGATAATGTTCGGTACAATTAATAATTCTTGTTGCCCAACATGACATCGATCTGAAGCTTACCCTTTCCTTCTCATTAGGCCATATCCCTTGGTCTGTAGATACGTCACGATGAAAACACAAAAAGCAAAGCTACTCTACGACCTTGAATCAGAAATTAACCCATCAAAAAGTTAACACATCAAAAAGATAACATTGTGACAATTGACAATGGAAAATTCTGTCATCAGTTCCTCTCACCTTTGAAGGACATGCAGGAGTCATATTTAATAATAAATATGTTGCCAAAGCATGCCCCGTTGAATCCCACTGCATGTATCGAATATCATGTGAGGAAGCTATCGAGTCTGCTTGTGGAAGGTCGGTGGTTCTATCCGGGTGTCCGTCTGGCCTGCCATATTGCCTCGGAGAGGCACTCGTGGGGGTAATCCTCCACCAAAAGCAGCTGGAGAGTCACTATGTGACCCCAAACACAATGTACAAGTAATAATGAAAGTAATCGTTCAGCCACTTCTCAGTTCATGCAGTAGGATTACTCGGTTTATAGTTCACACATCTCCTCCGGAACAGTCGTACATTCAAGTGCACTGGTCAGGCTAGATTCGTTTCCTCGGGGTATCTACTGACATGGGCATCCCGATACGGCAGACCTGTACGTTCTAAACAAGTGTATTTCGGACATAATCAGCCTGTCCCTGTCACATGACACGCACCTGATGGCATTGTATTAAATTTTCTGAAAGAACCGTGCATCTTTGTACGCCAAGTATTAACACAGCATTACTTCATCCAAATTATTCCAGTAAGAGAGCACATGTTCTGCACGTGTACTGTAGATAATCAAGTACATGTACACAGAATGAGAAAATAACAAAGGGACATAACTCTATTTGGTAGTCTAAAGCAGGCTATGCACTAATATATAAAGGTGAGTAACAGTGGCAAATATGAAAGCAATTGGCACAATAGGGAATGAGAATATCGTTAGTGAATACACAAGATTTTGTATTAAAATGTAAATAACAAAAGGGCAATAACTCTTGTGAGAATTGTAACAGAAAACTCTTCCCGTCGGGATAAATCAGCTATATGTGAAGACGAGACATGGGATGTAGACACACAAGGCTTGTATCGTAGAATTGTACATATATATATATTGCACATAAATGAAAGAAACAAAGTCTGATAACTCTGCTAAAATGTATTCAATTAAAAAACTCTGGATAGCAAGGTGAGTCACCATGCCAAATTAGAATCACATTGGTCCAATAGTGAACGAGGATTAGGACATACAGGTGTCCTTTACAATACATATAAGGGATAGTAACAAAGGGTCATAACTTTTGGTGAAAATTATTGAACCAAAATTTCAAAATCAAATTTTCAATTACATACCTGCCAAATTTAGAATCCAATTGGTCCTCATAGTGAATGAGGAGTTGGACACACTATTGTGTCTACTGTAAGATATTAGATAGAATGGAATGTTACAAAGGGCCATAACTCATATTGGATAGAATGGATAGCTACAAAGGACCATAACTAATATTAGATATAATGGAAAGTTACAAAGAGCCATAACTCATATTGGATAGAATGGATAGCTACAAAGGGCCATAACTAATATTAGATAATAATGGAAAATTACAAACAGCCATAACTCATATTGGATAGAATGGATAGCTACAAAGGGCCATAACTAATATTAGATATAATGGAATGTTACAAAGGGTCATAGCTCATATTGGATAGAATGGATAGCTACAAAGGGCCATAACTAATATTATATATAATGGAAAGTTACAAAGGGCCATAACTCATATTATATAGAATGGAAAGTAACTCTCGAGCAAATAATATCGACCATACACTACATATCAAGGCAACTCACCATGACAACTAAGAAGCTATCTGGCCAAATTGTGAATGAAGAGTTGGACACACAAAATGTGCTCAATAATCTGTAACAAATTTCTCCAATAGGAAAATAACAAAGAGCCATAACTATGGCAACAATTATCAAACCAAAATGTCCATATCAGGTTATCAACTACACAAGGCGAGTAACCAGGACAGACGGACGACCAGATGTATGGACAACTCAAACCTATATACCCTCACCCCCAACATTTGTCAGTAGGGGTATAATTAAATTAAATATATCCATTGTCAAGATACGTTGATACACACATGTTCAGTTAAATCAACAAGCACACACATGATTAAATCCCCAGGCACACACATGATTAAATCCCCAGGCACACACATGATTAAATCCCCAGGCACACACATGATTAAATCAACAAGCACACACATGATTAAATCCCCAAGCACACACATGATTAAATCCCCAAGCACACACATGATTAAATCCCCAAGCACACACATGATTAAATCCCCAGGCACACACATGATTAAATCCCCAAGCACACACATGATTAAATACCCAAGCACACACATGATTAAATCCCCAAGCACACACATGATTAAATCCCCAAGCACACACATGATTAAATCCCCAGGCACACACATGATTAAATCCCCAAGCACACACATGATTAAATACCCAAGCACACACATGATTAAATCCCCAAGCACACACATGATTAAATACCCAAGCACACACATGATTAAATCCCCAAGCACACACATGATTAAATACCCAAGCACACACATGATTAAATCCCCAAGCACACACATGATTAAATACCAAGCACACACATGATTAAATGCCCAAGCACACACATGATTAAATCAACACTCACACACATGATTAAATGCCCAAGCACACATGATTAAATACCCAAGCACGCACATGATTAAATCCTCAAACACACACATGATTAAATCAACAATAAATAACACACACACATGATTAAATCCCCAAGCACACACATGATTAAATCACCCAGTACACAATTAATCAAATCCCAAAGCTCTAGGTGTCTGACGAACCAGTCTTACATATCTGATAGACTGTGAATATTATATATTGACATGTATGCCCATATCCTGCTGGCCATTCTGGGTTTCTGAAGAACCAGTCGTGCACATATGAGATAAACTGTGTATCAACTATATTCACATATATGCCAGCATCCTGCTGGCCATTCTGGGTTTCTGAAGAACCAGTTGTGCACATATGACAGACTGTATATCAAGTATATTCACAAGTAGGTCCACATCCTGCAGGACATTCTGGGTTTCTGAAGAACCAGTCTTGCACATATGACAGACTGTATATCAAGTATATTCACAAGTAGGTCCACATCCTGCATGACATTCTGGGTTTCTGAAGAACCAGTCTTGCACATATGACAGACTGTACATCAAGTATATTCACAAGTAGGTCCACATCCTGAAGGACATTCTGGGTTTCTAATGAACCAGTCTTGCACATATGACAGACTGTATATCAAGTATATTCACAAGTAGGTCCATCCTGCTGGGCATTCTGGGTTTCTGAAGAACCAGTCTTGCACATATGACAGACTGTATATCAAGTATATTCACAAGTAGGTCCACATCCTGCAGGACATTCTGGGTTTCTGAAGAACCAGTCTTGCACATATGACAGACTGTATATCAAGTATATTCACAAGTAGGTCCACATCCTGCATGACATTCTGGGTTTCTGAAGAACCAGTCTTGCACATATGACAGACTGTACATCAAGTATATTCACAAGTAGGTCCACATCCTGAAGGACATTCTGGGTTTCTAATGAACCAGTCTTGCACATATGACAGACTGTATATCAAGTATATTCACAAGTAGGTCCATCCTGCTGGGCATTCTGGGTTTCTGAAGAACCAGTCTTGCACATATGACAGACTGTATATCAAGTATATTCACAAGTAGGTCCACATCCTGCAGGACATTCTGGGTTTCTGAAGAACCAGTCTTGCACATATGACAGACTGTATATCAAGTATATTCACAAGTAGGTCCACATCCTGCAGGACATTCTGGGTTTCTGAAGAACCAGTCTTGCACATGTGACAGACTGTATATCAAGTATATTCACAAGTAGGTCCACATCCTGCAGGACATTCTGGGCTTCTGAAGAACCAGTCGTGCACATATGATAGACTGTGTATCAAGTATATTCACATATATGCCCACATCCTGCAGGGCATTCTGTGTTCCTGGAGAACCAATCTTTCACATGTTGCAAATGTCCGCCATGAGAACATCCCTGACACCACAAGAACAGTCCTTTGGCTGGTAAGTGACTGGAACAAGACAGAAAACAAACTGTTATCGTGTAAACAACCAACTTTGCATAATGGTATTATATTGATTTGCTTAATCAATTTTCAAAATTAATGCCTATGACAGTGTTCAAAACTTTGTAAACATGATACTACAAAAACAATATTGTACTTCATTTCATCACATTCCTAATGCTACTTATTATGTTTTGCCGGTTGTTTTACGGTTGTTTTACGTTGCATTTAAAAACAATACATGGAAAATGTTTAATAAAAGCTACTTTTAACTTATGTATTATGTAAGTTTAAGTATGTTATATGTGACTGTGTTTCTACGTTTATTTATCGCCTCTACCGGTTGTCCATATGAGTGATGCCTCCTGAAGAGATTAGTCATTTTAGATTTTTGGAGGATAGTGCAATGATACAGACAGAGACCCATTCCAGAGTCTCCTCTGGTTCTTTTACATGCATGGTGTAAATCACCGACATGAGACCTCGGTTTAAAGTCCACAATGAAAGACGTTTAATATTATTAGGGTCAGACGATGCTATAATATAATATTGATTAACCCATTTCATTCTGGATACCGTTCAAACAGTATTTGCAAAGAACATAGAGCCAGATCAACCGCCACGGAACATGCCATCTGATCATGCTCTATGCTGTTTGCTATTCAGATGATCTTACTAAGACATTTGGCTATGTAGCAAACAACATAGATCCTGATCAGCATGCATCATCACGCTGCGGCTGATCTGGATCTATGTTGTTTGCAAAAGCCAATGTATCCAGAATGAAATGGGTTAAATAAAACTTTGCCGATAATACATCTATGCTAAGTGACTTGCCATATACATGATCAAATGGAGAATTTTACATTAACCAACTTACCATAAACACCACAGATTGGTGGGAATAATATGAAATAGACACTACCTATCACTGGTAGAGAGCAAACAAAGGCTTGAAGACAAAATCAATTACTAGACAAGATAGGAGGAATATGACTACGTCCCGTGAGGGATTTGACATGTAAGGGAAGATAAAATGATGACAACAACTATTCTTGTCTTGAAAATTATTTGCAGAAATGGTGGATACATCGAGAATTAAAGCACAATTAAATTGTATTATTTCATAGAACGCCTGTAAGTTGTGATCAATCAGATGCGTGAACAAATCCATAGTGGTGATAATTTTCCTGTCCAAAGAAACGTGCTTTAGGTTCAGCTTCATGTATATTCTGGCTGCACATATCTCGTACATGTCATCTACAAGTCCTTGTATTACACTAACCCACTAACCATATACAGCACTGATTGAAGAATATTACACTAACCCACTTACCATATACAGCACTGATTGAAGAATATTACAACCCACTTACCATATACAGCACTGATTGAAGAATATTACACTATCCCACTTACCATATATTGCACTGATTGAAGAATATTACACTAACCCACTTACCATATACAATGTACAGTACTGATTGAAGAATATTACACTATCCCACTTACCATATACAATGTACAGTACTGATTGAAGAATATTACACTATCCCACTTACCATATACAGCACTGATTGGAGAATATTACACTAACCCACTTACCATATACAGAACTGATTGGAGAATATTACACTAACCCACTTACCATATACAGCACTGATTGGAGAATATTACACTAACCCACTTACCATATACAGCACTGATTGAAGAATATTACACTTACCCACTTACCATATACAGCACTGATTGGAGAATATTACACTAACCCACTTACCATATACAGCACTGATTGGAGAATATTACACTAACCCACTTACCATATACAGCACTGATTGAAGAATATTACACTAACCCACTTACCATATACAGCACTGATTGGAGAATATTACACTAACCCACTTACCATATACAGCACTGATTGGAGAATATTACACTATCCCACTTACCATATACAGCACTGATTGAAGAATATTACACTAACCCACTTACCATATACAGCACTGATTGGAGAATATTACACTAACCCACTTACCATATACAGCACTGATTGAAGAATATTACACTTACCCACTTACCATATACAGCACTGATTGGAGAATATTACACTAACCCACTTACCATATACAGCACTGATTGGAGAATATTACACTAACCCACTTACCATATACAGCACTGATTGAAGAATATTACACTAACCCACTTACCATATACAGCACTGATTGGAGAATATTACACTAACCCACTTACCATATACAGCACTGATTGGAGAATATTACACTATCCCACTTACCATATACAGCACTGATTGAAGAATATTACACTAACCCACTTACCATATACAGCACTGATTGGAGAATATTACACTAACCCACTTACCATATACAGCACTGATTGAAGAATATTACACTTACCCACTTACCATATACAGCACTGATTGAAGAATATTACACTATCCCACTTACCATATACAGCACTGATTGGAGAATATTACACTAACCTACTTACCATATGCAGCACTGATTGAAGAATATTTCACTAACCCACTTACCATATACAGCACTGATTGGAGAATATTACACTAACCTACTTACCATATGCAGCACTGATTGGAGAATATTACACTAACCCACTTACCATATACAGCACTGATTGAAGAATATTACACTTACCCACTTACCATATACAGCACTGATTGAAGAATATTACACTATCCCACTTACCATATACAGCACTGATTGGAGAATATTACACTAACCTACTTACCATATGCAGCACTGATTGAAGAATATTTCACTAACCCACTTACCATATACAGCACTGATTGGAGAATATTACACTAACCTACTTACCATATGCAGCACTGATTGAAGAATATTACACTAACCCACTTACCATATACAGCACTGATTGAAGAATATTACACTAACCCACTTACCATATACAGCACGGATTGGAGAATATTACACTAACTCACTTACCATATACAGCACTGATTGAAGAATATTACAACCCACTTACCATATACAGCACTGATTGAAGAATATTACACTAACCCACTTACCATATACAGCACTGATTGAAGAATATTACAACCCACTTACCATATACAGCACTGATTGAAGAATATTACACTAACCCACTTAATATACAGCATTGATTGGAGAATATTACACTAACCCACTTACCATATACAGCATTGATTGGAGAATATTACACTAACCCACTTACCATATACAGCACTGATTGAAGAATACCGGTATTACACTAACCCACTTACCATATACAGCACTGATTGAAGAATAGTACACTAACCCACTTACCATATACAGCACTGATTGAAGAATATTACACTAACCCACTTACCATATACAGCACTGATTGAAGAATATTACACTAACCCACTTACCATATACAGCACTGATTGAAGAATATTACACTAACCCACTTACCATATACAGCACTGATTGAAGAATATTACACTAACCCACTTACCATATACAGCACTGATTGAAGAATACCGGTATTACACTAACCCACTTACCATATACAGCACTGATTGGAGAATATTACACTAACCCACTTACCATATACAGCACTGATTGGAGAATATTACACTAACCCACTTACCATATACAGCACTGATTGGAGAATATTACACTAACCTACTTACCATATACAGCACTGATTGGAGAATATTACACTAACCCACTTACCATATACAGCACTGATTGAAGAATATTACACTTACCCACTTACCATATACAGCACTGATTGGAGAATATTACACTAACCCACTTACCATATACAGCACTGATTGGAGAATATTACACTAACCCACTTACCATATACAGCACTGATTGAAGAATATTACACTAACCCACTTACCATATACAGCACTGATTGGAGAATATTACACTAACCCACTTACCATATACAGCACTGATTGGAGAATATTACACTATCCCACTTACCATATACAGCACTGATTGAAGAATATTACACTAACCCACTTACCATATACAGCACTGATTGGAGAATATTACACTAACCCACTTACCATATACAGCACTGATTGAAGAATATTACACTTACCCACTTACCATATACAGCACTGATTGAAGAATATTACACTATCCCACTTACCATATACAGCACTGATTGGAGAATATTACACTAACCCACTTACCATATACAGCACTGATTGAAGAATATTACACTTACCCACTTACCATATACAGAACTGATTGGAGAATAATACACTAACCCACTTACCATATACAGCACTGATTGAAGAATATTACACTTACCCACTTACCATATACAGCACTGATTGGAGAATATTACACTAACCCACTTACCATATACAGCACTGATTGAAGAATATTACACTTACCCACTTACCATATACAGCACTGATTGAAGAATATTACACTATCCCACTTACCATATACAGCACTGATTGGAGAATATTACACTAACCTACTTACCATATGCAGCACTGATTGAAGAATATTTCACTAACCCACTTACCATATACAGCACTGATTGGAGAATATTACACTAACCTACTTACCATATGCAGCACTGATTGAAGAATATTACACTAACCCACTTACCATATACAGCACTGATTGAAGAATATTACACTAACCCACTTACCATATACAGCACGGATTGGAGAATATTACACTAACTCACTTACCATATACAGCACTGATTGAAGAATATTACAACCCACTTACCATATACAGCACTGATTGAAGAATATTACACTAACCCACTTACCATATACAGCACTGATTGAAGAATATTACAACCCACTTACCATATACAGCACTGATTGAAGAATATTACACTAACCCACTTAATATACAGCATTGATTGGAGAATATTACACTAACCCACTTACCATATACAGCATTGATTGGAGAATATTACACTAACCCACTTACCATATACAGCACTGATTGAAGAATATTACACTTACCCACTTACCATATACAGCACTGATTGAAGAATATTACACTAACCCACTTAATATACAGCATTGATTGGAGAATATTACACTAACCCACTTACCATATACAGCATTGATTGGAGAATATTACACTAACCCACTTACCATATACAGCACTGATTGAAGAATATTACACTAACCCACTTACCATATACAGCACTGATTGAAGAATATTACACTAACCCACTTAATATACAGCATTGATTGGAGAATATTACACTAACCCACTTACCATATACAGCATTGATTGGAGAATATTACACTAACCCACTTACCATATACAGCACTGATTGAAGAATATTACACTTACCCACTTACCATATACAGCACTGATTGAAGAATATTACACTAACCCACTTAATATACAGCATTGATTGGAGAATATTACACTAACCCACTTACCATATACAGCATTGATTGGAGAATATTACACTAACCCACTTACCATATACAGCACTGATTGGAGAATATTACACTAACCCACTTACCATATACAGCACTGATTGAAGAATATTACACTAACCCACTTACCATATACAGCACTGATTGGAGAATATTACACTAACCCACTTACCATATACAGCACTGATTGGAGAATATTACACTATCCCACTTACCATATACAGCACTGATTGAAGAATATTACACTAACCCACTTACCATATACAGCACTGATTGGAGAATATTACACTAACCCACTTACCATATACAGCACTGATTGAAGAATATTACACTTACCCACTTACCATATACAGCACTGATTGAAGAATATTACACTATCCCACTTACCATATACAGCACTGATTGAAGAATATTACACTAACCCACTTACCATATACAGCACTGATTGGAGAATATTACACTAACCCACTTACCATATACAGCACTGATTGAAGAATATTACACTAACCCACTTACCATATACAGCACTGATTGGAGAATATTACACTAACCCACTTACCATATACAGCACTGATTGAAGAATATTACACTTACCCACTTACCATATACAGCACTGATTGGAGAATATTACACTAACCCACTTACCATATACAGCACTGATTGAAGAATATTACACTTACCCACTTACCATATACAGCACTGATTGAAGAATATTACACTATCCCACTTACCATATACAGCACTGATTGGAGAATATTACACTAACCTACTTACCATATGCAGCACTGATTGAAGAATATTTCACTAACCCACTTACCATATACAGCACTGATTGGAGAATATTACACTAACCTACTTACCATATGCAGCACTGATTGAAGAATATTACACTAACCCACTTACCATATACAGCACTGATTGAAGAATATTACACTAACCCACTTACCATATACAGCACGGATTGGAGAATATTACACTAACTCACTTACCATATACAGCACTGATTGAAGAATATTACAACCCACTTACCATATACAGCACTGATTGAAGAATATTACACTAACCCACTTACCATATACAGCACTGATTGAAGAATATTACAACCCACTTACCATATACAGCACTGATTGAAGAATATTACACTAACCCACTTAATATACAGCATTGATTGGAGAATATTACACTAACCCACTTACCATATACAGCATTGATTGGAGAATATTACACTAACCCACTTACCATATACAGCACTGATTGAAGAATACCGGTATTACACTAACCCACTTACCATATACAGCACTGATTGAAGAATAGTACACTAACCCACTTACCATATACAGCACTGATTGAAGAATATTACACTAACCCACTTACCATATACAGCACTGATTGAAGAATATTACACTAACCCACTTACCATATACAGCACTGATTGAAGAATATTACACTAACCCACTTACCATATACAGCACTGATTGAAGAATACCGGTATTACACTAACCCACTTACCATATACAGCACTGATTGAAGAATACCGGTATTACACTAACCCACTTACCATATACAGCACTGATTGGAGAATATTACACTAACCCACTTACCATATACAGCACTGATTGGAGAATATTACACTAACCCACTTACCATATACAGCACTGATTGGAGAATATTACACTAACCTACTTACCATATACAGCACGGATTGGAGAATATTACACTAACCTACTTACCATATACAGCACTGATTGGAGAATATTACACTAACCTACTTACCATATACAGCACGGATTGGAGAATATTACACTAACTCACTTACCATAAACATACAGAACTGATTGGAGAATATTACACTTACCAAATACAGCACTGATTGGTTATAGTTTTACACCGATCACAGAGCCAGCCGGATCGGTGTAGAGGTCTGGTACACAGGTTACAGTTTATATGTATGGTCGTGGACTGTTGATTGAGAATACACACTTGATGAAGGTTGCTTAGTTTTATCACATAGTTGGCTATTGTCCACAGCTTGAATCTGCCAAGCAATTCTGCAAGGATAAATATTAGCACATTGATAATAATATCTAATATGGCATCAACACATTCCTAATATTAAAAGCAATGTAAAACTAGCCATGCCCCCAGTGTATTGAAATCTGTACAACATTTACAGAGTAATTTCACAAGTTTGATTTGTTACTACGATCAGTGCTTGACATTTGGCGAAAACTGTCAAATCTGCCGATTCAGTTCCAATATGTCCCGAAAAAGTAAAAAGACATTTCAAATCTGGTATGATGTAACGAATATGTAATGTCACTGCCATCCATTGAGGAATAATGAATATGTAATGTCATTGTCATCCATTGAGGAATAATGAATATGTAATGTCACTGCCATCCATTGAGGAATAATGAATATGTAATGTCACTGCCATCCATTGAGGAATAATGAATATGTAATGTCACTGTCATCCATTGAGGAATAATGAATATGTAATGTCACTGCCATCCATTGAAGAATAATGAATATATAATGTCACTGCCATCCATTGAGGAATATGTAATGTCACTGCCATCCATTGAAGAATAATGAATATGTAATGGCACTGTCATCCATTGAGGAATAATGAATATGTAATGTCACTGTCATCCATTGAGGAATAATGAATATGTAATGTCACAGCCATCCATTGAGGAATAATGAATATGTAATGTCACTGTCATCCATTGAGGAATAATGAATATGTAATGTCACTGCCTTCCATTGAGGAATAATGAATATATAATGTCACTGCCTTCCATTGAGGAATAATGAATATGTAATGTCACTGTCATACATTGAGGAATAATGAATATATAATGTCACTGCCTTCCATTGAGGAATAATGAATATATAATGTCACTGTCATCCATTGAGGAATAATGAATATATAATGTCACTGCCTTCCATTGAGGAATAATGAATATATGTCACTGTCATCCATTGAGGAATAATGAATATATAATGTCACTGTCATCCATTGAGGAATAATGAATATGTAATGTCACTGCCATCCATTGAGGAATATGTAATGTCACTGTCATCCATTGAGGAATATGTAATGTCACTGCCATCCATTGAGGAATATGTAATGTCACTGCCATCCATTGAGGAATATGTAATGTCACTGCCATCCATTGAGGAATATGTAATGTCAATGTCATCCATTGAAGAATAATGAATATGTAATGTCACTGTCATCCATTGAGGAATAATGAATATATAATGTCACTGCCTTCCATTGAGGAATAATGAATATGTAATGTCACTGTCATCCATTGAGGAATAATGAATATATAATGTCACTGTCATCCATTGAGGAATAATGAATATGTAATGTCACTGCCATCCATTGAGGAATAATGAATATGTAATGTCACTGCCATCCATTGAGGAATAATGAATATATAATGTCACTGCCTTCCATTGAGGAATAATGAATATGTAATGTCACTGTCATCCATTGAGGAATAATGAATATATAATGTCACTGTCATCCATTGAGGAATAATGAATATGTAATGTCACTGCCATCCATTGAGGAATAATGAATATGTAATGTCACTGCCATCCATTGAGGAATAATGAATATATAATGTCACTGCCTTCCATTGAGGAATAATGAATATGTAATGTCACTGTCATCCATTGAGGAATAATGAATATATAATGTCACTGTCATCCATTGAGGAATAATGAATATGTAATGTCATTGTCATCCATTGAGGAATAATGACTATGTAATGTCACTGCAATCCATTGAGGAATAATGAATATGTAATGTCACTGCAATCCATTGAGGAATAATGAATATGTAATGTCAGTGTCATCCATTGAGGAATAATGAATATGTAATGTCACTGTCATCCATTGAGGAATAATGAATATGTAATGTCACTGTCATCCATTGAGGAATAATGAATATGTAATGTCACTGCCATCCATTGAGGAATAATGAATATATAATGTCACTGCCATCCATTGAGGAATAATGAATATATAATGTCACTGTCATCCATTGAGGAATATGTAATGTCACTGCCATCCATTGAGGAATATGTAATGTCACTGCCATCCATTGAGGAATATGTAATGTCACTGCCATCCATTGAGGAATATGTAATGTCACTGCCATCCATTGAGGAATATGTAATGTCACTGCCATCCATTGAGGAATATGTAATGTCACTGCCATCCATTGAGGAATATGTAATGTCACTGCCATCCATTGAGGAATATGTAATGTCACTGCCATCCATTGAGGAATATGTAATGTCAATGTCATCCATTGAGGAATAATGAATATGTAATGTCACTGTCATCCATTGAGGAATAATGAATATATAATGTCACTGTCATCCATTGAGGAATAATGAATATGTAATGTCACTGCCATCCATTGAGGAATAATGAATATGTAATGTCACTGTCATCCATTGAGGAATAATGAATATGTAATGTCACTGTCATCCATTGAGGAATAAGGAATATGTAATGTCACTGTCATCCATTGAGGAATAATGAATATGTAATGTCACTGTCATCCATTGAGGAATAATGAATATGTAATGTCACTGCCATCCATTGAGGAATAATGAATATATAATGTCACTGCCATCCATTGAGGAATAATGAATATATAATGTCACTGTCATCCATTGAGGAATATGTAATGTCACTGCCATCCATTGAGGAATATGTAATGTCACTGCCATCCATTGAGGAATATGTAATGTCACTGCCATCCATTGAGGAATATGTAATGTCACTGCCATCCATTGAGGAATATGTAATGTCACTGCCATCCATTGAGGAATATGTAATGTCACTGCCATCCATTGAGGAATATGTAATGTCACTGCCATCCATTGAGGAATATGTAATGTCACTGCCATCCATTGAGGAATATGTAATGTCACTGCCATCCATTGAGGAATATGTAATGTCACTGCCATCCATTGAGGAATATGTAATGTCACTGCCATCCATTGAGGAATATGTAATGTCACTGCCATCCATTGAGGAATATGTAATGTCACTGCCATCCATTGAGGAATATGTAATGTCACTGTCATCCATTGAGGAATAATGAATATATAATGTCACTGTCATCCATTGAGGAATAATGAATATGTAATGTCACTGCCATCCATTGAGGAATAATGAATATGTAATGTCACTGTCATCCATTGAGGAATAATGAATATGTAATGTCACTGTCATCCATTGAGGAATAATGAATATGTAATGTCACTGTCATCCAATGAGGAATAATGAATATGTAATGTCACTGTCATCCATTGAGGAATAATGAATATGTAATGTCACTGCCATCCATTGAGGAATAATGAATATATAATGTCACTGCCATCCATTGAGGAATAATGAATATATAATGTCACTGTCATCCATTGAGGAATATGTAATGTCACTGCCATCCATTGAGGAATATGTAATGTCACTGCCATCCATTGAGGAATATGTAATGTCACTGCCATCCATTGAGGAATATGTAATGTCACTGCCATCCATTGAGGAATATGTAATGTCACTGCCATCCATTGAGGAATATGTAATGTCAATGTCATCCATTGAGGAATAATGAATATGTAATGTCACTGTCATCCATTGAGGAATAATGAATATATAATGTCACTGTCATCCATTGAGGAATAATGAATATGTAATGTCACTGTCATCCATTGAGGAATAATGAATATATAATGTCAATGCCATCCATTGAGAAATATGTAATGTCACTGTCATCCATTGAGGAATAATGAATATATAATGTCACTGTCATCCATTGAGGAATAATGAATATGTAATGTCACTGCCATCCATTGAGGACTAATGAATATGTAATGTCACTGTCATCCATTGAGGAATAATGAATATGTAATGTCACTGTCATCCAATGAGGAATAATGAATATGTAATGTCACTGCCATCCATTGAGGAATAATGAATTTAACCCTTTGCACGCCGAGTAAATAAAATATTTGCAAACAACATAGATACAGATCAGCCGTGGCGTTACTATGCCGCATCTGATCAGGATCTCTGTTGTTTGCTATTCAGCCAAAATGTTTTAGCTCCACTATCCGAATAGCAAACAGCATAGAGCCTGATCAGACGACACGTTCTGTTCAAAGTGATTATATCTGCCGCTAGCATGCAAAGGGATATCCACGTTAACTTGGATGACAGATAATTAGATAACCTTTGAATACATTATTATTAAGTAATACACATCTCCAAAACTGAATACAAAACATCCCACTGAACCGCCGCCATTTTGCTTATGAGATACAGCGATATGTTGAATGGTTTTGATTGGCTCACTGGTTTGACAAGCTAATGAATTATTCATTTTGATAGTTGCAATCTCATGAACAGATCTCATCAAAATCACTAAAATACACAGAAGTGATTACTGTCATACAAATTTATTTTAGGTTGATTGCAAAACAAATTATTACAACATTAGATTAACTCTCGAGACCTCATTCCTGATGGAATCCATCGCAACGAGGGAGAGAGAAGAGGCAGTGTGGATTTACGGTCGTGCCTAAGGACACCACCACCATGGTTTCGACGGGGTTCATACACACAACATCTCGGTAACAAGGCAGTAGCTATATCAATTACAAGGAGACGGCACAGAAGCAGGGTTCCCTCTGTCTGAATGTTTGTCTGCGCCACTTCAAAAACACTGGAGGCAATTTAAAAAACTAGGAGCCAACTAAGAGCCATATAGTTCACAAATAAATATTTGAAGCAAAATATGACAAAACATGTGCCAAAAAAAGAAAAAAAAAGAAATTGCACCAAATATTTTCGCCAATTCACAAATTTAGTAGCACCAATATTTGTTTTTTTGTCGCAATCGGCGCCATTTGGTGACCGACAGAGGGAACCCTGAGAAGTGATACAATGCTTACCGATGTACGACATGAACCAATCTTCCTGTAGCTCTGGCTCTATATACTGCCCGATCTTGTTCTTTAGCACTATCAACATGCACACCGGAGTCTGCACATCTCCCTGAAACATCAACAAAACTTTGTGCTCACAAAACTAAACTACAGGATAGCACTCGGAGAGATACAAACCCCCGCGCTGGTATTATAACACAAGAACAAATGCTTGATTTTACAATGCTATATTGTCAATGGAAGTGGACGCTGCACAGACTGCCCAGATAATATGCCTTGAACGAGTTCTCCCAAAATCAAATCACTTCCTCCTATACCAACCCTCTATATATCCACAAAGTTTTATATTTAGGAAAGAGATTACCATACAAGCAGGTTGCTTTCTCCTCAATACAACATGTATGTACATAGGAAAGAGGTAACCATACAAGCTGGTTGCTTTCTCCTCAATACAACATGTATGTACATAGGAAAGAGGTTACCATACAAGCTGGTTGCTTTCTCCTCAATCCTACATGTATGTACATAGGAAAGAGGTAACCATACAAGCAGGTTGCTTTCTCCTCAACCTTACATGTATGTACATAGGAAAGAGGTAACCATACAAGCAGGTTGCTTTCTCCTCAATACAACATGTATGTACATAGGAAAGAGGTAATCATACAAGCAGGTTGCTTTCTCCTCAATCCTACATGTATGTACATAGGAAAGAGGTAATCATACAAGCAGGTTGCTTTCTTCTCAATCCTACATGTATGTACATAGGAAAGAGGTAACCATACAAGCAGGTTGCTTTCTTCTCAATCCTACATGTATGTACATAGGAAAGAGGTAACCATACAAGCAGGTTGCTTTCTCCTCAATACAACATGTATGTACATAGGAAAGAGGTAATCATACAAGCAGGTTGCTTTCTCCTCAATCCTACATGTATGTACATAGGAAAGAGGTAATCATACAAGCAGGTTGCTTTCTTCTCAATCCTACATGTATGTACATAGGAAAGAGGTAACCATACAAGCAGGTTGCTTTCTCCTCAATCCTACATGTATGTACATAGGAAAGAGGTAACCATACAAGCAGGTTGCTTTCTCCTCAATACAACATGTATGTACATAGGAAAGAGGTAACCATACAAGCAGGTTGCTTTCTCCTCAATACAACATGTATGTACATAGGAAAGAGGTAATCATACAAGCAGGTTGCTTTCTCCTCAATCCTACATGTATGTACATAGGAAAGATGTAACCATACAAGCAGGTTGCTTTCTCCTCAATCCTACATGTATGTACATAGGAAAGAGGTAACCATACAAGCAGGTTGCTTTCTCCTCAATCCTACATGTATGTACATAGGAAAGAGGTAACCATACAAGCAGGTTGCTTTCTCCTCAATCCTACATGTATGTACATAGGAAAGAGGTTACCATACAAGCAGGTTGCTTGCTCCTCAATCCTACATGTATGTACATACTATTTATACTTGACTATGTTTATTCAATGATATAAATATTGTTTAAACTGAAGTTTTATCAAAATTCATAAACAACTTTGTGAGTTATCCTGTATACATACATACAGATGCCGCAAAAAACAATACCTCTGTTCCAAACGTCGGGGGTTAATTACATACATGTGATGTAACCCTCTGGAGCAGACACTGTATCCCTATGGAGCAGACACTGTATCCCTCTGGAGCAGACACTGTGTCCCTCTGGAGCAGACACTGTATCCCTCTGGAGCAGACACTGTATCCCTCTGGAGCAGACACTGTATCCCTCTGGAGCAGACACTGTATCCCTCTGGAGCAGGCACTGTCGCAATTTATAGGGTTCCAATATAAATACAGTAAAACCTCCACTAACGATCAACTGCGTCAATGTATATGGTATTGGTAATATATGGGAATGGATAATGGCGTCAGGGGACGCTTCCAAGTGATAAAGTGTTAAAAGAAACACAAGGGCAATATTTTCAATGTACCGGTAGAATCACATGGATGCTTTCTAAACATTAACATTTGTTTACCTCAGCAGCAAAATTCTTCAGCATGTCTGTTAAAATGCTGGCAAATTGCCATTCGGGATTCTGCATTAACTGCATGTCCGTGGTGAGCACGTTATTGGAGAATTTATCACAGTTTCCATTGGGAATGACGCTGTTCGGCACTACACTTTCCAAACTCTCGTTTAGATGCGTGTCCTTTTCGTCATGTTGAAAGCTCTCGAGAGGGGTCTCGCGGTCGTGAATCTCGTGTCGTGGATGGAACGCTTCAGACGGCAATATCCATTCCTGTAAAATAACTCATTAATAGATACATACGCAGAGGGAGTCAGTATTACTAGCGGTGACAGATCTATGACCCGACTGAATGAAACAAGGCCACCACCCCAAAGGTCTTGCCATAGGACCACTGAAATTTTGAATCCATTTATCTCGGTGATCAATACACACCTGTTTAGGACCACTGAAGCCATTAATCTCGGTGATCAATACACACCTGTTTAGGACAACTGAAGCCATTAATCTCGGTGATCAATACACACCTGTTTAGGACAACTGAAGCCATTTATCTCGGTGATCAATACACACCTGTTTAGGACAACTGAAGCCATTTATCTCGGTGATCAATACACACCTGTTTAGGACAACTGAAGCTATTAATCTCGGTGATCAATACACACCTGTTTAGGACAACTGAAGCCATTTATCTCGGTGATCAATACACATCTGTTTAGGACAACTGAAGCCATTAATCTCGGTGATCAATACACACCTGTTTAGGACAACTGAAGCCATTTATCTCGGTGATCAATACACACCTGTTTAGGACAACTGAAGCCATTTATCTCAGTGATCAATACACACCTGTTTAGGACAACTGAAGCTATTAATCTCGGTGATCAATACACACCTGTTTAGGACAACTGAAGCCATTTATCTCGGTGATCAATACACACCTGTTTAGGACAACTGAAGCCATTTATCTCGGTGATCAATACACACCTGTTTAGGACAACTGAAGCCATTTATCTCGGTGATCAATACACACCTGTTTAGGACAACTGAAGCCATTTATCTCGGTGATCAATACACACCTGTTTAGGACAACTGAAGCCATTTATCTCGGTGATCAATACACACCTGTTTAGGACAACTGAAGCCATTTATCTCGGTGATCAATACACACCTGTTTAGGACAACTGAAGCCATTTATCTCGGTGATCAATACACACCTGTTTAGGACAACTGAAGCCATTTATCTCAGTGATCAATACACACCTGTTTAGGACAACTGAAGCTATTAATCTCGGTGATCAATACACACCTGTTTAGGACAACTGAAGCCATTTATCTCGGTGATCAATACACACCTGTTTAGGACAACTGAAGCCATTTATCTCGGTGATCAATACACACCTGTTTAGGACAACTGAAGCCATTTATCTCAGTGATCAATACACACCTGTTTAGGACAACTGAAGCTATTAATCTCGGTGATCAATACACACCTGTTTAGGACAACTGAAGCCATTAATCTCGGTGATCAATACACACCTGTTTAGGACAACTGAAGCCATTAATCTCGGTGATCAATAAGCACCTGTTTAGGAAAACTGAAGCCATTAATCTCGATGATCAATATGCACCTGTTTAGGAAAACTGAAGCCATTAATCTCGGTGATCAATACACACCTGTTTAGGACAACTGAAGCCATTAATCTCGGTGATCAATATGCACCTGTTTAGGACCACTGAAGCCATTAATCTTGGTGATCAATACACACCTGTTTAGGACCACTGAAGCCATTAATCTCGGTGATCAATATGCACCTGTTTAGGAAAACTGAAGCCATTAATCTCGGTGATCAATATGCACCTGTTTAGGACCACTGACGCCATTAATCTCGGTGATCAATACACACCTGTTTAGGACCACTGAAGCCATTAATCTCGGTGATCAATACACACCTGTTTAGGACCACTGAAGCCATTAATCTCGGTGATCAATATACACCTGTTTAGGACCACTGAAGCCATTAATCTCGGTGATCAATACGCACCTGTTTAGGACCACTGAAGCCATTAATCTCGGTGATCAATACGCACCTGTTTAGGAAAACTGAAGCCATTAATCTCGGTGATCAATACGCACCTGTTTAGGACCACTGAAGCCATTAATCTCGGTGATCAATACGCACCTGTTTAGGACCACTGAAGCCATTAATCTCGGTGATCAATACACACCTGTTTAGAACCACTGAAGCCATTAATCTCGGTGATCAATACACACCTGTTTAGGACCACTGAAGCCATTAATCTCGGTGATCAATACGCACCTGTTTAGGACCACTGAAGCCATTAATCTCGGTGATCAATATGCACCTTTTAGGAAAACTGAACTGAAGCCATTAATCTCGGTGATCAATACACACCTGTTTAGGACCACTGAAGCCATTAATCTCGGTGATCAATACATACCTGTTTAGGAAAACTGAAGCCATTAATCACGGTGATCAATATGCACCTGTTTAGGACAACTGAAGCCATTAATCTCGTTGATCAATACACACCTGTTTAGGACCACTGAAGCCATTAATCTTGGTGATCAATACGCACCTGTTTAGGACAACTGAAACCATTAATCTGTGATCAATACACACCTGTTTAGGACCACTGAAGCCATTAATCTCGGTGATCAATACGCACCTGTTTAGGACCACTGAAGCCATTCATCTCAGGCCAAGTGCCTGCCTCTCCATCGCCAAAGAAGATATCCCAGTCCGGGTTGATCTGCCCGCGGGCAATGTTTGATAATTTAGAATCAAATAATTCATTCTCATCTATCTCCTCATCTGAATTACCTGCAAATGAAATGGACTCTGCTAACTGATCTACCAGCAAATGACAGTGGTTAACACGTTAAGACTGGGAATGCAGTGGTTAACACGTTAAGACTGAGAATGCAGCGGTTAACACGTTAAGACTGGGAATGCAGTGGTTAACACGTTAAGACTGGGAATGCAGCGGTTAACACATTAAGACTGGGAATGCAGCGGTTAACACGTTAAGACTGGGAATGCAGTGGTTAACACGTTAAGACTGGGAATGCAGTGGTTAACACGTCAGACTGGGAATCCAGGGGTGTGAGTTTGATCCATCGTCCCACCCGAATAATATCAACAGCATTTCGGATGGATCTATAAACAGAGATCCCATATATCAGTGCAATACACCGGGCATGTACCAGAACCAGGAATGCTTGGACTAACATACTTCTGAAAGCTTATTAACCCATTCAACCCCAAGTAACTGACATGGACTGGTGCATGCTATTATTAGACCAATAAATTAATAAGAAAATTACCTTTGGACCAGTTCATTTATCAAAATGGGTAATTTTATCTAAAAATAGTAATAATTATTACTGGCAAAAAAGTGCAGATCCTGATGAGACGGCTCGTCACGAGCCGGCTCATCTGGATCTACACTTTTCATAAGCCTATTTAAAGGCCTGTGGTGTTGAAAAGGTTAATACTAATGGAAGAATTAATTAGAGCCAGGTTAATCATGCCAGTAGTGCAACAAAACAAATATTTTTATTTATTCACTAAAATTTAGAGCGCAGGTGGGGGGATGGGGTGTCACAATGACGGGAGGAGCGGAGATGAAAATGTAGCATTTAATGCATAAAGACCCATAAAGGAGAGAATGTCCTTACCTGATGTCCCGTCCAATTTCTTCTCATCACCATCTGAATCAGCCTTTGTTTCTTTTATTTGCTTGCCTGAAATACATTGGAATGTCATACAATCATTTTAGACGTGACCTAGTTGCTAAGACATCCCGACTACGGAGATGGATTGCTAGTGGTTAAAGCATCCCAACTACGGAGATGGATTGCTGGTGGTTAAGGCTATGGAGATAGTTTGTTAGTGGTTAAGGCTACGGAGATGGTTTGCTGGTGGTTAAGGCATCCGCCTATGGAGATGGTTTGCTAGTGGTTAAGGCTATGGAGATGGTTTGCTAGTGGTTAAGGCATCCGACTATGGAGATGGTTTGCTAGTGGTTAAGGCTATGGAGATGGTTTGCTGGTGGTTAAGGCTATGGAGATGGTTTGCTAGTGGTTAAGGCTATGGAGATGGTTTGCTAGTGGTTAAGGCATCCGACTATGGAGATGGTTTGCTAGTGGTTAAGGCTATGGAGATGGTTTGCTGGTGGTTAAGGCTATGGAGATGGTTTGCTAGTGGTTAAGGCTATGGAGATGGTTTGCTAGTGGTTAAGGCATCCGACTATGGAGATGGTTTGCTAGTGGTTAAGGCTATGGAGATGGTTTGCTGGTGGTTAAGGCTATGGAGATGGTTTGCTAGTGGTTAAGGCTATGGAGATGGTTTGCTAGTGGTTAAGGCATCCGACTATGGAGATGGTTTGCTAGTGGTTAAGGCTATGGAGATGGTTTGCTGGTGGTTAAGGCTATGGAGATGGTTTGCTAGTGGTTAAGGCATCCGACTATGGAGATGGTTTGCTAGTGGTTAAGGCTATGGAGATGGTTTGCTAGTGGTTAAGGCTATGGAGATGGTTTGCTAGTGGTTAAAGCTATGGAGATGGTTTGCTAGTGGTTAAGGCTATGGAGATGGTTTGCTAGTGGTTAAGGCTATGGAGATGGTTTGCTAGTGGTTAAGGCTATGGAGATGGTTTGCTGGTGGTTAAGGCTATGGAGATGGTTTGCTAGTGGTTAAGGCTATGGAGATGGTTTGCTAGTGGTTAAGGCATCCGACTATGGAGATGGTTTGCTGGTGGTTAAGGCTATGGAGATGGTTTGCTAGTGGTTAAGGCTATGGAGATGGTTTGCTAGTGGTTAAGGCATCCGACTATGGAGATGGTTTGCTGGTGGTTAAGGCTATGGAGATGGTTTGCTGGTGGTTAAGGCTATGGAGATGGTTTGCTGGTGGTTAAGGCTATGGAGATGGTTTGCTAGTGGTTAAGGCTATGGAGATGGTTTGCTAGTGGTTAAGGCTATGGAGATGGTTTGCTGGTGGTTAAGGCTATGGAGATGGTTTGCTAGTGGTTAAGGCTATGGAGATGGTGTGCTGGTGGTTAAGGCTATGGAGATGGTTTGCTAGTGGTTAAGGCTATGGAGATGGTTTGCTAGTGGTTAAGGCTACGGAGATGGTTTGCTAGTGGTTAAGGCTATGGAGATGGTTTGCTGGTGGTTAAGGCTATGGAGATGGTTTGCTGGTGGTTAAGGCTATGGAGATGGCTTGCTAGTGGTTAAGGCTATGGAGATGGCTTGCTAGTGGTTAAGGCTATGGAGATGGTTTGCTGGTGGTTAAGGCTATGGAGATGGTTTGCTAGTGGTTAAGGCTATGGAGATGGTTTGCTAGTGGTTAAGGCTATGGAGATGGCTTGCTAGTGGTTAAGGCTATGGAGATGGTTTGCTAGTGGTTAAGGCTATGGAGATGGTTTGCTAGTGGTTAAGGCTATGGAGATGGTGAAGGTCTGCCGGCCCGAAGGCACTGTAAGTGAGCGATTGAAGGTCACTCACCCATAGACCCTTCAACTCTAAATATTGAAATTTGAATGGGGTAAATTTCATAAAAGCAGCTGTGTACTTAGCGTCTAAAGTTCATGAAAGTTTTATTTCAAATTATAATGGATGTTATATTATGTTATATTTCGGGTTTTACGCCATTTTTGGGCTATATCACCGTTCCTGTAGTGCAGCGGTCAATGGCCCAAACGAGCTCTAATTAAGGAGTTAGTGCTCCCCGAGGTAGAACAAAACGAAATTGACATATTATCATCAATTAGGGTGTTATGAACCCGAAGCAAGTTCTTGGCATGTTCAATTCGATGATTCAATATTTTTTATTCTTACTTATATGGTATTGCTTATATGGTATTGCTATTTTCAAAAGTAAAATAAATTGCAGGGTAGGGTAAATATTTTGAGAAATGCATATTGATAACACCTATAAAACGATACATGTTACATACCGTTGGAAAGGTAATACATTGTTCTAATTGTTTGGCTTATTTAATATAATGTATTAATGACGTCGGCGTCATACTGACGTCATAATTAACATTTTGCCATCGAAACTGTAAGTGCGCATAATCTTGGTCTCAATACTTCGTTTTATTTTATGTCTCATCACAAAATTACACTATTTAGTGGAAGAAATGGAGACAATAAAGAGTAGCTACTGTGAAAATGAACACTATATGTTTATACATCAAGCAAGATGAACTTATATGCCGTTGTTAAATGGGAAGTGTAATGCCGATTTTAACATAAAATCACATAAAATCACAAAATCTTCACTTTGAACTATTATCAAGTGTCCATGTCAAGTACCGATACATCAGACTAATATTGGTCTTCTAGTGTTGCTTGGATGTTGTCCGTTAAACATTCTGCATAATAACGAAAGTCCGGCCTGAATGCATTGACAGTGCTGCTTATGATCACACATTGAATCTGTGCAAAATAAGTGTGTCATTGCTCTAACTTCAACTGGTGCTGGATCTTTCTCGAAAAAGACGGCGGCAATAGCACCATCAGGCAGTCTTCTCCAGCCATGGACAACTGGGCTACTGACATCAGGCCGCTGAATGTGACTATGCTTCCAAATGTATAATTGGTAAGCGCAGCGACGTACGTGCTGTGTGAAAGCGTCCTCGGTTGGTGATAGATCGGCAGTAGATTTGTCTGTAGATGTAGCAGTAACATATCTAAGTTCATCTAAATCGGCACACAATTGGCCGTTTTCTTTCTTCTTATTCCCATACAGTGTCAATGCATACAGCCTAGTTATACTCTGCATCTCATTAGATACCTGTAGCTTGTAACCCATCAATGATATCGGCTGAATGTCATGCATGTTCTTTGTAGGATTTTTGAATGCTGTTCATTTGCCAATCCTAAACAATGAACTTGTACTATCACATCCCGTTAAGACATGTATTGCAGGTAGGCATTGTGTTAGAGCTGCACCCAAGGTTGACGTCACTTCATTGATTGGGATGAATCTTTGCCGATTCGTCAATGCCCCTTCGTGACCAGCATGTATGCACGTGTTGATGGGTATATCTCCGCGGCCACAGTAATACAACAGCAACACCAATACATCGGTTTCATCACAGCGCACAATAATGCGAGTATGGTTGTCCACAGAATCTATAACATGCAGTAACATTCTTGTGCCAGCTTCCTCGTGTGTACTGTACAAATGTTCCAGGTCAAACACCGACGTTTGTGTTATTTGCCTGGTAATGTCACAATTATCATAACCACCTGCAAGTATAAGCAACTTCCAACAGGGATATGCATTTGTATATGTACTTCTATGTACTCTGAACTATGAGATGTCAATGAGCCTTTGTTCTTTGAATGTTTCAAGAATCGTTTGTAATTTGGAACATTGCGTGCACCCAAGACTACATGTGACACAGTTTCACTACCACCAGCTCGTCGGTTACGCTCAGCATTTTTAATCGAGTCAGGCGTGTCGTATCGATCGAATACAATACAAGAACACAAGTTACAACTGATAGCCTACCACGCATGGTTGATATAAGTATATTCATAACAATATTTACTAATTCACCAAATGTCTTGAACAATCTATCATTCAGTGTATGCAACATGGCCATTCCATCAATAATGTATACGGTGCTTTGCAATGGTTCTTGGCTGGATATGTCCGTGTGAGCTGGGCATATAGATTCTATCTTGCATGCAAGATCTGACTTTGTAGTCTTTTTTGTAGTCATTGAATAGCGTAGGGGGTACAGCGGCTAACTCATGTTTTATAACAGTTTTCAGATCAACATTTCTTTGTTTTTCAACGGCTAATAATCGCCTGAACAGTACTTCTGAATTGATCTTCAGCTGTTTCGATTGCAGTGTGACACTTGGTTTCATATCAGCAAATGTTAATGGTTTAATTCTTGCATCGGGCTTCCAAACGCTAACTACCTTGCTGTCGTCACACAACCTCTTCTCAAAGAACTCGACTGAACGTTTATTCTCATTTTCCATGTAACCAGTCAGTGATGTGGCTATATCTTGAGATGCAACCAAACATGTTAATCAACATTTCAGGTACATCTTCTAAGTCGAATGGATTTGCCACTTGTCTGATATAATATCAACTATTTGACGTGAATCTATTGCATCTCTTGTACTATTCTTAGCACTCTCGGTCTCATTCTCGTTAGCAATGCCACACAACGATTTAATGCACGCTGCATACTCTCCAGTTAAATGTCGGGTAATCAACCACCTGGTCAAAGCACTTTTGATCAATGTGAACCCGACGACCCCATCACAACTTTTACAGTCCTTATTCACTGACTGTTCCAATGCCTGGTCAGTGGCAACACAGTTGAATAGTGTTGTTAGATCGCCGGACCATAAATCCCCCTTCAAGAAGATGTTGGTACGCAGGTGGGTTTTTGGATTCCAACATTCTCATCTCGGTAAGATATACAGGTAAGTACTATGCGTAATTATTACGCCCAGCAGCCCGCAGGATGGGGTTTGCTTCTGCAACAGCATTCGGGTGTAATAGAAAACTGCACTGCGATCTTCCCGAAGTAGTCGTAACAAAACATGCACTCCTTTTAGAAACTTAAACCAATAGTCAAATGTCTGTGATTGCTGTACCCCTTTACTCACAAACTTAGTGATAGCTTCAGAAATTGAAAATAGCTTCTTGTTAATAGTACCAATCAAATCAGTTGACAGAGCTTGTCATGGTAGGTAAATGAACGTTGCAAATCTTCTAAGTCAAACCGAAGTGCATTGGACATGAACTCCGTGCCATTGGCAGCAGCCATCCATTTTGTCAAACCTTCAAACAGCAGTTCAGTTAAAGCTTCCATTGCCAACTTAAGTGCTCGAATGCCTCTTGACAGATGTCTTCCTTGCAAAAGCATTGTGCACGAACTATCTGCATACACTCCCGACTCAGTCAAGAATGCATGCAGGCCGCCATCAGCATAAAGTTTACCGATGCTAGCTATCAATGCCATCAGAAGATGCATCACGCCAAGCCGCATAGTCACCTTGTCTTGCAACAATGGGGGTTTACTCCATAACAATTCCTGAGCTTTGCTATAAATGGAAAGGTCTGCGGTTACAAATATATGTTCTTGGCCAAGCGATTCTGCCAAACGTACTATTTGAATCAAGGCAGTATATATTGTATTCAGATCAGTGGGTTGAGCATGTATAAAAGGTAAGTATCGGATGGTTGTCACAGGCTGTGTAGATTCTGACAACATGGCATTAAATGCTGTCCACCAAAGGAATCTCATTTTGTTTGCTTATATACCTAGCATTACACCAAAGCAAATCCATGGAAACAGCTGTATTGAACGAATACAGATATTTGTCCATGTCCTGTGGCTGGAACAACTGGGGGCTCGGGGCGATTGGGCGGTTTTCTATATCTCTCAATCAAGTTAGATTCATCTATACCATCATTTTCTGTCAGCCTCTTACTGGTTACTCGTGGTATGCGAATACTTGGCACATGTGTTGTTTTACGCTGATAAATGACAGCCGCCATTGAGTGGGTTGTGGACTTGTCATCGAGTGTTCCTTCATTCTGATCGAAGTTGTCAATTGCTGCATCTATGGATGAAGAGCCTTCTGTCCTGAGCGGGATCAATCCTGCAGGAATATACCTGTTATCATCTCCGATCTGGCATTTGCCCAAAGACGACAGAAATCACCTTACTTCAGCATAACTCATACAAGACCCAAGAGAATGCAACATGTCAATTAGTTGTTTACTCCCATGGTCATGGTGAATTTGTACAGCTAGTCCAAGTTTTGTAATATACGCATGATCTATAATGTAAATTGTTTAAAGGGAAATAATTTCAACCTTATGTGATGCTGTTCTGCTCTAGAAACAGTTTATTCTCTGCATCATATTAAAGGTCTTGGCATCAGAACAAATAGCTTAATGTTTTATAAAATAAATATAAAATGTTGTTGAATTGTATAATTTTATTTTGCATATCACTACAGCATCATGCTACTATATATAGGAAATGTTCACATTTTAATACTTCTAATTGATAATGATGTTTCGATATTGATCAAGCGAGTACAATTGATACCCAAATCACTCATGTTTTGTACAAATTATATATATAAAATATAAATTTAGCATCACAAAATATATCTACTTCCGTTTTTGACGACTACTATTACGTATGACGTCACCCTGGCGTCATCCTCATATTACTGCAAAATAAATCCTTGCAACATCAAGTACAACTCATACCCGTTCCAACGGTATATAATATATACGATTTCATTTATTTGATAGTTGTTTTATTTTCAAAATACTACCCCTACCCCCTTTTATTTTAGGCGTTTAAAAAACACTACATCATCTTATTAAAAGCTCTATAATTTTCTTGAATCACCGTTTTGAATAGGCCAAGAACTATTTTCGAGTCTATGAAACATTAACCTACAAGAATATACCAATTTCGCTTTGTTCTACCTCGGGGAGCACCCTAGTCAAAATTCCTGGCCCAAACCACTGCTCTACTGGGCAGGCTCCAGCGGTTAACCAGTACTTGGGTGCACACAACCTCCATAAGAAACTGCCAACTTTTTCATATAAATGAAACACGGTCTGAGCGGGGCTCGAACCCGTGACCATCAGTTACAGTGGTATACAAGTCAGCGACCGTAACCACTCGACCATGGAGGCGGACTAAAACGGATGAAGACACCGGGTGCCCCTACTAGCAGACACAGTCAGACATCTGGATAGAACCACCGATTGTCCACAAGCCAGCTGGAGAACCTTTTCACATGAAATAATTCGGATTCGAACCTAAGTGTTGAAGGGAAATTGATTTGAAGTGACTGACTACTAGGCCACAAGGGTACTACTGGTACAACTACATCATAACAATGTTCTATGGCATTATGACAGCCTCATTATGAACATGACTTGAAGATCTACAGTATAGATCTAGGTCCCCTTACCTCCCTACCTACCCACCCTACCACCTTATCTACACTCCTTCCCTTCCTACATAACGTCCCCTTCACTCCCTCCCTACCCTTTTCTCTCCCCTCCCTACCATTTTCTCTCCTCTCCATACCTAAATACCCTCCCTCTCTACATACCATCTCCGCCCTCACTAAATCCCCTACACTCCCTCCCTTTTCTCTCCCCTCCCCTCCCTATCCTTTCTACCCTCCCTACCATTTTCTATGTTGCATTGCCCCCTACGAATAAATTTGAAGAAATATTTAACGTGTACTTTTATCCAGATCCAGCTTTTCGGTAAGTCCTGAAGACATAGTAGATGCTGTTCTGTATGGATGAACGTTTTTCGTTTCCACAGCATGTGTGCCGTATAACGTGACAAGCAACAGCCAGGCCTGGGCAACCTGCAATATAGATGTGGGTTCAGTATGATTGTCTGAAGTCTACAGCATGCGTGCCGTATAACGTGACAAGCAACAGCCAGGCCTGGGCAACCTGCAATATAGATGTGGGTTCAGTATGATTGTCTGAAGTCTACAGCATGCGTACTGTATAACGTGACAAGCAACAGCCAGACCTGGGCAACCTGCAATATAGATGTGGGTTCAGTATGATTGTCTGTAGTATACAGCATGCGTGCCGTATAACGTGACAAGCAACAGCCAGGCCTGGGCAACCTGCAATATATATGTGGGTTCAGTATGATTGTCTGAAGTCTACAGCATGCGTACTGTATAACGCGACAAGCAACAGCCAGACCTGGGCAACCTGCAATATAGATGTGGGTTCAGTATGATTGTCTGAAGTCTACAGCATGCGTACTGTATAACGTGACAAGCAACAGCCAGGCCTGGGCAGCCTGCAAAGTACGATTGTCTAAAGTCCACAGCATGTGTGCCGTATAACGTGACAAGCAACAGCCAGACCTAGGCAACCTGCAAAGTACGATTGTCTACAGTCTACAGCATGCGTGCCGTATAACGTGACAAGCAACAGCCAGGCCTAGGCAACCTGCAAAGTACGATTGTCTACAGTCTACAGCATGCGTGCCGTATAACGTGACAAGCAACAGCCAGGCCTAGGCAACCTGCAAAGTACGATTGTCTAAAGTCCACAGCATGCGTGCCGTATAACGTGACAAGCAACAGGCAGACCTGGGCAACCTGCAAAGTACGATTGTCTAAAGTCCACAGCATGCTTGCCGTATAACGTGACAAGCAACAGCCAGGCCTGGGCAACCTGCAATATAGATGTAAGTTCAGTACGATTAACTACAGTCTACAGCATGCGTGCCTTATAAGGTGTGTAAGGACACAATCGTAATGGCTACAGCTGGGAGTGAACTCAGGGCCTCTCATGCATTAAATGGTGTTCTTTAATATACTTCTGCAAAATAGGGTTAAAATGCACTGTACAACCATTAAATACAACATTTGACTAGGAGTGCTTTATAATGGGCCAGTACTAGACAAAATTTTGTTTGAAAAGCGTAAAAACCAGAGGGCAAAGTCAGGGTCCCTAGGGCGACAATTTCGCCCACATCGCCCTCTAAACTGATCCCTGAAGCAAACACGCTACTACTGCGCTATCATGACTTGCACTACAGTAGCTATTTTTCATCTACTAATTACCCTTATGCTTTATATAAAGTTTAATCAACATTGATCCAGCAGTTTCAGACAAGTTATCATTTCTTATAAATTTTATGTATTTTATAACAATTGCAAAACAATCTTTAATAATTAATGTTAATATCTGTTGTTGGCGACGATGAAAGCATATATGTGGTTATTTGTGTGGGTAGAAACCGGAGTACCAGACCGGAAGAAAACCCACCTGTCCAATTTGGTGACCACTGTACCATTTCACATACTTCCTGGTCTGTTATGTTATATTTCGGGTTTTACGCCTGCATCAGCACCATTTTTGGGCTATATCGCCGGCGGGAAGTTTACCTAACAACACCTTTCCTGGGCAGGCTCCAGCGGTTAACAAGTACTTGGGTGCACCAACCTCCGTAAGAAACTGCCAACTTTTTCATATTAATGTAACACGGTCTGAGCGGGGCTCGAACCCGTGACCATCAGTGATGATAGGTTTCAGTGGTATACAAGTCAGCAACCATAACCACTCGACCACGGAGGCGGACTCTTCCTGGTTTGAAGATGGAACCCGGGTTGCATTGGTGAGAAGCAAGTGAGACTTGTCATCTGAAGCAATTGCCGACAGACGCACGACACCAAATGACACACATATACCAAGAACTTACAGTGAGTAGAGCTCCTTATGTGAGGTAAAAATGTGTGGTTTATACAAATTTACCTTAGCTCGATTGCATTTCATGCAAGTGCTTTTTCTTTTTCTTATCTGATATTTATATGACAAACTTGCCTGCCCTCTGTTTAACGATTGAGCCACCTTAGCGTTATGTCTGCACAGTTCATCAGCCGTACTTCCCGCCAATTTGTACATTCTCGCCGACTCGACCAACCAAGACAACTCCTAAATAGGAAGATACAAAACTACAGTAAAACACAATCTTAGACATTGTATGATGTCAGGGGTTGAAAACTCCACTCACAGGCTGATTATTTTTATGCTATTTTTATATGGTTCATTAAGTGGTAAGATAGGTCAAATTAAAGAGGAGTTGATATGTTTGGAAATGTTCAAGCCCTGTGCTTGAGGTTATAAAACTTTTCTCCAATCTCAAAACTCAGTCTCAATTGTCTGATTGGTTCACCTGACAGTAACACTCAGAATCAACCAATCAGATCACATGAGATCTAAGATAAGTTTTAAAACCTCAGGGCCTGGACATGTGTTCTTTTTTCATTTTTCATGCACACACCCAGTCTACCCAACACATGGCAGGTCCTCTTAGCTTTGTATTGTAACATTTTGCCGTCTTCCGCAAATGTTTCTGAAATTTTGAAAGTGAAATTTGAATATCTGCCAAGACTTAATAACTTAACGCTGCGTGCTGATCAGGATCTATGTTGTTTGCTGCATAGCCAAGTGTCTTAGCAAACAGCATAGATCCTGATCAGACGGCACGTTCCGTGGCGGTTGATCTGGCTCTATCTTCTTTACAGATACCGTTCAACCAGAATGAAATGGGTTAAGAGAACTTTTATACTTTTATTACTCCTTTTTTTGGGAGGGGGGATTAAAGTCGCACCAACAGCTTAGGTCATATGGCGACACTCCAGCTATAATTGGTGGAGGAAGACCGAGTGCGCCCCTCTTAGCAGTATTCCAGGCATGGACGGGCACCAGGGTAGAACCACCGACCTTCTGTAAGCCACAGGGATAGCTTCCTTACATGAAAGAATTCTACACCCCAAATGGGATTCGAAGCTAGAGCAGTGAGAGGCAAGTGATTTAGTTTATACAAATTTATTTTAGCTCAATTGCGAAACAAGTTCTTATAACTTATATCAATCACTCTCGAGACCTCATTCCAGGTGGAATCCATCGCCACGAGTGAGAGAGAAGAGGCATGTGAAATTTAAATGCCTTGCCTAAGGACACAATCATAATGGCTCCAGTGGGGCTCAAACTCCGGGCCTTTCGCACATGAAGCGAACGTGCTACCACTGAGCTATCACGACTTCCACAAGTGATTTGAAGTCAACGACCGTAACCATAACCACTCAGTCACGGAGGCCCCCAAAGTGACAGTATCTCTCCACAATATGATCAAATATGAATATTACGTTTTCATAAGATAACAAGGCTAGCTGCTTACGTCTGCAGGAAGCACCTGCCCCGTGTCCCGGAACACCTGCATGTACGCCGTCACGTCAACAAAGTGGTCATTACGATCCATACTCTTCTTTGTTAGTAAGCTCGACATTAAACCACTGGCTTCTGTAAATGAACTTAACTTTCCTGTAAAATAAACAGAAATCACATTAACTGATTCACTGGAGATTGTGTGGAATTATACATGTATAACAACTGTTTCACTGGAGATTGTGTGGAATTATACATGTATAACAACTGTTTCACTGGGATTGTGTGGAATTATACATGTATAACAACTGTTTCACTGGGATTGTGTGGAATTATACATGTATAACAACTGTTTCACTGGGATTGTGTGGAATTATACATGTATAACAACTGTTTCACTGGGATTGTGTGGAATTATACATGTATAACAACTGTTTCACTGGGATTGTGTGGAATTATACATGTATAACAACTGTTTCACTGGGATTGTGTGGAATTATACATGTATAACAACTGTTTCACTGGGATTGTGTGGAATTATACATGTATAACAACAGTTTCACTGGGATTGTGTGGAATTATACATGTATAACAACTGTTTCACTGGAGATTGTGTGGAATTATACATGTATAACAACTGTTTCACTGGGATTGTGTGGATTATACATGTAACAACTGTTTCACTGGATTGTGTGGAATTATACATGTATAACACTGTTTCACTGGAGATTGTGTGGAATTATACATGCACAACAAATCTGTACAAATGGATATCTAGACCCACAGGGGCCAGCTCCTTCCCCTGGGTTTCTTGCCTTCTCTATAACTATTCACATGCACAACAAATCTGTACAAATGGATATCTAGACCCACAGGGGCCAGCTCCTTCCCCTGGGTTTCTTGCCTTCTCTATAACTATTCACATGCACAACAAATCTGTACAAATGGATATCTAGACCCACAGGGGCCAGCTCCTTCCCTGGGTTTCTTGCCTTCTCTATCACTATTCACATGCACAACAAATCTGTACAAATGGAAATCTAGCCCCACAGGGACCAGCCCCTTCCCCTGGGTTTCTTGCCTTCTCTATCACTATTCACATGCACCACAGTTCTGTACACATTGAAACCTAGACCTGTGGCGACAAGTTCCTTCCCCTGGGTTTACTACCTTCTCTATCACTATTCACATGCACCACAGTTCTGTACACATCGAAACCTAGCCCTGCGGCGACAAGTTCCTTCCTCAGGTTTCCTACCTTGTCTATCACTATTTGCATGCCCCACCGTCCCGTATACACTGAAGTCCAGACCGGCAGGCACAAGCTCCTCTCCGGGTCTCTTGGCATCCCGGAACACATGCTGGTACAGGTAACTATCCTTGCTCCCACTGAGCATCACGTGCGGATCTTTGTTCTTGAACACCATACCTGTAATCAGGTAATAACAAGGATGCTGAAACAGGGTCATAAATTGTAAATAGAAATAATTGTGGATATCTATCTCGAGACATCATTCCTGATGGAATCCATCGCCACGAGGGAGAGAGAAGAGGCAATGTGAAATTTAAATGCCTTGCCTAAGGGCACAATTGTAACGGCTCCAGCGGGGCTCGAACTCCGGACCTTTTGCACCTGAAGCGATACTACATTGTGTCATGTACCTGTGGTCTGATCTGGCTCTATGCTGTTTGCAAAAGCAACTGTGATTGGCATTTGAAGGGCTAATTTCCTACACAATGAATGTTAATCAGTAGATAAATTACACCTTTCCCCAGCTGAGGCCATAGAATTGCTACAAGGAATCTGGAGCACCCGGACTAAACCCACCTATCCAATCTGGTAACCACGGTCCTATCTCACATACATCTCGGTCTGAGGATCGAACCTGGTTTGCATCAGTGAGAAGCGAGCGTGCTAACCACTGCACTAATCAGACTGTCAAATCATTATAATAAAGTAAAACCCCTCTAATCCGGTCTAATGCCAGATTGGACAAAAAAAGGCTTAGAGGGGTTCCGAATTAGAGGGGTCCGGATTAGAGGGGTTCCGGATTAGAGGGGTCTGGAATATAGGGGGACCCGATTAGAGGGGGTCCAGATTAAAGGGGGTCCAGATTAGAGGGTGTCCGGAATAGAGGGGACCGGATTAGAGGGGGTCCAGATTAAAGGTGGTCCAGATTAGAGGGGGTCCGGATTAGATGGGGACTGGATTAATGGGGTCCGGATTAGAGGGGTTTCACTGTATACCTACTTGTTGTGACATCTTTATGATTCTCGAATGTAGCAAATGGTACATAGGGTCTCCTAACATCCCAGATGTTGATGCTGCAGTCTACGAGGAGGGAGCACGATGCTAAATGGAACTTCCTCTGGGGGCGCCACCGTATCCTAGCCACCGAGGCTATGCTGTAGATCGTGTGCAGACATTTCTGCTTGCTTATATCCCAGACCTGTCAAACAAAGTGTCCATTCTGTACAAAATATGCTCGATGAAAGTCTATATTCACGAGGGCTTAAAGATCACAGACCTGTCAAACAAAGTGTCCATTCTGTACAAAATATGCTCGATGAAAGTCTATATTCACGAGGGCTTAAAGATCACAGACCTGTCAAACAAAGTGTCCATTCTGTACAAAATATGCTCGATGAAAGTCTATATTCACGAGGGCTTAAAGATCACAGACCTGTCAAACAAAGTGTCCATTCTGTACAAAATATGCTCGATGAAAGTCTATATTCACGAGGGCTTAAAGATCACAGACCTGTCAAACAAAGTGTCCATTCTGTACAAAATATGCTCGATGAAAGTCTATATTCACGAGGGCTTAAAGATCACAGACCTGTCAAACAAAGTGTCCATTCTGTACAAAATATGCTCGATGAAAGTCTATATTCACGAGGGCTTAAAGATCACAGGGATAAAATAATCCACTTATCGGTACTAATATTGAACAACAGTTTAACAAAGTTTGTCATTTTACACAGATCCAGACATTTTACACAGATCCAGACATTTTACACAGATCCAGACATTTTACACAGATCCAGACATTTTACACAGATCCAGACATATCCGAATCAGACGAATATGCAGCAGCAGCAGCGATGAGAATTTTTGGATTTATTACGATTGAATATATAATGATACATAAACATTTAACATGATATAGTAACAATATATCTCAATTCTGGCACTATGCCTAACTATCTATTCATAGTGATGACCAATCTCAGACAAAGGATTTACTGACATCAATAAGTTGATTGGTCGATATTTACTGACATCAATAAGTTGATTGGTAGATATTTACAGACATCAATAAGTTGATTGGTAGATATTTACAGACATCAATAAGTTGATTGGTCGATATTTACTGACATCAATAAGTTGATTGGTAGATATTTACAGACATCAATAAGTTGATTGGTAGATATTTACTGACATCAATAAGTTGATTGGTAGATATTCACAGACATCAATAAGTTGATTGGTAGATATTTACTGACATCAATAAGTTGATTGGTAGATATTTACAGACATCAATAAGTTGATTGGTCGATATTTACAGACATCAATAAGTTGATTGGTAGATATTTACAGACATCAATAAGTTGATTGGTAGATATTTACAGACATCAATAAGTTGATTGGTAGATATTTACAGACATCAATAAGTTGATTGGTAGATATTTACTGACATCAATAAGTTGATTGGTCGATATTTACTGACATCAATAAGTTGATTGGTAGATATTTACTGACATCAATAAGTTGATTGGTAGATATTTACAGACATCAATAAGTTGATTGGTCAATATTTACTGACATCAATAAGTTGATTGGTAGATATTTACAGACATCAATAAGTTGATTGGTAGATATTTACAGACATCAATAAGTTGATTGGTAGATTTTACAGACATCAATAAGTTGATTGGTAGATATTTACAGACATCAATAAGTTGATTGGTAGATATTTACAGACATCAATAAGTTGATTGGTAGATATTTACAGACATCAATAAGTTGATTGGTAGATATTTACAGACATCAATAAGTTGATTGGTCGATATTTACTGACATCAATAAGTTGATTGGTCGATATTTACTGACATCAATAAGTTGATTGGTCAATATTTACTGACATCAATAAGTTGATTGGTCGATATTTACTGACATCAATAAGTTGATTGGTCGATAAATTCACAGATGATTAAATGATTGTCTATACAGTCTATGACATAACCACTGCAAGTTTCTTTATTTTACAACGACTGCGAAACAAGTTCCGATAACTTATATTAATCATTGTCAATGCAGATGAAAGCGCATGTGTGATCCTTTAGTCCCATTAGATAACCCATCGGCATGATCTTACTGGCAATAACGCAACCATCCCACTTACTGCACAGGATAGGGTTTGAACTCAAGACTGCAGTGATAAGAAGTGAGCGTGCTGACAACTGCGCTAAAAATGTACTTAAAGTAATTTTGCGCATACAGAATTTGTTAAACTTGTTTTATTTAACATTTCTTTGTTTGTGGGGTTAAACGTCGCACCAACAGCTTAGGTCATATGGTGACTTTCCAACTATTATTGGTGGAGGAAGACCTGGGTGCAACTCCGAGCAGTCTTCTGGCATGGGTTTAGTTTATACAAAATTATTTTAGCTCGATTGCGAAACAAGTTATTTCAACTTATATAAATCACTCTCGAGACCTCATTCCTGATGGAATCCATCGCCACGAGGGAGAGAGAAGAGGCAACGTGGAATTTAAATGCCTTGCCTAAGGGCACAATCATAATGGGGCTCGAACTCCGGACCTTTCGCACCTGAAGCGAACGTGCATCCACTGCGCTATCACGACTTCCACTGGCATGGGTGGGCACATGGGTAGAACCACTGACCTACCACAAGCCAGCTGAATAGCTTCCTCACTTGAAAGAATTCTACACCACAAGTTGGATTCGAACCCACAGCGGTGTGCGGTGTGGTGCAAGTGATTTGAAAGTCGTGAAATTTTATTTCACATAAAAGAAAAGAGCATGTGGAACACTATATAGTGTTGAGTTGAGGAAATGTTCCTACAAGATGTCATAGCGTTAACACAAGACAGCACGCTGAACAAACCTACTAACCTTGATCGTTTTATCCCTGCCTGCTGTAGCCAACCAGTTTTTCTCCTCGGGATGCCAGTTGACACTAAATACAGGCCCGCTATGAGCTGGGAACTGTCTCTCGCAACGATCTGGTCGTCTCATGTCCCAGATCTGTGGCATAGAATTGAAAAGTACATAAATTGCACAAATGTTACAAAAACCTATTCCAGGAAAATATTCAGGGTGATAGGAACGATGATAAAAGAGAGGACCAAATTTCCCGAGTAATTTTGCGGTTATACATGTATAAGTAAAAAATTGCAAGAACTAAGAAAACAAAGTATTATATCTCCACAAAGATAATTCTAACTTGTCAAAGACATTTTCCCTGGAAAGGTCCCTCATCCAAATCCTGCATTCGGGTTCTTTAGGGATAATTAAAACTTTACATATCAATCACACAGGTCTCTGAAGGTTGTGAGTTTGAATCCGACAATAACCATTGTGGTGCTGTCCCTAAGCAAGTCTCTGAAATCCACACTGCCTCTCCCTCATGACGATTGATTTCATCAGGAACGAGGTCTCGACAGCGATTACACTAATATTGTAAGAACATGTTTTGCAATCAAGCTAAAATAAAAAAATTTAAACTTTATTTATTTTACAACGATTGTGAAGCAAGTTTTAACAACTTATATTAATCACTCTCGTTGGCTCGGTTGAAAGTGTTATGTTATATTTATGTTATATTTCGGGTTTTACGCCTGCATCAGCACCATTTCGGGCTATATCACCGGAGGGCAGCTTACTTAACAACACCTTTCCTGGGCAGGCTCCAGCGCTTAACTGGTACTTGGGTGCACCAACCTCCGTAAGAAACTGCAAACTTTTTCATATAAATGAGACACGGCTTGAGCGTGACCATCAGTGATGATAGGTTACAATGGTATACAAGTCAGCGACCGTAACCACTCGACCACGGAGGCGGACACGGTTGAAAGTGTATATGTGGGAGGAAACCGGAAATAAATTTGATAACGATGCAGACACCACATTCATTACGCCATTGAGGCTGCACTATACGATGTAACAGTGCTAACAACTTCTGAAAGCCCTGGGTCCGGGTTCAACTTTGGGGAAGATGTGGGCGATTTCGTCGCTTTTCTTCTTGCCACATCATCGTCACTGGTTAGATGAGCGAAATAAATTGTTTGGAGTATCAAAAAATCATAGATTTTACACTCAGTCAATGTCTGTTAAAGTGTTACAGGTGACCAGAGAAGCATATAATCCGTGGACAGTCATTAATCCATAGTTCTAATCAACTAAACAATGTAACTACCCTCTGGACAACACAAATAACAAAATTGTATAATATTGCTGGAAGCTAATTGGTCTCGGAAACTACTATATGTATGCATACCTGGCCTCAGGTCACATTTGATTAATATGTCGTAAGCATCAGCAAGATGTTTAATTCCTATATCATTTAGAATTTTCAACTAAAAGGTTCTTTTTTCAATCGTATTAAACAAGCAATAATTTTTTATATGTGCGGCTGTAGTAGTAGTCGGATAGGTAAATATTTCGGATACATTTATTTACATGAATTACTTACCATTGATGTTAAATGAGTTTGTGTGCATGCTACATTCTATGCTATTTGGATTCATTTGCTTTCGATTAGAGAGAGTAAATTCAAAGATACGGGAAAGTTATAAATATGATAAAACTGCTTAATAGGAGTTATCTTCCGAGACAATTATGGTTGGTCCTGGTAGGTCTGTTTGAAAAGTGAAGAAATTAATTATTTTCATTGAGGTCAAGAAGACGAGTTTGGCAAATGACATTGCACTCACTGTATCGCGGCTAAGTCTGATTGCGAACAAGAAAATGTAGATTTAAAGCAAAATATGTAGGTGAAATGCACACTTCCCCCCCAATTTTTCCATTAATTGGCTGGAAGTGACTCCCCACGTACATTTTGGAACAAAGTTGAACCATGGCTAGGTATGTTGTGTTTTGTAAGCTAAGTATTTGAATTGAGAAAGAAGAAATCAATGTACCATGAGGTTTCCACTTTCATCCGCCGACGCAAAACCATAGTAATTGAGGTGAGAAGGACAGAACATAATATCTCGAACGCTGGTACTTCCCATAGAGAAACTCAAGCTGACCTCTTTCTTACGTAAATCCTGAAATATCCAAGTAGTCATGGTTACATGGACAAAACATAATATCTCAAACGGTGGTACTTCCCATACAGAAACGTAAGCTGACTTTCTTACGTAAATCCTGAAATATCAAATACACAATGTACCAATGGGTGGTAACGGTTTTATATGTATTTTCCATTAAATGGACAATTTAGGGAACCGTCATTGGTAGTCCGCCTTATAAGGCAACATTAGGAACCAGTCGTAGGTACTCCCGCCTTATAAGGCAACATTGGGGACCAGTTGTAGGTACTCCACCTTATAAGGCAACATTAGGAACCAGTCGTAGGTACTCCCACCTTATAAGGCAACATTAGGAACCAGTCGTAGATACCCCGCCTTATAAGGCAACATTGAGGACCAGTTGTAGGTACTCCACCTTATAAGGCAACATTAGGAACCAGTCGTATGTACTCTGCCTTATAAGGCAACATTAGGAACCAGTCGTATGTACTCCACCTTATAAGGCAACATTAGGGACCAGTCGTAGGTACTCTGCCTTATAAGGCAACATTAGGGACCAGTCGTAGGTACTCTGCCTTATAAGGCAACATTAGGGACCAGTCATAGGTACTCCCGCCTTATAAGGCAACATTAGGAACCAGTCGTATGTACTCCACCTTATAAGGCAACATTAGGGACCAGTTGTAGGTACTCTGCCTTATAAGGCAACATTAGGGACCAGTCATAGGTACCCTACCTTATAAGGCAACATTAGGGACCAGTCATAGGTACTCTGCCTTATAAGGCAACATTAGGAACCAGTCGTAGGTACTCCCACCTTATAAGGCAACATTAGGAACCAGTCGTAGATACCCCGCCTTATAAGGCAACATTGGGGACCAGTTGTAGGTACTCCACCTTATAAGGCAACATTAGGAACCAGTCGTATGTACTCTGCCTTATAAGGCAACATTAGGAACCAGTCGTATGTACTCCACCTTATAAGGCAACATTAGGGACCAGTCGTAGGTACTCTGCCTTATAAGGCAACATTAGGGACCAGTCATAGGTACTCACCTTATAAGGCAACATTAGGGACCAGTCATAGGTACTCCCGCCTTATAAGGCAACATTAGGAACCAGTCGTATGTACTCCACCTTATAAGGCAACATTAGGGACCAGTTGTAGGTACTCTGCCTTATAAGGCAACATTAGGGACCAGTCATAGGTACCCTACCTTATAAGGCAACATTAGGGACCAGTCATAGGTACTCTGCCTTATAAGGCAACATTAGGAACCAGTCATAGGTACTCCCACCTTATAAGGCAACATTAGGAACCAGTCGTAGGTACTCCCACCTTATAAGGCAACATTAGGAACCAGTAGTAGGTACTCCCACCTTATAAGGCAACATTAGGAACCAGTCGTAGGTACTCCCACCTTATAAGGCAACATTAGGAACCAGTCGTAGGTACTCCACCTTATAAGGCAACATTAGGGACCAGTCATAGGTACTCTGCCTTATAAGGCAACATTAGGAACCAGTCGTAGGTACTCCGCCTTATAAGGCAACATTAGGAACCAGTCGTAGGTACTCCACCTTATAAGGCAACATTAGGAACCAGTCGTAGGTACTCCGCCTTATAAGGCAACATTAGGAACCAGTCGTAGGTACTCCGCCTTATAAGGCAACATTAGGAACCAGTCGTAGGTACTCCACCTTATAAGGCAACATTAGGAACCAGTCGTAGGTACTCTGCCTTATAAGGCAACATTAGGAACCAGTCGTAGGTACTCTGCCTTATAAGGCAACATTAGGAACCAGTCATAGGTACTCTGCCTTATAAGGCAACATTAGGAACCAGTCGTAGGTACTCTGCCTTATAAGGCAACATTAGGAACCAGTCGTAGGTACTCCACCTTATAAGGCAACATTAGGAACCAGTCGTAGGTACTCTGCCTTATAAGGCAACATTAGGAACCAGTCGTAGGTACTCTGCCTTATAAGGCAACATTAGGAACCAGTCGTAGGTACTCTACCTTATAAGGCAACATTAGGGACCAGTCATAGGTACTCCACCTTATAAGGCAACATTAGGAACCAGTCGTAGGTACTCCCACCTTATAAGGCAACATTAGGAACCAGTCGTAGGTACTCTGCCTTATAAGGCAACATTAGGAACCAGTTGTAGGTACTCTGCCTTATAAGGCAACATTAGGAACCAGTCGTAGGTACTCCCACCTTATAAGGCAACATTAGGAACCAGTCGTAGGTACTCCCACCTTATAAGGCAACATTAGGAACCAGTCGTAGGTACTCCACCTTATAAGGCAACATTAGGAACCAGTCGTAGGTACTCCCACCTTATAAGGCAACATTAGGAACCAGTCGTAGGTACTCCGCCTTATAAGGCAACATTAGGAACCAGTCGTAGGTACTCCACCTTATAAGGCAACATTAGGAACCAGTCGTAGGTACTCCGCCTTATAAGGCAACATTAAGAACCAGTCGTAGGTACTCCGCCTTATAAGGCAACATTAGGGACCAGTCATAGGTACTCCACCTTATAAGGCAACATTAGGAACCAGTCGTAGGTACTCTGCCTTATAAGGCAACATTAGGAACCAGTCATAGGTACTCCGCCTTATAAGGTAACATTAGGGACCAGTCGTAGGTACTCCGCCTTATAAGGCAACATTGGGGACCCATCTTATATGTATTCTGTCATAAATGGCAAAAGTACTACACCAGTGAGTCCACATGCATGCAATCAGGCTGGGATGTGCGAGCGGATGATCTAGGAAAGATTGACTTTTCGTCTTATATTTCAGTCTATCACGTGCTGCTGATTGCGTTCCTTTATCAACCGTGTTTGTTTCTTTCTTGGTTCTCCAGCCAACCATTGATAAACCACCTCCGATTAGCGCAGTGGTTAGCACGCTCGCTTCTCACCAATGCAACCCGGGTTCGATCCTCGGACCGGGAAGCATGCGAGATGATGCGATGGTCGCCAGATCGGACAGGTGGGTTTTCTCCGGGTACTCCGGTTTCCTCCCACACGAATGATCACATTTACGCTTTCATCCGCGCCAACAAGAGTGATTAATATAAACAAAGAACAAATCTACCATTGTTAAACCTGCAATGAACCATGGCTACGGCTGTTGAATTTTGTTCCCTCTATTAAAAGTTTATTTATGGACGTAAATATTGTTGCGTTCCAGTGAGTAAGGGCCTACCCTACTGTCGTGGTAACGTGCGTATAGTGTTCACGTAGTCCCTACTCGGCACTGGAGCACTTCCCTAGCTAGTGCTCTTCTTGCAGATATTACGGTACAACAATGGTGTATATGTGCGTGGGTATAAAGAGAATTTACTAGGAGATGAGTTTAAAGAGTTTACTCAAGTATATAATAACACGATTAGAGACCGTACTCCAAGACCTACGACGGTTCTACGTGCGTGAGATGGTACAACACTACTGCAAACTCACTGAGGATCGAACCCGGGTTGCATTGGTGAGAGGCGAGCGAGCTAACCACTGCGCTAATCGGAACACAACACCAACATTAGGGACCAGTCGTAGGTACTTCGCCTTATAAGCAACATTAGGGACCAGTCGTAGGTACTTCGCCTTATAAGCAACATTAGGGACCAGTCGTAGGTACTTCGCCTTATAAGCAACATTAGGAACCAGTCGTAGGTACTTCGCCTTGAATGTATATTATTTTACTGTGTATTTCTGAAATAAAATATTGTTTAAACAAAGCAAGTAAATATGGTAGCTTATGCAAATGCTTGTACTTACAAATAATTTCATAGAGCCGTCTTGTGAAGCACTGAGAAGAAGTTTGTGCTCATTCTCATGAAAACACACTCGGTTAACCGTGCGTTTGTGTTCCTGGAATATGTGTTCTGAAAATACATGTATTACAAGCTAATATACAAGATTCATGAAAACACACCTGGTTAACCGTGTTTGTGTTCCTGGAATATGTGTTCTTAAAATACATGTATTACAAGCTAATATACAAGATTCATGAAAACACACTCAGTTAACCGTGCGTTTGTGTTCTGGAATATGTGTTCTGAAAACACATATATGTGTATTACAAGCTAATATACAAGATTCATGAAAACACACCCGGTTAACCGTGCATTTGTGTTCCTGGAATATGTGTAATGAAAACACATATACATCTGTCTGCATGTACATGAAATACTGCTCTCAAGGTGTATATAACCTGTCTACAACAAGAATAAATATCTGGAATGTTGCCATAAGAACTTTCCAAGCAATTTTACCCCCACCCCCAACAGCAAAAACACCTCTTTCCTACAGACATAGAAAACAATTTAGTAAGCTTAACTCCTAAAACAGGTTGTTTTACTGACCTTGTTTGCTGCGCGACATTCTGTTGAGGTCCCAGATCACGACAGATCCATTAGTAGCTCCAGTCGCTAGTATATTATCTGCAATATTAACATGAGTTAAATGTATAAACTGTATATATGTTACAATGATTGTGAAACAATGCACGACATTCTATGGAGGTCCCAGATCACGACAGATCCATTAGTAGCTCCAGTCGCTAGTATATTATCTGCAATATTAACATGAGTTAAATGTATAAACTGTATATATGTTACAATGATTGTGAAACAATGCACGACATTCTATGGAGGTCCCAGATCACGACAGATCCATTAGTAGCTCCAGTCGCTAGTATATTATCTGCAATATTAACATGAGTTAAATGTATAAACTGTATATATGTTACAATGATTGTGAAACAATGCACGACATTCTATGGAGGTCCCAGATCACGACAGATCCATTAGTAGCCCCAGTCGCTAGTATATTATCTGCAATATTAACACGAGTTAAAAGTATAAACTGTATATATGTTATAATGATTGTGAAACAAGCTTTAACAACTTATAATAATCACTCTCGTTGGCACTGATGAAAGCATATAAGTGGTAATTCAGGTGGGAGAGTACCCGGAGAGAGAATCCATCTGTTTGATCTGGCGAAAATCATACCATCTCGCATACTTCCCGGTCCGAGAATCGAACCCAGGTTGCTTTGGCAAGAAGTGAGCATAGTAACCGCTGCGCTAATCGGACAAATAAATTAGCATGAGTCATTGGGCTACATGTAATGGAATAACCATACAATAGCATATTGTGAGTGGTGGAACCTATGCTCGACGTAAATCCCACATATCATGGCCAATAAAATACGCTAACTCTTAAGTCGTGAAAACAACTATCAAAAAACTGTTGTCGACAGTTTTAGCTTCATCATGTGACCTTGCTGCTCAATTCAGCTATAACAACATCACATGTTTACACGAGGAACTCGAGACTTCATGGCACCTATGCACGGCGTACCGGTTTATTATTATTTATGCACAGGTACTTGTTAAAAATATCTTACAGATGGATCTGTAGTCCAGTGGACAGCACGTTGGACTGGTAATCCAGGTTCGATTCCCTGTCTGACCCGAATAAAATTAACAGTCTTTCAGATGGGGCTTTAAACCGAGGTCTCGTGTCAGTGCTTTACACCGTGCACGTAAAAGAACCAGAGGACATTCTGGAATGGGTCTCTTTCTGTATCATTGCACTATCTAAAATGACTGCTCTCTTCAGGAGGCGTCGCTCATATGGGCAACCGGTAGCGACGATAAATAAATGTAAAACACACATAGTAACATCAATAACCAACATCAGGGAGTTTATTTACAGTTTATGTATCAGACAGACACAGCCTATGTATTACCACAAACCATTATTTTACCAATTAAGTCAAAGTAATCAAACAAATCTAAATGTAATACGGACACTCTTATTAACCCATTTCATTCTGGATACATTTAAAGACTTTTGCAAACAACATAGATCCAGATCAGCCGCAGCCTGATCAGGATCTATGTTGTTTGCTACATAGCCAAGTGTCTTAGCAACTTCTGAATAGCAAACAGCATAGAGCCTGATCAGACGGCACGTTCTGTGGCAGCTGATCTGGCTCTATGTTCTTTGCAAATACTGTTTGAACGGTATCCAGAATCAAATGGGTTAACATTTACGGATCATAACAATGTAGTTAAAGTGACAACAGGAAGAGACAGTAAATCGCAAAAAAATGCTATTTTTACATAAATAGCATAGCTAACACAAATCTTCCAAAATAATTTTAACACAAACTTTCAATCAATAAACAGTAATTACGATCTACCAACTCTCAAAAGTGAAACTAGGATTTCATATAATGGTAAGCAACGCTCGTTCTGGAATTGACGTTTGTTTATTATTGGAATCTATATAAAACGTGTGATACTGTCGTTTAGAGATAACATAAATGAGATTAGTCTAAAAATAAAAAATAAGATATATGTGAGATAAAACGGTCAATGATTTAATAAGTACCGTAAATCTTATTATTCAGGATACACACATTATATTACGCATGCATGCTAATATTATTTACAATATTTTTATTGTCAACAAATGGCATTTGTTTATTAGTTGAAATACTCAGATTCTGTGGCAAATATTTGCAAATAAAATATACCATTTTACAAGAAAAAAAATTCCGTATAAAAAATGTAGTGTTTTTTTATCACATTAAAATTTTGAACACAGCTGTCCGATTAACGAAGTGGTTAACACGCTCGCTTCTCACCAATGCGACACAGGTTCGATCCTCTGACCGGGAAGTATGTGAGATGGCACGGTAGTCGCCAGATCGGACAGGTGGGTTTCCCCGGGGTACTCCGGTTTCCTCCCACACGAATGACCACATTTACGCTTCATCCGCGCCAACGAGAGTGATTAATATAAGTTGATAAAGCTTGTTTCGCAATCGTTGTAAAATAAATAAAGTTTAAACTTTTTTTAACACATTACTATAAATAGGTTTCGAATAAGCCAAATCAATACTTAGGGTATAAGAAACATTTACTTTGTACGTACTGTCAGTAAGGTTAACCTACACGCAGGTTGTACATACAGTCAGTAAGGTTGACCAACACGCAGGTTGTACGTACAGTCAGTAAGGTTGACCTACAAGCAGGTTGTACATACTGTCAGTAAGGTTGACCTACATGCAGGTTGTACATACTGTCAGTAAGGTTGACCTACAAGCAGGTTGTATGTACAGTCAGTAAGGTTTATCTACACTCAGGTTGTACGTACCATCAGTAAGGTTTATGTACACGCAGGTTGTACGTACCATCAGTAAGGTTTACCTACACGCAGGTTGTACGTACCATCAGTAAGGTTGACCAACACGCAGGTTGTACGTACAGTCAGTAAGGTTAACCTACACGCAGGTTGTACGTACCATCTGTAAGGTTTACCTACACGCAGGTTGTACGTACCATCAGTAAGGTTTATCTACACGCAGGTTGTACGTACCATCAGTAAGGTTTATCTACACGCAGGTTGTATGTACAGTCAGTAAGGTTTATCTACACGCAGGTTGTACATACCATCAGTAAGGTTTATGTATATGCAGGTTGTACGTACCATCAGTAAGGTTTATCTACATGCAGGTTGTACGTACCATCAGTAAGGTTTACCTACACGCAGGTTGTACGTACCATCAGTAAGGTTGACCAACACGCAGGTTGTACGTACAGTCAGTAAGGTTAACCTACACGCAGGTTGTACGTACCATCTGTAAGGTTTACCTACACGCAGGTTGTACGTACCATCAGTAAGGTTTATCTACACGCAGGTTGTACGTACCATCAGTAAGGTTTATCTACACGCAGGTTGTATGTACAGTCAGTAAGGTTTATCTACACGCAGGTTGTACATACCATCAGTAAGGTTTATGTATATGCAGGTTGTACGTACCATCAGTAAGGTTTATCTACATGCAGGTTGTACGTACCATTTGTAAGGTTTATCTACACGCAGGTTGTACGTACCATCAGTAAGGTTTATCTACACGCAGGTTGTATGTACAGTCAGTAAGGTTTATCTACACGCAGGTTGTACGTACCATCAGTAAGGTTTATCTATATGCAGGTTGTACGTACCATCAGTAAGGTTTATCTACACGCAGGTTGTATGTACAGTCAGTAAGGTTTATCTACACGCAGGTTGTACGTACCATCTGTAAGGTTTATCTACACGCAGGTTGTACGTACCATCAGTAAGGTTTATCTACACGCAGGTTGTACGTACCATCAGTAAGGTTTATCTACATGCAGGTTGTATGTACAGTCAGTAAGGTTTATGTACACGCAGGTTGTACGTACCATCAGTAAGGTTTATGTATATGCAGGTTGTACGTACCATCAGTAAGGTTTATCTACACGCAGGTTGTATGTACAGTCAGTAAGGTTTATCTACACGCAGGTTGTACGTACCATCTGTAAGGTTTATCTACACGCAGGTTGTACGTACCATCAGTAAGGTTTATCTACACGCAGGTTGTACGTACCATCAGTAAGGTTTATCTACATGCAGGTTGTATGTACAGTCAGTAAGGTTTATGTACACGCAGGTTGTACGTACCATCAGTAAGGTTTATGTATATGCAGGTTGTACGTACCATCAGTAAGGTTTATCTACACGCAGGTTGTATGTACAGTCAGTAAGGTTTATCTACACGCAGGTTGTACGTACCATCAGTAAGGTTTATCTACATGCAGGTTGTACGTACCATCAGTAAGGTTTATCTACACGCAGGTTGTATGTACAGTCAGTAAGGTTTATCTACACGCTGGTTGTACGTACCATCAGTAAGGTTTATCTACACGCAGGTTGTATGTACAGTCAGTAAGGTTTATCTACACGCTGGTTGTACGTACCATCAGTAAGGTTTATGTACACGCAGGTTGTATGTACAGTCAGTAAGGTTTATCTACACGCAGGTTGTACGTACAGTCAGTAAGGTTTATCTATATGCAGGTTGTACGTACCATCAGTAAGGTTTATCTACACGCAGGTTGTACGTACAGTCAGTAAGGTTTATCTACACGCAGGTTGTACGTACCATCTGTATGGTTCCAGGCTATATCAGCAGCACAGTAATTCAGATTGACGTGTTTACCTACACGCAAGTTGAACTTCTCCTCAAATCCATCATCGTCCACACTGTATATCTTGAAAACTATACAAAATAATCACTTAAAACATAACTACATGTAAATACATCGTCATCAACATAGCCATCCCTAGACGTATCCACTATACAATATTCTTAATAAAATACTGTAAAAATAAGAAATGTCTAAACATTAAAATGTTATACATCGATTCCGCAGAATGAGGTCATTTTCCGCACTCTAGTGATACATACTCCCCCGGACCCCCCCCCCACCCCGGAACCCTCTAGCCACTGTGGCCTGCTTAAATTGCTTTTGGGCCTTCTACACAATTCCTTGAGAAAAACACTTCATGTATATAGAGGTAACTGTGTTAAAATAGCCAAATTTCATGTCTGCCGAATATTTTACAAGATTTAAGCATTCCAAAAATGATGCTAATGGACCATTCACCCAAGTGTTTGTATCCAGAAGTTATGGTATATACCTGTTCTGCCCCCGATCACAACCTGTGAAGCATCTTTATTCTGAGCTATCGTGCTCACAACTCCGCCACAATGCACAAACATAGTGCTCGGGTAACTGGATGTCACTGAAAATAATTCAACAAAATGATCGTCATTAGTACATGATTAACATGAAATGGTATTTTGCTGCTATGCTATCCACAGGCACAAGACACAAATTTTTATTAGTAAAACATTACTTACTATATGACCATAGGGCAAAAAATAAATTTGTGTCTTGTGCCTGTGATGCTATCGATATGTTAAAGCAGCCCTATATCGTATGAAACAAAAGATATTTGAAAAATTAAAATTTTACGTATGGTAGCAATGCTGCTACACATTCTTACATTATACTTTGTATAATTATGTTCAATTAGTAAAGTGTTTTTTTGCGATTAAACCGAAAGTAGGACTTTCCGAGTCGATCGGTCACGCACTTGTTTACAACCGGAATTCATCGTCCGCACTTGTTTACATTCGGAATGCATTGTCCCCATTTGTCCCACGTTGTCTTTTTTAATTGAATTACTTGAGATGTCGATTCATACCTCTGTTATCTAATTCTTTTAGGGACATGTCTACATCCTAGCGAGGGGTTCGACATTAGAGGATGATAGATAGATAGTCTTTCATGTTCAAAATATTTTCAAGCTCTGTGCATTACGTTAGTATAGCTCAGAACGTATGTCTTAACAATACTTGGCACAAAATTGTGTGTGCGACTTATTGGTGCATATAAAGATGATCACATGACTGTGAGTGCGTGCTTGGTCATGTGATATGGTTCGATTGATTGTCAGTTCTATGCTTGGCTTCGATCGTATCGCAAGCAATTTCGCTATTCAAATTGTTTCGGGAATGAGATCTATGAACGGGTTTCCATATTGATTTAAATGTTAAAATCGAATTCAATTTAGATTCGTTATCGTTATGAGTACCATGCAGTATATCGTAAAACAGAGTACGAATACGTTATCGTTTGGTAAATATTATATGTTGTTAGTAAAATATATGAGATTTCCCAGAGGTACATTGGATACAGTTTTCCATTGTTAGTAAAATATATGAAACATCCCCGAGGTACATTGGATACAGTTTTCCAGAGTTTTTTTTACATTATCATTAATGATTGTAAAGGGAACAAGGAAGAAAATGGATGAAACAAATAAAAAAGACCCATCCTCCTTAACCCTTTCCCTCATAGAAGCACCTCTTGACGCCATTACCAATACGACATGCATTGACAATGTAGTAGCCAAACCAATGTTCAAACCCTTTCCCTCATAGAAGCACCTCTTGACGGCATTACCAATACGACATGCATTGACAATGTAGTAGCCAAACCAATGTTCAAACCCTTTCCCTCATAGAAGCACCTCTTGACGCCATTACCAATACGACATGCATTGACAATGTAGTAGCCAAACCAATGTTCAAACCCTTTCCCTCATAGAAGCACCTCTTGACGGCATTACCAATACGACATGCATTGACAATGTAGTAGCCAAACCAATGTTCATAACCCTTTCCCTAATAGAAGCACCTCTTGACGCCATTACCAATACGACATGCATTGACAATGTAGTAGCCAAACCAATATTCATAATAAAGGCCAGAATCTCATGTAGTTCCAGTAATATCTATGGAGGTGGGATAGATATGGCGACTACTTATCCACTGCATGATAGCTAAATGGCTGTCGTGTGTATGGAGATATAATAGTATATTAACCTAAATCTCTATGAAGGAAAGGGATAAAGTGATGCTATATTGAAATAAAGGATGTATTTTGGTAGAAAGTACCAGATATTTAACCCATTCAACACCAAGTAACTGACATGGACTGGTGCATGATATTCTTAGACCAATAAATTAATAAGAAAATTACATTTGGACCAGTTCATTTATCAAAATGAGTAATTTTGTCTAAAAATAGTAACATTACTGGCAAAAAGTGCAGATCCTGATGAGACGACTCGTCACGAGCCGGCTCATCTGGATCTACACTTTTTGTAAGCCTATTTAGAGGTATGTGGTGTTGAAAGGGTTAAGGAATAATCAATATACATGTACTTTCCAATGACTGCATGTTTTTCACTCATTAGCTTAACCTAGACAGTTCAATCAAACCGACTCGATAGTCCAAAGTTATCACTTGGTGCTTAGAGTAGATACTTCCCGATAATTTGTATTTCCGTACGGGCATGCAGGGTTCATTCTAGGTCAGAATTTTTGGGAGAAGTGAGAAAGTACGTGATCGCTTCGTTAAATGGTGTTCTTTAATATACTTCTGCAAAATAGGGTTAAAATGCACAGTACAACCATTAAATACAACATTTGAATAGAAGGAGTGCTTTATAATGGGCCAGTGTATCTTACTAGACAACATTTTGTTTAAAAAATCGTAAAAACCAAAAAATATATTTTTATTTTTTTTAGGGAGAAGTGAGGCCCCCAGAGGGCGAAGTCAGGGTCCCTAGGGCGACAATTTCGCCACATCGCCCTCTAGAATGATCCCTGGCATGTATCACTTAAAATATGTATAATCATTCATACATGTACCAATAATATATCTTTACTCTTACAATAACAAGTGAAAAGCGGTCAAGCAAATTACCCCGATCATGTACGATCTTCGTTACTGTCTGCATTTTCAATTTCTCATCAGTATGTACACGAGGTTCCTACAGCTTGCTTATGGCACTTTAAGGTATCGGTCCTTGTGTCCATCGCATCCATTACTCGAAATACACTGTTCCCGTCATAATTGGATTTAAAATTTGGCTCTGTGCCAAATCTGAAATGAAAAATAAGTTACTACTTAAGGTGCCTGGGAAACTACAGAGCTACCACTGTAACCTATCATCTCTGATGGTCACGGGTTCGAGCCCCACTCAGACCGTGTCTCATTTATATGAAAAAGTTGGCAGTTTCTTACGGAGGTTGGTGCACCCAAGTACTGGTTAACCGCTGGAGCCTGCCCAGGAAAGGTGTTGTTAGGTGTATCTGTAAATATTCACTGCTGGAATATCCATTATAGCTCTGTCCAAAACATAACCAAAACTAGAGGATAGCACTCGATGAGATGCAAACCCACAAGCTGTTATTTGACACAAGAATACAAGCTAATACAGTGCTATTGTCCTGGTCACAGGCCTTGATCAACCTCTATATATCCACAAACTTTCATAAAAATCGCACTGTAGGACAGGGTTCATTCTAGGTCAGAATGTTTGGGAGAAGTGAGAAAGCGCGTGATCGTTTCCTTAAACGGTGTTCTTTAATATACTTCTGCAAAATAGGGTTAAAATGCACAGTACAACCATTAAATACAACATTTGAATAGAAGGAGTGCTTTATAATGGGCCAGTGTATCTTACTAGACAACATTTTGTTTGAAAATCGTAAAAACCAAAAAATATTTTATTTTTTTTAGGGAGAAGTGGGCCCCCCCAGAGGGCGAAGTCAGGGTCCCTAGGGCGACTATTTCGCCCACATCGCCCTCTAGAATGATCCCTGTAGGAGCAATATGTCAATATAGCATAAAATATTGCATTATAATCACTGACACTGTGCTGGTATCATTATTCATTTGCTTCTACATGTAGTCCTATAAAACATGTACGAGACATACAAAATATACATGAAAAGTGTGGCGTCCGTGGTCCATTAGTAGCATGTCGGATTTAATATCTAACGGTCCAGGTGCGATACTCGGTAAGGGCACAGATACATGTAGTGTCATTGAGCAAGGCTCCTCACACACATTGCTTAGTATTGGTTAACAGTTTAGGTCGGATAAATCTGCCCTGGAAAACATGTATAGGTCCCCGCAAGGGGTTGACATTAATGGAACATACATCGAGTTTAACGATTTAGATGACTGGACTCGAAATCTCTCTAATCCTTGTACTGTCTGCTTTTAACAATAGCTTTGTAGATCCTTTTATCTTGCACATAGAGTGGTGGAACCTATGCTCGGCGTAAATCCTACATATCATGGCCAATAAAAAAGGTTAAATGCACTTGCCGTATATTATTATTTTCTTAAGTCGTAAACATAACTTTCAAAAAATTGTTGTTGAAAATTTTAGCTTCATTACGTGACCATGTGCCTCAATACAGCTATCGCAACGGCACCTGTTTACATGGGGAACTAGATACTTTAGGGCACCTATGCACGGCGTACATGAAATTGTTCATTTATGCACGGGAAAATTTTGAATATATTATTTTGACTTAGTAACATCAATAACTAACAATATTACAACTCATAAGAAACTTTTGGTCTGGTTATTTGTACTTTTTTTTTTCCAATTCGGATAGCTACCTGAAATGGGCATAAACCGCATCATTTCGGTGGAAACAATTCTCCCAACACGTCTGTTTATATTCGGCTACTGACCCAGTCAGGTGACAGTTGCATTAGGCTACCAGTACGCACAACAGAATGCTATTGAACCATGCTTCACCTCTGTCAGCGAAAATAGGTTAAAACTATTTAAATATTTTAAATACAGATGTAAATGGAAAATATACGCCTAGCATAGGTTCCACCACTCTAACATTTTAGATTAACTATATGTTCTAGACTACGGCAGTCTTCCAATCAGAATCATTACTGATTGTCCGGCAATATGAAGTTGAAGCTTAATATGTTTGACCCCAATCCCTGGCGACAACATGTCTACATCCCCGCGAGGGGTTCGACATTACAGGAAGATAGATACATGTAGATAGACACAACTGCAGCAGTGCTGCAAACATTCTTCTCATTTAGCACAAGATCATTCAGTGCATTTAGCATTCTTGAATGAATTTGAGGATACTATGTGTGGTGTCCACGGACCACCTTCAGATTCCACTCAAGTCATCATCATGGCACAGGATCCCCATCCATTGATACAAAGTTAAGTCAAATGCATGGATTACTACAGCAGTTAAGCACTTTATGTACATGCAATGTGTTCAAAATTCATTAAAAAAATAATAACTGACACGCCATCAGTTCATACTGTATCTATTCACTTAGTAAGTTAGTACATCGACGCTCTACGAAGTAGTGTCATTGAGCAAGGCACCTCACACACATTGCTTAGTACTGGTTAATCGCTTAGGTCGGCTAAGCCTGCCCAGGAAAACATGTCTAAGTCCCCGCAAGGGGTTTGACATTAAAGGAACATACATACATACATACAAACATACATACAACGTATTACAAGTGTCTCTGCCATTGTCGGGTACGAATAATACAAGGGCCGAACCTAATGTGACTTTGTTTCATCTACCGAACATCTCCAAAAATATGAATCCGACAAATCCAAATAGAACTATACATATAGAATAGAGTCTCCGTCAAAAATAGTATTAACTTCTAATTTATAAGGTATAATAACTACTCATAGAAATAACTACTTTTTCTTTTTAACCAAAATAAGCAATGTATTCTCCGGTATTCCGTTAGTGAATGCGGGACAATACGAGTTTATTCCCCGGAAGCTATATAAATAACATCTACATATTTCTCCCAACACACAGACGGATGTGTAGTCCAGTGGTAACATGCTGGACTGGTAATCCAGGGATCGCAGGTTCGATCCCCCGTCTGATCCTAATAAAATTAACAGTCTTTCAGATGGGATGTCAAACCGAGGTCTCGTGTCGGTGCTATACACCGTGCACGTAAAAGAATCAGAGGAGACTCTGGAATGGGTCTCTGTCTGTATCATTGCACTATCCTCCAAACATCTAAAATTACTAATCTCTTCAGGAGGCGTCGCTCATATGGACAACGCGAGTATGACAGGGAGACGCTTGTCAGGGACAGTGGTTAAAAATCTCAATTAGTGAGATAGAGAGCCTTAAAAGAGCTACATACTCAGGTTAAAAACAGACATCATGTTACATTAGTAGTACCGTGGCCAACCGCTCGGCAAAAATGGTTAAGCTGTGGCTGGACTGTACATAGTAGGGAGGCCATTCCAGAGACGTAGTGTTCCGGGGGAATAATTTATATGGTATTGGGTTCGGGACTGATGAATTAAGTTGTTCAGGTTCCTTGTATGTGTTAGGTGGTTTTGGTCGGCGCACACCAAATTATTTTTTATTTTATATAGGTATATTACTGATGATTGTATGCGTCGATATTCAAGTGTTTGCCAGTTCAGGGAGTTGATCATTTGTGTTGCACTGCTTGCATAGTATAAATCTAAGTTCGGTGTTTCTACACCGAATCCAATACATTATATAGCATGCTTAAAGGTGATTATCTCAGCTTTTATTTCTATAGATTGATGTATTACGGCATTTGTAAAAGTACGCAATAACTAGTTAGGAATGACATGTATATCATAATCAACAAGCATAACAATACACATTAGACAGAAACACCCGTACCAGTGGGAATATATGTCACCTAAGCAGTATATATTTTGCGAATGTATTCAATCTACAAAAGTATGAACGTTGATGCAATGGTAGTCTACACACTTATAGCTCTCCCAACTGAGATTCATGTGAGTGTTTCTATCAGTCGTGTAGACATGAAAACAAGTCATGGAGAAGCACACGTGATAATTATCAAACTATGTGGTGCATGCTGTTTCCGAGCGAGCCAAATCTGTGACAGTGACTGTTGTTTTTGTTCTAATGCTACATGTATATTATGTCACCAAGAATGTGTCGTGTGCAAAAACAGTTTGATAAACTTTGATATAATTCAACAATCAGTAGCCACCACCAGCCCATCGACTGCGATTCATGTTTTATATGAATTACATGATTTTGGTACACTGTCCTCTAATAGTTTATACATATTTATTTTAGCTCAATTGCGAAACAAGTTCCAATTATCACTCTCGATACCTCATTTCTGACGGAATCCATCGCCACGAGGGAGAGAGCAGAGGCAATGTGGAATTTAAATGTCTTGCATAAGGACACAATCGTAACGGCGTGTGTGTTTTACGTTTATTTATCATCGCTACTGGTTGCCCATATGAACGACGCCTCATGATGAGATCAATCATTTTAGATTTTTGGAGAATAGTGCAATGATACAGACAGAGACCCGTTCTAGAGTCTCCTATGGTTCTTTTACTTGCACGGTGTAAAACACCGACATGAGACACCGGTTTAAAGTCCCATCTGAAAGACTGTTAATTTTATTACAAATTCTTCCGAATACATTCGAACACAAATATTGAATCAATAAACAGTCTGTGGTCTACAAACTTGAAAAAAGTGAATGTAGGATTGTAGGATTTCATATACAGGTCATCCACGCTCCTGAATTGACATGTCTGTGTAATTGTAGTCAATATTTAACGCTTGATACTGTCGCGTATAGATAATAAATTTAACTAAGATTAGTCTACAAATAAATATGCATAGGCACACATGTGAGATATAACGGTAACTCTGTACCATAAATATCGTTATGCGGGATACACAGGTTGTATTACCCATGTATGTGGACCATGTTTACATTATTTTGTTATGTCAATAAACCGCGTATACGACGCTTGTTTATTAGTTGAAATACTCAGAATTTTAGGAAAATATGGTGGGGGGGGGGAATTATACCGTATAATAGGAAATTACATTCTGTATAAATTTGCGTTTTCACTGACATAGTGTCACTTTAACTATGCTATTTTAGGTACTTAAAAAATACTAAGCATAACTTTAGTATCCAAGCAATATTTACACAATGGCATGGCTTCATGAATATTACTATGAAATGGCATTATGCAGGTAATTGATCACACGGGATAATGTGGTCGGTTGTTGGTTCTAGGATCAATGCAGGTAATTGATCACACAGGATAATGTGGTCGGTTGTTGGTTCTAGGATCAATGCAGGTAATTGATCACACGGGATAATGTGGTCGGTTGTTGGTACTAGGATCAATGCAGGTAATTGATCACACGGGATAATGTGGTCGGTTGTTGGTACTAGGATCAATGCAGGTTGATCACACGGGACAATGTGGTCGGTTGTTGGTTCTAAGATCAATGCAGGTAATTGATCACACAGGATAATGTGGTCGGTTGTTGGTTCTAGGATCAATGCAGGTAATTGATCACACGGGATAATGTGGTCGGTTGTTGGTTCTAGGATCAATGTGAGTGTGTATTGATGCTGGTGTCAACGACTGATCACATTACCTTGGTTACATGACATTTACTATATATTTCTGTGTGCTTACTTATTAGAAACTGTGTTTATCACATGGTATAATGTTGTTCAACTTCAACTTCATACTGCCGAACAATCAGTAATGATTATGATTGGCAGGCGAAGTCTAGAACAGTTAGTTAATCTAAAATGCTATGCAAGTTAAAAAGATAAAAGGATCTACAAAGCTGTAGTTAAAAACAGACAGTACAAGAATTAGAGATCTCGAGTCCAGTCTGCTAACAAAGGTCCACAGACTGGGACTCGACTGTATATGTGTCGGTAGCCTGTTCCATAACCCGATTGTTCTTGGGGGAAATGAGTTGGCATGGTATTGGTGTTTAGACTGTGGGATTAGATAGTTACGGTTTCTTGTGGGTTACTTGTTTGTATAATGCTATATTGTATAATGTTCACAAACAATGGTTATTAATAACTTATGAACATACATTTATGAAGCATCTGTTATTAGAGTCGAAGTGTCAGACAGCCATACGATACTATACCTTGTCGCGCATATGGCAGAAACAAAATTCCAAGAAATGAGAGATATTATTTATATTGTACAATCATTTTTAAAACAAGTCTTTTATTGAAAAGTGTGTTGATATTTGAACATAGTAAATTGTTGGTCATTCAATTAATTTGAAAATCGCCGCGTACAATGACTACTACGGCGTAAGACGAGGCCGAGGGTCGATTTGACTAGGGTGCAGATTGAGCGAGTGCATGTATGTACAGAGCCGCATGGGGCGTGTCTATGGAATCGACTGCTAATTGTTCAATCCACAGAGTTATATATCTCACACAGACATCTTGTATTTGTTTGTAGCAGGTTTTGCGTCACTGTGCCAGGTAATGTTAGGGGCGGAGCGGAGCGATAGTGCAATTTGGGACTGGTTATGATAGTTCCTTAGCACAGGAAAGATCTCTTTCCGCGGAAAAGAGATGAATTGTCGGAAATAATGTAAACAATCATCATTTTATTACCAATTGACACACCATTTTCAGAATTAACGTAGTTTATCATTATTCACGTAAAGCAATAAACATAATATTAATGGTTTTACTTTATAAAATAAATATTGAATATGCTCTTTCCGCAACAAAGAGCACTTTCCTGTGTTCAGTTGTACTCGTTCCTTAGCAACATAGTTACAGAGCAGTGAAAACAAGCATAGTTACAGTCTCGGCGAAATATAAACAAAGCAAAGAACACGCAGCATTTATTGAATACAAGCTAAATTATTATATTTGATCAGCAAACATGAACATAAAGTTACTTACTCTTTATATTCATCATCTGTGTTTATTATACGCATGTTTGTGGGGCAGTGAACTCAATTCCCTCCCAGAATGGCAGAAATACATCATTGAGATGGCTGGCCAACACATTTCACAGCCAAGCCATCTTCTCCAGGTATCGTAGATTTTATCAATAATGATTTACCTATTTAGATATGTGATAATTCCTATATGAAATACATCAACCATGCTCTAATCAACATATCATCCTGGAGCCAACTTATGTTTCTACATCCCACCAGGTGCTTGTGCTGTATGTAGCATCTAGCTTGATTCAGAAAAGTCTATGTTTGGATTTAGGATGAGATGCCTGACAAATGCAAACACAACAAAGCTGCAGTAATTATTTCTCTGTCGTAATTAAATGACATAAACGATTGAGAGCGAATACTTTATCATGATGTCAGACCTGTCTACAAGAGGGCACAACAAAAATATGGTATATGTGAACATTGTAGATCCTTAGCACAGAATCTACAATGTATAACACAGCAAAAACATGTTGACAAACAGTTTATACAAGAATATGAGCATGTATGTCTAATGGAAAGACTAGAAAGGAGGTTCTAAAATGCCCATTATGTATTGACTGGTCAGAAGTATGCAGTCTGCCAATAGTTATTATACCACTGGATTTCATGTGGATGATAGAACATGTTCCATTATTCTATGGTTATAAATACATGGTAGAATAGCTTGAGGTTGGAGTTTCTTGTATATGTGGACCGTCGCTTATCGAATAACCCAGTTGGAGGGCATGCTTTCCCGGTGGAACTGTACAGGTATGTCCCACTAGAAAGGGATGGTGCCGTACAGTCAGGTCTGTGCCATACAGTCTGGACTGTGCCGTACACTCTGGTCTGTGCTGGTCGGTGCTGTACAGTCTGGTCTGTGCCGTACAGTCTGGTATGTGCTGTACAGTTTGGTCTGTGACGTACAGTCTGGACTGTGCCGTAGAGTCTGGTCTGTGCCGTACAGTCTGGACTGTGCCGTACAGTCGTGTCTGTGCTGTACAGTCTGGTTTGTGCTTAGACTAGTGGTAAATTTTGTTAATAAGTTCTGGGTAAAACTTATTATTTTTCAGTAATAGACTAATTCACAATAACAGGAACATTTATGTCAATCAAACTGACCATAAGTAACATTTCTTCATTTTGACAACAATGTAAAACCAATTTGTGTGTTTTACATTTATTTATCGTCGCCACCGGTTGCCCATATGAGCGACAACTCCTGAAAAGATTAGTCATTTTAGATTTTTGGAAGATAGTGCAATGATACAGACAGATACCCATTCCAGAATCTCCTATGGTTCCTTTACGTGCACGGTGTAAAGCACTGTAGTGGTATATAGGGAGACTTATACTGTCTCGCTATAGAGCTAGCTTTTATAGCAACGCGGTAGAGTGTTCGCCTCCAGGTAATGGAGGATCAGGCAGTCGTGTGTTCGAACCCCGACTTGGGCTTGGTTACTTTAATGGTGTCAGACGTGTTTTTCGGGCCCATGTTTGACTATACAGACTCGTACTTCGGTTGGAGAGGGCTATACTCCGTTGAATTTCTGTATGAACGGTTGATGTCTGGATTCAAAAGATATGAAGAGGGAAGGAGTGTAGTGGTATATAGGGAGACTTATACTGTCTCGCTATAGAGCTAGCTTTTATAGCGATGCGGTAGAGTGTTCGCCTCCAGGTAATGGAGGATCAGGCAGTCGTGGGTTCGAACCCCGACTTGGGCTTGGTTACTTTAGCACTGACACGAGACCTCGGTTTAAAGTCCCATGTGAAAGACTGTAGCTACCAATGTTTGCTTCTCTCATTGCAGTTTCTGCGGATTTGCTGTACTATTCCTCGTCATCATAAACCTGCTGACAATGAGGAAAGGTAAGTTGTATTTACATGCTGTACTTTCGGGTTGGAGACCATATTCCAAAAGTGGCGTTCTTCTTTCCAAAATTGATGTATGTATTATATACGATCTACATGCGTTATCTCGAAGTCGGTCATGTCAAATTCACCTGTTATGTCAAAGTCTGGTCAAAGTCCCGGTTCAAATACTATCATTTTACATATATAACTGGCTCCATTTATGTCAAATTTCCTTAATTCAAATTTTCTGTTATATCAAATTCTTTTTTTAGGTCTCTTCAATATAGAAATCGGTTATGTCAGGTTTAAGTATTTTGTTCGGTCCGACGGAATTCGACATAACGGATGTAGACTGTATACATATAGAATATGCATATATGCCAACAATTTCCTGTCTGAATCCTGGCGGAATATTACAGTAACTGTTCTTTTCGCGAGGTTGTCTTGTGAAGCATATATATTCAAGTGTATAAAAAGCATTTGCACGCTGAGTAAATAAAATCTGATTTGCAAACAACATAGATTCAGATCAGCTGTGGCGTAGTGTAATTAAAACAAAGAAATAAAAACAGTAAACTTCTTTAAAATGGCATCATCATACCCGGCAGTAATATATACAGATGTCACCTTTTCTTTTTTTTCATTAATACAAACATTAGGGCATAACCGATAAGTGCCCGGTTGTGATGTCCCAGGTATGTCGTCCAATAAACTTAGTACCTAGTAACGTTGTATCATTGTGATAATGTCACATACACTAAATGTGTTCAATTAATGTTTTGGATATATAGGATATAAGCCGAACACGATCCAATATGTAAAATATTGTACTATGTGAGGCGCGTAGTACTGAAAATAGTACCAATATTTTACATATTGGATCCGTTTAAGGCTTATATCACACTTAAAAGACACACATATATAACAAGATCAGTAGTACGGGCATCTCTTTGCATGTAAACAAACGGGCGCCATTTTGAATACGGTTTATAGTAACTCATTTGCATATAAGGTAATATAAAGTAGGTCACGCGCGTGCGCGTATATTTTTAGTCTATTGATAACGTATCGCGCAACTACCGAGCTCTTTGCTTTTTTAGTAAACCCGTTTCTTTGGATGTAAACAAAACGGGCGCCATTTTGAATACGATTTATAGTAACTCATTTGCATATAAGGTAATATAAAGTAGGTCACGCGCGTGCGCGTCTATTGATGACGTATCGCGCAACTACCGAGTTCCGTGTACGAAGGCGTATCGGACGATCTAGTAACAGCGTCTCTAAGCGGCGTCCATTTTGGATGACCTCACGATTAAGTTATGTCCGGGCTTATCGGATAATGTACATCTTATAATTCGAACATAATGCGACATATGTACGTTATTATATATCCGGAGCGTTGTCGCATAAAAATGTTCTTCGAAGACACTAGAGTACGTCAGCATAATCGGTACCCGGTGGCCCCGACACGTACCCTGATGACACCCTACGTCTCATGCTTCCAGTCGGATCCGTTCTCGGGTCAATAACATCCGCGCAGAGCCGCTTCCAACTGGTCCGTACTGGGGGGTTCCGTACCTACATTCTCCGCCCACACACGGATTCAGATCCGGGCTTACCGCTGGCCGGGGTAGAGTTATCGCTGCATCGGCCCTCATTTACGGTATGTGAGGCCTGTCGACCGTGTACCGAGGTCGTGTAGCGAGTGGGTGGTTGTCGAGGGACAACGACTGGCTGTCACGGATGTCCGGTTACCTGATGGTGACCAAATCCAGCTAGCAATCATGGGTCGCCACACCCGTACGACAGGAAGTCGCGATAGAGCAGCTTCAGGTCCGGAGTTCGAGCCCCGCTGGAGCCGTTACGAGCGTCGGCATTTGAATTCTCTCTCCATCAGGAACGAGGTCTCGAGAGTCGGAATAACTCGTTTCGCGATCGAGCTAAAATAAATTTGTATAAAAACCGGATGAAGTTAAGCGAAGCGAAACGACGTTCTTTTACGACATCGGTATACTGATCGGTACAGTAAAAGAGTGAAAGTGGTGTATAAGAAAACGAAGCGTACGTTATTACTACATACCCGATTGCACCGACCAATGGGAACGAACCGCTCTATAAATAGCGAACGCGTACGTTTCTATAAATAACGACTACGAACCGCTTTATAAATAGCGATCGCGTACCATTCTATAAATATAGACTACGAACCGATCCATAAATAACGATTATGAACGCTTCTATAAATATAGACCGATTAGAACGGACTTAGTCCTCAATCGTCTCATAAGCTTCACGAACTTCAACCATGCTGATAACGGGTAAGTTCATTATATTATTCAAACTCGGCGTACGTTTTTATCGAGTAAGAAATCCTAATTATACGCTATATACAAACTTAACCTATGTACTTTAGCGAAAATGAATAATATATATCTTATCTCGTTACGTATAATTCCATAAAAACGCGATAAATTATTAATAATCCGTAATGTACGTTTTAGAGGGTGATGGGTTCCATCAGGAATGAGATATCCAGAGCGATAAGTCGTAAGAACTTGTTTCGCAATCGAGCAAATATAAATTTGTAATAAAATAATATTATCCATCCAACATGAGACGCGGGATGGAACGATTAATATAAATGTCTAATACACGGTGTTCCATGCCCGTCTTCAAGACACGGAGCACAGCTACAACCGCACGATACATCGCAGTTTAGGCACCTCACCCAACACCATCAGTACAGAAAATGAAGGCAAAAGCCGTTTGCAGCAGTATTTACTACAAAATCCGTCATTAGTGTCATGGAATGCCATAGAAATACTTAAGCATCGAGAAAACAGCATGGAACCAAACACTGACACATTCATACAGGTAATTATAAATATCGCATGGCAAATTGTTTCATGATTCTAAAGTAATTAATACGTTTACATACCGAGTTTGTCAATGCCAGCCTTTAAAAGCTAAAGGTAAGACCAATAACATTTCTCTAAACTGCAAGATAGAGGATTAATTGATAAGCACAGAGTGCGTACATAACTTAATCGGGAGGTCATCAGCAGCTAATTGGTCCTAATTGATGCGGAGATATCCCAATGATGTTGAAGACAGGGCTGATTCATTAATGGACAATATTTTATTAACACCCAACCAAGATTGTCTTTAAGACGTATCTGCAAATAATTAAAATCGCTTTCGTTCGCTAAATGTATGCGTACTTGCCGTAGGGAATTCTTGTAATCACTGCCGACCTGTCTGTCTGTCTGTCCGTCCGTCCGTCCGTCCGTCTGTCTGTCTGTCCGTCCGTACGTCCATGCACTATCCTCCAAAAATATAAAATGACTAATCTCTTCGGGAGGCGTCGCTCGTACGGGCAACCGGTAGCGACGATAAATAAACGTAAAACGCACAGAAACTATCGACGAATTATTCAACGCAGTGGTGTGCAATTATCAATGCATTGTGTTTGTTTATTATAGCGCCACCCTATTTTATTTCTGACTTATGATACACCACTTATTATGAACACCAGTACTTCCCGAATCCTATGCTCGTATGCCTGGCGCCATGCTGGTGGGCAATCGGTAACCATTATTTAACTAGCTGGCGGCTCACCAACCGGCCAAATTAGAACAAACCCCGAATGAGGTTCGAACGTTCGACCACCTCCCGCTCCGTAGGCGGACACCTTAACCACTAGGCCACGGAGACGGTGTATGTATGTTTCAACACAAGCGGTTGAAACTATAAATGGATGCTTCAACACCTGAGTTTGAAACTATGAATGTATATTTCAAACCAAACTATCAATATAGCCTATACATATGCAACACAGAGTTATAACACGTGTTGGTTTATATGAATAGCAGACGGAATGTCTGGAAAATGCAATGTCAAAAATGAGAACGAAATATTTATTTCGCCATGTCTGCTTATCAACTCAAAGGTATTTTCCAGGGAACATTATTCGACTCGTTTCAAGTTTGATTTATTTGACATCTTGACACGCGTACATTTTGACGCGTAAACCCCACGTTGTATCTCCGCGTGAGAATTCGCTCAATTAGTGTATAATTAAGGGCAAATATAAACATTAGCATAAATTGGGCTGTAACGCTTCATTATAGCAAGAATATTTAAAACATGTAAACATAACGTCATATCATATTTACAATCTGTCTGTCTGCCCGGCTGTCTGTCTGTCTGTCTGTCTGTCCGTCCGTCCGTCCGTCCGTCCGTCCGGCTGTCTGTCTGTCTGTCTGTCCGTCCGTCCGTCTGTCTGTCTGTCCGTCCGTCTGGCGGTCTGTCTGTCGGTGGAGCATCTTCTGCCGTGTGCACTATCCTCCAAAACAACGGCTTTGCTGATGGATATGTAATGGTCATTTAGCGTACATATGTCGCATTATGTTCGAATTATAAGATGTACATGTATGTAAATGCTGTATGTAGGCCTACAGCGGTACTCAAATCAATCTAAAAACAGCAACAATTATGGGGCGACGTTTCGCTATTTCTTTAGTAATTATACGGATATCCATAATTCGATTATTAGATATAGGGGTAGCGCCGCGTACGATCTACGCTGTTTATAATGGAGCTAAAAGACTTGGCTTACGAATCTGACTTCATCAATTTTTCGGAGCGGCGTTAGAGAGTAGAAATCTGTATAATTCGACGTAGCTCGGCGAGACCGATACGACGATATCTTTCCTTTATTTATACGTCGAGTAGTTTTCGAGATATAGAGGTTTAAAGATTTTATATATCCTTAAAGTCCCATTAATGAAAATGAAAAAAATATATTTAAACGTAACTATACGTTAGTTCTAATATACGCGTATCGACGTCACGAGTCCGACGCTACCCTTCATTTTGTTCTATCATTATTCGATATATCTATAATACTGATTATCTCCCTTTAATCGTAAATAAGTTTGACGAAAAATGAACTTTCGAGGAAACTGGCCGTGTTTGGTATCGTCGGAAAGATCTCGAAGAGACAATGACGAATCCGCGACTCAATTAATGGTCCGAGCTCATACCGGAAGTAGTGATCCGAAAAACCGTAAGTACCGATATAAATACGTTATATAAGCTTTATTATAGGTCCTATCTATCAGGGGGTTTCGATAATCGTACTAAACGATTTTACGTTCAGCGCCTACGATTTTCAAAATGGAGGATAAAAATGGCGGGAAAACACTATCTCTCTTATTAATGATCCATTCGACTCGGGGTGTGTCGCTCCATTTCTGTCCATATCTACCCTTAATTCTAATTACGTAGCTAATGTCCGTACACAATTACCTCCCTCTAATACCGATAAAATGATTATATTTATTATCGTCATTTCGATCGTAAGATGTTGATGGCCGCGATACTCTATTATATAATACGTATACGTACCTAAATATCAAAGGACTGAGCGTGTTTATAGTTTCCGGAATATTGCATCAGTCAGTCGTTGACGTCACGAAATCATGCCCAGACACGTATAGACCTATCCTATAAATGAACTAAGTTACTATAAATAGAAAACTAGTTGGAACAGGCTGTTTATATTCATCCAATCAGAACGTATTGCTATAAATAACAATGACATACATTACTATAAATAGAAAACTAGTTAGAACCGGTATTGCTATTTTACACGTAAAAGAACCATATCAGACTCTGGATTGGGTCTCTGTCTGTATCATCGCACTATCCTCCAAAATGACTAATCTCTTCAGGAGGCGTCGCTCATATGGGCAACCGCTGGCGACGATAAATAAACGTAAAGAACACAAAATTAGATATTGTATTCCCGCACACGATGTATGCATATCCTCATCCGCAGTACTATATTATAATATTGCACTGCTTTTAATAGTCTGCTTTCTAAATCCTATATATAAATTTACGAAGGTCTCAAATTTATGTATGTTCACCATATCTACGTACCATACTACAAGATATACTCACACTATCTCACAATATCTACATACATTGCTACAAGATATACGCACTGTCTCACCATATATACGTACATTACTACAAGATATACGCACTGTCTCACCATATCTACATATATTACAACAATATAAATCCACTATCTCACCATATCTACGTACATTACTAATAGATATATACACTATCTCACTATATCTACATTCATTACTACGAGATCTACACACTATTTCACCATATATACGTTCATTACTACAAGATCTACACACTATATCACCATATCTACCTACATTACTACAAGATATATCCACTATCTCACCATATTTACGTACATTACTACAAGATATACGCAGTATCTCACCATATCTACGTACATTACTACAAGAAATTATTCACTATATCACCATATATACATTCATTACTACAAGATATACGCACTATCTCACAATATCTACATACATTACTACAATAACTACACACTGTCTCACCATATATACGTACATTACTACAAGATATGCGCACTGTCTCACCATATCTACATATATTACAACAATATAAATCCACTATCTCACCATATCTACATACATTACTAATAGATATATACACTATCTCACTATATCTACATTCATTACTACGAGATCTACACACTATTTCACCATATATACGTTCATTACTACAAGATCTACACACTATATCACCATATCTACCTACATTACTACAAGATATATCCACTATCTCACCATATTTACGTACATTACTACAAGATATACGCAGTATCTCACCATATCTACGTACATTACTACAAGAAATTATTCACTATATCACCATATCTACATTCATTACTACAAGATATACGCACTATCTCACCATATCTACATACATTACTACAATAACTACACACTGTCTCACCATATATACGTACATTACTACAAGATATACGCACTATCTCACCATATCTACGTATATTACACCAATATAAATCCACTATCTCACCATATCTACGTACATTACTAATATATATATATATATACACTATCTCACAATATCTACATTCATTACTACAAGATCTACACACTATTTCACCATATATACATTCATTACTACAAGATATATCCACTATCTCACAATATGTACATACATTACTACAAGATATACACAGTATCTCACCATATCTACATACATTTCTACAAGAAATTATTCACTATCTCACCATATATACATTCATTACTACAAGATCTACACACTATATCACCATATCTACATACATTACTACAAGATATACACAGTCTCTCACCATATCTACATACATTACTACAAGAAATTATTCACTATCTCGCCATATATACATTCATTACTACAAGATCTACACACTATATCACCATATCTACATACATTACTACAAGATCTACACACTATCACACCATATATACATTCATTACTACAAGATATACACACTATGTCACCATATCTACAAACATTGCTACAAAATATACACACTATCGCACCATATCTACATACATTACTAACATATATACACACTATCTCAACATATCGACATACATTACTACAAGATATATCCACTATCTCACCATATTTACGTACATTACTACAAGATATACGCAGTATCTCACCATATCTACGTACATTACTACAAGAAATTATTCACTATATCACCATATCTACATTCATTACTACAAGATATACGCACTATCTCACAATATCTACATACATTACTACAATAACTACACACTGTCTCACCATATATACGTACATTACTACAAGATATGCGCACTGTCTCACCATATCTACATATATTACAACAATATAAATCCACTATCTCACCATATCTACGTACATTACTAATAGATATATACACTATCTCACTATATCTACATTCATTACTACGAGATCTACACACTATTTCACCATATATACGTTCATTACTACAAGATCTACACACTATATCACCATATCTACCTACATTACTACAAGATATATCCACTATCTCACCATATTTACGTACATTACTACAAGATATACGCAGTATCTCACCATATCTACGTACATTACTACAAGAAATTATTCACTATATCACCATATCTACATTCATTACTACAAGATATACGCACTATCTCACCATATCTACATACATTACTACAATAACTACACACTGTCTCACCATATATACGTACATTACTACAAGATATACGCACTATCTCACCATATCTACGTATATTACACCAATATAAATCCACGATCTCACCATATCTACGTACATTACTAATATATATATATATATACACTATCTCACAATATCTACATTCATTACTACAAGATCTACACACTATTTCACCATATATACATACATTACTACAAGATATATCCACTATCTCACAATATGTACATACATTACTACAAGATATACACAGTATCTCACCATATCTACATACATTTCTACAAGAAATTATTCACTATCTCACCATATATACATTCATTACTACAAGATCTACACACTATATCACCATATCTACATACATTACTACAAGATATACACAGTATCTCACCATATCTACATACATTACTACAAGAAATTATTCACTATCTCGCCATATATACATTCATTACTACAAGATCTACACACTATATCACCATATCTACATACATTACTACAAGATCTACACACTATCGCACCATATATACATTCATTACTACAAGATATACACACTATGTCACCATATCTACAAACATTGCTACAAAATATACACACTATCGCACCATATCTACATACATTACTAACATATATACACACTATCTCAACATATCGACATACATTACTACAAGATATATACACTATCGCACCATATCTACTTACATTACTACAAGATATACGCACTATCTCACCATATCTACGTATATTACACCAATATAAATCCACTATCTCACCATATCTACGTACATTACTAATATATATATATATATATATACACTATCTCACAATATCTACATTCATTACTACAAGATCTACACACTATTTCACCATATATACATTCATTACTACAAGATATACACACTGTCTCACCATATCTACATACATTACTACAATATATACACACTATATCACCATATCTACGTATATTACTACAAGATATACGCACTATCTCACCATATGTACATACATTTCTACAAGATATACAAACTATCTCACCATATATACATACATTGCTACTAAATATACACACTATCTCACCAAATCTACATACATTACTACAAGATATATCCACCATCTCACAATATTTACATACATTACTACAAGATATACACAGTATCTCACCATATCTACATACATTTCTACAAGACATTATTCACTATCTCACCATATATACATTCATTACTACAAGATCAACACAATATATCACCATATCTACATACATTACTACAAGATATACAAAGTATCTCACCATATCTACCTATATTACTATAAGATATACACACTATCTCACCAGATCTACAAACATTGCTACAAAATATACACACTATCTCAACATATATACATGCATTACTACAAGATATACACACCATATCACCATATCTACGTACATTACTACAAGATATACACACTATCTCACCATATCTATATATAGTACTACAATATATACCCACTATCTCACCATATCTACATACATTACTAAAATATATATATACACTATCTCACCAAATCTACGTCCATTACTACAAGATATACACACTATTTCACCATATATACATTCATTACCACAAGATATACACACTATATCACCATATCTACATATATTACTACAAGATATACACACTATCGCACCATATCTGCGTACATTACTATAAGATATACACACTATCTCACAATTTCTACGTATATTACAACAATATAAATCCACTATCTCACCATATCTACGTACATTACTACAAGATATACACACTATCTCAACATATCTACATGCATTACTACAAGATATACACACCATATCACCATATCTACGTACATTACTACAAGATATACACACTATCTCACCATATCTATATATAGTACTACAATATATACCCACTATCTCACCATATCTACATACATTACTAAAATATATATATACACTATCTCACCAAATCTACGTCCATTACTACAAGATATACACACTATTTCACCATATATACATTCATTACCACAAGATATACACACTATATCACCATATCTACATATATTACTATAATATATACACACTATATCACCATATATACGTATATTACTACAAGATATACACACTATCTCACCATATCTACGTACATTTCTACAAGATATACGCACTATCTCACCATATATACGTACATTGCTACTAAATATACGCACTATTTCACCAAATCTACATACATTACTACAAGATATATCCACTATCTCACAATATTTACATACATTACTACAAGATATACACAGTATCTCACCATATCTACATACATTTCTACAAGATATTATTCACTATCTCACCATATATACATTCATTACTACAAGATCTACACAATATATCACCATATCTACATACATTACTACAAGATATACACAGTATCTCACCATATCTACATACATTACTACAAGAAATTATTCACTATCTCGCCATATATACATTCATTACTACAAGATCTACACACTATCGCACCATATATACATTCATTACTACAAGATATACACACTATGTCACCATATCTACAAACATTGCTGCAAAATATACACACTATCGCACCATGTCTACCTACATTACTAACATATATACACACTATCTCAACATATCGACATACATTACTACAAGATATATACACTATCGCACCATATCTACTTACATTACTACAAGATATACGCACTATCTCACCATATCTACGTATATTAAACCAATATAAATCCACTATCTCACCATATCTACGTACATTACTAATATATATATATATATATATATACACTATCTCACAATATCTACATTCATTACTACAAGATCTACACACTATTTCACCATATATACATTCATTACTACAAGATATACACACTGTCTCACCATATCTACATACATTACTACAATATATACACACTATATCACCATATCTACGTATATTACTACAAGATATACGCACTATCTCACCATATGTACATACATTTCTACAAGATATACACACTATCTCACCATATATACATACATTGCTACTAAATATACACACTATCTCACCAAATCTACATACATTACTACAAGATATATCCACCAACTCACAATATTTACATACATTACTACAAGATATACACAGTATCTCACCATATCTACATACATTTCTACAAGACATTATTCACTATCTCACCATATATACATTCATTACTACAAGATCAACACAATATATCACCATATCTACATACATTACTACAAGATATACAAAGTATCTCACCATATCTACCTACATTACTATAAGATATACACACTATCTCACAATTTCTACGTATATTACAACAATATAAATCCACTATCTCACCATATCTACGTACATTACTACAAGATATACACACTATCTCAACATATCTACATGCATTACTACAAGATATACACACCATATCACCATATCTACGTACATTACTACAAGATATACACACTATCTCACCATATCTATATATAGTACTACAATATATACCCACTATCTCACCATATCTACATACATTACTAAAATATATATATACACTATCTCACCAAATCTACGTCCATTACTACAAGATATACACACTATTTCACCATATATACATTCATTACCACAAGATATACACACTATATCACCATATCTACATATATTACTATAATATATACACACTATATCACCATATATACGTATATTACTACAAGATATACACACTATCTCACCATATCTACGTACATTTCTACAAGATATACGCACTATCTCACCATATATACGTACATTGCTACTAAATATACGCACTATTTCACCAAATCTACATACATTACTACAAGATATATCCACTATCTCACAATATTTACATACATTACTACAAGATATACACAGTATCTCACCATATCTACATACATTTCTACAAGATATTATTCACTATCTCACCATATATACATTCATTACTACAAGATCTACACAATATATCACCATATCTACATACATTACTACAAGATATACACAGTATCTCACCATATCTACATACATTACTACAAGAAATTATTCACTATCTCACCATATATACATTCATTACTACAAGATCTACACACTATCGCACCATATATACATTCATTACTACAAGATATACACACTATGTCACCATATCTACAAACATTGCTACAAAATATACACACTATCGCACCATGTCTACATACATTACTAACATATATACACACTATCTCAACATATCGACATACATTACTACAAGATATATACACTATCGCACCATATCTACTTACATTACTACAAGATATACGCACTATCTCACCATATCTACGTATATTACACCAATATAAATCCACTATCTCACCATATCTACGTACATTACTAAATATATATATATATATACACTATCTCACAATATCTACATTCATTACTACAAGATCTACACACTATTTCACCATATATACATTCATTACTACAAGATATACACACTATCTCACCATATCTACATACATTACTACAATATATACACACTATATCACCATATCTACGTATATTACTACAAGATATACACACTATCTCACCATATCTACATACATTTCTACAAGATATACACACTATCTCACCATATATACATACATTGCTACTAAATATACACACTATCTCACCAAATCTACATACATTACTACAAGATATATCCACTATCTCACAATATTTACATACATTACTACAAGATATACACAGTATCTCACCATATCTACATACATTACTACAAGATATTATTCACTATCTCACCATATATACATTCATTACTACAAGATATACACACTATATCACCATATCTACATACATTACTACAAGATATACACACTATCTCACCATATCTACATACATTACTATAAGATATACACACTATCTCACCATATCTACGTATATTACAACAATATAAATCCACTATCTCACCATATCTACGTACATTACTACAAGATATACACACTATCTCAACATATCTACATGCATTACTACAAGATATACACACCATATCACCATATCTACGTACATTACTACAAGATATACACACTATCTCACCATATCTATATATAGTACTACAATATATACCCACTATCTCACCATATCTACATACATTACTAAAATATATATATACACTATCTCACCAAATCTACGTCCATTACTACAAGATATACACACTATTTCACCATATATACATTCATTACCACAAGATATACACACTATATCACCATATCTACATATATTACTATAATATATACACACTATATCACCATATCTACGTATATTACTACAAGATATACACACTATCTCACCATATCTACGTACATCTCTACAAGATATACGCACTATCTCACCATATATACGTACATTGCTACTAAATATACACACTATCTCACCAAATCTACATACATTACTACAAGATATATCCACTATCTCACAATATTTACATACATTACTACAAGATATACACAGTATCTCACCATATCTACATACATTTCTACAAGAAATTATTCACTATCTCACCATATATACATTCATTACTACAAGATCTACACAATATATCACCATATCTACATACATTACTACAAGATATACACAGTATCTCACCATATCTACATACATTACTACAAGAAATTATTCACTATCTCGCCATATATACATTCATTACTACAAGATCTACACACTATCGCACCATATATACATTCATTACTACAAGATATACACACTATGTCACCATATCTACAAACATTGCTACAAAATATACACACTATCGCACCATGTCTACATACATTACTAACATATATACACACTCTCTCAACATATCGACATACATTACTACAAGATATATACACTATCGCACCATATCTACTTACATTACTACAAGATATACGCACTATCTCACCATATCTACGTATATTACACCAATATAAATCCACTATCTCACCATATCTACGTACATTACTAATATATATATATATATATATATACACTATCTCACAATATCTACATTCATTACTACAAGATATACACACTATTTCACCATATATACATTCATTACTACAAGATATACACACTGTCTCACCATATCTACATACATTACTACAAGATATACACAGTATCTCACCATATCTACCTACATTACTGTAAGATATACACACTCTCTCACCAGATCTACAAACATTGCTACAAAATATACACACTATCTCAACATATCTACATGCATTACTACAAGATATACACACCATATCACCATATATACGTACATTACTACAAGATATACACACTATCTCACCATATCTATATATAGTACTACAATATATACCCACTATCTCACCATATCTACATACATTACTAAAATATATATATACACTATCTCACCATATCTACGTCCATTACTACAAGATATACACACTATTTCACCATATATACATTCATTACCACAAGATATACACACTATATCACCATATCTACATATATTACTACAAGATATACACATTATCGCACCATATCTGCGTACATTACTATAAGATATACACACTATCTCACAATTTCTACGTATATTACAACAATATAAATCCACTATCTCACCATATCTACGTACATTACTACAAGATATACACACTGTCTCACCATATCTACATACATTACTATAATATATACACACTATATCACCATATCTACGTATATTACTACAAGATATACACACTATCTCACCATATCTACGTACATTTCTACAAGATATACGCACTATCTCACCATATATACGTACATTGCTACTAAATATACGCACTATCTCACCAAATCTACATACATTACTACAAGATATATCCACTATCTCACAATATTTACATACATTACTACAAGATATACACAGTATCTCACCATATCTACATACATTTCTACAAGAAATTATTCACTATCTCACCATATATACATTCATTACTACAAGATCTACACAATATATCACCATATATACATACATTACTACATGATATACACACTATGTCACCATATCTACAAACATTGCTGCAAAATATACAAACTATCGCACCATGTCTACATACATTACTAACATATATACACACTATCTCAACATATCGACATACATTACTACAAGATATATACACTATCGCACCATATCTACTTACATTACTACAAGATATACGCACTATCTCACCATATCTACGTATATTACACCAATATAAATCCACTATCTCACCATATCTACGTACATTACTAATATATATATATATATACACTATCTCACACTATCTACATTCATTACTACAAGATCTACACACTATTTCACCATATATACATTCATTACTACAAGATATACACACTGTCTCACCATATCTACATACATTACTACAATATATACACACTATATCACCATATCTACGTATATTACTACAAGATATACGCACTATCTCACCATATCTACATACATTTCTACAAGATATACACACTATCTCACCATATCTACATACATTGCTACTAAATATACACACTATCTCACCAAATCTACATACATTACTACAAGATATATCCACCAACTCACAATATTTACATACATTTCTACAAGATATACACAGTATCTCACCATATCTACATACATTTCTACAAGAAATTATTCACTATCTCACCATATATACATTCATTACTACAAGATCAACACAATATATCACCATATCTACATACATTACTACAAGATATACACAGTATCTCACCATATCTACCTACATTACTATAAGATATACACACTATCTCACCAGATCTACAAACATTGCTACAAAATATACACACTATGTCAACATATCTACATGCATTACTACAAGATATACACACCATATCACCATATCTACGTACATTACTACAAGATATACACACTATCTCACCATATCTATATATAGTACAACAATATATACCCACTATCTCACCATATCTACATACATTACTAAAATATATATATACACTATCTCACCATATCTACGTCCATTACTACAAGATATACACAATATTTCACCATATATACATTCATTACTACAATATATATAAACACTATATCACCATATCTACATATATTACTACAAGATATACACACTATCGCACCATATCTGCGTACATTACTATAATATATACACACTATCTCACAATATCTACGTATATTACAACAATATAAATCCACTATCCACTCACCATATCTACTACATTACTACAATAACTACACACTGTCTCACCATATCTACGTACATTACTACAAGATATACACACTGTCTCACCATATCTACATACATTACTATAATATATACACACTATATCACCATATCTACGTATATTACTACAAGCTATACACACTATCTCACCCTATCTACGTACATTTCTACAAGATATACGCACTATCTCACCATATATACGTACATTACTACTAAATATACGCACTATCTCACCAAATCTACATATATTACTACAAGATATATCCACTATCTCACAATACTACGTATATTACTACAAGATATACCACTATCTCACCATATTACATACATTTCTACAAGATATACACAGTATCTCACCATATCTACATACATTTCTACAAGATTATTCACTATCTCACCATATATACATTCATTACTACAAGATCAACACAATATATCACCATATCTACATACATTACTACAAGATATACACAGTATCTCACCATATCTACCTACATTACTATAAGATATACACACTATCTCACCATATCTACAAACATTACTACAAAATATACACACTATCTCAACATATCTACATGCATTACTACAAGATATACACACCATATCACCATAT